>OY998130.1:5311036-6514105 GCA_963921915.1 Hyposoter dolosus | reverse complement strand
CAGGCATTGTTGGATAATTAATGTTTTTATTTTATTCTCTCCATTTTCATGTTGCGAAACATTAACATAAAAGTTGATAGTCAAAGGGAAGAGGATTTTTGACTTAACATTTCGATGCTCAGCGCGATTGTCGCGTCGAAGAAAAATCGTGGGCTTGGAAAAGTTGGTGCTAGTGATTCGTGTACATTTTCAAATCTGGAATCTTGACTTTTACGCATTACACTGCGTGTCGAGCATATTGTTAAAACCTCTTTTTCAATTGTGATGAATCTTCGGAGAGAAATACTCCCGGGGCTAGTTTTATAGTGAACTTTGTCGGTTTGTTCGACTTGACCTGTTGTCTGAACTTTATTCCCTTTGGAATACGTCGACAATGCTTCCGTTGTAGCCAACAACGAAACCACCAAAACTCGAAAATCAATGTACAGATCGCCAAGATAATTCCAGAGATTACGATGACGAATACGCCGCCGATATTGTCGATGGTTATTCCGTCGCTTATCTTGTACTCCCTCGGGCATTTCGGTATGTCGATCTTCTCGTTCCACCATTGATTCTTCAATTTTTCCAAAGTGCCGTCCTTCGTCAATTGAATTATTCTGTAAATAAATATCAACGTCATCGGGTTGAAGCTCAGAATTTTGCAAATACTCACAAAATTCTATTTTATGCCAAAACAAATCTCAAAAAATAACGTACGATTATTGAAAATGTTTATTTTTCGCGAAACCAAAGTCGATTTTTTATTTATCAACGATTATGTGAACGAAAAAATTATTCACAGTCGAAACCTGCACCCGGCGTTTCTGCGTTTTCGGCATTTATTCGTGAAAATGAGAGCTTGACACTTTTCGTCATGATGGAAAATCATTCGAAAACATTTTGTGGTGCAAAAACCGACCGTGAGAAAACTGACATTGCACAATGGATATGCTGCACCTCCAGGGCTCTGAATATGGTCGTGAATGAGTAAATGACTTGCATCAGGATATTCGAAAAGTTCATTCTACTAACGCCTTGTCCAATTTTTCCTTGAGAGGAGATTCTTTCTGTACTGCTATGCCGTATGGTTTCTTGGAGAACTCGTCGCCAAAAATTTTAAACTGGCAATTAGTACGCACTGTATATCTAATGTCCGTCGCATCGCCGATCCATGCGAACTTGATGGTATTTACAAGCTCGATGACGTCTGTAAGGTTTTGGGGAAGTGGCTTGGCAGACATCGTTTTTAGCATTCGCGTAAATTTATCGTTAATCGGATAATCCCATACGGCGAGTTTAGCCTCTTCGATGAACGAGAGTCCGTCATCCAGACTCAGATCCTTCCAAGTCCTGTAACAACCCGAAGATTCCTTTGATATCGAGTCGTCAAAATTTCAATCACAGTCTTGGGCGATACTCTGAAAAAGTTTGTTAATCGCACGTAGCAAACCGGAGATTTTTCCCTCATTAAAAGTTTCTCGACGTAAAAAAAAACACAAAAGACAAAAAAACAAATTTAGCAAATTCTCAACCGAATTTTGTTCTCGTCTCTTATTCACGAAATTGGTGGGCGAGGTGATTTCGAAAGAAGCAAAATGAGCGATGGACATTTTTTTTTGTTTTTTTTTGCTTCCTCATAGAGGAAGCTATGTGACGGTGAAACTTTTTTTTCCAGCTTTCAATGTCAATGTGCTTAAAATGTCCCAAACCATCGAAAAATCATATCGAGAAAAAATTTCCGGATGTGCGTGTGTGTGTGTGTTTGTAACGTTTATAACTCGAGAACGGTTTGAGATACAGGGTTCCCGTTTTGCACAGATGTTAATCTATACCAGCTCTTCGTTCTCTGAGATTTTTGTCGGAATTGCTAGAAGAATACGAATTCTACGGCATTTTGAATTTTTCAAAAAAAAAGGGTGTCGACGCTCTAACTTCCGCAAATTTCAAGATTTATTACTAATTTTTTTTTTTATAAATAGAGTATCATAATAGGAAGGTTGGTATTGAATTTGGGGAATATCGGTTGAACCGTTTAAATTTTATGATTTTTCAAATTTTACGAAAATCTGAGTTTTTTGAAAAATCGTCCAACCGCTCTAATTTCTGCAAATTTTGTAAAATATTGTGTATTGTACTTCCTCTTTACTTTCTCGAAAAGTTGTCCAAATTATATAATTTCAAATTTAAATACAAAAAACGCTGCAAATTAAAATTTGCAAATTGCTTCCTCAAAATGCTCAAGATGCACGATGCTCAAAGCTTTCTCTATGAGGAAGCCAATTAATTTAAAAATACAGCTTTCTCATAGAGGAACATTTGAGCATCGTGCATCTTGTTTTTTTAAAGTGTCGTCGTACAGTTAGGATGAGCTTCAGTTTTAATGAATTTATAGGAAAGTTGATATGTTCACTCACTCGTAGAAGAGTGTCTCGATGTGAGCCATCCTTTTGAAATATACGTGAGCGTCGGAATCCTCGATCGGTGCAAAGGTGTATGTATATTGATGGAGGAGGTCATCAAGGGATTCCAAGGGTATTTCGAGACGCGAGATGGTGAGAAAAGCAGCAAGATTTGCTGTGTAAGATGCCAATACGATAAATCCAAAGAGCCACCATGTAGAAGCAGCGAGACGTCCCGAGAGACATTTGGGTGCTTCGCCACCGCCTTGAGGAGTTACGGAAGTGAATGTGAACCAGAAGGATTCTTTTAGACCAAATACACGCTTGTCATCGTCTTCGTAAATTTTGGTAGGATTATTTCGATAGCTGAACGGCGACCAACGATCGAATAGCCAGATGAAAATACTCGTAACCAAAAACGATCCGAAGATGCACAGCCAAACGTTGATGCCGAGCACATTAGCGAATCGAAAAAGTGACGTTTTTTCTTTTACTTTTTTAATCATAATTAAAAAACCAACGGGCTCGTAGAAAGGCATAGTAAAATCGACTGCGGTTTCTCTCTCTGACGATATTGTCAGAGCACCGAGTGCGATGTCAGCACGATCCTCTTTCAACTCATTTATCATGCCGTCCCAAAACCCTTCGTCGTCTATCGAGCCCATAAGTCCGTCCGGTGCAAATTCAATCGTGTAGTCGAAACCTACCATCCCGCTTAAATACCGAAGCATATCAATGCAAAAGCCACGCCATTCTCCCTTTGTCGCATTCCACATTACGAATGGTGGCTTTTCCACAGTCGTGATTCGGTATGTCGGAATCGCTGCAAGTCTGTCCATTTTTTCATGCATCTAAAAATAAGTTAAACATTTACAAAACCTTTTGCGAAAAATGGTCCCAAATTTTTTTTCAGGTCGTTTTTAGAATTAGTGTTTAGAATTTCATCAAATTTGGTATATTATTCGATTATGATTAGAAAAGGCTCCAGTTAAAATTCCAAGAGGCTACAGATAACCAGAAAAAAGATATTCGCATTGGTAATTTCTTACATTTAACATTGACACTTGTGAGAAATCTCAGTTTTCATCGTATTTTACAATGGAGTCTTATCAATTCTTAGGAGAAATCACAGTTTTCATTGTACAATAGAATGAAATCTATGAAATCGATGTTAAAGTCATGAAATAACCAATGCGAATATTTTTTTTCTAATTCTCTGTAGTCTCTTGAAAATTTGACTGGATCTTTTTCTTGTCATAATCCACTACTGGACCAAATTTTATTAAATTCTGCACGTCAATTCTAAAACCGACAGTGCTACCTTAAAGCTTTATTATTCATAAAAAATTATACCACAAAAAAAAAGACCTCTTTTTAAGGACGTTGTATGCAAAATTTTCTATCGATAAAATTCCTCTAAATTTGCACCATACAAAGAGAATAGTTATGTCTAATAGCTCGTGCAATTTTGAGAGGTTTCACCATGTAGAAGTCGAGATATTTATTTATAAAAATCACAATTCTCAGTAGTTTCTCATAAGAGCGTGTGTTAAAAGTTTCAATTTTCAACATTAAATATTTCGATTTCTAAATGGTGAAGCCTCTTAAAACTTTGCATACACTTTTATGTAACATCGAAGAAGCTTTATTTAGTTTTTCAAAAAAAAAAAGGTCGTAAATTTTTTTCGAAATTTTTTTTATTATATAACAAATACAGATTACCTCGGACAATCTTGGATTTAAAGTATGTTGTTCTTTAGTCAAATTGTAACAACTTTTTTTAATGAATTTAGGCGCGCAAACCATTTTGTATGTAAGAAAAACTGAAAACAAAAATTTAGACTTTACCGTCGCCATACAGCGTCCTTAATGATGCAACTTATTTAATTTGCAAATTATTTAATAATGCAAATAAAGTTGTAATGCAACTAAACACAGTTGCATTATAACAAAGCGCTATAAATGTTATTATCGAACGCTGCAACAAAGCAGCAAAAAATCAAGGAGTTCGTAGACTCGTTAAAATTTGGCGAACGGAATTAAATTTGTTAATAAAACACTAAAATTTTCATTGCAAGTGATATTTAGTTCGGATAGAAAATCAAGTGCATGAAACGGTCGAACCTTTGCTGGAACGAACGGAAGGATTTGGCGACCGCAGGGTTTGTTAATCCACCGGAAATTGTTCCGATTTAACAGATTTCGTTGTTTAGTCGAAATGGAAACGATCGTGGCCTGCAGCACAGCAAGTTATGAGACTTTGCGAGGAAAGCACATTAATCTATTCAGCACTCTCTCTATTCAGAGAGCGATAAGCGGTTTTAATTCAAACGGAGAATCGACTAACGTCATACCGCGCCTTCGCAAGTTCAATCGACCAATTATTCGAATCACGCAGAAAACACCAGTTTATATTGTTCCTCACGCAATGAACGAAGTTCGAACGCACCGTGTGAGAACGTTACGCGGAGTAAAAAATATTTTTTACTCCTGCAATATATATTGCAGGAGAAACTTTGTCTGTTCCACGTATTCTCAATGTAATTGTGTTTGTCCATCCGTTGCCGAAGGGATGACTTTTTCAATCAATTGAGTAAATTACTTTGAGTTTAGAATGCCTATCATTGCAATATACACGTATTTGTTATGTCGCGCAACGAGAGAGGGAAGTAGGCCATTCGGAAGCGCGTGCGAGATTCACCCTACGCACACTGCTGCTCTGTAGTATTTTATTTCCAGGTACGTCCTCGTGGCTTTTTCCACCGCGTTCCCCGTATTTTACATTTGTAACTCTCTCACACTTTTGTTTGGCAGCTTTTCACATAAAACATTCATACGCTCTCCCATACGCGGGACGTTTTTCAGCAGGACTCCCCTTAATATTCTATTCATTTTAATTGCAAGCTCTTTTCCCCCATTCGCTGCAAGCCACTTCCCTTCATCTATTCCCCACCGCATCACCTCCGGTAGTTTACTTTTTAGCTCCACACACTCGCACATATGAATTGAGGTATTTCTTTCTGAGAGGCATCAATAATTGGTCGTGACATTTGTTCAAGATCCAGGCTGATTCATGAACGATTTTGTAACAGGCCTTGCTCTCGCGTCCGAAAAGGACGATTCTCTGTGCAATTCGTTCTTGTCCATGTAGGCAAAATTTTCTATCGATAGAATTCCTTTAAATTTGCATCACACAGAGAGAATTGTGATATCTAATAGTTCGCGTAATTTAAAGAGGTTTCACCATGTAGAAGTCGAGATATTTATTCATAAAAATCATAATTTTCGGTAGTTGCTCATAAGAGCGTGTGTTAAAAGTTGCAATTTTCATCATTAAATATTTCGATTTCTAAATGGTGAAGCCTCTTAGAACTTTGCATAGACTTTTTTGTAACATCGAAGAAGCTTTATTTAGTTTTTCAAAAAAATCGGTCGTAAAATTTTTTCGAAATTTTGTTTATTATATAACAAATACAGATTACCTCGGATAATCTTGGATTTAGAGTATGTTGTTCTTTAGTCAATTTGTAACAACTTTTTTTAATGAACTTGGGCTCGAAAACCATTTTGTATGTAAGAAAAACTGAAAACAAAAATTTAGATTTGACCGTCGCCATACAACGTTCTTAAGTCTTCCTCACAAGTTTCCCTGCTAGTTCCTGTTTTTAAAATCCGTATTTCTGGTGACACATTCATCCAAGGTACTCGATATTGCGTGCCACAGGAGTTTCCAAGCAACAGTCGATCGGCAACAATGTCAACATGCACTTGACGATTGACTACTGCCAAGATCGATATGGCTTTTGCGGTCAAAGATTATTTTTGCCCTGGATAACGGAGGAGTATCTGCGACCCCATAGCGTGTGCCTTTTGCTTCTTCTCTCAGGCACGCTCCGCTCCGTCAAAACTCTTTGATATTCATTTTCGAGGCGATTTTTGACAACGAGAGAGTTCGCTGGAAAGCAAATTCCACACTATTTCTTTACCAACGCATTCATTACTCGTTTTTATCGGTCCGGACGTTGATTTACCTGGCCATTGCATCAGTTGTTGGCCTGGAAATCTGTCCGCCGAGAATCGAGTCATGTCCACGGCGTCTAGAAACTCCGCGCGCCTGTATAAACAGGGCCAATGATATATGGAGACATGTTTGCGAGCGCTCTTATCCGATCCTATGATCGGAGAAGGACAGGCTCTAGCTTGTCTGTTCAAAGGACAGCGTAGGGTAGATTTCGTGTGAGAGCAAATACGACTTGGTCTGTTCGTTTCGATTCCGGCCTGCGACAACCGGAGAGATGGAACGACGACCAACGTGTTTCCGTACTGAGTGACATAATTAAGGACGTTGTATGGCCATGGTCAAATCTAAATTTTTCTTTTCAGTTTTTCTCACATACGAAATGGTTTCCGAGCCCAAGTTCATTAAAAAAAAGTTGTTACAAATTGACTAAAGAACAACATACTCTAAATCCAAGATTGTCCGAGGTCATCTGTATTTGTTGTATAATAAACAAAATTTCGAAAAAATTTAACGACCGATCTTTTTGAAAAACTAAATAAAGCTTCTTCGATGTTACATAAAAGTGTATGCAAAGTTTTGAATTATATATATTATATATTATTTAAATTGAAATATTTAATGTTGAAAATTGAAACTTTTAACACACGCTCTTATGAGAAAGTACTGAGAATTGTGATTTTTATAAATAAATATCTCGACTTCTACATGGTGAAACCTCTTAAAATTGCGCGAGCTATTAGATACCAGAATTCTTTTTGTGTGGTGCAAATTTAAAGGAATTCTATCGATAGAAAATTTTGCATACAACGTTCTCAAATTCAACTTAATTCAACGTTGTAATTGACTTTGAGTTGCCAAACCTCCGGAAGAACAGCAGAGGGCTCGGAGGCTGCTCACAAACCACTTAGCTCGATTAGATTTCCTTCATCGCGTGCGAGTGTTTCCGGTGAACACGTAATGCCTTAATGTACTGCAGAAAAACGAAAGTCTCGGCAAAAAAGAAAAACATCACAAAGTTTGAAATTCGACGAGCAATCGACGATAATGAATTCCGATTGTTGAACTCTGATCAGGATTCTTATCGAGGAAAGCGTTAGAAATCCGCCAACTCTCGACACCGAGAAAAAAAGTTCACAGATTTAATGGCAATTGATGAGATTGGAAAATTTCGTGAATCTAGAGCACAAGTTTTTTTTCATCAGAATATGTTTGTCATTTGTAAAGAAACGAGCGTATTGTTGGCAGTCCGTAATAAGATTTTGATTGATCCAATAATTTTTCCCCCAGTCAAAAGGCGAGCGTGGGCTTCGTCGATTTATGGTGATCGAGTGGCACTCAAAGGTTCGTAACCAACAAATGAACTGAATCGTTATAATAAGCGAATTTATCTCGTCTCTTTGATCAATCGACATCATACCCAAATATTGTTTTTCCATTTGAATTATAGTTATACTTTCCTTTCCATCTTTGTGGCCACGCACTTTGCTTCTTCATAACACGTGGTAGAATTCTATTGGAGCACGTATAGAATGAGATCGATGCCCGTGACCCTTCGTGCAGAAGACTAAATCGACTTGGCGTGACTTTTGCCCGACCTTGGTTCCTCACCCGTGGCCACGCGATTCTCCCGAAGTGCATAGCTCGAGGACACGTGTTGGAAAACCGCGTGGGCCCAAGGCTTCTTCCATTTTATTTCACTCGATCATCAAACCTCAAAATCCGACCCAGAAACGGTATTTGAAGGGAATTTACTAAAAAGTACGTGCACTCGCCAACAAAAAAGGATTATTACGAATTTTCACAAAGTTACATTAAAAAATGGAACTCATTATCGATTGAGAAGCTTTGATCGATTTTTTAGGTATCAGAAGAAATTTTTACATTTTACTAATTTCCCTGCTACGGTCGATACTTGCTATTTCAACAATCTGCAAACCTTCGTCGACCATCAAACCGTTTCGATGAATTATAATCGTTGCTAATCTTGTGAGACTAAAAAAAATTGCAAGTCATACGATGTCGAAAAAGTGGGATTGAGAGGTCACGAGGCAGCGACTGTCAAGCACAGAACGCAGGGATAGAAAGCAACATTGATCAGTCAATAGTTTTTTGTTTATTTATTGATCCATTGCGTACAAGATTGGCATGATGGAAAAGGTAGCTCATCGTTTTTTAACGTATTGCTTAAAGCGAATAAATTTAACGTCACATAAAACTTCCCTATATTTTTTTAGTATTTACAAACTTGCACAAAAATTCTTACTTCGACGTTTCACAGAGGAAATAACGTTCGAAGGTTTATGACAAAGGTATGAATGCCGAACGAATGCAATTCCCGTTGGTGTTTTCCATTTCCAATGTAGACATAAAGTTCGAACGTAAATTCGGCCATAGAATTGACATCATTCACAATTCCAATGCATTCATTTTATTACGATCCTTCCAATGTATAGTTTCAACTATTTTTAGAACCCACACATCGTCGTTTTAACGATTTTGAGTTTTCCAACATTGAATCTACCGAAAGAAACCAAGGAGTGCAATTCTCTTATTTAATGACTCGTTAAAATGGTTACTCGTCCCACCATCGCATTGGTAGCTTCAATACCACAAAAATATACTTTTCAGCTCATCGCCTCGTACAGTACAATTCCACACTCGAAAAAAACATTTTAAAAATGAGTAGAAAATTCAACAGTGAATCGTGACCCTTGAATATGTGCACATCTTTGCGTAGCTCTAGAATGTAACTGTACATCGTGTATACGTTGCCACCGATGGTGCAAATCCAGCTGTGGTGGTCGAGATTCGTCCTCGCACGCGATCCTACAATTATTTCCGAAATGCCGAAGGATTCTTACAAAGTCTTTGGACAAGTTTCAAGTAGCTCAGAAAGGTCGAACAGAAACATCGCGACTCGAGTACATTGAAAGTAAAATCATAACCCGTAAACACTACACTACCTCGGGGCTAACGTGCCCACCACATGGGTGCAAATTTGCACTTCGAGTTTTTAAAACGTTCTGTCTCATGGACATTTGTACGGATCGATAACGCGTGGGGTACTTTTTAGGGGTAGCAGATCCTGAGCTATCGATTGCAAGAATTAGAAAATAGAAAAACACAAGTTATTCCACAAAAAAATGGTCAAATTAAAATAAAATTTTTTGAAAATCTCGCTGTTTGAAGTTTTCGTGGATGGTGCAAATTTGCACCCATGTGGGGGCTACGAAAATACTTTTCCCTGTGATTATTTGAAAAATTTCAACACTCCTCATCAAAGATGGTTCAGACTTTACTGATGACGGTTCACGTGGAGACAGAGTATCGGATGATGACGTAAATTGAAGATTTTGCGACCCCACTACAACGACATCGCTCAATTTACTCAATAAGTAGGATTTCTGTCTTTGATTGCTTTTCGTTAATTATTTTATTATTTTTTCATAGAGTTTAAATGAAAAATTTGTTTTATTAATTTATTGTAAATTTAAAGGGAACCTCTGGCTCTAACCAAAATTCTAGTCTTTGAAACGAATATGTTTTCAAAATGATTATCGATCTCTCGCGATCGAGTGTGATTTGACAAAGACTGTAAGCTCCATGAAAACATATGCCAGTGTGTTACAAGTCTCAAATTATTTTTGCTTCGTTGGTCTCGTTATTATTTTCATCGATAACTAGAACCTCCTCCCAAATGCCATGGATGTTTCAAAAGCAGGAGTTTTCGCTGGTTTCAGAGTAAACCGAACCGTTTTCCCGTTATTGGTCTGCTCTTTTTGTTCGGCGTCACGTTTAGCTTGGTTATGTTTCGGCCGATAACGATACCACCAGTATTCAAATGCCAGGGTCGAACACGCTAGTCCAATTCCAACGAATATCACGATGAATACACCGCCGATATTGTCTATGCTAATACCATCGCTTTGATCGTCGCTTTTCTTGCAGTCCTTCTTAACGATCATTTGACTCCACCATTTGTTTTTCAATTTCTCAAGTTTACGTTGATTTAACAGTTGAAGAATTCTGCAACAAAAAATCGATACGATTTGTAGATTTTATACGCCATTCTGTTGGGACGACGTTTTTCGATGAAAACCATTCCACCAAAAAACGTCTCAATCATCAGTTTTTTGATACACACGTTAAGGACGCTGTATGCTGAATTTTCTATCGATAGAATTCCTTTTAATTTGCACCACACAAAGAGCATAGTGATATTTAATAGCTCGCACAATTTTAAGAGATTTCACCATGCAGAAGTCGAGATATTTATTTATAAAAATCACAATTTTCTGTAGTTTCTCATAAGAACGTGTGTTAAAAGTTCCAATTTTCAACATTGAATATTTCGATTTCTAAATGGTGAAGCCTCTTGAAACTTTGCATACACTTTTGTGTAACATCGAAGAAGCTTTATTCAGTTTTACAAAAAAATCGGTCGTTAAATTTTTTTGAAATTTTGTTTATTATACAACAAATACAGATTACCGCGGACAATCTTGGATTTAGAGTATGCTGTTATTTAGTCAATTTGTAACAACTTTTTTTAATGAACTTAGGCTCGCAAACCATTTGGTATGTAAGAAAAACTGAAAACAAAAATTTAGATTTGACCGTCGCCATACAATGTCCTTAAGTTTCGAGGTTTAATCTTATGATTCTATTGAATAGTAATGGATAACCGATCCTTTTACTCACGCGTTGTTCAATTGATCCTTCAGCGGTGAGCCTTGCTGAACTGCTATTGCATAAGGCTTTCTCGAGAATTCTTCTCCCACCATGATGTAATCACATTCGGTTAATGTTAAATATCTAATGTCAGTAGCGTCCCCAATGAAGGCGAATTCGGTGGATGAAGACGTGCGCCGTACACGGCTCAAAGCGTCTTTCAGGTCGGTAGGAAATTTCGTCTCCTTCATGGCTTGGAACATTTTGGTATATTTGTCACTCACTGGGTAGTCCCAAACGGCGAGTTTCGCTCGTTCGACATCCGAGAGGCTGTCGTTCAGGCTCATATCTTTCCAGATTCTGTGAAACATGCAGAGATTCACTTGAAACCCCATATCGAGTCAAATATTTCATGGGAACCGTTATACGTGCATTTTTCTTTACGGAGCAGCATTCTCCACTCTGCAATCATCTCATTAGTTTTTCCGTTCAATTAAGTTGATTTGATTTACTTTCGCAACGTGGGGAACTCGAAATTTTAGAAATTTTTCCCTTTACACGCGCGAATATAATGAAAATTGTGAAATTGTGACAAGTTTTCGAGAAAGAAAGAAGAGTGAAGACTCGAGTTCAGAAAAAAATTAAATCCAAATTATCAAAAACTATCGAGCTGCGAATAATTTTGATTATTTTGTTTCTGAAAAACTCCATTTCAGTGAGTACAAAGAAACTTGCAAAACATCTGGTATTAGCGACGTTGTCTAACGGAGTATTGGTTCGGAAGGTTTTAGATAAAGAAGCTTTTGTCAATCGAGTGAGGAACTTGTGTGCTCGTTGAAAGGGATTGAGGTGGTCATGTGAGGGTGAGGAGTATCCTGAAATAGATCGGGCTTCTGAATGCCATGACATGATAGGAGATAGCAGAAAAAGGGACGAAGCTATTGGATGGTATGAAACTAGTGGCAAAGGGAGGATCGATCGTAATTCCTTCAGCGCGCACTTGACATTTCGAACGCTTGAGAATGGAGTTGCAAGGTTTCGTCTAGCCCAAGGCACCTCCTGCGTGGTACTGTTTGTATCGTCGTTACTGCACTTGGAGATTATCTCGTGATAGTATATTTATTTTTTTTTTTTTTAATATTATTGTTCCTGATGCGTATACCCTTGCGGGTTTTTCTAATCCCTTCCCTTTATCGCCACTTATTCCATACTACACTGTTCCTGAATTCCTGACTTCCTTGAGTTCCCCCCAGAGTGTTGCCCACAGCCATTCTTTCCTAATGCACTACTGTATCGCATTCGCACGAGGGCCAAGGGAAACTGTGGAAAACCTTGGCCGATACAGACGACTATATTTTCACTGAGTTCCAGTTGGTTATCACCATCAGAAACTCAGCGTACACTGCCTCCCGCTCAGTGATTGATACGCCAGCCGGTACATGGCTAAGAGGTCACCCAACCAAGTACTGACCGCAGTCGATGCTGCTTAACTTGTGTGATCGCCGAAGGCACGCACCGACCGCGTACCCATCGCTGTCGGTAGTATATTTATTACATTTTTGACTTTGATATGCATCGGAGGTAATGTGTACTCACTCGTAAAAGCGTGTTTCGATGTTGGCCATCCTTTCGAAATATGTGTAAGCTTCGGACTGATAGATCGGTGCGTATTGAATTTTGTATTGTTTGCTGAGGTCGTCGAGCGATTCGACGGGTGTATCGAGGCGAGAAACGGTAAGGAAAGCAGCAAGATTTGCCGTGTAAGAGGCTATGATGATAAATCCAAAAAGCCACCAGGTCGCAGCAACGAGGCGTCCGGAGAGATTTTTTGGTGCTTCGCCTCCGCCTTGTGGGGTTAACGATGTCATGCAAAACCATAAGCACTCTTTCAGAGTGAATTCCCGCTTGTCATCGTCATCTCGATATTTCTCACGATTGTTCTGATAGCTGTACGGCGACCAACGATCAAACAGCCACATGAGAAGACTCGTAAAAAAATAAGAGCCGAGTATGCACAGCCATACATCGTTCTCGAGTACCGTAAGAAATTTGAAAAGTGACGTCGGGGTGGAGACCCTTTGCATAAGAATCGAAATACCAACGAGATCGTAATAAGGCACTGTGAAGTCTACCACGTTTTCTCTCTCGGCCATTACCGAAAGAGCACCAAGTGCGATGTCAGCACGTTTTTCTTTCAACTCCTTTATCATACCGTTCCAATTCCCTTCGTTGTCCATCGCCCCAAATTTTCCATCCGGAGAAGGACGAATTTCGTACGTGAAATTTAATATGCTGCTTATCTCATTCATCAAATCAATGCAATAACCTGTCCATTCATCTTTCTCTGGATTATAAATAGTAAATGGTGCTTTTTCTACCGTCGTTATCCTGTAACTCGTCACTGCTGTATGGTTTCTCATCACTGATTCGTTCGGTATCTTCATAAACATTAAAAAAACAGCGATTAATCAATTTAATCATTGATTTCAATGGCGTCGCACTTATTGTACGGGCCGCAAGTACTATGCACAAATGTTAAGTGTTGTAAGGAGAGGATCATGAGTTTTGCGAGGCATGCACAAAATTTGTCGACGTGTTACGTTCATACGAAAAGCTAGAAAATACAGAAAGCAGGTTCCAGGATAGTACAACGATGGATCGAGAAGCTTCGTACATTTTCATTTATGCCAGAGGCGATTGCAACAATTTCCAGTTGAATAGAAGCAAAATTTCCAACGAAAATGTTGTTTTTTTTTTTTTTTAATTTCTGGCATTTTTGTCTGCGATGAAAAAATACTCACGTTTTCCACATGACGATGAGCTCTGTACTTGATGGATTATGACTTCGCTGATTTTGTAAGGTTCCTACTAAATTTTAATGAATATGAAAGTGTTTTATGAGAAACAATAGTTTGAAATAACCATTCATTATTTATCTAATGTGTTTCTGGCTCCCTCCCCCCTCCCTGCTACTATTCACGTAAACCCTGTAGATGTAAGATAATTAAAACAAAAGACGACCATCAACCACCGTATTCGTTGCGAACCTTCTTTTAAAACGTGTTTTGAATGAAAACTTTGAAGATTGCGACGAGTGCTTTGTTTCGGTGAGGTGTTTACCTTTAAGGTAAAAGATCCGGTAATTGCGAGTGGAAGTCTCGGCCCCGGGGATTCCAGTGAACATTTTTCATACAAAAAGCTCAACAATGAAATCACAGCTACGTCATGTCTTGACGTATTCTCTGCTGTGTGTATTGAAAATGCAAAAACCGTCATTTGTACGAACGACGAACGATTAAAAACCCTTTGCCATCTCTGGAAATATTCGAAGAGAATCCAGAAATGAAAATAGACATGGCACGAGTTATTACTTCCGAAGAAAAAGTGAATCAACTCCAAACAAACAAAAAGCTCCACAAAAATTGTTCCAAGTGGTGAAAAAATAAATAAATGTTGTCTACGTTGCATTTAGCAAGTTATGCCGTCGTAGCTTTATCGTATCGGCAAACATCATGAAGATTTCACTAGAATTTGATCTTGAAACAGTTCATTGGAATTTCCAGAGACTATAATTTGGGATCGATAACGATTCAACAAGATAATACACTTTGGTACGAAACCATCGTGGTCGTGAGGGTGCTTTCGAGTGCTACAGTGGCGAATCTAAGCCCCACGTAGAACATCTAAGGTTCAAGTTTATACCGGAGTTTGCTGCTTGTGTTCTTGACTGTGTAACTCATAAGTTATTCTGTGTATCCTGCAATGTCGATACAGTGCTCGACTAACCAGAGCCCTCGACTCAGCATAAATCGTTTTAACCATCCAAATCCCGGTCATTGAGAATTCATACACTATTTTCATAAATGTTTCAGAGAAACCACAAAGCCTTTCAGTCCGTGTTGGTTTTTGAGTGGTTTAAAAAAAAAGGTCAATATTTTTTTCGTAGCCACGTTTGTTACAAAGTTGTAGTATAATGAAAGGGGAAAAATGTGCAAAGGAAAAGGGTTGTTGCTAAATATTGAAAGGTTGCTCGTTGGGAATTGAAGAAAAAAAAAACTAATTTAATTTGCAATTTTGTTTTTTAACGATATACTCCAACTTTTTAACAACTGGAGCAGTCTCCCGAAAAAAATGGGTTATTTTTAAACCACCCTGGTATAAGTAAGTTAATTTTTTAACATTTCAACGTGGACTAAAGCTCATCATGCAAATACGTAGTGACCGTTTATCAAGGACATGCAGAGTTAAGAACATATAAAAAACAGAAAGGGAGATGAACGTTTTTCACAATTTTACTTTGTGTTGCGAGTTTTTTGTAAATTTCTACGTCATCGTCAATGAAAAACTGCAACAATACTTCTTGCCACGAATGCCACAGGCATGGTTAGTTATCCTTATGGATGTAAACAACCCATAGTTTGCTTAGAACTGTGGTCGCGTGAATGGAATAGTGAAGCAGTTCGCGGCCGGTAATTCAGTGCGTTGTGGTGTCGATGGTTACTGCTGTCGTTGTGTTTACCACTTACGGTTGATAAACTCTTTATATTACTAGGTCACGGTCGGCAACTTTTCTCTGTCAACGCGTGACAGTTATTTTCGCGAGGGTTTCGTTATTTACGTGGAGTTTCGTTTTGTTAACATCGCTGATGACTAGATGAATCCATTCGCGTTAAGTACGAATACCACTATGAGCGAAGCTTGCTCCACAATTAAAATGCTAGACATACCTTGAGGCTTCCTGGATTCTGGGAAGCATGCTGCAAGTGCTATTGACTGGATTTATCAATGTCGTCCAAAGCTCTTTAACATTCAGGGCTCATGCCGCTTGGGAGAACGTCGAATGCGTTGCACCTCACTAAATCCTCGCAACAAGCTTTAATCTTATTTGCTCGAAATCTGCTGATAACTATAATGATGAATCTCTCAAGACTCGTTTCTTTATGTATTTCTTCAACATTTGGCCTATTACTGAACAATAGCTTGCCACATCGCTATGATAACACGGTTCCTTTGAATGCTTACAGGAAATTGTGGATATATCGTCGAAACGAGGCGATTATGTTAAAACTGTTTGAGCCTACTGAGGGATAACGATGATTAATACTGATAGCGACCCAAATTACTTCTTGCCCTCAGTCTTCAGCAGTCTCAGAAGTATGGACACGTAGGAATCTCCATTAACCCATTAATTAACGCGAAAGGAACGTTGTAATAACTCACGCGAGGCTGGGCTATCCATTGTGACGTTTGCGTATTATTCTCCCGCAGTTTTTGGGCAGGCGAGTTGAGCTTTTCTCTGATATTTTCGTGCCATCGAAATGTCAAACTCTGCCAGGTCCTGGCACTAATTTTACGACAAAAATTCTTGTTTTTCTGCACTAAGTTTTCCCGCATAAGCCTTTCTACTTATTGTTTTGAACTGCGTTCACATTTTATTGCATTCTTTTTTTTCGGGATAGTGTCTTGAATCTCCTTAGTGGCTCGTTTTTAATGGTACCGAAAAACCCTCATCCCATGGGTGCATAAAAAAATATATTAAAAGAAAAAAACGAAACAACACAAACAACAAGCCTTGAATTATGTACAATGGGGAGGAAGGCAAAGAGCTTTTGGTTCGTGTGATATTCATCGACAAGTTGGACATCTGTGAATATGACTAGGTGTGTGAAGTTGTTTAAAAATACATGAACAACTACCCGTAAGTCTATTCTCCCATGGCATATTTTTAGTTTGTTTGGTATTGTCAATAAACCGAAAAGTTACCTTCCACGGTGAGTTGATGTTGGCTGGCCAAGTGCCAAGTAGATCCGTGGAGATTGCATTACCATTTGATATCACGCTCAAGGAGACGCTCATATTGAAACTCGCGCGATGTTCGCCGTTGCGTCGTCCCCACGAGATATCGGCAAACGTTGGTATTACTTCCATATTATTTGTAACACTTTTTAGTTTACCAATAAAGTCGAAATTCCTCGTAGGCGTATTTTGACCGTTGAACGTGTCGCATGCCATTTGTTTTGGTTCTAAAGGCCACAGCTTGTCGTCGATGGCTGATTTCATGGCAGCTATGGCAATGCGAGTCAAGTCGTAGTAAAAAGCGGATGATAGAACCGGTTTGGGGAGCAAACCCCGATTTACGAGGTCACTTATTCGTTGTTGGCTAGCGGTTTCAATTTCCGGTTTGAAGAAGATCAATGAGAGAGCGCTGCAGTCACAGTGCGGCGCAAAATCGTCTTGAGTAAGGGCGTACCAGCCGTATTTCCGACCGGTGAAATTAAGCGCTTGAGCGGCATCGAGAGTCATTGTGAGCACTTGCTCACCAGAGAGAACAAAAAAATTAACAATGTCGAGCTTACGCAATTGGGTCAGTTGGTGTCGTGTCTCTTCGACGAGAGATTTGGTGCGTACAATAACGTGTCGTGTCGGTACATTGAGAAGCAAACTCTTGTATTTGTGATCCATAACAAATGTTTCGTCAAATATAACAGCGAGGTTGCTTATATTCAAATTCAAAGCCATTTGTCTTATGGCTTCGGGTATCAGATCAGCTGGTGGCATTATTTGAACGAGATACGTTAGTTGGTCATCGGTGAGGTCTCGCCAGTGTCGTAAATCACCAATTTGCCCAAATTGACCGGACAGCGTTGGTATACCAAGAGCAGACGTAAAGGAATTGACGGTCTCAGCACCAAGACCAGATCTCGTCGTATCCAGGACGACATCTGGTACATCCGTTGGTTTTTCTTGCAACGCTGCATCCCATGCGGCACATATACGCTCCAGATCTTTTGTGGGGTCCGAACCATTTATTGTCACAGTCACCACTTTCCCCAACCACTCCGGATATTTCTCTCTTATTGATTTCAGTGAGTTTGATACGCTCTTGTTCGCCAAGTCGTTGTCCTCGCCATTGATGATAACTGTTTCATTATTTTATAAAAAAAAAAAAAAAAAAGTAAATAAATTATTAGAAACAAAGAGTGTGCGATGAACAGAGAATTCACGGTATAGACGTTTTCTTTTATCAAACTTCCAGCTTCGTACGTTTTTTTTATTTTTAATGCCCCAACAATCGAGCCGCGAGCGGTCCATTTTTAATACGATCCTCGCGCTAACCTCGTTTGCATATTATCGCATACGTATTGTGTACGGAAATATTCTTCTCGTATTTTCTCGTTTGAAAATTGAGGCAGCTTACTTATTCCGCTATCTCACTGGGAAAACGACGATTCACTTGGAAGATTGCATTCCCCGTCTCATAGTCGTCGTTTTCTCGGTTTCACAATTACTCCAGTTCCTATATATATACAATCGCACGACCTACGTGCTCAGATCGCGCATGTCTCAGTACGTAAGTATATGTATTTGTAGATTGAGACAATTTTCGTCAAGAGTTTGGCAAAAGTTATTTCCCCTGACGCGTCAGGCATGTATACTGTATATGCAAATATAGGTACTTTCATATATACACGCTTGAGAGATTCTGATGCTGCCCACCGCTATGGCTTTCTATCTCCCCCTTGTGTACTTCCGGTTCATAATGCACATGCAAGCGTGGTAAAATCCTTGAGCACTTGGCAGGAAATTGATGCAACCACCATCAACGAAGAATATTCGCTTTTGTTATAATGCAAAATGCCCATATGACCCTCGCCCAATACTTTACAACAAGAACAACAAAAACGACACCCAAAAGTTTCTTGTATTTCGATCGAAACGCTAATTGGCCAGATCCGTTAATGATGGATATATTTTTGTCACAACTCGACGATCATCGATCTTTGCATTGATTTACCGATCTGCCCTGCCAATTCGAAAAAAAAAATTGCAGATACAATCGTTTATCACTTTTTTAGTTTATATGAAAATACGAAGGTCGGAATAATGTTGCCGGCTAAAGAGCGTGTACCCGTATGATACGACATGCGAACTGTATTATATTTAACAATTCGTGGAATATCAATGAAGGGAGTGAAGATGAAGCTGCATGTTGAGAGTAGGATGATGCGGGTATATAGATAACTTTATACGCTTCGGAGCGAAGAAATGGCACAATGTTAAGCTCCATAAAGAGCTTCGAGAGAGATCCTTGTCATTACCCGGAAATTCAGAGGAAACTGTAGAAAGTACTCGTCAAGAATATTTCATGCGCATTTTGGAATGGTCTCATTATTTTACTGTAATTACCGCAATTATTCCCTAATTGTGATGATTGGTGGAATGAACCGTCGCGAAATAATTAAGACGCGCCAATATTGAATGCTGCACGAAAACGTCATTATACCGTAAGATTTGCAAATGACAACTTACATAAATTAACAGGTCTCGAATTTTCAGAATCGCCCGTAGTTTTCTCTCCAGTTTGTTGTCCCATTACGCGGAGTGGACCATGAACGAAAAAAACGAAAACAAAGCCAATGAGAAGAACCACAACGGTTGACATGTTTGAGCGTTGAGCATACATGATCCGTTTGTCGTGAACAATTGTTTGTCACCCCCTGACGAATTTATTGATAATAATTGTTGGAACCGGTAGTTTTTTTTTCGTTATTACATTTAAAGAATAGATGAGACGTGTTCGGGAAGTAGGATGTTTTACGAATCACGATTCATCCAGCAGTCAATGCTATTTGACGTTTTCAAATAATGAATTAAACGCGCGCACTGTGAATTCTTCGCGAGGACTAAGGAGACGGCGACAGGAACTTTACTGTCCTGTCTACTATGTCCTCGGTGTATTTGTGTTTGTCCATCGGTTGCCGCGGGGATGACCCAATCAATCCATCTACCAGAGGACTTCTAGTCTGTACTGCGTAATGTAGTTGTCCGTGTGTCTAAGCACAGGTCGATAGTCCACATTATACATTATATATGGATGGCATGCTCTGAAGTACAGCTGAAATGAATGAAAAGCAATAAATACACCAACTCATACCTTCGCGCCTTCTCGAAAGGTTCTATTGGTTGTTCACAATCATTACCCTCGTCCATCGTGGGATTTCTGTGCCAGTTAAACGTTCCACAGACCACCGAGTACGGTCTACGACGTTCACAATAGTCCCAGCCAAACTGATGTTTACTAAGTCAATGGTTTCGTATGATTTTCCAACGATACGCTTTTGTATATCCCTCCAGACTATTCGCACTCGATTGTCACATATTTTCATTATTTTTATCTTTTCATCCGATGAATTCAACATATTCTTCTAACTCACTGGGGCGGTTGTTGAGCTTGGCAAATGTTTATGTTCATTTACAATGTCTGTACGAATATATTAAAAAGCTATCGTCGTAGCTAAGTAATTGGAATCTCGATTGGTTGCAAGTGCTTTGCTTGATTAGCTGTTCTGTACTGTTTTTATGTGTTTCCCGAAGAACGGATATGGTTACTCTGCGTAAAAAGCCACGTGAAAACAAGTGACAGATTTATGAAACTTGACAACGAGCGCATATCATTCATGCGTACAAAAACATGTTTGTTCGTTTCTGCATGGCGCAGAAGCAAGAATGCTCAGGATGACGAAACTTTCTTTGTTTTTGCCATTCCATTATGCATTTCTGAAGCTCGAAGTAGTGTTAATTATCATAATTTACACAGGAATGAAGCTCACGAATTAGCATTGGACATAGGCTGTAGAAAATTCCTATAAAATTTGTCGACACGTGGAAAAGTCTGGAAAAAATTTCCAATTTTCATCTCCTGTTCAACTTTAACAATTGAGCATTAAAAAAAAAAAAAATGCGAGCGAATAAAAAAACTCGATTTATGAATTTCGAGATGATTTGGAAACGAAGAGAATGAGCGATGGTGCAGTTTGAATTTCGTGAAAAAAAAAGCAGGTACAGCTTTTTTTGTGAATTGCTGAAAAATATAGAAATATTTTTTTGCAGTTTTTCTGCAGAAAAACTTAATTGAAATAATATTTCTCATCGCGGGGAAGTCACGGGGATGGCTGGGGCATATAAATATGTTTATATTTTACTCATGCGCTGGAGTGCCTTAGAGGCTTGTGTAGTACATACCGCGCGACCGGAGTTGAGCTCCGGTCACCATATAATTATCGACCTAGTCGTGGCACATGACCACGTTTAAGCGAGCAAAGCCGAAGCGTTTTTCATACAAGTGGGTAGGGGAGGAGGAGGATGCTTGCCGAGGCTTTCGTCCACCTTATTTGGGTGGTGTGTCCCTCGTCAACACCGATGATGATGCAGTATTTGTGCTTAGAAAGCTCTGTGGTATGCCATAGACTCCGTAGCCCCGAGTGCGGCGTCATCAAAGAAAAGAGCCCGAGGAAAACCCTTCCACGATATAGCAAGTACATAAACCCGCAATGTCGAGTCACTACGCTCGGACGACCACTCTTTCCAGCACATGTATACAGGAAACGGGTTATGTACTCATTTATGTACACACATACATCGCGTTAACGAACATAACTTCTCGTATTCTCTCGCACCCTCTGAACTTACTTTATACTCACTCCGTTGAGTCGAACGGTTAAAAGCCACCGACGATACCATTACCACCCACCGAATGTACAGGTGGTGGCTACTCCACGTATTTTCTATAGCTCTCTTCATTTCCAAATTCCAAAAGCCACTTGGAATGCTGGTAACGATGCATAAGAATAATTGAAGTAAACTGACTCAGACAGATATGAACAATTTTTTAAATCTTCTTTTTGATTACGTGGAAATTCGTTATTTGGAGTGCTTGAGATCGAACCGTACGCAGTAGTCGAAATGAGTAACCTAGAAAGTCATAATATGTGCTCATAGTGCACTTTTTGTCTTTCTCATGGAAACGAATCATTCCGAGTTTTCCAGTCGCTCAAGGCATTCATTAGTCACTGGAATTCTCTGAAAATTAAACCACGCGCTGCTTTGTAGGCCATTGAAATATATGCGTATCATTTTCCACAGGTCTCCCATATGCCGAAGGTTATTGACTGCCAAATGGACGTGTGCTCTTTGATGCGAAAAAATAAATCGATAAAACCATCAATAAAGATTTTTCGTCAGATGTATTCCGGATGATATTAGGAGATCAGTGGCTGTTTGCCGGCGCGTAGCAATAAAAAAAAGTTCGAATAGGAAAAAGCTGTACTTTTGGAGAAGGGTCGATCAATCTGGTCGAGGTTTCAACCTCGATAAGTCACCCTCGCTGAAATTGTTCTCTATAATGCATAGAGGCTGATGTGTGGGGTTGAAAAAACTTCTAGACCCTTATTTTTTGGGGATTCTTCTCTCGACGTATCAACCAATTTTGGTAACAAGACGTAGTATCAGGAAGCAGAAGATCTGAGCTTTATTCTTCCTTGCTGAAAATGCTATCCATAAAAAAACACGAGTTTTTAATCCGCTAAGAAGATAAAGGGGAGATTTTCTGAGAGAGCCTCAGTGTTGAGATGTGATTCCTTTGGCCTGATCTAACAAGCCCACACCCCGTAAAGATGAAGGAATAGATTCTGATTTTGGCGCTGTGGAGCGTTGTCTTCTTCGTATAGAGGTTGATGCGGTTAAAAATGTAAAGCCGCTGTGGAATATTGAGGAGAAAATATCGAGGGAGAAAATATAATGCTGGGCGATGGTGAACACAAACGACGGAGGCTTTGTTGATGAAAAGGAAAAAAAAAATATCGTACTTTCATCAGCCTGCTGTATAGATAAATAAGAGAGGGTCGTTGAAAAGAGCATCGGACCGTGTGAAACAGTAAAAGAAGGTACACGCTGTCGGTAATCTGGCTGAAAAGCTTCAGCTTCTCTGTGTTATGACTAGCTTGCATTTCACTTTACCACATACGTTCAATCTTTCTCTCGCTCTCTCGCTGTATATCTATCCAGATTGAGTTCAGCTCAGTTTTGTCCGTGAGGTCCTTTTGCACCGGTGCATACACTCGTTTTGGACAAAAATAAATAAACAAAAACGACCAGAGGAAAGAAGGGACCAGAGACATCGAAACCAAAAAGATTTGTGCAACGTATACCAAACCAACATTTCGTAAGTAACGAAAGAAAAGCATGAACAGAAGGAAATATTTTGCCAACTTGAAAAGTAAAAAGCCTCAGTCTCGTCGGAAAATATCTCAAGCGAAAACTCAGTTTCACTCGTTCTTGTTCTTCCTTTTGTGTCGGTCACGACTGCGGTTTACCACTTTCTTTTATCATTTATTTTTTGTGAATTCAAGTATACCATCATCGTGCCAACCTCACCATTATTCTCTGCCGTACTCGTGATGTTCGCCAGCTTTCCAGACTCCTCCCTTTTCTCTTGAACCTGTTGCTCGTTTAGGGCAAATAACACGAGGAAGCATCGTTGCAACCTGGCTTTCGTATTATTAGCATGTTCCTACGGTACTATATACCGTCCTCATATTTCTTTGTAATCTCATTACGCTTCCGGTTTTTCGCCTGGCCAAAGAGCTTTTAGTCGGACAACTTTGAGACAACTTCGTTGTTGTTACTCCCTCAAACGAATCGCGATCCCAAAAAAACTACAACGACACAAAACCACTATTTAGAACTTTTTTTCTCAACAATGAATTCTTGTAGAAAATATACTTTCGATGCATTGAAAAACTACGAGATTCCCAAGTTTATCAGGTGCAATTAACGTGTGACAGAATTTCTAAATCCATTCAATATTGCTGTTACGTTATTCGCAAGAGCTGCTCAAATCAACTTGGGGTTAAAAAAAAAAAAATTTCCAACATTCGACAAGATTTCAACGATCCTGCAAATTCGCCTAAAAAAAAAAAACGAAAGATTTTGGTGTCTGTAGATATTGTTTATCATAGTGTTGGTGAAATCAGCGTAAAGCCATGCCAACAGAGACGTCGAACCAATAAAGTTCAATTTGTTGATGCAGCAGAGAAGCATTGCAATTGTTGGACAATCCCTTCGAAACAATCGGCAGATATATCAATCCGACAGAGACGTGACAAAACTCAGGAACACACGCTACCCTGATTCGCAACTAAAACTAACTTTCAACCAAGTAACAAAACGTCAACTTTAAAGCTTTTTCCACAGTATGTATTCCTATATAGTCATGTATGTATGTATATGAAGAATACAACTCTTTAAAGATCGGAGCTAATCCCAGGGTAGAAGAATGGTCAATGGCTTGTTAAGATGGATTCATTCACCTCCCGAGCACGTTCTCCATTCCAAAGTTCGATACATATCGAACTTATTTTTCTCTTTCCTTCTCTTTTCTCGTTTATTTTTGCCGCTACCCTTTATTTCGCTTTCAGCAAATCGGAAGCATTGCCTTATGGACTATCCAATTTCACTTTTCCGTGATTGCTTCGAAAGCGTCACCTTTCTTTCGTTGCATCAAATGAGAACCGTATCGCACCTCTACGTTAAAGTATGTTTGACGGAGTTTTCAACATGCCGTGTTCTAAAGGACGTTCTATGAGGAATCAACCAATCTGTCCTGAACATGATTCTCGACTACTTTGAGCTTACAAATTCGACTTTGGTTTAATTTTGCTCTGCTAAATCTAATCAAAACGCGTTTCAATAAACTTTCCTTCCTCATAGAGAAAGCTATGTGACTGTAAATTTTTTTTTTCCAGTTTTCGATGTCAATGTGCTTAAAATGTCCCAAAACATCGAAAAATCATGTCTAGACAAAATGTCCAGATGTGTGTGTGTGTGTGTGTATGTTCTGGTACTGTAAAATTCAAACGTTCATAACTCGAGAACGGTTGGAGCTACAGGGCTCCCGTTTTGCACAGATGTTGATCTATATCAGCTAATCGTTCCCTTAGAATTTCATCGGAATTGCTAGAAAAATACGAATTCTTCGAAATTTTCAAAAAAAGGGTCTAATCGCTCTCACTTCCGCAAATTTCAAGATTTATTATTAATTTTTTTTTTTCAAAAATAGAGCATCATAATTGATAAAGTATTGTGAGAAATTTGTTTGACAAGACTAACAAACCTCTCATCGACTGGAATAAGAACAAATGCATGAAAAGAATAAAAAACTTGTCAACGTTTTACATGTGTTGGTCACGATCTCAATGATTTCGGGTTTGTCGCTCTTATAATCCTGAGATTTTGCAGTGTGTGATGATACCTTGAATCCCTTGACTCCATGCTCCGATGCATGAACAATATTTGTTATGGGCAAATATTCGGGATGCAGGATAGCGTATATTGAATAGACAGGTGCATGGGTATCGCATCTTCGGGCGAGGTTACACCCGGAAGGTGTTTTTCCTACCATCGGCTATCTGATAGGATCTGCAAGCACAGTGACGTAAGGGCGTGCTTCGTAGTGGAAGCAGCCAAATGCGTATATTTGCAACGAAGGCGAGTACATATACGTGCTTATAAAAAGCTCGCATGCTCTGTTAACGGAGTAGGTTTGCACGTAGAACCCGCGAGATCACTGTGTACCTATATTTGTACTTATATTTATGAGTGTGTGTTTATGTGTACGCAGGTGACAAGGACCTATACATTTTGCATGAAAATACGCGTAAGCCGTAACGCGATTTCGAACGTGACCCGACGGAGAGGATATGCGAGTGTAAAAGGTATATACTCACCATATTTAGCAAGCTATGTATATATTATTTTTTCTTCATTTGGTTGCACACCTCTCCAAGCGTCTATACGGAATAGTCGCCCGCAGATAGAAATACCTATATCACGGAATAGGATAGAGCGAGTACGTGAGAGAGCATTTTTATGGTGAAATACAGAGAGGAGAAAGAAAAAAATGAAATAAAATTCTCTAGCCAAGTTCTGGAGCAGGAAAAAAACGCGATAAACTGGTCGGTTTCACGTGTACCAACGATAATGTGCAGTTTTCTCTCACGAGAGTCGAGAGCAAAGTTGAGAACATGCGCTGGAGGATGCATAACCACTGCAGACTCTTGAATTCTTGGTTTTGTTCACGTTTTTCCTTTTCCTTTTTCTTTCTTTTACGCTCAATTAAAGATGTGAGTTCTCCAGCATGCTTCGATGTCATGTTTACTCGCTCGATTTCCTCTAACTGTTAGACCTTTGAGAGTGTGAATTTCCAGTTTTATTGGTTTTCGGCAAGCTTTTCCAACTACTTTTTTTTTTTTCGTTTTTTTTTTACTACTACGAGTTAAATTCTAGAAATCAGTTCACTTCCGATTGCTTGCTGGCAAATCTTCACTTCCTGAGCAATTCGTTGTACACAAAGGGCTAATACATGTTCATTTTGTTAAAGGCTACGTGCAAAATGAGAGCACGCATATTAACAGAGAATTTAACGTTTTGTGCTATTCGATCAATAAAACTCATTATCACACGAAGAAAATGAAAATAATCGAAAAATTGTCGCTATCACGAGAAAACCTTGAATTTTGAGCAAATTTTACTTGCGGGATGTAAATAATATTTATCGAATTAAAATGAAATTTCAAATCCATAGAAAACAGTTTTTTTTTTATAAACATTTACATTCTGCAAAGTCAAAATTGGCCAAAATTTGAGTTCATCCCTCGATTTAATTCTGTGAAGGTGATTTTTCGATTTTTATTATTTCCTCATGTAAATGTGGAAAGCAATGGAGAACTATTTAACGTTGCGGAAAATTTTCAGTGAAGCTCACTCGTTTCATCGATCAATTTTCTATCAATGACTCCCTTCGAAATGTCGTGTGAAGCCAACAAGATGCGACCCTGTTCAGTGAAGGAAATGGATGGAGGGATACAAGACGATGGGAAGATCGATTGTGTTCACGACTGACTTCGTCTCGAAGCGGAGGTTTACATGTGTTTATATATATATATATATATATAAGGAACGATACATAATGCGACTGAGCACACAGCTGGGACTCTTCGCGCATCGGCTAATCGATCTAAAGGGCCCTCCGAAGCATGTTTTCCTCAATCCGTTTCATTTGCAAAATTTTCCACTTCGAATCGACATTTATAAGTGGCCAGAGGGAAAGAATATTCGGTGATCAAAAAATGTCGCGTATTACCAAATTTTCAAAATCTTGTTATTTGTTCTGGAAACCTGGGAAAAGGTGTTGCGAAATACACGCACCTTCTGCCGTTGATAAAGTATGACAGGAAGACAGCTCGTAATCAGAAATACGTAAGTAAAAAGAAATGAGATTTCCTGTTTAATTTTCCATGCACTAACGTTCTTGCGCAACGCGAGAAATAAATACGAATAAAGAAAACTTTAATCTGCTGTGAGTAAATTTCCTTGCGGAAGAGCAGCCGAAAAGGATGCAGTAATAAGTTCGTTTAGTGTAGCTTGTGACGGAAAAAGAAAAAAAAGGGCGAGGAGCTCGAATAAGTCACAATTGAAGAAAAAGAAATGCGATGCAGATTTGTGAGAAAAATGTTGAGCACTGCTTTCCAATCAAAGCCATACGCTTTCAACTACTTTTAATTTTTTTCGATTCAACTTGGATTATTGTCGAGATGCTCGATTATACCTAATGTCAACCTGCCACCCTACTTGCAAAAATCGATTTTTTTTGCGCATTCTTGAAGAGCTTGGTATGTCGTTGATTGTAGTTACTAAATTTTTGTTTGTAGTTTAACCGAAAAAAAAAATTATAGGTCACCAAAAAAGAATGCTCAAGAATGCGCAAAAAAAACGATTTTTGCAAGTTGGGTGCCAGGTTCTCGTAGGTCTCGGTTATTCGTATTGGGATAGACGCCATGTGTTCACTCGGGGCGGGAACCTATTGAAAAAAGCAGGGAGTATTTTTCAGTGCACGAGAATTGTATATTCGAGTAATATGCTCGCGAGAAAAGATTTCGGCTGTACTCACGTTGTGATTATTTTTATCATCGTTTTTATCTCGTACCGGATGTTTGTTGCTTTCCAGCTCAAGTCTGTTTTGACAGGATGGTGCTTTTCACTACTTTCAGCTTTTTCTCGCCCTCTCTCTCTCTCTCTCTCTCTCTCTGTTTTAACCTGAATCTTGCTGTGATTTTGAATCTTTCGAGAATGGAAATGCATTTTTTTGAATTTACATAAATGAAAAGCCAACATTCTGCGGGAACAATTATTCGTTTTATTCAGCTCATTTTCTTCCTTTCGAAGCTGGAATCAGTGGCAGTTCAGCTTTAACCGAATTTGCATACAAACTTACATGAATCCACATAGCACGTAATGCTCCCTCATAAATGCACGCACATGAACACACCCACACACAAACACACACACACACACACACACTTGTGTGCTTTGAAATGGAAGGGTTCGGAATTTTTAGTTTTGTTTTGTTATTTTTTCATCATGTTTCGCAGTGTCGTTTCGAATATTTTTCCGTCGCAGCAAATTAGTATTTCGGGCCAGTGGGCTCAGCCTATTTTTTATTCATCAATCCCTGTGCTTTTTTTTTTCTTGTTGCATATTTTCGAGGATTGTGTGGTGAATGGTATGCACATGGTGGAAAAAAATCTTTTGAGGAGGAGATTCTGAGATTTCACCAAAAACTATGAAGGTTTATTAATGTATATGTTTTTTTAAAAATAAATATATTCGCACGAAATCCTCATTTACCAAAAGCTCTAATGAACTCTGAAAAATCGGTCACTTTGAAAATATGTGGAAAAAAAAATGAAAAATGCTGCTGCCTCCCCTCAATGAATACAACTTGTCTTTCAATGTAGGTTCTTTGGATCTTTCAATGCGGAACCAATGTCAGAGCTTCAAAGGAATGCTCATAGTTTACGATCAAAAGATTTATCCTGCACAAACGAAAGTATCGAAAGTTATTCTAATCTGCAATCATTCAGATGATGATTCCAAATCATCTATTCATATTCCATTGGATATTTATGTGTCGATCAATGACGAGTTGCTTTCGTGTCGATATAAGGAGGAAAATTCGGTTCTGGTGCTAAATAAATGTATTGCTGGGCTTTTTCGTCGCAAAGTTCACCGCATCGTGTTATTTTTCATCTCAGCTTTATCGTGATTATACATAACAAGCAAGGCGTTTACATGTGTGCGTATATATTTACCTGTATGTATGAGCAAGTATATGTGCTTTTGGCGCATTTCTCCACTAATATTTCACGTTGAATTCAACTCTCGTACAAAACGGGCGCTCACTGCAAACATGTAACATACACGTCAGTCGTTTTGCGAGGCGCGGAAGCATCTCCGTATGGAATTCACGTGTAAACATTTGTCAAGTAATACCCTTGGTCTATGTATGTATTCTAGTCTCAGCAATATGTACTGCAGTACTCCTGCACACGTGTAAATGTATAAATAGACGTTACGTGCTCGGAAAAATTTGTGCGAGTCTCTATGGGGGAAGAGTATAGGTGGACGACGGACACGAGGAAAGAGTCATTATAATATGTGTGAGTATACCAACGAAACGAGAATAAAATGTGACTCCGACGAAAGTAAAAACGTGCGAAAATTCACCGAGAGAAAGTATTTTTCATATTTTTTTCGGGCACTCGTCTGCTAGATTGATTCCCGCCTCGCTTGCTGTCAACCGCATCCGCGTCTTTTGATGTTGGGATAAAATCAACTGTGCCAAAAGTACTGGTTGCTTGATAAAATATTTAAAAACCTGACCACGAATCCATGGCAGAAATTATATTATGGGTGATTCGCTTTTTTACAATCGATTCATAGGACGTTCTGCAAAATGTGCATTTCTCGAGTACTATTTTTTTTATACGATGTGAACCGGTTGCTGATGAAATTCGAGAGAAATTTTTTGGGGATGACAATTTTTATGGTACGCTTTTTTTTTCTTTTTTAGAAATTTCATGGTGATCTAATAAGATATGGCCTGCATGTGCTGAGTTTTCACTTGCAAATGAAGAATTTATACCAAACGTCACTGTTTGCATAGCTATGCACGGACTGGACAAAGCTCTGCCCTCGTATTATACCATTTTTGTTCAATACATAGAGCCGACGAGTCAGCATTCACGTTTCGTTTCTGCGGGTGTACGTTTTTCGTTGATTTTTGTGTCCGTCGACAGATTTCGCTATTCCCAACATGCTATTATTTAAATTTATATTGCGTCATTTTACTTTTTTTCTTTATGGACTATATATAGATATAAAAAGACAAGTGAGAAGAGATGAATGGGCGCCTCGGGCCAGCGAGGCTAACAAAGTATGAAATTTTCGTTCGAGTACTCGCAAAATTGATCGCGCTTGTGTATATGTGCATACGAGGAAATCCCCGGAGGCAAAATGAGCGCAAGCACGGAGTCGAGTTCGTAAGTTAAAAACGTTCGTTTTGCCAACATAGCATACCATTGTCGACATATAAAACTCAGTAATTTTGGTCCGGGTAACGTACACCGTATTTTTTGCTTCGAGACTGAACAATCAAAATAATCGATCGGTTCCTGTCATCTGTCAAACTTTACGAACGATGAAAGATCAATAAGGAAACAAGAAATCTTGATCCACGTGATTCCGGTGATTTCAAGTTTTACAGTGCGTGCTGGGTGTAAAATGAAACATTACGAGAGATCATTGTAAACGGAGCTCCACTGACAAAAATATAAAACGAGGCTTCAACTGGAAAGCTCATTTGAGCGAAAAAGTATCTCCAGAGCAGATACGAGGCTCGTTTTGAAAAAACGTTTTTTTTTTCAATTATTTCTATAATATATCATTTCGTATTACAATTTTTTGTAATCTCAGCCTCTAAGCTCGTTTAATGCAGAAAATCGTATAAAGGAACGTGATTTAGTGAAGTAATGAAAAAAAACTCATGAGCTTATTACTTCGCTAAATTGCCTTATTTTAACGATTTTTCTTTTGTGCACGTCGTCGAAAAATTATTGTTTGCATACATTTGAAAGAGAGAGATTAAACAGCCAAACGCTGGAATGAAAAAATATAACTAGAAGGCACGAGTATTTCTCATTAACATAAAAAAAAAAGGATCGATGAATGTATATTCTTTTGAAGTTTGCAGAAAGAATATCAGAGCCACATGTTTGCACTTTTTATTCCAGCCATTCTTTTAATCTTGAGAACCAACAGAATTCATAAATTGTTTTTCTATCCCTGGGACTCGACAACGATGAAAATTACCCGGGCTTATAAAATTTTTCTACTTGCTGTAAATGACCTCATTCCTCGACTGTATTCAGCACTTATCATAGATTTCTATTAAGTTTAAGCCTCGTCCATATATTTAAGCGCACTCATCCTCAAAATTTATTAAGGACATAATATTTTTACGGGAATTCTCACTCTGCTAAGCAATAAAACGCATCCGACGTTCGAGAGAAAATTTCAATTGCATATACTGATCTCGAAATTGAAATTGGTTTTTTTTTTTTAACGAGAAATTTTTATAGAATCAATGGATTTATTGAGCTATCGCTTCTTGAACGTGACAAACTTCATTTCATAACAATATGCGTCGTTCGAATTAAATTCAGATTTGAACAACGTAAATGAGTGAAAACCATTTTTAATAAATCATTAAGTGTTTTTTCACTTCTATCATTTCCAAAGCACGTCGGAAAGTATAAAACTGTTGTAGTGTACACATGCATGTGTACGTGCATAGAATATGTCTTTCTGCGAACCTCCACGTTTAGTGCGACAGCAATCAGTCATAGCGTCGTTGCCATCATTAACGTCAATGTTGCAGTTGCAGCGTGCTGCAATTACTCGTAGCCTCGTCTGCTATAAAATATGCAGAATAACATCGTTATCCCGAAATTTTCAGCAGAGTTTTTCAAAGCAGCGAAATGAAATTGAGAGAAAAAGCTTTTGACAAAAGTGCCAGTGCAGTGAATGAGTATATAAAAAATGTTGCTTCCCAGGAAAAAAAAAAACAAAAATTAATTCATTCACGTGGCTGGCTGTCAAATAACGTATTCAAGTTTGTACAATTCATCTAACGCGTTGCAGCTTTTCGTATGATATTGGTATCCAGAATGAAAAAAAGACAGCTATTGCTTTTTCCGTTTTGATTGAGTTTTTGCCCTCCTGTTTGCTGTGATTCTCGTTTCTCTTTTCCTCTCGTCCTCCTCTCCACGATACACACTGCGAATCTTCTGTGATTTGTCACGCTATTGAAACACCAGAATCTCACTCTTTTTCCAATCAAACCCAGTGATAAAAAATACCACAGTCCATAGGACGTAAATCATTCTCCCGCGGTGATTCTCGATCCATTTACTCACTCGGGCCAAAATTGATAAGTGATTCATCCCGATATATGCCAGCAAAAATGTGCAATGTAATATTTCAAATAAACCAACATCGCACGATTGAATAAAGAAAAAATCAATGCTACTTACCATTTTACGATTTCCTTATGTGTGAACGTAACAAGTTATTTGAATGCGATCATTCGCAACGTGATTTCCAGAAGAATGGAACTAAATGATTATCAACAATGCACTGGCATTAACAAATTTCATTCCCTTGGCCATATTTCAATATAAAATAAATCGTCACTGGAACATTTATCAAAAAATTCTAAGGATATTGGATTCTCTACATCTGTGCATAGTTACCATTGCAATCATTCAGGCATTCGACTAACTGGAATAACCCTGCGATTGCGTAAACAAACTGGTTTTCGATTTCCTTGAGTCCAGCAGCTTCCCGAGTAAGGTATCTACAGCTATCTACTTTGACCCACTTGAAAGTAGATTATGGACGAGCTTTAGACTCGTTGCAGTAATCCGATCCGTGACCAAACGTTGACGCGAAGCATCACTACGGCGGAATGTCAATGTTTGATCACTAATCGGTTTAGCGTAGTAAAACTCAAGCTTTATCCCATGATTTCAATCGGATCATAAACTAAAGCCGTTTATTATTATTTTTCTTTAATATACGAAGAAAATAATTGAAATATCATTTTAGAAAGTGGACTTTTTAACGTTTTAATTTGTTGCAAATTGATGTTGGGACGTACCGATTCCACGGGGAATTCCACGCACTTGTGTACATCTGCTACTAAAATTACTGAAATGCCTCTCGTTGGAACAGTCAAACGAAAATGAATGGATAAAATCATGAGTTCTCACGACAAAAGGGGTCGTTTTCACAAACGCGTCCGATGCGTGAAAATATGCGTCACATTTATGCACAAAGAGAGGGCGAACGTGAGAGAGACTCCATGAGTTTTAACCTCGATCCAAACACTCACCCTCGTAAATGACCAAATGGCTAGCTATATAATCAGAGTTATTGCCACATAAGAGTAAATTACATTGTGCACTATACGCATAGCCCACTAATTCTCGGTATGATACTAATATTTAATATTGAAATGCACATTATTCAGAAACGTAATTTTCCTCGAACGCCCGACGTATAAATCTGCGACTGAACAATAATTGTTTCCAATTAATCAAGCTGCAAAACGTAAGAAACTTTTTTCACATTCAAGACAAAAGTGCCGTTGGAAAATTGCCACTTTGTTAATTTGAATTCAACGAAATAATATCCGCTTGAAAATAATTCGCACTTGTAATTAATACATTTTTTTTTCTCAATATTAATTGATTGACTAATCCAAACAGTATAATTTCACTGCAATAAATAAAAAACGATTTTTTACGTGTGCAGCGAATAATATATATAAAGGAATGTTCTCTTTCAGAAAATAACGTTCAATGTTTGAGCAAGAATTTCGTTCTGGATTAAATTTCAACGTTAGTCGGCTTTGTCCTGAATGGATATAGAGATAGGGAATTTATTATGTCGTATGAACGTATTATTCCAATCAATAATGTAGAAATAAATCGTTTGAATTTATTTTCCACGACCGCATATCTTGGAATTGAATCTCGAACGTTTTCAAACAATAGTCGAATGGTTGGAACATTTTTCCTCGCACGCCTCCTAAATCTCATAGATAGAGCTATCAATGGAGCTAAAAACTAATGAAAACGTCATGCAGAAAATTCGTACAGGAAAATTGGATTTCAATGGTAGGTTTAGTCAAGGATCATTTATATATTCTCTGCAGCGAGAACTTTCATTATATTTGTGATTAAATAATAAAATTGATTCGCTTATTTAATGTTAAATAATGTTTCGTAAGATTGCAAAGTTGGAAGATTGCGGAGAAGAAATCAATGCAAAATGCACGGTCTCGAAGCTTTTCCAATAAGGAAGCAATATTGGAATAAATGGCGAGCTCTGGAATATTTTGCATATTGAGGTACGAGCGTATGTATGAAGATGGAGAAATGGTGTGAGGCTAGTGGAAGAGCCTGAGAGTAGTCAGCCGTGCTGAGCGCGTGAAGGCGAAGGCGGTGGATATTCCAAATGAAATTGTGCTGCATCGGTGGTAGAGGGTCGAAGGTAGAGAGGGGAGAAAGGGCTTTATTGAGCACACCAGTTTAGCTATCGGACACGTCAGGTGAATTCCAGAGGTTGCTTGGAGTTTGCCATGGAGAACCAGCGAGTATAGACGCGAACGTAGATATATAAACGCATGTCGTTGTGTTCGCTCGACTGAGGTGCGCATGCGGTTCTCGCACAAATTTGTGGGGGATGCTATTGTACTCTTCGAATAGAAAACTAGGATCCAGCGAGTTTTGAGGGGGTCCAGGATCATCCCTAGCAGGATCGTACAATCGCTGAGTAAATGGCAATACATTGGTATAAGAAAAAGATAGTGTAGCTATATATAAGGATGGCACATGGGGAGGTAGACTCAAATGGTTTGTATATAGGAATGGTTGTATATCATATTGTACAAGCACATATGTACAGTGAAAAGACTTATATACACAAGACCAGTTGGTTTTCTCTTTATGATTTCTCGTTTAATTCTCATAGATTTATTTTCTTTTTCGTTATTCGATTTCGCAACCTCTCCCTCGCCACCGGAACACTCTCTCTCGGCTCACGAGATCAGGTATACAGGATTCATTGTTTTTTTTTTTTTTTTTTTTTTTTTTATCTCTTTTGTTCGCTGTACACACAAAGATCCACATTCACATACGTCCACGCGAAGCAAACACTCTCATACGCATATAATTCAACATACAGCGACCGGAGGACCCAATGACTCAATTGTACTCTCGCGTTTTTTATCTCTTCTCTTTATTCAGTTTATTTTATTCTTTTACACACGTTCATGCTCTTTTCTCTCACGAATATATGCGAATTCAGATGTATACATATATGTTTATATAAAGCGGGAGAGATCTATATACATTAACGAAGGACGAAACGTATTTCCAAGGGTCAAGAATATACAGCCCCACCCCTTGGAAGAATTTCCGAGTTTTATTTGTCCTTTGATTTCCATAATAGTTACGTCGGTCTCTGAACTTTATTTTCCCGTGCGCGTTCATCGGAAACTGTCATAGGTTTGTTAACATCCCGAGGAGAAGGACGTTGTTCCCTTCGATCGATTCGTCTATAGAATAATTTCGTGTCCTGTGGATCATACCCTTTCTCTACTTTGATAAAGGTATTCGTCTGCATGGGTTCATGCGATTGGTCCAGCTATAGGAATGTAATACGAACAATCGATGCTTTCTCCATTCCTTTACCAATATTGACCTCGTATGTCCGTTATGTTTCATAGTAAGCTGAACCCTTGCTCACGTCCATCTCCGATGCCTGCACTAAACGCACGTCTATACATGCAATATGTGCGTAAACGTATATACACGCGCAAACGGAGAACGCGGATTAATTTTGCGTACCAGTGGCTGCTATGACACTTCCGCAAATGGTCGTTACACTGCGTACATGCCACAATTAACGACGGCTTTCACAATCATTTAGCAAAGTATCGTGCTGTAACCGCTCATCCCTCGTCCCAAATAAACTCCCTCTCTCTCTCTCTCTCGCTTTACACATAACAAATTTCGATATAATAACTATGCTTGTGTATATCGATATATATATGAGTGGAAAGACAACTTTCCATTTGCCTTAATATATTTATACATGTATCGTCGTCGTAATTGTACAATGTACATAGAAATAAACGATTGATTGGAACAACCAATCGTGTGGTCGAATATATACTAGGCAATTAATTGGGTTTAATAACCAACCCCCCAGTATCCTGTAAAACCGTTTCGCGGTTACTGCTCTATGTGTATAATTATTGTTATAATTAATACCAAGTAACAAGGACAACTTTATGGTTTTTCCAATCAATCATTCGTCGCAGGATTAATTAGTGAATTAAAGATCTTGGAATTTTTCATTAAATAACTTGGCTTCGCGACTATAATTATTACGCGAATCTCCTCATCATTAATTCACAGTACTTGCCAACACTTCTCAAATTTACTTAATGCGATTTTTTATCATAGGTACGTGTTGGGTGTCGATAATAATGGTAACAGTAATTATTACAAGTTTTTAATTGTTCGCATATTTACACAATCGAACGTCAACTTCCTGTGATCGATTTTTATGCTTTTAGTTATTCCTGCATCTCGTAATCCAGTGATAATCATTCATATGTGTGTATCGCCTGAATAAATCGTGTTCCTAACAAAAATTATCAAAATTATCAAATTATCAATTTTTGTCTCTTACGTATACGTTGTGTTGTTTTTTTTTGTTTTTTTTTTTTTGTTTTGAGAGGTAAACGGTGGCTTGGTACTGCTCTGTGAATTCTCAATAAATCAATAATCAATGCACGACCTTTTATTTTCTTTCCTAGATTACGAAGACTCCAAGGTATAAAACTTAATCTTGAGCATATACCGCTTAACGTATTGAAAAGTTGTGCATTGTTTTATCGGATGAAGAGAGCTTATCTGAAAAGCACGAACTTTTAGAGTTTGGCAAATTATCGTAATGTTGAACTTATTCATTGAAGTTGATTGTCCATGGAATTTGGGACACCACTTTCGTGATTGGGAATATGGTCCATCTATGAGAAGTAAATTATTTAACAAACAGGAAGGAAACTCTCGCAAGGGTCAATTGTGGCTTCTTTCGCTTTATTTCTCCCCTCACGCATTCGTGTTCGCAAATAGGAAGAATTATTGCTCAGGGTCACACGGGCATACCGCGAGATATTTTATACGACAAATCTCGTAAGATACGGCCGTTTAATTCATAGTCACCGATACATATTCGACACGTTCCGCATGCGGAAACACCTAGTTTGTCCCATACACTACGGCGATACAACTTTTCCTTTTCCACTTTTTTCTTTTGCTATACATGCATATCGTGATGTATTTCTAAAGGTTTACGGAAGGGAAAACCGGCGTGAAAAGTGTCTACACTCGAGTCGCTGCGAAATCCACAAACAATACCGTAGACAGTGCTTGTGTAGGAAAAGGAGGACGGAAAATAGCAAACAGAATTTATACAATCTCTTAAAAATGTGTGCATCGTTTCTCCGGTTCTGTAAAAAAAAAAAAAAAAAAAAATATTCCAAACATTCTTACAATCTGTACAATAATCTAAAATAAAAAATTTCTTCATTCCGATCTTTTTTCGACGATAAATAAAACAAAACCTTTTACCAAATATTATTTTAACAGATTCTCCACTTTGTAACAATAATTCGACCATTTTTCATTATAAACGTAATTCAAAGAACCTTGCGGATGTGTTTTCAAAGTTTTATAAAACGCAGGACAAACGTACGACGCGCAGATTGAAAAAGGCTCGATTTTTTCTGCGCGACACAATTTTGCATTCTATTCGTCCACCCGTAAAATTTTTATTTGCTCGTTATTGGTTCGGGCTGCTTTTTGCAACACAGTGTTCACCACTGACTAACGGGATCATGCTCGGTAATTGGATCGTTTCACTTAGCACACGGAATTCCAATCTCTGAGGGTCAGAAACAATCGGACACTGAAAAAGATATGAGGCAATTTACTATGAAGGTGAGGCACTATTTAAGAGATTTATCGTGAATGCATACTAACATATATTTGTGTCTTTCTATGTATGAATTACGCAGATTTTGCGATACACATGACCGCTTCGCGATCCAGCACTCACGTTCGCAGAGCTTATTTGTATATTAATACTGCTATTCTTGTAAATCACAACCAATGGAGTATTAGTTTCGTGCTCTTCATTCTTATTCCATCCTACTTTCGTCTCGATTCGAGAAACACGTCTCACTTAAACTTCAACGAACCAATAGGCTCAATGAAAGAGAAATATTGAAAACGAATTTGCTGGCTCTTTCTTCATACGATTTTTTTGTCAACAATGTCCATTTCAACATCCGGTTTCTCAAGATATTTTCGTTTGCTCAATAGCACAGTCAGCCAAGAATGTCAGCCAATCGTTTCGTGACATATATAACTTGGAATTTTTGCGTATCCTGAACAAATATTTATCTCCACTCTGGAGTATTATAGCCGGCAGCAGTGTTCCATTTCGCACAAAAGTTGTTCCACTTCGCTGCAACTATGCAAACACTTTGCTTTTCGAATTCTGGTTCCTCTATTTAATTTGCATTTTTTTCGTGATATTCATTTGTCGTGTAAACAGAGACTCAAATGCGTGTATTTATTTATGTTTACAATGTACAAATATATATTTAGACATAAATTTTTGTGATTTTGGTTTTACATTGAAGAGAAAATTTTGTTCGAAAAGATCGATATTTTGTTGGATACGTTCGACAAAAGTTTTTTTTTGAAAAATCACAAAAATATTGTCATTGCAGCAAGAAATATTCTAGAAAGTCTCTTCGATAAGCAAATTTTTGTCATTCCAATGGTAAATTTTGCTGACAGATTCATTAGATATTAAAACTATTGTCAAAATTACGAAAATTTTGAAATTATCCAAAATCATTTAGATTACCGTATTGAACAAAATATCGACGTGTTTTTTGACAAAATTTCATTTTCAGTGTACGTATTGGTTGTTGTATGTGGTTCTGTGTGCAGGTATTTTTATTTATATGGAAAAATGGGGTGAGTATTCTATCCGATGGATTCCCACTCGAAAACTTTTCACGAAAGGAGCCAGCGCGAGCTTTTTTCTATTTACTTTTGTCGAGAGATTTCGTTTCACCCAAACTAGTGCCGAGCAGCATATTATAACGGTTTTTGCCATAATGTTTATTCTGAAAGATTATGAAAAATATTTCGAGTTTTCCTAGTTCCAGAAAAAGTCGGAAATGAATGATTTATTCGAATGCGGTATTGACAATTAATGACTTGGTTTCTTCATTACATTTATAAATGTCTATGAAACGTCACAAATTGTAGAAACGGTGGTTCGATAATAAAGCTCTGAAAAAAATAGATGGGACGATAAAACGTCGTCGTAGCTGAAGCACCTAATAGCACAATGAAGCATTTGTTCTTTTTTGAAAATTAAAGTTGTAACGACGCGACCGAAGAATCATACGCAATGGAGCATAAAACAAAAGCGAAATAATAATATGCAACATCAGAGTTGGCAAAGCTGGTACATGGACAATAAAACTGCAGTGAAATCACAGTGCCCGATGCTTCCACTTGCGTCGTGGGAATCGGTGAAATCGTCTGTATACTCAAACGTATATATGCAGAGAAACAGATAGTATAATACCGTTTGTAACTGTAGCTGTCACAGTCACGCATTTTCACATGACATTACAGCAATACACGAGAGTAACAACGAGGATTATTAAGTTTTATACTTCGAGCACCCGAGGATTGCAATTGCGGAGAGCTTTAGCTGTATGCACTTGTCTGTTTCGTTGCGTTTTAGCAAACTCGTATATCATTCGTCACACTCTCTGTTACCGTCCACCGTACACGCGTATTTACTCTATAGATATACAGACGCATATATAGGTACACGGTACACCGTGTACGTGTATTTATTGCTACTGCGCGGCGTTTATTTTTTTACGTTATCAATGAAAATTGTATATAGATAAAGACTGTAGCGTGATCGGATGGAAAAAAGGCCTCGAAGGCTTGCTTCCACTTGCCTGTAATGACGCGCCCCGAGTGTTTGCACTACCGAGTAAACTTTGAAACATCCTCGTTGCTCTTGTCACGCTTAATGTTTATTTCTTTTTCATCGTCACGTTTCCTTGCTGTTTTCCTTACTTCTGAACTTTCCGCCTTTTTTTTTTCTTCATCCGTCAATAAACGGCTTGTTAACTAATTACAGAAAATACGCCGTGACTCTGAGACTTCGCCAACAGTCAGGGAGAAAACGAGCTCTATCTTGGGCTTTTCTTCGACTCGGCTTTCACGTCGATAATTCATGGGAAATATTAAGGAAGCCTGATGGACATGCACATTTAGGCTTGAGGATAAATCGATCTACTTGCTTTTTATCAACTGCCACAGAACGGCATGATTCCGCGTATAAAATCAATCGGAACTTGCTCTTCTTATGATCGAGCGGATATATCAAGTAACGCCAGTGAATTCATTTTTTCTTTTGTCAGAGATACACGTTTGCGTAAAATTAAATTGGTGAAGAGAATTTTTAGGCAATGCCTCTCTCTGGGGATGGAACGTACCGAGAAACCTGCTGGTGTAATGAGATATATTGAAAATAAGCAGTTTATCGAGAGATTCAGCTGAAAGATTTTCACGATTAAAATTTGGACCGAATGATGCTTCCTCTTATTGAACTTCTTCGACCAGGATATTAAACTTGAAATTTCTAAGAAACCATTTCACGACTAGCTCTCAAGCAACTTTTCTCGAGTAATCAACTTTTCCTTTCCCTGCTCTGTGGATCCTTTGGGCAAGAAGTCAAGAGTCCACATTGGGAGTGTATATTTGTCGAATCGAAGCAGCAGTTTTATGAAAACCTACGACCTCGTTCCACCGAGAGAGGCAATGTGAATTAACAATAAATGGTAAAAATGAATGAAAAATAAAACGTGTTACGATTTCTTTCAGTGTATAAAAGATTCCTAGTTCTCAGACTTTTACAAGCCAGAATTTATTGTTGATTAATATTTCTTGTCGAACGAATTACCAAGATATTTCACAGCAGGTTTCAGAATTCTGTGTCAGAGCTTTAGAAAGGAAAAGAGTCTGGGTTCGTTATTTTCTTTGGCATTCTGACATAACGTTTTTCGAAGCTAATCAATGAGTCACGAATCATTTGAATCTTTCCAAGAACGATAGAGTTTTTTTCCTGTTTCTCGAACTAAAATGCACTAAATTGAATATTACAATCCTCGGGGATTCTATACGTTTTTGTGTTTTAATGCATAGACCATGTTAGTGTTATTAAAATTTGGTCTTTAGATTTTGCTCCGCCCGGTGACACCTTTCATGTGACCAGTCTCGATGGGAATCGACTTGGGATAGAAATTTCTCGATTGGCACAGAATTTCCATGTCGCTCGTTCAAATGGTGGCTTTCGCACTTGTTATTTACTCTGAGACTTTAGACATTTTTGAATTGTCACTCGATACCGGGACAGAAAGGATATGACGATGAGTGAGAGTGAAAAATATAAAAAGAAGACGAGGCTAATATGAGAAGAGAAAAATATTGCAAAGAGATGCTTGCTGCGCGACTGCTGTGCTGCGAACGTTAGAAAAGAGATGAGAAAGCGAAAAGGGGACATTTCCCGAGACGATGTGTACCGAGGTGTGTGGAGTTGGGAAATGAGAAAGGAGACGGGCAAAAAATGTGGAAAAAATGAAGACTGCATATATATAAGACGGAAGGAAGAGCTCCGAGGAATGCGCGGAGATCGAAGAAAGAGAGATGACTATGTAAAATAAGAAAATGATGGAAAATAGTATGAAAAACTCTGTCGCCCACGAACTCGTTTGCGATAGGAATGGGGGAGTAAAAAAAATCTCTCAAACTCACTAATCAAAGGATAATATTAACAATTTATCTTTTAACAAGATCATACATTTCTTATGCAGCCAGAAACGTTTCTTTTGACTAGGGAATATGATGCAAGTTATATTTTTTTTCCATGAAAATTCTATTAAAGCGACGCGCTGCTCGTTCCCGGAGCGAAACGTTATGTTTTAATTACACACATTTTAATTCACAACGTATTTTGTTTCTCTTGCCATTTGATCCCACTTTTTCGCTCAATATGATGGATTCTTGTCTGGACGAAAAAAAAATTGACTTTTATTTTATTAACGTCATGGTCAGATCGATATCGTGATTATTTCTCGAGTTCTACGAATTCACAAGAGAAACTAAAATTTTTGTAAAATTAAAACGTGATGAAAATGATGCGACGTTTTAACAACGAATCCGCGGAAGAGTTCGTGCGATGAAAATATCGTGCCAAATGGCCAGTATATCGTTTATTTTCCAATGAAAAGTTCCTTCGGTTATTTTGATAATTGCTTAAAATTTTCGTTTTGAAAATGTAGTATTATTTAAAGCGCGACTAAGAATGTTTTTCACAACCTTATCACAACCTTATTAAAGAGTGCCAGCATCTCTTGTTTCGGTGTTATAATTGTTATTGATTTTCTTCAAATTTATAACTAAAACGTATTCTCATCATTTCGCCGAGTTGATCGTGCGCTCCGATGATTTCCACAACACTCGTTTAGCTTTCATATCTTTACATAGTAAAGAGATATCTTATAATCGTTCATACAGAGCCACGCTGGTTACAAACAGTTTGCAAAGTAACTGTGTCACTATTCTGTACTCGGTAGTTCATCGAGAAAACAATTTTGTTTATGTTCCCCCTTTTTTTCAACGATTATTATTCTACATTCGGTTTCGCTTGTTGCGTCGCTGTCGTATTCAGTAAAAGTGTGTATGTACGTGTGGGAGAACGTGTTCCATAATAATGGAATAACTTCAGCGAATTTATATTTGAGATATGAGAGAAAATGCTCGGCGATGAATATCTCACTCGATCCCATTGGGTATTATACGAATTTATTTATAAATAAAACATAAACAGGTTTTTTGTGATGCCCCGTGTACGTCGAGGACTTCTGTACAAGAAAAACGAAAAAGTAATCAATGTCGCTCGCGAGACATCCGATTTCTTATCACCGGTGAGGGTACGAGGATCATAATTTCCAGACGTCATTTTATAGACGACGGATCACAATACTGAATGAAATCTTCGTATCCCTGTGATGATGAAAACATTTCAACGAGTTTTTCGCGAATTTTGCATTTTTTCGCATGTGAATTATTGATTACTGTTTATTAATAATATCATTATAATGATCATTGTTATTACTATTGATCGCATAATATTCACAACCTTAATACTTACAATTTATAATGATCGTAGGTAAAATTCACCGTTCTATCGCTCGTCCATTCTCTTTATCACTAATCTGTAAATATTTGTATACGTTCATGTTACAAACAAATAGTTTATTCGCCACGGGTCGTCGTCCTCGTTGCTATCTTTCCGTACCTGTCTTATTATATGATCGGAAAGTTTTAAACGAAAGCGCTTGGATTTTTCTCCCACACGACTGCGGTGGCTAAGAAAATTGTTTTTTTTTTTTTATTTTCAAAAACTCTTTGTTCCTTTTTTTTAAAGAATACATGCACCCGGCACAGCTCGCGTACAATATAATCGACCCCAAGGCCATTGAGTGCTTCGCTGCTCCCAGTATCGCGTGCTTGGCCTCTACCAGATTTTCTTGCATTATGCGATGTGTATATTTTCCACCTCATCTTTCGTACTATGCACTATTTTTCTCCTGTATGCTTGCTATCTATTTTCTTTCTTTTTACTTTCATTTTTCTTTACTTCCTACCTCTTTGTCGCTCTCTCTCTCTCTCTCTCTCTCTCTCTCTCTCTCTAGCTCCGTCTCCGGACAAAGATTTTGAAAAAGTTATTATACCAGAGATATGCACGAGTCCAAGATTTATTTGTCTCTTTTCTCCTTTATGTCTCTATATGCTTTAGAAGCTTGTTCTTCTTCGTTCCGTCGTGCGGAAGACGTTCCTAAGAGAACGTAATTAAGATAATGATGAATAAGCATTTTTAAGTTTTTTTTTTTCTTCAGTTTTCACGTTTTTAAGAGCTCAATGAATTTCAATTGCCACAAGCACGAGAAAGCTCTTAAGTCTCGAGTTAATATGAATTCGGTGACAGTGCAAACTCTGCGATTAAATTAGTTTACTACTTTTTCAAAACCGTCTTCTTACGAATTATTGATCCGGCGTGGCATGGTAAACTTTATTTTTCTGGCCTTTTTTTTTTTAATAAATGAAAAAGATGTTGAAATTCTTGGCAAAATGTTGCTATACCAAAGTCTTAAGTACGTACAAGTCTGTAATTTTGCTCGCGTGCTTCTCGCCAAAGTTCGACAAATAGCGCAATCAAGATGTCTATCATATACACGAGAAATATTAAGTAATTTAATCCTGCTGGAGAAATTCGAGCTTTCAAGTAGAAAAAAGTTGTTAAACTTTGCTGTTTGCTCTTTCTGACGGGAGAGAGAGAGAGTGAGAGAGAACGAGAAATGAGTTATGAAATGCATCAAGAGTGCATGGAAACTAAAGACCAAAGACGACTAATCAGCAAGCATTTTTCTTTTTATTTTTCTATACTAGCACGATTGACCTTTTCTTTTCTTTCGATTATAAAGTACGCCTTGTGCATTCGTACATGGGAACACTTCGCATGGGATACATCGCAAATTCTTTATTGGAACTTTTGGTCGATTTGATAAAAAAATGAGCAATCCCCAAAATCTGCAGTATTTAGTCTCTGAACAGCAACGATACGAGAACAAGAGGAAGGGATCGAAATAAAAAAAATAAAAAAAAAGACGTAACGGTCCCAAGGGTTATTTAGATACGAAATGTCGTAATTATGCTAATTTGTAATTACGATCTACCTATTGCTTGCTTGGTAGTACATCAAAAACGGTTTATCATTCGGTATTCTGGAAAATGTTTCATTCTCCTTCGGGCAATATATTCTTATAAAAGAACGATTTAGTATTTAATTTTTTAAAGAACGAGCATTCAGAAATGTGTAACTAAAATAAAATAAAATGATACGAACATTTCTATGCTACTAAATCTTGCGAGTTTCCTCTATCCTCTTATCTTTCATCATTGTCACAATTTTCAGCCCCGCGGGGCTCGGTGCCCAACGATGCAGTCATCTTTTGTTCTCATATTGCTGTCTCGAGGCTTTGTCGTATTATCTTACTGAAAATTTTGAGATGTCTCGCCGGCACTGGATGATCTCGAGCTTATGGCCACTTGGGAAGCTGAATAACGTGGTAAATTTCGATAGCAGACGCTCCTTCCCGTTTGACAAATTTCAGATCAAATGTTGTTGAAATATTCAGCTTATTGGTCGTTGAATTCTTTGAAATAATCACAAGACTATAGAATTTTTCAAGAGATAGAAATTAAAGCTGAAAAATGCTCCAGTAATCTACCGAAACTCTTGAGACTCTCGAAAAATTGTAGACAAAGGTTGAATGGTTCGTAAAAAGTGCTGTATTGCGGTTGCCATCCGAAATGATGAAACCTAACAATTCGATTTGTCGATTTTACTTGGAAAGCGTCATATTCCATTCTTGTCAACTGACATATACAAAGGCATGAATACACATAGCTCTATCCGGTGGTATATGCAAGGAGAAGGTATTTGGTGGCATCTCCCAGATGATTCCGGGTTGTGAAACTTGGTAAATCTCGTAGTGAATATATATCAATGAGATTGTATGAGTATATATACTGGTAGAAAATGAGAAAGGTGAAGAGAAAAGCCAAGTGAAGGTAGGACTGAGTAATCTCGTCTGGTGTGTGTGTGTGTGTGCGTGTGTGTGGGAGGGCTTTGTGAGTCCGATTGTCAAAGCAGCGTTAATGCCCGGACCGACCGAAGTGCATAGCTGTTGTTTCGCCGGGGCGCGTTAAAGTTCTCGCGTCTCCTTGCCATCCCGGTAATCCGGACTGGCGCCACCCAACGACAGAAGGATCGGACTTGCTCTATGCTTTTCCGTCGTTGCCATTGCACCCTCGGAATATTAATGCATCCGACTATGCCCAGAGGATTCGAGGAAGGAAACTATACTCTATGCATATATAAATATATATTGACTACTCGGAGGAAGAAAGAGATGGAGCAAGAGAGAAGCCAAAATACCAGGCGGCAGTGGATTCGGTGCGGCGGTAGAACAAAGTTACAAATTGGCGAAAGAGGCGAAATGCGAGTCCCACGATAATTACAGACCGGATTGCCGAAGAGTGATGCAATCCTTTGAGAACTGCAATTTGGCCAGTCGAACGTGATTTCGTTATTAATACGAAACCATAACATCGGAAAAGTCCAGCAAGTTTAAGAAGATACGACTATTCCATTGCACTAGAGGTCCATAGAGCTCGAGTCAACAAAGTTGAAACGGATGCCACAATTAATATTGGATATTATTATTGTTGAATGTAATTTATGTCGATAACACTTGATACTGATAATGCGTTTCCCTTCAATATGCCCCACCACCTCTAAATAATGGCACGTCAATTTTTCAAGGGGTTCAATTACTTAGCTCCGAGCAACACATTAGACTGTTCTCGTAACTCTGGAGAGTCACCCTCGATGAGGGATTGTGTTTTCTGGTCCGATAGTTGCTCCCCCTTAATCCATCATTGTGGGTGGTATCGATTAGAAATTCCAATCTGAACCAAATTCATAACGGGGACCTGCAATCGTAGCGAATATTGTGAATATATATCACCGAAAGTTGAACAATGGACCGAACGAGAGAAGACGCCGAGTTTCTAATGTTCAGCTTTCGTGCAACTGCCTTCACGAACGAAACGAACCTCAGGACTTCATTGTTCGTGACCAATGTTAAAGACATTGTAATCGTCGAAAAGTATTGATGGGCCATTTCAAATTGAGATTCGATTCGTCTCCGGAAACCTCCTCGGAAACCTCAGCTCCCACTTTTTTTCTTCTTTCAATTAAATGCCATTCGGTGAACCACCGGAAATGGCGATTGTAAGTAGTTTGAATATTCAACTTTATTAGATCGCGGAAATCGTCGGAGATTTTGCATTTGTTTGTATACCACCTGAGAGGAAATGGTTGCGGCTTATTTAACCGCGACAATGCGCGTGTGCGATTAACCCCAAATGGATGTTCATTAGTACACTGGTAACCCTCGAGTAATGCACTAGATTGGATTATCCAGCATTCACAAGCTATACCCACGGAAAGCCACGTGTAGTAGGAAGCAGACAACTCGATATGTGTGTGGTCTAGGGCGATGCTATCGAATTGATAAAGCGATTCAAACGAATGATTCCTGACGACGAAAGCACACGATCCAGCTCTGTACGAGTCTTTCGCTCAATTGCGTTTCTCGTCGGATTTACGCGGCAACATTTGGATCATTGCTCGATCGTCGGAAACGATGAAATCTCACGAGAGCAATTAATTGGATTGACACAAGATCGAGAATTAAATACAAACCGGAAGACTGAGTTTTCCACTCTCTTGGAACAGCAGTTTGCAAATTTTCGTACTTTCCATTTCTCTTTCCACGGTGCTCCGCATGAAATGGTGCATAAATTTGACCTCAAAAGCGTATCGATGATAATACAATTGTGTGTAATTTCGATGAAGCTGCTTCGAATGGAAAAAGGGTGATTCCTCATCATTTATTATGTTTTTTCAGGTGTTGTTGAAATTAATTGAGTTGAGCAGCCTGAAGGGTACAAGAAAGATTTCGCTATAACGAATATCTGGTGAGAATTTTAACCCTAGAACGGTAACCTGGGGTCAAAAGCGACCCCATGCTACTTTAAATCCCCCGCCCTATCTTCCTTCATTTCCTTATTTTTTATCATTTTACCCCGCATTTTTGACTAATTCTTTTGACTCCAAGCAAAATTGCCCCAGGCTCACGTGATCCTGCATTAAAAACGAAAAGAACGAGCCCGAGTTGAACCCTTTTCGTTAAATTTTACCGGAGATATGAATTTTCAAAATTGGGGTCATTTATGACCCCAGGTTGCCGGAATATTGAAAAAAAAAAAGGTTAACGTTCTGTGGCATGTGAATTGTTTTTTTTTTCTTTGCAAGTGTTGAATCAGGGTCAATGACGCTGGTCATATACCTATCATAGACTATCAGGCTAGGTGCGAATGGCAATTAACTTTGATATTAGGCGCAAACGTGGTGCGTTAATGATCGGCGCAATTCCGTATAAGTGGCAATTAAACTCTGCTATCGTTAGGGGAGTTTCGATGTCGACTATAGAGTTGGTCTGCAAATACAAGGTTTGGAGAGCAAGGTAAGAAAAAGAAGTGTAGCAGAGGAGCTATCTGGCAGAATCGGGAAACTTTTGTTTCGAGGCCAATAGAGTGAATCCGTCGATAAACTATACCAGCTGGCAAACAAAGTTTCGACCGGATATTCAAAGTGCTTGGAGCGTAGTTCAGCAACAGCATCGGCAAAACACTCGTAGGGATGAACTGTCGGAGTGTGAGAGAAAGGAGAAGGTATACATATGCAGAGAATCAGAAACCAAGAGAGAATTCGAGAGCCAGAGAAAGAGAGAGAGAGAGAGAGAGAGAGAGAGACAGAGAGAGAAAGAGAGAGAGAGCAGGGGAGAAGGAAGAAGTTTATGTATATACCAACGTTGCCACGAATGCAGATTCACGCGAGCATGGATCCGAGATAATTATCGTGTACGGTCCGAGATATAGTATCTCCCAATAAATCACGTCAACCAGGAGAGACTCAGGAACTGCGGATACAACATCGCTGGGGTGTTTCGAGAGGGCGTACCGTTAATCCGAACTGAAACGATGTATATTCGTGTACCGCAAACTGATCGTAAATGAGAGGCACACGCATCAGAAGAGAAAGACGGAGCGATGCTGGTAAAAGGAAAGAATCCAAAAGCAAGAATATAATAGCGGAGGCAGAGCCCATGAGTGCATGATTTTGACCATCGCATAATAATGCTGGACAGATCGTGGTTATGCGGAGATTAATCCTCGAGTGAACGATAATGAAATCTGTTCCATTTATACAGCGTAATTGAATTGATGAAAACTCACGTTTCGCATCGCATCGATATCGTATTTGTCGCGTTGCCTCGATTTACGGTGGAGTACTAAAGGCATGCAGCTATACATATGAGCAACACTTCAGCCCCGCCATTATAACATTGTTCAATCGAATGCAGTGAGGATAATTAAAAGTTACTCAACCATGTGTAAACTGCCAAACGGGGAGCATTTATATTGGCCAAATTTAGTAATTATTCTCGATGTTCCATTTCAGCAGCTTCAAGCCCGAGATCATCCCATTCGTTCATCAATTGATGCGGCTTTCAAATTATAAAATAAATAGAAAACTACTTGACTAGACAAAATAATACTTCATCTTTACCGTCACAGTATCAATGTTTTTTTTTTTTCTTATTCGAACGCTTATGTTATCGTTGATTGAAAGTTGATGAATGCGTATCGGAATATATACGCGCTCATTGCAACAATTATTTTACGATGTCTACAATACCTGGGGTGCAATTTTCGCGTATTGTCACCTGGACCGGAGTGTTTGGAGACGTGTCTTCAAGATTGCTATTGTTATTATCTATAATAATAACAACAATAATAATAATAACCGTATTGATAGTGTAAATAATGATAATAAAAAAACAATGTTAATAATCATAACGAAGAGATGAAAAACAATTAACGAATGTGAAGTAGCCTTCTGAAGGCTCTTCTGTAATCGAGGTTGAAAATAGTATAAATGAGAGGATTGAGTGCGCTGTTGACGTAACCGAGCCACGTGATGAAATAAACCATTCTCTCGGATGGACAGCAAGCTGGACAAAATGGGACGATAACGTACATTAGGAAGAACGGCAACCAACATACGACGAAAACGCCCATTATAACGCCGAGAGTTCTCGCGGCGCGTCTCTCTTTCGACAATGATATTCTTTGTCGTTCCTCGATGAATTGATAAACGGTGGTTGATGTACCACCGGCAGCGGACACGCCGGCACGTCTGCCGTGTCCACCGATCGCTGGTCCACCGGCACTACAACCAACACCACCACCTGTAGTCACATCAGTCGGTTCGTCGTCGTCGAGATGAGGTTTGTTTTGGGAACGCGGTGTCGAGCGCTCGTTGTGATTGGTCTCCGAACTTACAGACTCCTCGGCATCTTCGTGCTCGTGACGATGTCTCGTCGATGTAACAACACCCAGCCGACTTTGCCTCGCACGCTCCCTCAAACGTCTTCTCGTAGCTAAAAATATCTCGAGATATACGAGGCTCATGAGCAACAGCGGAATGAAGAAAGAGCCGAGAGACGAATAAATAACGTATCCTTGTCGCCGCGTCAATTGACAGGGTGTTCCAGGCTCCAGTTCCTCCGGCCAATCGTTCCAACCCGCCAACGGTGGTGAACTTATTGCACCCGACAATAACCAAACACCGGCTATCGTACCGAGCACACGCTTTAAAGTTCGCTTTTGTGCGTAGTTTATTGGATCCGTTATCGCCCAATAACGATCGAGCGCGATCGCGCACAAATTCAATATACTCGCTGTACAGCATAGTACGTCACACGTTAGCCACAACTTGCAAAAATGTATACCGAATATCCACTTGCCAAGCAGCAGGTAAACCAGATTAAACGGCATCACGAGTATCGCCACCGCAAGATCCGCAACCGCCAATGACACGATGAAAAAGTTTTGAACTATTCGGAGCGGACGATACGTGAATACGCTCAATATTACTAACGCGTTGCCAAGTACAGTCGCAATCACGAGGAAACCCAATGTCAGTGAGGCCGCTATTGCTTCCCAGGCTGGTAATGTCGAGCCAGTCTCGATCTCTACCGTGCTGCAACCACCATCGACGATACCACCGCCACCACTTCCTCCGCCATCGTAATCGTCGACCATCGTACCGCCAGATTCACCGCTCGAATTCATCCCTTACAAGCTTCTTCCTGCGGCAGTTTTATTATACATCTCTGGTTACATAATGCAACACTTCATATCGCGCTTCCTCCACAACAATGACATAACAAAAAACTGCATTCCTGTAACGAGCAGACTATCCATTCAGAAATTATCAAATCATTGAAAAGTACCCGCTGCCCTCGTCTCCATTGATTGCGGTTAAATAACCAGACAATTTTGATGTCATTGTTCCAGCAGAAGTGCCATCATTTCATAATGTATTTATATATTGTCAAGATACCGACAGCGATGGGTACGCGGTCGGTGCGTGGCTCTGGCGATCACACAAGTTAAGCAGCTTCGACTGCAGTCAGTATGTGGTTGGGTGACCGTTTAGCCATGCACCGGCTGGCGTATCAATCACTGAGCGGGAGGCAGTGTACGCTGAGTTTCTGATGATGATAACCAACTGAAACTCAGTGAAAATATAACCGCCTGTATCGGCCAAGGTTTTCCACAGTTTCCCTTGGTCCTCGTGCGAATGCGATACAGTAGTGCATTAGGAAAGAGTGGCTGTGCAGTGGGGAATAAGTGGGGATAAAGGGAAGGGATCGTAAAAACCCGCAAAGGTATACGCAGGAACAATAATCTTAAAAAAAAATATTTATTGTAAAGAAATGAGTAGATTATGAGGAATCATGGAATGAAGGCAAAGTTAATAATAATTATTCTATTATTCGGCGATGCTTCAAAGAACACATATTATTACACACGTTGGCAAAGTTTTCACGATGAAAAATAGTTTTTCCATTCATTGTTTGTTCAATTTTAAAAACCATGACAATTTTTGTACCGATTTCGTTTTTGGATTCTAAAGAGAGATCGTTTTCTTGTCCTGACCAAATATTGAATAAAAATCATAAGCTCTGCTCAAGAAAAAACAGAATTTCGTTGCATTTCAAGGATGGAAACTCGAACATCGTAACCAAGAGTAAAAGTGATGATTGGAAAAAATAATACGCTATGAAATTAATGGAAGTACTTCATCAATACGAGAAACGTCATTCTATTAGGAAAAACATGGCCATTTGGATGAGAGTCGAAATATTGTCGTTCAGGAACCGTCGGTGAGTCGAGCCATTAAACATTTATGTCAAGAATGAAATTTTCACTATTTACTCTGCTGCGAGTAATAACACTCCAATAATGAGTTTGATTGGAACGACTCGGAAGGAATTATTAGTCGATCGTGTTTAAAAGGGACCTTCTGCGAGAGACCTGCTTGGGTAATGGTTAATCGTGGAAAAATAATAGCCTCGATCATATTCGATAAAATACTTTTCCACGGAAATGCAAAAGAAATGGAAGAATTGTCTCATTTATTTAGCATCCTTGCTCGGGGGACTCGCGGCTCGTTCGCACATGCCAAATATCCTCTCCTGCTCCGATAGTATACTTTCCGCGCGAGTGCCGGAGCATATAGTCGCGGGCTAGTTCAACTCGGGTAAACGAGGGAACGCAAATATCTACTGGGCTCGTCGCTCGTCCTGCATGTTTACGAATATATAGTACGTGCGTCACAAAGCGCTCCGGTACAGCGGCGTCGGAGCGAAAATCCATTTCTGACCGTCAATTTTCCTTTTATTACCTTTTTCCACGCTCGATACTCGTTAAAGCTTCAGAGTCGGACGGTCCGACGTGGTGGCCGTCTCTAATTACTCCAAGGATCTTGTCACCGCAACTTCCAATTCTATCAAGAGGAATTTATCAGACCTGAGGCTCTGATGGAGTTTTCTCGAGTTCTCTCAATCGAAAACGAGGTCAACAGATCCTAACACTCACCATACATTCAAAACGATCTAATAAAAAATAGGTTACGTCTTCTCTTTAGCTCGTTATCAGTGGGAGCTCGGATATTTAGTGCCCGCAGGCTTTACGGAAATAACCCGCAACTATTTTACACTTCACTCATGCGAGACTAATGAAAATCCAATTAAACCTCAAAATTTAAACCCCTAACTGACGATAGATCGAATTAACCATAAACGGCATTTAAATATTTATTAGTTGACATCAGAATAATTTAGTGCTTCGAATAAATTGCAATCAATTTCCACAACAGTTTAATTAATTAACGATCCCCACTCCCAAGGAAAAGCTCGTCTAGAATAGAATTAGAAAAAAACTCAATTTCGATGCACAGAAGAATGTTGAAAAAGGTAAGCCTGTAAATTTTTCATCGTGTATGCTTGGGTGTTCGGAAATACGTGGAAGAAAATGAACAAGTTGCTTGGGAAAAATGCGACAAGTTAAACGCATTTCGTACGGTTTTATCGTGCGGCTTTCACACGAGCCACACATATTTCTAAAACATTCTTGATGAAGAACTCGCGCGTTCGCGTATTCAGTCCAACACCAGAATTCATCATGCTTGGATAATTATTCATGGAGAATTTAAAAACTTTTGCTTCATCGAGATACTTGCTGCGTAGACAGTGCTTAATCCTCTGGATAATTGTGTTCCCGCGAGCTGCAGGGATGTATTTGCTGCACTATTATCATTTCTCGGCAACGTATATCGAGTTTTCTCGGATAATACAAACACATGTGTATGTATGTATATATTTGACGCGTATAAACGCAATTTTGATGTGCATATATTCGACATTCTTTGAACCGAGGGATGGCAACTTGTAGCCATTTGTTTCCTCGATCCAGCACGATCGGAACTCACTTGAAATTCTCGCTTCCTTTAAACACATCGATTCCGATATATATCTCTTCTCCTCTTCATCGCCTCCTATCCAGCGTGAAAGCCGTTTTTGCATTCAATGGAATCAATCCTTCATTCCATTCCAGTTGCGAACGGAAAAAAATCAAAAATAACCAGGACAACAACGTGGCATCGAACGAGAGAATTGAATTCGTTTGGGGGCGGGGAGAACGCCGGAAAAAAAAAGAAAAATCGCCTTCGGACTTTTCAGTGGCAAAAGCCTCCATGGAAATGCGAATAAATTAAAGCGTCATTTCGGGTATATGCATAGCGGTGGCCTTGGCGATGAATAAATATCCCGTTCTTGATTAATATCGACGGAAAATTTCGAGGCTACAATTTTTTCCACCATCCTTCACGTTTGGCAATGTCTAATCCTCTACCGAGCGCTCTACCATCGAAAAAAAAAAAAAAATGCTCCGTCGAAGGTCTTCCGAAGGGATCTCGCTCGGAATGAGAACGGAGCGTTTTTTTCAGCAACTAGCTCGCGGCCTTGACTGAAGTATAACGTCATAATCTGATTTCTTGATAATTGGAAATAACCAATCGAATCTCGAATATATTTTTTTCAACCAGGTACTGCAAACTACTGATAAGTCAGACGCAAAAACGTTTTCAAATGCACATTCGTGCATTTCGAACCTGCATAACTACGTCAAACTTTTCATACATAAACACAAAATGGCTTGTGGTGACAACTTTGCAGGAAATATTGACAGGTTACTCTTCATCGAACGTTCACACCGTTCATGAGAGTCCTATCTCCTAATTTAATTTTACATTAATTATTATCGATCGTTCCTGCAGAAGGCCGTTGTTCATGTTCGAAGGAGTCTGGAGGCATATCCACAGGGTGTGGAAAGCAATTTCCAATTCGCCCTGTATGTTGCTTTGGTCACGTTCGTTACTACGCGGAGATGGTTAAAGGTTTTAGAGGAAATGGTGGAGGATTGATTGACGAAATTGGGAATAATTGAACGTGCATTTTTGCTTTGTTCAACGTCATGGAATCTCGAACGGCGAATTAAAAATGTTATAAAAGCCATGCGATTTCATGATTCTTCGAAACTGTAACTTTATATCGTTGATCAAATATTGGTTCAGTCGTGGAAATATTTCAGGGGCGTTTGGGGCATAGCGGATGATGGTTATATTGAAAAAGCTTTTATATCCTCAATTCCGCAACAAAAAACTCGTATCGAAAAGCTTCTTCGGCATTGTGGCGTGCAATCGACACTTGCAGTTTCTTCAAAAGATCAAGTTAACTCATATATAAACGAGGCCATGGTCACGCACAGACCAGAATCCTTTCTTAAGGAAAAATGCACCGAAGATATTTTCGACAAAAGAGTGAACTAGCGAGCTCGAGTGGAGGAGATAAAAGGTCCATTACAAATAAATTCTCAGACGAGGAGAGCATGTGGACAAATAGGGGATGAAGAGAATTTCGTGATAAAAAGAAAGTGCACGTACGTGTATATATACATACACGAATATACTTCACAGTACAGACCTCCATGTATATATATGCATATATTCGGAAGGCGGTGCAAGTAGATAATACGGACAGGAGATGCAGTAGTTTCGGTCGAGTAAAGCAGTTCTCTAGCGGACTCGCGCACGAGTACGTTTTCGCCAAATTGAACAAAGTAATTTTCAACGCCTCAGCACGTTTGGAGCATACTCCATAATCGAAAGACCGGTTTCTATATACGCTCAACTTTACTATCCGTGTATCCATGAACCGAAGGCAGACGTAGCACGCTCGTTTGTTGTCTCCGAGACCGTAGAGTTTGCGATTCGCTCGTAGAGTATAATAATATCGTTTCGAAACAACGTGCACTGTAGAAACGAACGTGTCATTTGGACACGGTTTAGGCGGGAGATTCAGGGGCCGATATCTACAGGTTTTTCCTTGTCTGCCGATCGATTAACCACGATTTATTCGTGTCATTGGCGCGCACCCTTAATTGCATTTTTTTAACGTAATTTTCCGAGTTGCATCAACGCACACTGTGACCGTTGCGCCATTTTCGCATATATTTGAAATTGGCCAAGAGAAAAGATTTTCAGGTTAAAATTTCTCCTCATGGTTATCAGATTCGATAAATAAATAATTGATTTTATAGTGATATTCATTATTATACAGACACTAATTTTAGCACGAACGAGCCAATGACGAATTGAAACTTATTGCTAACGTTCCCGAGCATCAAAATCTATATACGATGAGGGAGAATGAACAGAAGCAACGACAGGATCGTCCGTTGCTCTGATAATTCGTTATGGCCTGCTGAGTGGGACGAAACCACAAGCACGAACATATGGAATGCCGTTAGCTATCCCCGTGTACGCGCAATGATCTATGTGCTCATGCATATTACAGAACTGCATGCATTAATATACTAGTCCATATTTCGGAGGCACAAATGTGATGGGAATGAATGGATATTGGTCACCTAAGGCTACGAAAAATGTTGGATCCGCCCTTTTCCCATTAAACTAGCGATATCCTCATGTATTTGTTACAACTACGTGTCCACATAATGCACACACTATATGGAACTCGAGTCCGCGGTTGATTGTCTCTGTGCTGGGAGACGAAAGGACGAGTCAGCTGGAATACGCTGTTGGGGTTTCTCGTGCGGAGATTTGTGCACACACAGTGAAACCAGTTGAGAGGAGAAAACGAGACTCAAGGTGGTGATTTCCAGTGGTAGGAAGGTAGGAAGAGAAACGCGACCCTCGTCGTTACTCCATCAACGTACAACTTATTTGCTTGACGGAAGTTGCAAAACAGTACGTAATTGTATATACAGAGACAATGATTTTAGTTCTGCGCTTTGCATCGAGCTACACTGAGAAAATAAATTTATTTTTTCAACATAGCCAGGGCGAACGAAATCCATTTTGTAAATTTGACAAAATTGCCACATTGACGAAAAAGGTAATGAGGCGATGAGCACATATGTAATTGAGGCAATAACTTGTTTTGTCAAATTTACAAAATGGATTTCGTTCGCCCTGGCTTTGTTGAATCAACAAATTTCTTTTCTCAGGGTACACTTCAGCTTTGATGATTTTTAGACGCATCCACCTACACCGAGATATACGTGACGAGTCACTTGACGAGGAACCGTCCAAAAGAAATATTATACATTTTTTAAGTAGAAACTTGACCCGCCTATTCACCATACAGCAGAGCGTGCAGTACTATCGATTTTTCCATGTGATTCTACGTAATTAATATGATACACTCTATCACAACATTGCATGCGAAATTTAATAATAATAATTGTGTGCTTTGCTGATTAAAATCACAATATATTATTTACTTTTAAAAAGTCCTTCGAGAGTCGTTTCACATTGATCGTTTTTTTTTTCTATCAAGATATTTTCGTAGAGAAGAAGAAAATATATCTGTACGAGTAGAACCAGCGTGAAGGGGTTCGTGGCATGAATATCTCGTTGTAGTGGTTACCACGGCGGTATTTAAGGATGTTATGAGTACCTATGAAATTTGTTAATGTTAATTATTCAATAAATAGCTTCTTGATCGTTGTAAAATTTGTACACGACCTCCTGAATATTTCATGTAGAAACATACCAAATTTTAAGAATTCTGTCATCATTACTTTAACCACCTTGAGGGTTGAAATAAAAAATGATAAAAAAATTTCTGAAAATTTAGTACATTTTTGTATGAAGTATTCAAGAGATCGTGTAAAAAGTTCACGATGATTAGGAGGCTCGTTATTAAAAAATTAACATGTTGTTAAAAACAATTTTTTAAACGAACAAAAAAAATATTTATGAATAAACTTGGTTTTGTTTCCGTTGCTTTCAGTATATTGTAAAAATTAAAAAATTGAGAGGTCAAAAAAAAAAACTCATGGCAAAGTTATACCAGTTTACACAAAACTAAATTTCACTACATTTAATTTATTAATGTTAATTGTTCAATAACGAGTTTCCTAATGGTCGTGAAATTTGTACACGATCTTTTAAAGAATTCATACAAAAACATATCAAATTTTCACAATTTTCTCATCATTTGTGACTCGGCAAAAGAAGTTCGTAGCTTTACGCTTTTTAACGAAAACGTGAGATTTACTTCCAGTACGAATGTTTCACTATTAAGTGTTAAGGATATTTTTGGTCGCGTTTGCGTTCAAGTTAGTGAAAACCGTTGTTGAACCCAAACATCCTAAATATGTATACCCAAAGCAACCACATTGAAAGTTTCCTTCAGGTATACGCAAAAAATTCACGTATGTAGGAAGCAACAGCTAAAACATTGAAAACGCTTTGACCGTCGTCAGTGACCATGAAATATCCAAAGCTCTGTAAGCTGATCACGTTAATCCAGACCTGTACATATAGGATGCTTCGGTGCTACGTGGTATACGATTACTGCAGCGGGCAGCAGTCCCTTGTGACTCTGACTTATTTACAGCTCTTGCACAAACAGCATTACTATATGCCACGAATGATTGGTTTGATTTCCACGCTCTAAACAACCATGAGAATAATTTAAAACATGTAAACAGACGGATCAGTGCATTTTCATATTTTTACGTACCAAAGAATTGAACAATTTGTTTACCGCCAAATACATGACATGAATTTGAATAAATAACACAAAAATGGTAAACTTTTGCTAATCAGATTTTGTGAAAATTCTCTAAAGTTTGTTTTTCCATTGTTACGATCGATATTTCGAAAATCTTTTCAGACAAAACGCCGTTGAGTGTATATGCTGACTTTCTGCTGTGATGTCACTCCAAGTGAAGTTCAAACACGCAGCCCTTTTTCCGTCGAGTATACGACTAAGGGGTAAATTGTCTCTTAAAGTACTTAATAAGCTTTGATAAGGATAATCACCCTTACTAATCCCTGATAAGGGTGATTAGAGCTGGGCGATTAGTAGGTATAGCGAACGCTTTACGCGATTAGGGGTTTGTGATAATCGCGTTGCTTCTGAAACGAGCGGAAGGCGACGAAGAAATAAAGAAAGGGAGAGAGAGAGAGAGAGAGCTGGGTGGAAGTGCTGCTTGAGGGAGCCTCTTTAGGGACAAAAACCCTCAAGGAGGGTCAATTTCTTGTAACAGAGAGAGAGAGAATAGAAAAAGCTTGGAATATTTTGCAAGCATATAGCCATTTGTACATTCCTCCTTTGTCTTATCTTGTTCCACAGGGAATCCTGTACAGAATCGAACAGATATAGCTCTCCAGAGGCTTCTCTGCATGCAATATAAATTGAAAGGGTCATACGGTACTCATCGATTTTGGAATTAGCCGCGAGCAACCAAGAGCTTGCACACGAATAAGAAGAAACTTATTGCTCGCGTGCACGCGAACCAGTATTTTGACATTTATTCCTGTACTCTCCTCTTCAGGCACCTTTCCAATGTTCTGTATTTTATCAACATCATCATATTTACAGCCACTCACTGCAACTTCCTCAACGTTAAGGATGTTGAGTACCTATGAAACTTGTTAATGTTAATTGTTCAATAAATAGCTTCGCAATTGTCGTGAAATTTGTACACGACCTCGTGAATACTTCGTGTAAAAACATACCAAATTTTAAGAATTCTGTCATCATTACTTTAACCACCTTGAGGGTTGAAATAAAAAATAATAAGGAAACTCTGAAAATTTAGTATGTTTTTGTATGAGGTATTTAAGAGGTCGTGTAAAAATTTCACGACGATTAGGAAGCTCGTTATTAAAAAATTAACATTTTGTTAAGAACAATTTTTTAAAGAAATACAAAAAATATTTATCAATAAACTCCGTTTCGTTTCCGTTGCTTTGAGTGTATTGTAGGTATTAAAAAATTGAGAGGTCAAAAAAAAAACTTATCGCAAAGTTGTACCAGTTTTAATAAAACTACATTTGAAAAAAAAAATTTATTAATATTAATTGTTCATTAACGAGCTTCCTAATCGTCGTGAAATTTTTACACGATCTCTTAAATACTCCATACAAAAATATACCAAATTTTCAGAATTTTCTTGTCATTTGCGATTTGGGACTCAACATCCTTAAGCAACTGTTTGCGCCCGTAAGTGCTTAATTAACTATGAAAAAAACTTTTGTTCTTCTGCATTAACTTTTCTATTGTTTTTCCGCATATTCCCTTACGGATTTTTCCAAACTTGTTCATTTCCTCATTCCCCACTTTTTTCTTCACTTCGCTGCTTCCCATTCGAGACCGTTTATACTGTATCGCTAGGGGAGACTGAAAAACTCGAGGAAACTGCTTGCCATGCACTCAGCGATTAATGCCGGAGCCGGCGCATGGCTGAGAGGTCACCCAACTTGGTATTGACCTCTCCAGCGGTTGCTCAACTTTGGGTGACCGCTGAAGCCACACGCCGACCGCGCAGACATCGCTGTCGGTAACGAGAATTAATTGTGAGAAAAACCATAAAATTCAATCGTATCCTATTACTTGAAAAATGAAAACGCAATGTCTAGCCGTCCGGGTGCGCGATATGCGCTTTACCCAACGCGTGTTTATGCGGACGAGCAAGGGTTGCTTATTCGTCCGAACATGCTTTAGTGTACGAAATGGCCGGACGAGTAGCCACAGCCAAATAAAAAAACAACTTTTTTAAAACGTGCATGAATTATTTTTAAAAAATAAGTTGAATTTTTTGATCTCGTGCTGCTGCTGGAAATTATTCACGAAATTTGAGAATAATAACTCAATCCTTTTCATCGCACTTCCATAAATGTTCAAGCTTCCTATAGGAATCTCTCTTCATATTATCGCAAAGGTATGAGAAGGTTGAATCCGTTGAACGCACAATTTGGTGCAACTCGAGACTCGAAATACAAAGGGTAGTTCATATTCGAATGTATAAACGCGAGAAATTCTGGGTAGAATTCTCCAAATTCTGGTACTATTCATGATCCCAGGCAGTCATGCACGAGCAAGCAAGAAGGTAGTTGGGCAGGAAATTCGCCAGACGTGAAAGCACGAAATATACACGGAAGGGTTGAGACACGATAATACAAGAGGGTTCGACAATAATGTGGACGAGAACAATTTTTAAAGTATAATATTATTATCTGCAGTGATACGTGTGCATTGTTTATATTAAAATTAATTAAACCACACGACACACCTTTGCATCGGTTATAAATTATTCCATGGTAGAAAATTTTTTTGATAATAAACACGCGACTGGGAAGTATTGTTTAATTTTTTTTTGTCGTTGCTTTCGCCGACCAACTTCGTGATGAATGTGCAACAATTTTGCTGAATCGAGAAAACATTTTCATTGATTTTCTTTTGTGAAAACTTGAAAAATTCAAAGTTGCCGGTTCCAAATTCAATTTGCAGTCCGTGACAATTTGTATCCAACCCCCAAACAAGTTTATGCAGAATGCGGGCTTCATAGTACGCCGAGCAGATGACGAATGCGGAAATGGAAGAATGAAAAAAAATAGAGATGAGGACAAAATTCTCCGAGAGAAAACTTGTCGACGTGAGGCGCAAAATTTCTTCGCAACCGCTATCGCGTATGAATGTATGTGTTGATACACTTTTACGAAGCCGTTGGTACGCCGCCGTACATATATAATTCACGAAGGATACATGCAAAGTCTTCTGCAGAGTAACTGTAAAAGACTTGCACACTTTTTTCACTGCTTGCTCGCAGTGCCAAGTTTTTCCGATAACTTTTAACGACGCATTTGAATAAAAATGTATCGGTAAATAAAATCGGGTAATTGAATCTCTCAAATTTATGAAGGGTTTTCCCGAATCGCTCGTGATCTAGTTTGCTCAGGTCGAAACTCAACACACAATTTTTTTCTTATTTGCATCGAAAATATAGTTCACGTGGTCAAGCAGTTCAGCTTCAGGCTTTTTCACTTTAATGAAAGAATTTTTCTTTACCATCGATATGCAGATTATAACGATTCGAATAATCCAGTGGAAGGGAAACACGTAGCAGAACTTTTCGAGAATTAAAATTGACGCCTCACAGTTTCGTAAGCATAACCAAGCAGTTGATACATGTTGACAAAATTTTTAACAGAATTAACATCACACGAGGGCTTCGCTTATATAATAAACAGCAAAATGAAACGAGATTTGCCAGAGTTTGAAAACACACACTCCTTCAACTGAACACTACGATTTAAATGAGATTTCTTCCAGTGTGATAAGCAGAAACAAATTTTGAGAAGGTTATTGAAATCAACCTGCACCTGCTTCCATAATCCACGATGTATAAACTGTAGAATATAAAAGAACAATGGAGATACGAGGATAAGTGAAGAACGGAGTGCACGAGCTGCAATTACGAGCGTAATGAGTAAATGGAAAACGTGTTTAAATTTCCAAAGAGAGGCTCATAGAACAGGAATGTCCGCGACACGCATAGCTATTTGTGAGAATGGAAAGAATGTCAATGGAAAATTTCAAAAAATCGGACGCTTCATATTACAAGGAAGAATATGTTTCAAAAATCATATGCACGCTGTGACTTGCAACAGCGAGCGTAATTAAAATTTCTATTATTGTTTCCTCAGCTCCACGACGAAACGACCGATTATGGAAGCTTTCGAAATCACTTTTTTCTACGAGTTACGGCAAAAAGCTCATTAGCATTACGTTTTAGGGAGCGTGTACCCAAATTTGTGCGTTTATATGTGGCATGTCTCGTGAAAATTCGGTTCTGAGAATCAAACCATCGATTATTTCGTTTGGTGCAATTTTCAAGAAAAAAAAAATAAAAAACTGAAGCCTCGCTGTGTGCATTTCTGTGGATCTGTTAGCTACCGATTTTAGTGTTGTTTGAACTTTTTTAACTCCGCAGTTATTTCACTTCGTTAAGAAGGTTGGCTACACAACAATATTGCCATGTTAAAAGCATAGGAAAATTCGAAATTATTAGAATTTAATGAAATTTGGTGAGTATATTCTTTAGTATTAAACATGAATATACAAATTTTTCAAGATTTTTCTTCTACATAGTTTTCGAGTAATTGAACATTAGAGTTTACATGCATAAGCATAGGATTTCGATATATATAGGTATATCTTTAGCATATTGTAAACTCCAATTATTCGACAACTATGTGGACGAAAAATTTGAAAAAAATTGTGTCATCGTATTTGATGCTAAAGAATATTAAATTTTATTAAATTCTCATCATATTGTCGTAGGTAGCCAACCTCCTTAACATGCCATGCTCCCGTGGCATTTGCCAAGAGGATCGAGCATCAGCACGAAGAACGCTGTGGATAATCCGCAGCATGTGCCTTTTTCCTACAGACGGCTGATTACCAATCGCGTATATACGTCGTTAGCTTCTGACCCTTATGTCCAGAGGAATCTCGCACGAATTTTTGAAAGATTTTTTTTTATTACAAAGATCTGGTGCTTATGGGGGGTTCAGAAACTAATTGTGATGCAAGAGGTTCATTCTAAAAATAATGTACAGAGGTAGAGGAGTTACGAAATCATATTATATTCTGTAGGTGTACCCAGAGGAGATTACTGGCTTACGAGAATTACCCAATGTTATTGTTATTCATGAAATAGAAAGCGAACCCCTTGTTTATCGATCGGACTCGTCCTCGAATTAAATTGTATCGTAAAAAGTAAAGTAGAATATACAAGAAAGAAAAAAACATGCTAAAAACTCGATATACGTCAAGGATGATCGTTTGAATATTTTTTTCATACCGACACCGGTGCCCGAAATGGGAAGCTTGGGAAAATTTGTGCCACTAAAACCCTGGTGTATTTTGTAGGAAGCACTTCGCGGGAGAAATGTATAATGCAAAATGAAGTGGGAAGGCGGAAGAAAGCGGAAGCCGTTAACTCATGAATAAAGTATTAATCGAAACAAAAGCAACAGAAATACGATAGCTGGCGCGAATTGAGTTTTGATAATTCGATTTGGACCAATCGTGTGCTTCCATGCAGCCAAAACTGGATTATTTTTTTTCCGAGTGTTTTATTGTCGAAAAATTACTAGTAAAGTCTTGGTAGCCGCTCATTATACTGGCGCATAGGACGTAGCGAAGAAAAAGTCGATTAAAAAAGTTTTCGGGGTCACGGTGTCCTACCATTGAAAATTTTTCTCATTAACGTAAAACTTCCAGGAATGTTGCAGAACGAACTGCATCCTTTCAGTAGAAACCGATCTCGTCGGAATAACTGTATATACACTGCGCATCGAGACACCATTGTCATCGAGGCAAAAAATGGAGTCTTTCAATACTTCGCATTTGATTCCATGATGGGGAAATTCAAGATTGATGCTCGTTTGATTAATAAATGCTGGCGATTGTCAAATACCATTTGCCGATCCTCACGCTTTTTAAACTCGCCCATTATTTCGAACGAGCAATGCATTTCGTACACTTTTTCAACGCGAGTTTATATAGATTCTACACTGGAAATGAGATTTTGTTAAAAATCATCGATATTTTGTTGATCACGGTAAACTAAATATTTTTGGAAAATTTCAAAATTATCTTGGCAGTATATTTGGTTTCTAACGGAATTGTCAGCAAAATTTACGATTGGATAGACAAAAATTAGCTGCCGAAGAGACTTTCTAGAATATTTCTTGCTGGAATGACAAAATTTTTGGAATTATTCAAAAAAAACGTTTAGTCGAACGTATCGAACAAAATATCGATCTTTCCCAACAAAATGTTTTTTGTCAACGTTTGGAAAAATAAAATGTTTGAAACCGTAATTTCAATCGTTGCGGACGGCATATCGAACGGTTTCTTTATCGTGCTCCAAAACTCTCTATTCTGGTGCCGTTTTTCATGCATTTATCTGCGATGATCAATGGATATATTTATGAAAAATATAAAAACTGACAGTATCGTGCTTGAAATAACAATCCAATTTGCGAGATGCACATACATGTCCGGGTCATGATGAATCGAGATGTCCTTGGGTGAGCCCTTCCAGAAGCAGGTAATCTTGGGTGGGATATCAGAAATTCCATACAAGTTGCCAGAGCATCAAACATGTATATAATGAGGGGGATTTCTATTATAAACGATCTTTCCATTTTCATTCAAGGGTTTAAACGCCTGCTTGCACTTGGGAAGAGAATAAAAAATTGCTTCCACAGTTTAACTGGGAGGAAACGTCCTCTAGGATATTGGACTTTTCCTGAGGCTAAAACCGACACGATGATAAATGGTAGAGTGCAGTATAGAGACTATTCATTCGTTCTGCGTATATAGAATGCCTCAGAGTCCGAGGAACGAGGGCTTCGAGTCTTTTCGTGCGTTACTAATTGGCGTGTAAAACATTTGAAGACTTAGAACGAGCTCAGCTTAAGTTTTCATTTAATTGTAACATTATTTATGAAATCGACGTAGTCCAGACTGATCTGTTACTCAATTCGGTCAATAATTTGTTTTTTAATCAATGAAAACTGTTACATATGTTGTTACTGGCGTTTTGATACAATGAGGGAATCCGATGAAGCTCGCAATTACCGGCCCGTCATGGCGATTCATATTACACGTATTTATTTGTCCCTCGCATATAGAATATTCTCGAGGAATATTTACTCGGCACAGGCTGGTATTACGATGCGCTCTAATTACGAGTACGACCCAACGAATAGCATTAACGTCAGTGAGTTTAATACACAAGCGAGACGGGTTCAAAGAATTTTATTATTAACTTTATGCACTCTCCGCTGTGCGTGCAAAACATTGATTCGAAAATTTTTCATTTTTTTTTTGGTAGATATTTTTTGTAAGAATGCTCGCTAATTTTTGTTAATGAGGAAACTCGAGAATCCAAAGGTACAGGTCGACGAGATGAAAGTGAAAAAATTTACATTGCCTCTGTTGTTTAGAATGCATCTCACTATTTTGTGCTGTTGATAATATTTCTTCAATCTTTTCAACGTTTTTGCATATAGTTTCGAAAAAATATTCACACCGAAAATGGGAGGGAAAATTGAAATAAATGTTTGGAAAAATATCATGAAAATTTCACAAGCCGGTGGCCGTAACATTACCGATGCATATGGAACACAAGTTTGGTTCAGCAAGTCGAGATGCATGAATTTTGAAGGTCGAAATTATGCGAAAGTAAACTTGCGCATCAAAGGAAGCTCGCAACACTCTCTATATGTTGCAAGCCTGAGAGGACGTTATGAACTTATCTTATTATATTAAGGAGCTTTGAAGCGAGTTGCATACACGGATAATAACCATGGGCAAACAAAATGGCGTAAACTCTTGTACTTTGCATGTTAAATTATGAAAATCGTACCTTTTGGATTCGTTAGCAATCGATATTTTGATAGAGAATCTCATTACCTGTTTCCTCTTGCAAATGTAATACTGTCATGATTTTTTATTCGAAGGTTTTTTTATTAAGATTCTAAAAGATAAATAAAATTAGTGAACATGAAAATGATTTGTCAAGCTTCAACGTTGCGCATTTCGTTGACGCAACGAAAGCTTTATTGATCCGACAAATTGAGTTTTTCAGTATGCTCATTTCCGAGATATGCAAAATTTGCAAAATGTGAATCTTCTTTTACGGAGCGATTAGCCAATATTTTAAAATTTTCTCCAGGAAGTCATGAAAAAATAATTGCGTTAAAAAGTCGGTTGCAAATCACCATCCTCATACGCAGGGTAAAACGTAAAAGTTTGTTTTCCCGAAAGACCATAAAAAATAGCGCTGTGGACCATAAAAAACCCATAACATTGTAGTGTCGTAAACGCGGAAACACGCGAGATGTCATGTAAATTGATGCGTTGGTTGCAGCTAAATATTCGTTCAATCTGATTTATGCTAAAAAAATTTCAACGACTTTGAAAAGTTAGGTGACTGGAGTAGGGCAAAGAATCTCGTATACATTCATACGATCGAGCTGTTTGTGTGAAAGGGGATAATGTTTATACGACTGAGCCGTATGCACACGCGGCTGGAAAATAGACAGATTTTTATTCAAGTTTAAGGATTTGGTGCACGTGCCCGAGCTTCAGGGGTTGAGACTTTTTGCTTTGGTAGGGATGGAATCTAGCGACGACGAATTTCTCTCTTTCCTTTTTATTTCCTACCCCGAAGAACCTCGTGACTATCGTGTATATACCTCAGCAGACTATATACATATATATATAAGCCCGTGCTGTTCCTTATGTATGCGACTAGCAAGTAGAGCGCAAAAGGATTCATTTCCATGTAAGAATTTTGTAGAGACGAGAAAAGGGTTGAGATTCTCCTTGGAACGAAATCTTTTGAGAAGTGAATACTCGGCGCCTCCTATTCTCCTGATTCTTTTTCTCCCGTTCTTTTCTGTCTTTAAAGTTGCGCGAACGACTTGTAAACTAAAAGAACAGTAGCCCAACAAAAATGAGAAAAAAAAAACATTGAATAAATAAATCAACAGACGAAATCAACTCGCGGAGACGTTTCCCACGGTCTCTGCTTTCCGTCCGTCCATACTCGACAAAATTCCAATGAATCTCAGCAGGCAAACCATATTACGCGGCGCTTTCGAAAATCAATTTTAACCAACTCTTATGCGATATCACGAAAATTCTACTCTCGGAGCAAAAGCATTGCAGCGTACCCAATATTATGTATAAATATAAATATGTTTCTTTTTTCCATGTAGAAGCACTTGCGAATGAAAAGAACGGAATATTTAATCTCCAGCGTTGGTACTTTATTGAAACTTCGACAAATCCCTCGAGAACGTATACACAAGAAAGATTTTACGTGCAACGACCGCCAAATTACTTATGTTTCCGAGTGATTCTTTATATATTTGAATTTTCACGATTCTAGCCAAATATAAACACACGAATATATGTATTTATAGCTTCGAAGCTGATGCTTCTTATTATGCAAACGTAAAAGTCCACAGATCGATATCTCGTTGGCAAATAAGTAAAGAGAGTTTTCCATCCAACAAAATGTGAAGTGAATTACATTCCCTCCGTGAAAATCATGGCAGCGTGATAGACAATTGTTACAGTGCACTTTATTGTACAGCAATTGCTTCACTCCATTCGCAGTTGTCGAACGGCATTAATTGCAGTAAAGTTAGAGCATAAGCAACGTTAACAATAAAATTGCAGTTGTTGCGCAATCGCAATTCGCTAATAGCGAACTTATATATATAGCAAAGTTGCAGAACGATAACTACGAGGAGCTACAATGCCTCGCTTTTTGCTTTTCGTCTGCCTCTTCGGTCCACGAGCACTTTCGAGAATATTTCCCAAAGCCGATACTTATTCGGAAACGAGGAGAAAAAACTCCCAGCGATGTATTTTTTATTACACTGAAATTTCGCCAGCTTAAACGTGCTCGCGATAACTTTTTAATAGCCCATGAAATATGTTCGTATTAATATGACGAGAAAAAAAAAGTGCTTAGAAAATTCAACGTCTAGCAGGGAACGCAACGTTTTAATATATCACGCGTTAATACTCGTATTCATTATGGAGATGGCAACAGAGCTGACAGACGCAGCGGTGTATGCCTGTATCACCAAAAATGTACATACAAGTAAATGTGCATATTCATGTATGGATGCGACGCAGATATAGAGATATTTGGTGTACCAAGAGGTAAAGGTATCCATGTGGCTCCCACGGTAAAACTTTAGCGAAAAGCTTGGCGAAACTTAAAATAGTTCGCAAGTGAAATTCAATGTAAAAGCGCATTATGCGTGCGGGTGTGTGGAAAAACGAGAAAAAGCTGAGGTTACGTTCGGTGCATGCAACTAAATGTTGAGACGAAAACAGATGAGAGGGTAAACTTGTCAACTTTTCATAACTGTACACGATTCTAATGTCTTTTTTGTCCAAACATTTTTAACCTCTTTTCGTATTTTTCTGCTGTTTGTTGAATTGTTTGATGGACATCGTGCATCGTGGAGCTTTTAGAAAACAGCAGGCTACCCATTATGCACTGAAAACAAAATTTTTTTTCAAAAGATCGATATTTTGTTCGATACGTTCGACTAAACGTTTTTTTCAATAATCCCAAAAATTGCAGCAAGAAATATTTTAGAAAGTCTCTTCGGAAGCAAATTTTAGTCGCTCCACTCGTAAATTTCGCTGACGATCCCGTTAGGAACCAAATATACTGCCAAAAAAACGAAAATTTTGCAATTATCCAAAAATATTTAGTTTACCGTATTCAACAAAATATCGACGATTTTTAACAAAATTTCATTTCCAGTGTTGAGAAAAGTTTTAATTGACCTAAGAGCAAAAATGTGTTGCAAACCCATTAATTGCAACATCCGAAAATCTTGCATTTTTATGCAACGGAAAAGTTTATCCGTTAAAGAAAATTCCTTGTTATGGAAAAGTCAGGAAGAATACTTGTCAAATATGAATTATTCCTTGTTTGTACTCGTTGCGTACGCAACAGCTTATTCTAATTATACAAGACAGACAGAAAGAGAGGAACAGGGGAGCGAGGGAATAGGTACATCAGTAAAATGAATGAATAGGAATTAAACTACCAACACACAGGATGAAATCCTATTCCACGAAATGTTCAAGTCCCAAGTATTCGTTGTAAAAGGGAAAGGGGGTCGAAGACGTTCCTATTTATTATACACACAACGTTGAACTTGGAGAAATTGCTCATCGAGAAATGTACGTTTGGCGAGCTACATATATATATATATATATAATGGGAATTGAAGAGCAGGCTATAGTTTATGGAAGATATATTCCACCCCTGGAACCTTTGAAATGGGATAAAATAATTGTCAGTAATCTTGATTGGAAAGATAATATATTTAGTAGGAAATTCACATTAAGCTTGACTCGGAGCGCCTTCCTGGTGGAATAATAATTTGTTTCGGAATCGTAAGAGAAAAGTAAAGAGCAGAAAACGAAGGATGAAATTCTTTAAACAAAAAAAAAAAAAAAAAAAACAAACGTAAAAAAAGCTTTCACGGTGTAGAGTGACTACAGGATGGAAAAGCGATTTCTATTTTTTTTTCATAAAACGTTTATGCTAATGTCTCAAGGGTGCTCCAGAGAATTACAAGGGAGAGCGATGAAGGAGAAAAATATAGAACACGAGAGAGGAATGAAGAGCGAGAGAGAAAGAGAAACGCCAGTGTGTGCATTTGTGTGTGTGTGTGTGTGTGTGTGTGTGTGTGTGTGTGTGTGTTAACCGTTGTAACGATTTAAAGTTAATGCCCACGGCCTTGGCGTGTTCGGTGGCTGCTGTGGCCGCGTCGCGTTAATAGCGTGAGCTCAAGAAATAAGAGAAAACGCTTGTTCGGCTAGCTATTTGTTATAAGCGGTCCGGTACTTCTCGTCCTGGCGCTGCTTGTACGAAGTAGCTGTGACCCTCAGCGCGTAAAATCGTGTGAAATAATTGGTTCTTCCTCGAGAGATCTCAAAACTCGTCTGAGGATACCTGCCAACGATTCGTGATGCAAAAAACTACTTGAAAATGCTCGTTGAATACTTTTATGACGTATCACACAATTATATCGCGAAAGATATTATTTGTGATCAAAGGTGGGGCAGCCCGATTTAGCATTCTTTCAATGCTCACCTGCCATCATCATCGTTTCGATAAATAATTATTTCAACACGCAGACTTGAATTTAATATAAAAAAAAACCGAGATGGCTTTGGCATTTATTTTCGCAGCATTTGGCTTTTCCTTTTCACGCGTATCTAAAAAATGAAATGTTGATGTTTTTTTTTTTTTCAATTATGCGTTAAATGTATGGTTTTTTTCACTATTAGACGAGTGCAAAATCTAAACTCGCCGATAGCTCCGTGATCCTCGCAAAACAACAAAATCTGAAGCCACGAGCAACGTCAAGTACGGAGCGCACGCTCGATGCCGATTTTACAATAAATTTAAATCGAAATCAGAATTTCATACCAAAGGCGCCGCCACCACATATGATTTCAGGAGGTTGGCTACACACGACAATATGATAAGAATTCAATAAAATTTGGTGATAACATTCTTTAGCATCAAATACGAGGACACCATTTTTTTCTAATTTTTCTTCTACATAGTTGTCGAATAATTGGAGTTTACAATATGCTAAAGATATATCTATATATATCGGAATCCTGTGCTTATGCATGTAAACTCTAGTGCTCAATTACTCGAAAACTATGTAGAAGAAAAATATTTAAAAATTTGTATTTTTATATGTTTAATACTAAAGAATATTTTTTTTTTTTTTTTTAATATTTCATACTAAATATTTTAATATTTTATTTTTATTTTTTTTATTATAATTTATTATTATTAAATTATTAATTAAATATATAATTTAATATTCGATACTAAAGAATATACTCACCAAATTTCATTAAATTCTAATCATTCCGGATTTTCCTATGCTTTTAACATGGCAACATTGTTGTGTGGTAGATGTTTTTTGTAAGAATGCTCCCTAATTTTTATTAATGAGGAAACTCGAGAATCCAGAGGCACGGGTCGACGAGATGAAAGTAAAGAGATTTGCATTGCCTCTGTTGTTTAGAATGCATCTCACTATTTTGTGATGTTGATAATATTTCTTCAATCTTTTCAACGTTTTTGCATAGTTTCGAAAAAATATTCTCACGAAAAATAAGAAGGAAAATTCAAATAAATGTTTGGAAAAATATCATGGAAATTTCACAAGCCGGTGGCCGTAACATTACCGATGCATATCGAACACAAGTTTGTTGTGTGTAGCCAACCTCCTTAATCGAAAAAATTTATTAATCGGAACAATGAAAAAAATGTCAAGTATTCACATTTGTTCCGGTCAATTAATTAATAATTGTATGCATTCAGTGGACTGACTTCATTCTACTTACAAAGCGACGAATGAGGTATAAACCGAACGATTATTTATTTTATCTTAATGACAATTATCTCAATATCAAACGAAAAACCACCGAGTAAATGAATTCTACGCTCAATTTGATAGAATTTCTGGAACAATATTGTTGGATGTTTCACACACCCAATGAATACAAAACAGGACCATAATTTAATTATTGGTATTCTGCAATTTCCACATCTGTGCGAACATTCCCATTGGACATAATGTAATTTTTTCGTCGTAAAATTGAATTCCAAATGCCGCTAGATGTTACGAACGGTTCAGGATAATGAAAATCGAGTGACAAATTAGGTCAACTGTATATCGATATTAATATCATTTTGAGGAGAGCGGATGGTCCAGTAGATAAGGACTCTACCGAGATTTAAAATTGGCCTCGAACGCCCCCAGCCCCAGAGTTTTGAATTTCGACCAAGCAGCAATTAAAATTTGGAAAAATTCTCAAGTCTTTCTGCTGCTGTCCCAAGCATATGCCCACACCTTGTCTCTGTGATGAGTATGAGCAGTCGCTTTATTCAGCTCTAGTGACCTCCCGTGGATGCTTTTCACCGTGCACGTGGTGACCTCCTCCTAGCAGTGCACTGTGCAGCTCATTGCATCACACTTGTGGTGTTACCTTTCGTGAGGACCTTTGATGTCTGTGATGAAACGTGCGCTAACATTAACACCCGAACGTGTTACGGAAATATCAACCATATCGATAAGGTTTCCGGCAGTTTCCCTCCGCTCGCAGCGGCTTTGATAAAGTTGGGAATTATTTGGCTGCAGCCGCGAAGAAAGTGGGTAAAAAGGAATTGGCAAAAACAAAGAGAATGGTTTAGTGTTCTCAGCCCTGTACGAACGCGAATACAAATAACGAAAAGGAAATAAAAATTCAATAAATTAAAGCATATGCTTATTTATTATTTTTATACAAAAACACTGATTTATGCTCCAACACTTAAAATGAAATTTTGTCAAAAAACGTCGATATTTTGTTCAATACGGTAATCTAAATATTTTTGGATAATTTCAAAATTTTCGTAATTTTGACAATAGTTTTGATTTCTAAAGAATCTGTCAGCAAAATTTACGATTGGAATGACAAAAATTTGCTTATCGAAGAGACTTTCTAGAATATTTCTTGCTGCACTAACAAAAATTTTGTGATTTTTCAAAAAAAGTTTTGTTGAACGTATCCAACAAAATATCGATCTTTTCGAACAAAATTTTCTTTTCAATGAAAGAGGAGAGGACAGAAATAATTTCCCACAAGCGACTGATATTGTTGAAATTTTTTTTCTTCATATCAAATCACATTTCTCTACAATTCTGATCAAAATTGTACGATAAATAATAATAAATTATTTGAAAAGATTCGTTGATGATGAAGGAACATAAAAACAGAATCTCAACCGAGGATATTATTTCTGGACTCTTGGTGTATCTTCGTTTGTGCACACACGTACTACGTGGCTCGATCTCGAGATTGGTTTATCGAGCGTACATGAGAGTACATGTTTTTTTTGTTACGTGAAACAAAATGTCAGAATAAAATGTTTTGACTGGTTGGTTGTATCGTTATGACGAAGCCAATGTTCCGATCTGCCTCAGTGATCCTCGACAGCTTATAAAACTTGGGTACTTTCGGGATGTACGAGATTTTTCCACATATAAACAGTTAGAGTACATTTATGCGCACTCCAGGAGATTTTGGTACTCCGTGACCGTCTTGCTCGTCAGAAGGAGGAAATGTAACGTCCCGAGGGTAACCGCACGATGAGACCTGAGTTCCGACCAGAGAGATTCGCGACCAAAGTACCGAAGGGAATGAAATTTGATGTAGTCAAGCCAACAACATCCCGTGCTCGTTGTACACCCAACAAATAAATGTCGCTTTCTCGCCTGACGAAATCTCGACTCGTACTACTGCGGAGAAAGAACTTGCGAATACGAGCCAAACTGCAGAGCTAATAAAACGTAAAATAAATGAGCAACGTGTCTATGCTCACTCCATCCACCTTCCTTGTTATTTTAAACTCAATCCGTACCCCATAAACTTTGATATATAACGAGGAGAAATAAATATCTTTCTCGGTTATTACGTGAGAAAAATCCTCGACGATAAATCGAAAGAGATGGAATGCGAATTGCGTGAGAAATGGAATTCATTTTAAAACAAAGTGCCTTCGATAGGAAAAATCTTTATGACGAGGAAAGAGGGAACAAAGTAGAAACTCAGGTTTCCGTTATGGAATCGAAATGATATAACCGACGATTGGCATCATATCAGTTTTTTTTTTTTCCAATTTATCGTCGAAAACAAATTCTCTCATAAAAAGTTGGTCATCAATAAAAATAGACAGTTCACGTTTTTTTTCCATGCCGACCTTTGACACATCGCGTTATCGCGAAACACACCCTACTTCCTGCTACAGTTCCGATGCTTAAATGGAAGAGCAGTCCTCACGATAGGAGCAAGCGCCGAGATAATGCAATCGACTAAAGAACTTTCGCTTGTCATTCGCATGCCCTTACTTTATGCTAAGCTATGTAAAGAAGTGTCAGCTAAAAATCTTTCATACTATGGACCAACTTTCAGCCGAAAGGAAACTGTCTAACTGCTTTCGCAACTAGCTGAGCATTAAACCGAACATATTGAATCGGTCAGAGTTCACAGCGAAGGACGAAAAAGTAGTCCTGCTTTATTCAATTCCCTCGAATAAAGGAATACTAATTAGTTCGTGTTCCTCGAAATCTTTATCCAACCAGATGACAATCTCACAAGAGTTCATTGTTGTAATTCAAGCACGTGGAAGCTCCAAGTGACCAAAGTACAAAAAACAAAAGGGGGAGAAAGAAAAGAACTTACATGAGTGAAAAACGATTTTTCACCCAAAAATGTTCCACCTTTTCTGTAAATTTCCCACGAAAAATCCTCCTGATCCCCTTCGATTCGTACAATTTTCATAATCAGTCGTATATTTGCTCAACTTTCTTGAATTTGTGAACGCGACCATAGCAATTCTGCGCACTTTTTCAGAAACGATTGGAAACACAGCTAAAAAAAAATGATTTCGAAAAATTCAATTTGTCATAAAGATCGAAAAGAAGGTAAAATTTCGAAAGATCCAATTAACGTTTTTTTTTGTTTTTTTTTAAATACTTTTTAACAAATATGAGAAATTAGTTCGATTGAACAAACACTATGCATCCGAAATGCATGAGATTCTCGTGAATTGCTTCATGCGGAATTGAAAGGATTCAAAAACGTCCTGTGGACTGAAAATTTAACGCGAATCAAAACATGTATCATTCTGAAATTGTGCACGAATCCGTTGCAGCGATAACCATGCGAAAGATGCGAATGCTTCCATGGACATTGTACAAACGCAATTTTTTTCCACAACAAATATTTATGCTCATAGCAAACACATGGAAGGTAAACAAAATATCATTTTTTTCTGTGGAAAATAGAGGTAAAAAAAAAACGGGAAGAAATATATTAATAACGGCAGTTTCATTCATAGTCGTTATATGAACACGGGATGAAGTTCTGGTTAGTGTACCAACGACTGGAAGCAGGTTCGAGTGTATACAAGACGCAAGATTTTTCATGTTGCTATACTCGGTAAACATTTAACTTGTCAACGGATAAAATGGAGAAAAAATGAAAATAACTACGTAGCCATAGTCGTTTTCAAGTGCGAGCAGCAGCGCATTGCAACCAGTGAGAGTAAAATTCAGTGAATAGTGGATTTTTGGTAAAACGAGTTAAGCAGGTACCAGAATTAAAACCGCGACGATGAAGGAAGGTGAAGAAGATTTTTTCTTCCCACAGGCTTGAAAAAGCCCGTAGGAAAACGTGGGCCTGTACACAGCCGCGAACTGGTTGGTAGTTCAACGCATTGCGTTCGTAACCGCATGGCAAAGTTGATTCGTGGTTCAGGAAAAAAAAAAACAGTAAAATATGCATCGTCTGAACGTTTATAATTTTCCAGAAACTCGAACGTTGATGTTTTGTGTTCTATTGTTCTTTCGGGTATTTTCATCGTGTTAGTCACACGCATTGGAGAAATGTTCTGGGATGATGAATATTCCAGAACGTTGAATGCAAAGAGCAAACCTCGAGCTAAAACGAAATATTTAAAACTGAATTACAGCAGATTCAAAAACTGCAGCACGATTCTCATCTTAAATTTGGTGCACACGAATGCAGAACTAAAGCCACTCAGTATCGCGTCGATTGCTAATTTAAATAGAAAAAATAATAGAATTCACTTCTCAAGCAATTCCACCGAATTCTAGGGAGACGCGCGAGAGCCTGCCGCTAATTTTTAGTTAGAGCTCTCTCGGCTATTACCCAACCCCGTACGTCCTATGGCGTCATTACTCATAACACTCTTCATCAAAATTCGTTTTCAAATAACAAGCTGTATATCTGCAAATAAAAAAACTTTTGTAAAAACCGTATCGCGTATTTTTAAGTCCCTGATGGGCTTCCATTTTTATTCCTTTCTATTCAGATTTCTTTCTAAACGTTTAAAATGGTCACGAAAAAATATATTTATACACGAGTCCCGAATGACGTTCTAATCCCGATTTATTTTTGCCATTTTCCAAGTCCGCAACATCACGGAGCATATGTGAAAAGATTCGTATAAAAATAGCCAATAAAGGACCCTGTGAACCGTACTCCATTCTGGAACGTAAATGATCGAACACGAGAGCCGGAGGGTCAATCCTCAAGAATTGCCTTTGACCAGGATGACGTACCTAAGGAAATTTCGTCGTCATATATGTCCGTCTATCCAACAAACTATTCTCACAATGCCCTAGTCAACAGCCATTTATTTTTGTATTCCATCTGACAAAATAAAAATGTATCAATCTGAATGAATATTCAGGTTCGATATAAATTCATGGCAACAACAATAACAACGGTGTCCTTTCAATCGTAAAAATCGAGCGCAATAATTAATGCACGTTAATACGTTTTAATTGTAAAACCGTATTGACCCTTCCGCAGCGCACTTATTATCACCAACAGCTTTTCGAAAGCTCGTTTCTTCGCTTGGATTCGTCCAATTGGACTTTGTCAATACAAAATCGAGAAGAATGAAAAACTGGCGGTGGAAATTCGCACCAGAGGGTATAATTAATTTCAACAATTATGCGAACGATATTGAAAATGAAAATGCACACATTCGACAGATTTTTAATAAATAAAAAAAGTGGAACGTATCAATGAATTACAAAAGGCAGCATTCACAAATAGTTCGTATATGAAGAAATTAATACAAACACTCAGAGATTTTTAAGGACGTATCGTGATCCGCTTGGGTTCAGCGATCCCAAAATAATTTGTAGCGAATTCAACACGTTGCTAGTAAAAGGACGAGGCGTGGTATGGACGTGGGATTGCGCTTTAATCATTGGACATACGTTAGAAACGTTGCACATGCACATTGTAAAGGTGTAGAGAATATGGAATATTCGTAGAGTGCTAGTTGAGATTCTAATAAGGGCAAATAGTCTAATGGGCGAGGTGTGACATGCAGCCTTGATTATCGGTTCGTATCATCCACTTTGAGTTAGGTTAACGAGACAGAAGTGTGAGTTGGTACATGTGGGTGTTTATGGGTGTAAATAGGTGTCTGCAGATGATATTTTCCTGTGGCTAGGGATAAGCGACATATACGCAAGTGGGTGTACTTGTGCGATCGGTTATTTATAAAGAGTTTCGCGATAATCGATAGGCCTCTTTTATCCAGCAGTGGCTTTTTCATCCCACTTGAGAACGCAACCATATAGGGTCCGCTCTCATCTGTTGTCGAATGGACCGTTCGTTCGTGTTTTGCTCCCACCTCTGTTGTGTGGTTTAGCGTCGAAATGACAATTTACTCAAAATCTGTACTCTGCTGGCTCTGTACTATTCTCCCATTTTCTCCTTCCGAGCCTTCCTTCTTACTCGTTTACTATTTATTTTTCATTCCTCCAAAAATATCATCTTTCTGGGCTGCGAGAAAACTCGCAAATATCGGCCACTGGACCAGCCTCAGCTATTGACAAATTTTACGATCGAAAAATCTCTTACTCGAGATTAAATACGAGCTCTTCCCTCGTTTCTCTCTCTCACTCTTTGACCTTCGATCAACTATACGCTTTTTTTGCTTCCTCATAGAGGAAACTATGTGACGGTGAAATTTTTTTTTTTTTCCAGTTCTCAATGTCAATGTGCTTAAAATGTCCCAAAACATCGAAAAATCATATCTAGAAAAAATTTCCGGATGTGTGTGCATGTGTGTGTTCTGCCACTGTAAAATTCAAACGTTCATAACTCGAGAACGGTTTGAGCTACAGGGCTCCCGTTTTGCAAAGATGTTAATCTATACAAGCTCTTCATTCTCGAAGAATTTTGTCGGAATTGCTAGAAAAATACGAATTCTACGGCATTTTGAAATTTTCAAGAAAAGGGTGTCGACGCTCTAACTTTCGCAAATTTTAAGATTTATTACTGATTTTTTTTTTATAAATAGAGTATCACAATAGGAAGGTTGGTATTGAATTCGGGGAATATCGGTTGAACGGTTTAAATTTTATGATTTTTCGAATTTTACGAAAATCTGAGTATTTTGAAAAATCGTCAAACCGCTCTGATTCTGTAAATTTTGTAAAATATTGTGTATAAGTCTGTACTTCCTCTTCACTTTCTAGAAAATTTGTCCAAATTATATAATTTTAAATGTAAATACAAAAAACGCTGCAAATTAAATTTTGCAAATTGCTTGCTCAAGATGCTCGAGATGCACGATGCTCAAAGCTTCCTCTATGAGGAAGCCAATGAAATTAAAAATATGGATTCCTCATAGAAGAAGATTTGAGTATCGTGCATCTTGAGGAAGCAATTTGCAAATTTTTTTCATTGCTTTTAGCTGACGAATCTCTTTAAATGTGAAAAAAATACGTCAGGGCAAATAGGAAATGAGCAGACGGATAAAAACGCTGATTCATCGGCCTCCTACGATAAAAGGATGTGTGCAGCTGGTCTTGCAAGCTTTTTGAACGATCAACCTCGTTATAATCCTCTCCGGTACTAGTTTTCGTTGCACTTGCTGACACCAACCTTACGTCTATTTTGCAACTTTATCCTCTTTTTCAGGGAGCTTGACAAGAGTTCATTTTTTGCCGAATTCAAGGTGACAGTCGATACATTTATCATGTTCTCTACGACATCGTAACTCACACGTTCATTATCCGATACTTTTTGTTTTATTTTTTCGACCATTTAAATTTTTGAAAGAATCACTTATTTTGTAGCTTGAAAAACGATCAACACAGCGATAGATTTATTCTAATCGCTGCATCGACCTTCGCATTAATTTTTTCAGCCGAATTTTGTCAGCTTCGTTTCTGTAAATACGTGAGAGAATATTTCCTCGTGTAAAAACGAACTATACGAAGTGTGAGTAAGGATAATAAATCAGCAAAGATTTGAAAATCGTAGTTTCACCCAATCGAGAGAACAAAATATTGACTTTTTTAATAGGAATATTTCGGAGATGCATGCAGGAAAAATGACAATACGAAGAAATATCGATCAGTCAAAATAAAATGTAGAAAATCGAAGAAAAAGGCAGCAAAGCTTTTACTCATTCTCGCTTCCTCCGTTCTTCTTTGCAGTCCCGTACGACTACGGAACACAACGAAAAAGGTTCAATGCGTATATGTTACGCTGATTGTTTTGTTTTTGTTGTTGTTGTTGTTTTTTTTTTCACCCCAAGGGAAAGGACTAACGATGAGAAGCGAATGGATTTCTTTCGTAGTCACTGTAGCTTCTACAAACAATCTCGGACCTCTCGATAAACGATCTGGGATAAAGTGCAACCTCCAGTAAATTCGAAGGACGCGGTGGTATCTCTGTACCGGCAATCTGGGATGAAAAAAAATTCAGTGGGACGTCCTTTTCTGTCTCTCAATTCCCCACGTCCCATCTCTATTCTTTTTTTCCTAATTGTACTTCGCAGCAAAATATTCACTACCAGTATGCTCCTGGGGCCCATGAGATGCTTTCCTTCTAGGATCTATTCTTTTCACGACAATCTTCCTCACAGTCACCCTCTTCTATCTCTTGGGGGGATAAGAAAAACCAAATAGGTCACGATTCTTCGCTGCTTTCCACTTTCACGGTCGAACGACTTCTGTATGAGCTTCTCCAAGATTATTCTACGTATAGGGTCATTTATCACGAGCACCGAGTGTATCAATATCAAAAAAACGAGCAAATCTGTTTACCAAGTTGTGATTCGTGTGATTTTTTCTTCCAACTGCCTGATTTATTGCGAAGATAAAAATAAATTGCTATTTGATTGAAATCCGCGTGGATCTGTATTGACGGTTTATTGCTGTTCGGACGACGAGCACGTATTGGGAGAATAGGACAAAGTTTAATGATTAAAATAAAAGTTTTGATGGCGTACCATTTAGCGGAAATAATTGTCCGAGTCTCATCCAGATAAACCGTGGTTTTGAGTCGTGTATAAAGTTTCATTGGAATGCACCGACGAAGGAAAAAGAAGAAAAATGTAGGAAACTCATTTGGGAAATTGGTCCAGCGGGGATGCCGAGTTCTGTACGATGTTTATAACAGGATTCTGACCTACCCCGCGAGAGATTTCGAACTCAATTGCATGAGTCGTCGCTCCCTTACGTTGACAATTTAATCACATGCCACTCTCACACTATAATCTCTCGTTTCCCGTGCGCTCTTTATCGCGTAGCACATATATCCAATCCTCATCGTTCCCGCCTCGGGGATGTAACCTCGACCATGGTATTTGGCCCTCTCGCACATTATTCTCGTAACTTTAAAATAAAAATCAAATTCGTTGAAAAATATAAAAAGGAACGAAAATAGTTAAAAAATAAATTGTCCAAATGAAATAGTGTCTAAAATATTTCTTTTTGTTTTGGTTAAGTTTTTTTTTTAAATATCTTTCTTATTCACCGAAGTTACGAAATTCCGAGCGTGCTTGCTTGCCTTTTACCTGTGGTCGGTTTTTCGTTGGCCCTGGGCGCGGCGGCATGCTTCCGTCGCACCGTGAGCTCGACGTAACACTGAACTGCGTTCACCAGATCTACTAGTGCGCTAGTGATATCGCTTGCGCTCTTTTCATTTACGCCGCTTTTCTCTCCCTCTCTCTCTCTCTCTCTCTCCCTCTTATCTCCGTGTTATGGATAATATAGCACGATGGAGGGAGAGAGAGAGAGAGAGAGAGAGAGAGAGAGAGAGAGAGAGAGAGAGAGAGAGAGAGAGAGGGAAGAGAGGCTTGCACTCGGGCTGCGCGACAGGGTTGCGTCAACGTCGACGTTCAAAAGACGCGAACACCCTCCCGTGTGTACTCTCTCTCTCTCTCTCTCTCTCTCTCTCTCTCTCTCTTTCTCATATCCTCGGAATATTGGCTGGCATGGTGTATATACTTAGGGTAGACATCTACGCGGATGCTGCGATGTGGATGGTGCCAAAACGAGAAAGAAAATGAAAAGAGGACGTTCGGTGAGAAGGAAAAGTGGAGAAAGTAAAAATAAAATAAAAGGAAAAGAGAAAAGCGGAGCGAGAGCAAAATTCGCTGAAGTGGAAAAGGTCGAATAGCAATCGTTAGAGAAAGAAGAGGAAGGCAGAACAGAGACTCGAACTTGAGACGAAGAGAAAAAGAAAAAAATATATAAATAAGATGGTGAGAAAAAAGAACGCCATGTGCAGAGACATTTCTTGAAAATTGCAAACTCTTTTCGTCCGCCTCGCGTCTAACTCTTTCTATTTTATTTTTTCCTTCTTATTTCTTTATCCTCCATCATCTCGGTCTCTTATTTCACCCTACTCTCTATCGTTCAAAGCATTTCGTACACCGCTTTTACATGCACGCGTTTCTACACAGCTTCCCCTCTTTATACTCGGTTAAAACCATGCACACGCTGAATTGGACTTTACAAGAATGCCCGAGGTGTCTATTACAGAGATTGCTCGCATCCGAGCCAAAGAAACAGACCGTTCTATACTATTTTGCTACACAATTCGGCAACATTGTTTTTAAACCAAGCTCACTCAGTTTTTCCTTTTGCTAACAACGATTTCAAACTGATGTAACAAATTTAAAACATTAAACGTGGATTATGAAAGCGACGGGAAAAGGCTTTTCAAATATATAGCAAAGGTTGGCATTAATTTGCGTTTTAATCAAATTTCGCAATCCTTTGCTCCAAGATATTGGAAATTATGATTCGTATTTTTTTTTTCAATACGTTTTTCCTATGCCAAAGTGGAACGCGCACACTCTGACTGTTGGCTTGTAAAACCAGTGCTGTATAAATATTTTCTTTCAACGTGTATGACGCTACTTTGACCTACACAACGAAAGGACCAGTTACTCCACCAGTGGCTGGTTCTACTGTTGGTACTAACACTATCCTGTAACAAGCTATGCCGGAAGTTGGAGCTATAGGGTAGAAAAGCACCTTTACCATCGCTGCCTTTCATCTTTCCTGGCTCCCCTGCGTGTCGTTAACCCTTCCTTGTGCATGGGTTCCATCTCGGCAACCAGTCTTTACCCATCTCTACCGCTCTCTCACCAGGCGACTTTTAAATTCTTTTCAGAATTGTTTATTAACCTCTATATCTCATTTACTCCATGGTCGATGGGCTTTCCGCTTTCCTCTATTCCCCGATGAAAACTTTGAGCTCATCCACTATAAATGCGTGTGGAAAAATGTGGATACTTTTTCTTTCCATCCTGACAGCGAAAAAAATGTTTCTTTTTTTTTTTCTTTCTACTTTTCTGAAGCAGAAGTTTTTCCGGCTCGTCGATTCGGACGCTAAATTTATATATAGGATTTCATCGTATCACCGATCTATTTTTATTTTTATTTTCTAACTCCTTTTCTTTGTGCAGCTTCTTCTCATGAGCCTTCGTCCATTTTTTTCATCATCAATGCGATTCCTAAGGGATGAAAATTATTTTGTCGAAATTGGGTTATCTGGAGGAAACCGATGCAGCAATTGCTTCCTCCCTCTACTCTCTGTCGCTTGCCGGAATTGCTAGCACTAACCTTCCTCGTACTATCAACAGGACTTACATCCTTGGAATCTCTCAAACATGTGTTCAACGACGAAATCCAGTTCAGCTCATTTCAGAAACACTCTCCAGTCAATTTTTGCCTAATATTCTGTGTTTCATTTTTTTGTTCCCGTGCACATGAACTCCGGACTGGAAATCATTTTAATCGGGAATTTCGAGAGCCGAAGATTCGAGATATTTATGAGACATTTTCGCTTGACATTTATTTATATTATGAAACGATGTCCATTATTTCGCTTAGAAAACAAAATGTTCCTTGAAAATGCAGTTGAAAAGAAGACTGGAAATCCCTTTAAAAAAGTCTCTCAAATGTTTGCAATTTTCGATTCCATTCAGAAATAGCTCTAGAAGGAAAAACTTTTCGGCGCCTTTTCAAGAATCTTTCTATCGAATATCTGCGACGCTTTGTGCAAAAACTCTCAGAATCGAGAGCTTCGAAAAGTTGCAATTGCTACAAAAGAAACACTTCGATCTTGCATAAAAGAATTTCATAATTTCATCGAACTTGAAATAAACAAATTCTCAGTGACTAGCGAGAGTGGCTTTTTCGATAAATAAAAATCGTTCCAATATTACTGGGCGGTGAAAATTGAATGACAAGTTTTCTTTCGTAGAGAAACATGAAAAATCAAATGCGAATTTATCAGGATACATGCTGCTAATTATTTCGATGATTTATTGAAAATTGTTTTTTTGGTTTCATTGGAAACGCGAAATATTGAAAAACACCGAGTTTTTTTTTTTTTTTCTCAAAAAAATGTAACATTGGAACCTGTCGTCTTCAGATTTTTGTGCAACTTCCACATCTGCAGCATTTCTATACTTAAACATCGTTTTTCCTTCGCAGGCTCTAACTCTTTGCACACAGTAAACTTTTCTCTTAGCCCCGGAGGCGCGCGTTTTCAAATTTGTTCACTCTCATCTCTATCCGTCGTTTCCTCTGTTTCTGTCTCTCTCGTCGCCTTCGGACTTTTTCGTTCCTAAAGCTTGCTCTTTTCCTTTGCACCAATTCACGCTTCCCAACCGACCGCACCAGCTCGCCACTCGCATTCGTCCTTTTCGTTAACCCGTTTCGGCGTCGAGACGCTTCCTTTAGAAAATTTAATTAGTCCCTGAGCTTTGAGCTTATTTATTTTTTATATATTTTTTACGTTTGCCTCCACAACTGCAACGTCGTTTTGGAAAAGCATTTATATTTTTAAGATTTTTTTTTCTCCATTATTCACTTTGACGCTCATAAAACCAGGAAATACAGCAAAAGCCTGGCTTTTATTGTTAAAAATATCCTTCCTGAGACTTTAAGAGAAAAATCTGAAAAAACGGGTGCCATTGCTGTTTATTTCAGAATATCCATGGAAAATTCAATCGAGCAAAGAACAAAGCACTCTCCTGTGATCGTGCATATCGGCGATTCGATCGAATAAATCAACGTTTTTCGCGCTATTAATCAATATTTCATTGATGATTCGGGACTGCAGAGATTTGTACGAAAGGTACTTTACAATGAATGGCAAATGTGTGAAAAGCCTCGGCGAAAATTTGCGATTTATTCATCGTTAATTATCGCGGTAGCCTTGGAAACCTCGACAATTGCCGATTCGGAATGTCGAGTATTGATAGCGGATAATATAGCTAGAGACAATAGCAGTGTACTCATATCCCCAGATACACGAATATACACGAATATACAGATAGACGAATAGAACTGTGTCCGAAACACGATGTACGGATAAAGCTCGTTCGTTGTCCTCTCCGCATATAATTTAGATCATCACAACAATTTCCAGAACGTTGTCATGGAATTCTAATAATAATTCGATCCGTAAAGATAATTAGTAGATCCTCGAAGTATGAAAACTCCCATAAGGTCTTCGATAAATCTGCTCGAGAGTTCCATCATTTTAACCGTCCAACCGCGATTTTCCATTTAAAAAAACTAATCGATCAAAATGTTCGAACTTTCGGGGCTTCGGCTTCGGGAATTTCTCGTTTTTCGTATCGATTACCATTGAATAACGATAATAAAAAAAAATCATCCATCACCCAGTGCAGGCTCGTCTCTTTCTATAGATCCGAAACTACTTTCCTGAATTTTTAACGATTTTTTTAATGAGTCCAATTATAGTAAAAAAGTTAACAGATGATAACGATTAGATAATATTTATGAATTACCTTTTGGAATGATTGAAAAATTGAGAAAAACAAAATTCGATTTTTCATGTTCACGAATAGATTGTGAATGCAAACGTCTCATCAGCTACGTCGACGGTGCGAAAAAATTGAAAATAATTTCTTCAAATTTTCATACAAACATCATTGGGCCCGAAAATTTGTTCTGACTCCGTGGATATTAGTTTTTTACAAACCTTGGAAATTTGAGGATTCGGAAAGTTTTTGTGGCACAGTGATTAATGCAGATTGACGAAGATTTGGTAAAAGCGAATACGGTAGGACGCCTCAGACCCATGTGTGTCTGTAGGGAGGAACGTTAATTGCAGTGCGTCTTCCGAGGGTTAAGCGTATTGGCCAGAAAAACAATTAACCTTCGCGTCACGATTGAGATCTAGTCGTTTCGGACGCCGCATATATTTTTGTGAAAATGCAAATGTCCATACCAATAGCAAAATATAAGTCCGCCTGATTGTTTCCACGTGTTCAGAAGAAAATGTAAATACATGGGTATTTATGTGCACGAAGATATTATACTGTAGGCTAAATAACCTGAAGCTTCCCGTTGAGGATTTTGAGGGATAAGTAATGTATACTCTAGCGATGACGCAGCTGTATTTATGTGCCTGCTGCGTCATTTAAAGCAGAGTTCAAAAGTCCCGAAGCACAATTCCCGTGAGTTTCGTTCTGCAGTTTTTCAGTCACGGCGACGACAACATAAACGAAGACTGACTTTCGCCAACCGTCGAATATGTAACGAGCGAAAGAGTGAACAAAAAGTTACAAACAGTCAGTGTCCTACGTTTCAAATTTCGTGTATCGTAAACCCTTTTATTTCGCACAACGTTAATTTGTTCATTGAATTTTGTAATTTCTCGTTTCGTCGATAATAAAACACTGAAAAAAGAAATTTGTTGATTCAACAAAGCCAGGGCGAAATTTTGTAAATTTGACAATACAAATTATTGCCTCAACTACAAATGCGCTCACCACCTCATTACCTTTTTTTGTCAATGTGGCAGTTTTGTCAAATAAACAAAATGTTTTGTCAAATTTACAAAATGGATTCCATTCGCTCTGGCTTTGTTGAATCAACAAATTTCTTTTCTCAGTGAAGAGTTATTACGAGTGTAGGAATTACAAAGTAATTACGATTGGAGATAACTAAATTAAAATAAATCAACGTTGTTGCAACGATCAAATTATTTAAATTGAATCGCATCAGCATGCCGGACTGAGCCATTCTGTCAAGAATAAAAAATAATCACATTCGTTTTCCGTAATTATTCGCAACAGTAATTACGAACGATAATATTAATAATCGTTCGTCAGAAAATTAGTCAATCGCATCCCTCCGGAGCAATACTTATGCATGAATGATTAAAGATTTGATTATTTCCGTTGGTATTCAACGTTCAAGCTCATCGAAGCTTTATAATGGCAGCGAGAATCGAAGGGAATATTGAATTAATTTTCGCTCGTTCAGCTATACATACAGCAAGGAAGCTCATCCCGAGGGCATCCAGGGACGCGTATATAAAAAATTGTCACCATATTGAACGAGTTTTTTTTGTTTGTTTTGCAACCGTTCATCAAGTGCACACGGCGGACTGTCCTGATGTGCATACTCGGCAACTGGAGCTATTCAACGATGGACAGAGAAGAAAACGTACATAGACGTACGTATATGTATTATATGGAACTCTCGAACTAGGAACACTGCATAAATGACGGACAAGGGACCCGATGGACAGAATCGATATATCGGGCTGTGTGCAAACGCTTTGGATAAAATGTCGAGAGAAGTCCGCGAGCACGTCATGCACGGTTCGGGAGGAATTGAGAATGCAAGCGTGCTCTCGCGTACGCGTGTCCTAAAACCCTCTACGAATGTACGCATACGTTTGTTAACTCATACACGAAAAAGTGGCTACGCACTCTCGTTGTCTGCGACATCGTATGCACGCGAGATTCACGTGTCATTTACACGATTTTTTTCAAGTGCATCCACATGGGCCACTTGACATCAAGCGACGCTATTTTTCTCTCGTAAGTGAACAATTTTCACGCTTGACCAAAAAGTTGACTTATTTTTCAGAACGAAATCAATGAACCTGCAGAATTCTTCGAAAAAAATACTCGAGACTTCTCGAGCTTTTACTGCAGGGCCCGGCTGACATCGAAAATGAAATTTTGTCCAAAAACTCCGATATTTTGTTCGATATATGGTAATCTAAATATTTTTGGATAATTTCAAAATTTTTGTAATTTTGACAATAGTTTTGATTTCTAACGGATCTGTCAGTAAAATTTACGATTGGAATTACCAAAATTTGCTTATCGAAGAAACTTTCTAGAATATTTCTTGCTGCACTAACAAAATTTTTGTGATTTTTGACAAAAAGTTTTGTTGAACGTATCCAACAAAATATCGATCTTTTCCAACAAAATTTTCTGTTCAATGTATTCCTACGCCTCGATAAGTTACGATAAGTTCTGCTCGCAAAGATTACAAAAAGAATCAATTTTTTGTGTTGTCAAAGAGCGCAACTCTTTTGGAGCAACTGTTCCGGAGTTGGTCCAACTTTTAAAACGGCCAGCAACTTTTTTTCAGCTTTTGTGGATGCTCAAGCCTTTGATGATGGTCGTCTCAAAAGTAGTCCCCAGAACTTTTGCTCCACGAAGTATTTTCTCTATCGATTATCACACAATAATGGTTCGAATCGTTTCGGTTGTATCGCCGAACGTAGGTTTCAATTCTGTACAGACCCAGCGTCAACCGTAACTGCGTTTTGTTGAAATAAATTAATCGAAACCGTGTGTTCCATTCGACCCGTTGTTGTTGCATGGCGATAAATCAGTCGGTCCTTTCACAGAATATTTGTGTGGCGAATAGAGAGAAATTTAACGCGCGCGCGTTCAAAGTGCAACGCGCGTTGATTTTTCGACAGCTTGATTTCTGTTTGCAAATAAAATGCTCGTGTGAGACGAGATTATTTAGCAAAAATGTTGCAATCGTATATTTATCGGCTTCGGATTGCGAACTGTTGTGTATCCACATCTCAATGACAACATATCGCTCACAATATATTCAACGATAATAAAATAGAAGAAGAGAGACGCGAACCGTTCATTTCAGGGACATTATGAGCGCGACAGTAAACCGATTATTATAGGCAATCAAACATCGCTATCGCATTCATCCACCATTTTTACATCGAGCCCGAGAGTTTTCTTCTGCACTTTGCTTTTTTTTTCAAAAATTATGTGTATACATGGATTATCATGAAATTTTTTCCATTGGTCGAGGCCTCGCGCGAAAATAATGCCAATGTGTGTATAGAAAACGCGCGACGATCTGATTCAATCTTCGCGCTCGATTTTATCGAACTTCGGTATGTTCTCCGCGGACCCCACGTTTATTTGGTTTATTGCGTGCGAACTTTGATAGCCAGAAACAGGAGAAAAAAAGATTTCGTTCTATTGACATGCTCTTGGAGATTACAGAATTCTTGTTTTGGTATAAATAATTGATTGACGAGGTTCTGTCGTCATAATCATAATAGTATGTACAAAGTAACGGGAAAATTATCAAATACAATTTTTCCAAGATAGTGTTTTGATATTTTGTGTGAATCTTCTGGAGCGTCGTATTGTCATTCGTAAAAAAATTGAAAAGGTTTCACCGTCTGGTGATCGAGGTATTCAGTGTTTAAAATCGCAACTTTAACATGAGGGCTTATGGGAAGTTACGAAAAAATACGATATTTAACAACAAATAACTCGATTCCTAGACGGTCAATTTTTTTCAAATTTTACCCACAGTTGAGTACACTGAGAAAATAAATTTGTTCATTTTACAAAACAATTCAGTCAGTCCAACTGCCGAAAAATAAACAATCCATAACTTCCAACCCACGATTGGTCCACCCAACAACCCAAAAGTTGATCAAGATGATGATTTAGTTTATACAACTGAAAGTTTTGTTAAACGGAACGCACGGTATTTTTTTTTCTTAATCTCTCAAATCAATCAAACATTTAGTCAACCAGAGTTCGATTTTGTTATTCAAACGACTTTATTTGGTCACAATAAACGACTAAAGGTGTTGAAGCAACTGAACGACTGCATCAGGATAAATTGATTGTTTTGACCACCTAAGTTATTGCCTCAACTACATACGCGTTCACCGCAACATTGTTTTTTTTGAATCAACAAAATTGTAGCGAACAAATTGAAATTTGTTGATTCAACAAATTTCTTTTCTCACTGTATGCTTGTTACGAAGGTTCATACGAATTTTAAAGAATCAAACTTGCAATTTATCTAACGCATGATAAACGATAGAAAACCTCTTCAATCTCTGCGCGAAATTATTCCGATTCATTGCGTTTTACAAGATCCGCATTATCCTTATAGAAATTGAACGGGTCATAAGATTCGCTCAATTGCAAACAAATTACACATACGTCATTATAAACCTATATACCAAAAGATACGATAAGAAGATGCAGCGGGAGAAGCCACCGATGCGAGAATGCGTGATAACACAGTTTTTACAAAACTCGCAGTTATGGGTTAAAGTTCTCATTGCTTTCGGGGTTAATGTTAAAGGCATTTCGTATGTATGATTATAAAACGAACTGCACGTGCGACTCGTAAACTTATGTGCCATCAGCTTGTTTAAACAAATATTGTGGAATCTCATTGAAAAGTCCAATGCCATTTTTTTTCTTCTACTTATTAATGCGCGCATAGTAGTTTCGGTGCTTGTCAACGGTTGAAAGGCGCCATTTGAACGATTGTAGCCGTAGAATCACTTCAACGTTTCGAGTGTTTTGCGAAGCTCTGAGTTTCGAGAATCGTTGCTGTTACCAAAGAGCTGAATCCAATTACGGGACTGAAGTGTGGAAATTACTGAAAATAATTAATTTAATCATTGAACCGATCTCTTTGATTGGATTTCTATATACGCATAACGATTGTATAAGTTTCATCAAACACACACGCCGAGGAGACAAGGTCACAACAGCGGGGGATATGAGGAAATGTGGAGTTTCCTCGTATAGCTGAACAAGTATCGTGAATTCATTAGCTCTCAAAAACGAGGAGTATAGATTTTTCAAAAACTTGCAACAATATCGATTAATTCGATGCATTTCTGCACTTGGCTCGTAATCCTGACGATAATGGCATCGAGGGAAATTACTGGTCGAAATGAAAACGATTCGTTTTTTTTTCTTCTATTTTTGTGAGTGAGTTCGACAACGTAATTGAATTCGAACCATTGGAATCGATAAAAACGTCGATTTTCAACAGAACTGAGTTTTTCCAATTTTCCAAACATTTTTTTTTTATTGAAAAAAAAAATCAAAGTTGCAGAAAAACGAAAAAGGACATCTCGACCCAAAAAATTGTGGCGGATAAACAGCAGGCAGTACAAAAAATGATCGGGGTCACGGTTCGGCGGACTGGCGTCGAGGCCTCACTTGCAATCGCACTATCAAATGTCTGGAACGTTGTTACTTCCGAACCAGCAATATTTACATGTGATTACTTTTTAGTTGCTTAATAAGATTTTACATTTTTTATATCAAAGTGCATCGATGCCTTGCGACTGCATTAATTATGACAATGGAAAATACAGATTTGAAAAAAATGAAATGAATAATTATGAAGAGAATGTTGCCCTCGAAATAGAAAGCGCGTTTTCAGGGAAAATATGCATTTTGGAACATTGCAATAGAAATTTTGAAACCTTGTTCTCGTTGTTGAGGACTTTGTATGGCGACGGTCAAATCTAAATGTTTGTTTTCAGTTTTTCTTACATCCAAAATGGTTTGCGAGCCTAAGTTGATTAAAAAAAATTGTTACAAATTCGAGGTAATCTGTATTTGTTATATAATAAACAAAATTTCGAAAAAATGTAACGACCGATTTTTTTGAAAAACTAAATAAAGATTCTTCGATGTTACATAAAAGTGTATGCAAAGTTTTAAGAGGCTTCGCCATTTAGAAATCGAAATATTTAATGTTGAAAATTGCAACTTTTAACACACGCTCTTATGAGAAACTACTGAAAATTGTGATTTTTATAAATGAATATCTCGACTTCTACATGGTGAAACCTCTTAAAATTGCGCGAGCTATTAAATATGACTATTCTCTTTATGTGGTGAAAATTTAAAGGAATTCTATCGATAGAAAATTTTGCATAGACCGTCCTCAAGATACAATGAAAAGTCCACAAACGAAAAAGCATTTTTTCCTCCATTGTAGCATCCCGTTTTGCCGCGGCTACTCCAAGTTTATAAAACAACAAATAACACAACCAACTATTAACGTCCTTGCTCTTTGTGCTGACAATGCTACTTGCTTCGTCTTCATGCTCGATACACAAACCAATAACGACCGATTGTTTATCTCATGCTATCCCCTCTCCAGCAACGTCATTATCCATCATGACTCTCCCCCGAATTTCCTATCTCTCTCATGCTCGAGACGTGCTTATTAAAGCTTCTCGCTCGTTACTTTCTGCAACGATAACGTCTTGGTACTTGGGAGAGAACGGAGATTCTTCCGCATTTGGGAATCAGTAGCTGTTCTCAAGTTCACTAGTGTAGTATCTTATTTTACAAAAACGGACGACGTTTGCCTTGGGCTTCCCGTCGAAGCTCTCACGTTGTTCGTATCCGTTTCGTTCGGCCAATCAAACATTCATTTTTTTTTTTTTTTTACCAATTCGAACAATACGAACGAAAAATGTACGCGGGGTTGTATATCGCGCGATCCTCGAGGATCACGAGTTACCAGCTTTTAAGGAGGTGCGCCTCAACCATCTCGGGGCCGTGGATCCATCATCTGCAGCCCGTACGTATAGTGTGCACGCAGTTCAATATAAAATACTCCAAATCTCTTAAACGATTCGTAACAATTGCCCGATCGATCGATTGGCAATTGTAAAATTAACAAAGAAAATTCAATTTTCGGATATTTTTTTTTTTTAAATCTTGTTTTTGCTGCAAAATTCAATTGTTTCGAAATTTGTATTTTTCTCGATACTTCAGTAAAGAAGATTGAAATGTTTTTATAACGCTTAAAAAATCTGTGAATTTTTCGCGCGAGTTAAATCAATTCCAAAAATTCAATTTTATTGTTTCATTCGCCACGAGTCCACTGGATGAGGTTGACCGAGTTTAACTTGATTCGTTTACCTCGTAATTAGTCTCTGTGTGCATTCGTTTAATTAATCACCCGCATTGGCTGCAATCGAGTTTCGCTACTCTCAACAGGATGTAAAAACATTTATAACATTGCATGGAAAATTAAATCTAATTCAATGGGAATTAGCTGTGAATTGGGAAAAAAACGATCAAAATCGTAATCAAATTAATATTAAATGAAATATTAATGAAAATTAAAGTGCTGAAAAAGATATTATCGGCACTGAGAACAAAAATTTGTCGATTCAACGAAGCCAGGGCGAACGAAATCCATTTTGTGAATTTGACAAAACCGCGACATTGACAAAAAAGGTAATGAGGCGATGAGCGCATACGTAGTTGAGGCAATAACTCGTTCTGTCAAATTTACAAAATGGATTTCGTTCGCCCTGGCTTTGTTGAATCTACACATTTTTTTTTCTCAGTGGGTGATATCGAATGAAAATTGTCGTTTGGATAAGAAAATAAATAATGAATTTAAGGGTAATCGAGTCGATTTTCGACGAGAGGTTCAAACAGCTGATAGAACAGCACGCGCAACATTTACGGAACGAAATCAGCTGAAATACGCGAGACGTCTTGTCGTGAAACTCGGGAGTGCGGTTATCACGAGAGAGGATGAACACGGTTTGGCACTTGGTCGTCTTGCATCGATTGTTGAACAAGTTGCCGAATGTCAGCTCGAGGGCCGCGAGTGTATAATGGTGACGAGCGGTGCAGTTGCGTTTGGCAAACAAAAACTCACGCAGGAGCTTCTTATGTCACTCTCAATGAGAGAAACACTCAGCCCAACCGATCCCACTAGAGAGCATGTTGGTGAGTTTTTAAAAAAAATATATTATCAATAATGTATTCTGATATTTGTGGGAACGATATTTGAGAGCATACGATCACAAAGTTCTCGCTATCTCGACGATCTTCTGCCCGATTAACTCGTCTCGTGATCGAGCCAACTTTTCATCCGTCTAACGCGTGTCCATAACGCGATAAGAGACGAATATCAAAAAGTTCCATAGTCGTCACTCAAGAAAAGTCATTCTCGTAAACATACCATTCATTTATCAAGAACGGAGCTTGATGCTGAATCCAGGAAAAAAGCGTTTGGTTCATTCTAAGCGCATTGCCACATCGATTTACAGTTCGTGGCAGTCAACTGACATTTTCGAGATATCGAATGACAGCTTCCGCGTCATGTATATTTTCAAAGTCATTAAATAAATAGTAATAACAAATCTGCATTGACCTGATCCGATTGAATTATTTTATTATTCCTTGAATTCATTTATCGGAGAGCTTATAAAACTATCGATGAAAATTATCCATTTCGTTCGAACTTTGGACCAAAAAGTGTGTCATTTGATAATATCCGGAAAATTCTGGTACGACCAACTAAATACAAATTTTTTCATCGTATCAGTTAGATTCGAAATGTCCTATCGATAACCAAAATACTTTGGTTATCGAGATTACCATTAAAATCTGCGATATTTGTTCGTATTATTAAAACCACGTGAGGCTATAAAGTTTCGAAATTAAGCACCGTAGTAAATTTATTCAGGCAGTCGTAGTTCGAACGCGTTAAGCATCAATAATCGCGCGTCCATATTTATACATAGATAAAAACTCTAAAAATATAAATGTTTTCTTATAATTGTGACAATGATTTTGTAATATTCAAGTTCCGAGCTTTCGTAACTATTGGAATTTCGAATCAATTAAGAAAAGACATTCACACACTCAACATTTGTCTGTTTGAAGAATTATTACAATGTGTGTCCGATAACTAATTTACTTAGTGAGATAAAGCCTCGCATGACCAGAGGCATCAGTAAAATTATAATCCAAAAAATCAAGTTTTATGTAAGCTGCTTATTCGGAAATTTAACGAGATAGATTAAACTGAGAACGAGTCGAAAAAGCACACTGAAAAAAAAATTTTGTTGGTACAGATCGATATTTTGTTGGATACGTTCGACCAAACGTTTTTTTGAGAAATCACAAAAATGTTGTCATTGCAGCAAGAAATATTCTAGAAAGTCTCTTGGAAAAGCTAATTTTCGGCATTCCAATCGTAAATTTTGCTGACAATTCCGTTGGAAATCAAAAGTAGTGTCAAAATTACGAAAATTTTGAAATTATCCAAAAATATTTAGTTTACCGTGTCAAAAAAAATATCGACGTTTTTTGACAAAATTTAATTTTCAGTGCAAATATCGGGTAGCCATCAAACTATTATTACATAATTATTAAATAAACAATGCACGATTTTTTTATGGACAAATTCGTGAAAAGGGGAGTTTCCGGTCATCAATCCTTCCTGGTTATTCGTAGTTGTGTCGCACACTGAAAAAAGAAATTTGTTAAATCAACAAATTTCAATTTGTTCGCTACAATTTTGTTGATTCAAAAAAAGCAATGTTGCGGTGAACGCGTATGTAGTTCAGGCAATAACTTAGGTGGTCAAAACAAACAATTTATCCTGATGCAGTCGTTCAGTTGCTTCAACACCTTTAGTCGTTTATTGTGACCAAATGAAGTTGTTTGAATAACAAAATCGAACTCTGGTTGACTAAATGTTTGATTGATTTGAGAGATAAAGAAAAAAAAATACCGTGCGTTCCGTTCAACAAAACTTTCAGTTGCATAAACTAAATCATTAGTTTGATCAACTTTTGGGTTGTTGGGTGGACCAACTTTGAGTTGGAAGTTATGGGTTGTCTATTTTTGGGCAGTTGAAATAACTGAATTGTTTTGTAAAATGAAGAAAATATTTTTTTCGCCGTTCGTGACCGCGGGATTTGTTGATTCAACACAAATATTCTTGTATCAACAAATTTCTGTTCTCAGTGTAGGCTACAGAGAATTGAACTGATTGCTATGCATAAAGGAGACAGAAATTCTCAAGAGAAATGGGAAATTGTTTATAAGTGCGAGAACATGTCAAATTTGCACTTGGGTCGAAACAGTTAACCGATAAGCCGCACAGAGAGGAGGGACAAAACGTGAATTAAATTAGCCAGAGTTCTGAATCCCATTCGCGAGTATATACTCTTCCGACGTGTCTAGAGTCGGCTTACGACTCCGGTCGAGCGTCAATATATATATAGCCGAGAGTCGGAGTTGAACGTCTCGATGCATTACGAGATATCAAGAGCACTGACAGAAAAGCTTAAAAGAAGAAAAAGCGAGATAGAAAGATAGAGAGCGTACATATGTAGTTGGAGCAGCGGAAAAGTCTGAGCTTTAACGGGTACGAAGCACTGCGAACCAGTTTCAGTGACGGAGGTGAGTGAGCGATAAAAAAAAAGGCATTTGCGCACTGTACGCTTCCGAAGGTTTTTTTTTTTAGCTTCCGATAAAATGCTTTTGCTCTTTCGCCTCGACCGAACCATAATTTCATTCCACGTAATCGTTGTCTGGGTACTCGAAGTGCGATGAAATTGTTAACCACATGAAAGATCGATATTAGTCACGAGCTTCGCTCCAGCACGAGTCTTTCTGCGAGTGGCCCAAGGAAATAATAATGTTTTTTTTTTTTTTTTCGTTTTTTCCTTTGTTCGTAGGAACTCTTCTTGATCCAAGAGCTGCAGCAGCCGTCGGGCAATCCGGTCTTATGTCTCTCTACGACGCAATGTTTGCCCAGTACAAAGTAAAACTTGCCCAGGTTCTCGTGACCAAGCCCGATTTCTACAACGAGCAAACCCGCAAAAATATATTCAGCACGCTGAGCGAATTAATAAGTCTTAATATCGTTCCTATAATAAATACGAACGACGCTGTCTCGCCACCCCCACAGGCCGACGAAGAAGTGTCTGGCGGAGGTGGCCGTCGCGGTATTTCCCTCAAGGACAATGATTCACTCGCGGCTATGCTAGCCGCCGAAATACAGGCTGATCTCTTGATCCTAATGAGCGACGTTGATGGCATTTACAATCTTCCGCCTTGGCAGGACGGAGCGAAGATGCTTCACACCTTCACTTCCGATCTTCGAGGGACGATCAAATTCGGTCAGAAATCTAAGGTCGGCACGGGAGGCATGGACTCGAAAGTTAACGCGGCTCTCTGGGCTCTCGATCGTGGGGTTTCCGTTGTCATTTGCAATGGAATTCAAGAAAAAGCTATAAAGAGCATAATGAGCGGACGGAAAATCGGTACATTCTTTACCGAGAGCAACACCACGTCTGCTCCGGTCGAAGTCATCGCAGAAAATGGTAAAACCCAATCCAATACTTTTTCATCTTATTATTTCTATACGGCGAGCAACATATGCCGCAGACTTTCTCACGGACCATGCAATTCATCTTCGAATCAAAAAAACATTTTCCCATATAAGATTCCGCTCACTTCCTACTTCCCATTGAGAAACATCAATCACAGGTGCGGAACCCTCCCAAAAGTAAAAGGTCAATTATGCCAGGGCGAAGGACTATTGATTATTAAAGGCTGACCTATGCTCCCCAACAATAACAACAAAAAAACCGGCCACGCGCCTGCGGAGCTGCGTAATGAAGTTATGGAACGATCCTCTGAGAAAGAAAGTAGAAAATCCTAAAACTTGCTGTTATTTCACGGAAAACAAAATTTTGTTGAAAAAGATCGATATTTTGTTCGATACGTTCGACTAAACGTTTTTTTTTTTGAATAATCCCAAAAATTGGGTCATTGCAGCAAGAAATATTTTAGAAAGTCTCTTCGGAAGCAAATTTTTGTCGTTACACTCGTAAATTTCGCTGACAATTCCGTTAGAAACCAAATATACTGGCAAAACAACGAAAATTTTGAAATTATCCAAAAATATTTAGTTTACCGTATTCAACAAAATATCGACGATTTTTAACAAAATTTCATTTCCAGTGTTCGGAGGTGCAGAAGAACGTTCGATTACCGAAACAAAATATTCAGCAGTTCATCGAGCCACATGCACGAAAATGAAATTTTCCTTTTTTTTTTTAATTGTTCAAAGACGTTTTAAGCCTTTTCAATGACGATTTTATGTTTAAAATTGCAGCGCGCGTCGGGAGTAGAGTACTTCAGGCATTACAACCGGAGCAACGCGCTGGTGCGATAAACACGCTGGCCGATCTTTTGTATTCCAAGCAGGACGAGATCCTGGCGGCAAACGCAAAGGATCTCGAGGAGGCGACCAGTGGCGGTTTGGCAAAGCCACTTCTTTCGAGGCTGTCGTTAACGCCTTCAAAGTTGAAGTCATTGAGTACGGGGCTTCGCCAGATAGCAGAGGATTCTTTATCCAACGTGGGCCGTGTGTTACGAAGGACCAAGCTCGCGGAGGAGTTGGAATTGCGCCAAATAACTGTCCCGATTGGTGTTCTACTCGTGATATTTGAATCTCGGCCAGACAGTCTGCCACAGGTAGCAGCTTTGGCGATGTCAAGTGCCAATGGTTTATTATTGAAGGGTGGTAAGGAGGCAGCGCACAGTAATCGTTGCCTAATGGAACTGGTGAAAGAATCCTTGAGTTCTGTGGGAGCAGCACAAGCGATTTCGCTGGTATCAACGAGAGAAGAAATCGGCGATTTGCTTGCGATGGAAAAACACATTGACCTCATCATACCCCGAGGAAGTTCGGAACTAGTACGAAGTATACAAGAACAATCAAAGCACATTCCTGTGTTGGGACACGCGGAGGGTGTGTGCCATGTTTACGTCGACAAAGATGCTGATCTTACGAAAGCATTCAATATCATTCGCGACTCAAAATGCGATTATCCTGCTGCATGTAACGCAATGGAAACTTTATTGGTACACGAGAGTCTCATGGACGGAAGTTTCTTCAGCGATGTTTGCAGTATGCTCCAAAAAGAAGGGGTAAGTTACACGCGAAACCCTATCACTGAGAAAAGAAATTTGTTGATACAAGAATATTTGTGTTGAATCAACAAATCCCACGGTCACGGAGGGCGAAAAAAATATTTTCTTCATTTTACAAAACAATTCAGTTATTTCAACTGCCCAAAAATAGACAACCCATAACTTCCAACCCACGGTTGGTCCACCCAACAACTCAAAAGTTGATCAAACTGATGATTTAGTTTATACAACTGAAACTTTTGTTAAACGGAATGCACGGTATTTTTTTTTCTTTATCTCTCAAATCAATCAAACATTTAGTCAACCAGAGTTCGATTTTGTTATTCAAACGACTTCATTTGGTCACAATAAACGACTAAAGGTGTTGAAGCAACTGAACGACTGCATCAGGATAAATTGATTGTTTTGACCACCTAAGTTATTGCCTGAACTACATGTGCGTTCACCGCAACATTACTTTTTTTGAATCAACAAAATTGTAGCGAACAAATTGATATTTGTTGATTCAACAAATTTCTTTTCTCAGTGTATTGAACCTCCTTCCGTTGTTTTATCTCACCATTTCCAGCGTTTCTTATTTTAGTACCGTCACGAAACTGCAGCATCAACTTTCGCTCGTTCTTATTTAGTTGGCCGCGTATAATTTTAACTCGACCTTGGCGGTTACGCCCGTCTATTACCAAACAAACCGATGGAAATTGTTCACTTTGAAACAAAGTTCTTTAATTACGAGAGCTAACCATCCATAATATGTATATTCATATGCATGCATATGCATGTGCCTACAGTCACGTCCAGCTGAAATGCAGCACTCGATATTTTCGCTCCCTTAAGGAGTTTCGATACAAATATCAAAATATTAAGAAATCGATAAAATTTGATGATAACGTTTCTTCAACATCAAGTGCGAAAACACAATTTTTTTTCAATCTTTTCATCTGTCTAGTTATCGAGTGATTCAGCATTACAGCAGAATTCTTGTGCCCGGAATATATACTTATATTTATGAAAACGCTATGCTCATACACGTGAACTTTAATGTTCAATTACTCGAGAACTGGTTAGAAGAAAAATCTGAAAAAAAAATTTGTAATTTCATGTACAATACTTAAGAATATATTCACAAAATTTTCTTAAATTCTAATTATTTTGAAAATTTTTGTTTTTTAGGATGTTGAGTACCTATGAAACTTGTTAATATTAATTGTTCAATAAATAGCTTCTTAATTGTCGTGAAATTTGTACACGACCTCCTGCATACTTCATGTAAAAACATACCAAATTTTAAGAATTCCATCATCATTACTTTAATCACCTTGAGGGTTGAAATAAAAAATGATTTAAAAAATCTGAAAATTTAGTGTGTTTTTGTGTAAAGTATTCAAGAGGTCGTGTAAAAATTTTACGATGATTAGGAAGCTCGTTATTAAAAAATTAACATTTTGTTAAGAAGAATTTTTTAAACAAATGCAAAAAATATTTATCAATGAACATCGTTTTGTTTTCGATGCTTTCAGTATTTTGTAGATATTAAAAAATTGAGAGGTCAAAAACAAAACTTATCGCAAAGTTATAACAGTTTCCAAAAAACTACATTTGACTACATTTTATTTATTAATGTTAATTGTTCAATAACGAGCTTGAATACTTCATACAAAAACATACCAAATTTTCAAAATTTTCTTATCATTTGCGATTTGGGACTCAACATCCTTAAGAACGAATTGCTCGATTCGAAAATAGCAAAGTTTTTTTACTGACTGCCAGCGCCATGTTGCGAAGTTGTCGAAAACTTGATATTTCGAAAAAAAAAACAGATTTTCGCGACTGGTTTTATGGCGAGAGTAATTTTTTTTCCTGAAAAAACTGCCTCACCTATGATCACTCGTAATTTCTGGGTGAACCTCATGAATGCAGAACCATTTTTCGACGCGATATCTTGGGAACTACGTTGCCCATATTTCGAGGCTCGTACCTGACGTGAAAAATCGATGCTTTTTCATTTTTTCCAAATGGCGGAAGCGAGCCTTTCCTGTAGGCTTTCCGGGAGTATTCAGGTCGCTTCTCCCCCATTGAAACATCAGCTGCCACGTAGGATACGGTGCAAAGCCTTATTCCTTCCTATTCATTGAAAAATATCGATCGAAATATTTCGGTGCATTGCCAGACTTCCAGAAACTTTATCTCCAGAGCAAACCCTTCAGACTCGGAGCTAATCATCACGAATAACGTCTCGGAAAACGGGAGGCCAATCGATCATGTAGTTCCAGGGATGTCGTCGACAAACATCAAGTCTTCGACGAACTGGCAACACGAAGTTTCTAACCCTTTTTTAATAATTTTCAAAACCAATTAAAGATTTTGGAACGGAGCTACATCGATAGCCAATAAAATTTGGTAAACATTGAGGTTTCGCCATTTTTTAATGAACCAGGTCGTAATGAAAAACCCGAGAGAATTAAGGAATTCGTTTCAATTGGACGTGACTGTATGGACACTTGTATATGACCAACGGCGTTTACGCTCATCCCTCGATTTTAAGAGAGTTGAACTAACTAGTTGCACTTCGGGTCGAGAGGAACAAGTTAATAAAGCTACCGCGCGCGTAAAATCTCCGGGCCAGATATGTGTCCAACCAAGTGGCCAGTAGCTTCACTTTTGTTTGCACAAACTTTTTTCAAACGTATATATATATATATGTGTACGCATTAATGGCCTCGGATTGTCTATGCAGTGATAGTAGTCGCTCATAGACGCAGAGCATACATGGGAATAATGTTTTCCAGGTTAAAATCAACTCTGGACCAAAGTTGCGAGAGAGATTGACCTTCGGGCCACCGGCCGCCAAGAGCATGAGGACCGAGTACGGAGCACTCGAGTGCACGATTGAGGTCGTTCCCGAACTCGACGGAGCGATAAATCACATTCTCAAATACGGCAGTGCTCACACTGACGTTATCGTCACGGAAAATTCACGCCGAGCCGCACACTTCCAACGGGAAGTCGACAGCGCTTGTGTCTTTCACAATGCGAGCACCAGGTTCGCCGATGGATTTAGATTCGGTCTTGGCGCCGAGGTTTGTCCTACTACTTTTTTTCTCTCCCTCATTTCTTACCTTTTCTCTTGTTTTTTAAGCTTCAAAATTTTCATAAATTCCTACGATAATCTTCGGCTTTTATTTTTTCACTTATTCTCTCCCATTTTTTTGAGGAAACTATGTGACGGTGAAATTTTTTTTTTCCAGTTTTCAATGTCAATGTGCTTCAAATGTCCCAAAACGTCGAAAAATCATATCTAAAAAAAATGTCCGGATGTGTGTGTTCTGGCACTGTAAAATTCAAACGTTCATAACTCGAGAACGGTTTGAGCTACAGGGCTCCCGTTTTGCACAGATGTTAATCTATAAGAAAAATACGAATTCTGCGGAATTTTGAAATTTTCAAAAAAAGGGTGTCGACTCTCTAACTTCCGCAAATTTTAAAATTTATTACTAATGTTTTTTTTATAAATAGAGTATCATAATAGGAAGGTTGGTATTGAATTTGGGGAATATCGGTTGAACGGTTTAAATTTTATGATTTATCGAATTTTACGAAAATCTGAGTTTTTTGAAAAATCGTCAACCCGCTCTAATTTTTGTAAATTTTGTAAAATATTGTCTGTACTTCCTCTTTACTTTCTAGCAAAATTGTCCAAGTTATATCATTTTTTTTTTTCATTAATCTAAACGTTTTTCTGATCTTTTCTACTAATTTGAATAAATTTCGAAAAATGTGTGTCCATTCATTTTTCTGTTTATTTTTTCTTCACTCCATGTTCGAGAAAAAGATCAAGCTTTATTGGTCGAGGAAAAAAATCTCGTTTGGCTCGGTTATTGTTACTGTGAGGGAAGCTCTGGCTCGATGACATTAAATGTGTAATTTGTCAATGTCAGGTGGGCATTTCAACGTCAAGAATTCACGCACGAGGACCAGTCGGAGTGGATGGTCTTCTAACGACAAAGTGGGTGCTTCAGGGTAACGGACACGCTGTGTCGGATTTTGCGGAGGGTGGCACAAGAACTTGGCTTCATCAACACTTGCCGGTAAACGAGACGGCGTGAAGCTTGACGAGGGTTGTTATTCCATCAGTGGTAAAGGCGACGTTTCTTACCCAGGAGACCTTGATCGACGTGGAGCCTCGAACGACCAACATTTCGGCCGAGAACTTTGACGCGATATCTCGGATTGGATTATTTCAACAACTTGGCAACTTCCTCCGCATTTTATTTCACCGAACAACACGATGAAGAGTTATTTATATTTTTCCCCCTGACGCGTACAAATCGTAAATTATTATTACCATTTCCTCGGGCTTTGTCGCGTTCCGGTCAACGGAAAAAATTTGAAGATAGTGAGAAAGCGGGACTGTGAAAAAAGATGAAAAAGTTTTTCGACTGTAATTTCAAAAATTAACTCCCTGCTGACGAATTTGAGAAAAAAAAAAATGAAGAAGAAAAATAGACAGCGACGAGCGTTTTGATTTTATGACAAATAACTCTCGTTTGTATATAAATATATTTATGTCTGTGATCGTGAGCGAATATGGCCGAGAAAAATGTGACAATGGTGAGCGAAAAAAAAAAAGTGTCTCTTTGAAAATAGTGAAAGTAAAAAGTTGTGGCTGCAACGAGCTTATGCAGAGTATAAAGGAGAAGAAAAAGTGTGCGTACATCACTCGTGGTCAGCGAGAAAAGGCTCTTTGGAAGTTTGCCACGCTGTCCCAACGTCCCCCGAGCGGTTTTCTCTCTTTTTAGTCCGTTGGGTATACGGCAAAGGAGAAAACCTTAAGAACTTGGAAGCACAGAAATAAGTGTCATCCATGTATGCATAAATATATATATACGTATAAATATTGAGTTGATGGGTCGCAGGAAAAGAAAGAAGACTTCTTGCTCGGCCATCGAGAATAATGGGTCAACAAGCAAGTGGCAAACAGGTCGAAAATACGAAACAGCTATAGGAAAACAAGAGAAACGTTTGTGGGAGTACGCGTTAGGCATGTAAATACTAAATCGAATATAATAGGCTAATTATCATGAATTATCGATCAAGGAACGTTAATTGCAGCTTCAGTGTACAATTTGTTCTTTAATTATATCGTTTCATAATTCGTGAAAAAAATTTTCCTCCAAATGTGTGTTTATTTGAATAAAATAAAATATTAAGTTCACGAATGATGAAGCTTTTCTATAAATCACGACAAACGTCGCGTTTCGGCTGGTACAAAGTTCCGGATAGCTCGAGCCCAACACACTCGCTAAAGAAAAGAGGGAGAGGCAAAGCGGAAGGAAATGTCCACTTGCACTTGTACACAAGTACATGAGAATGCATTTGCAACAGACTCTTATATATTCCTCCGGAAACTTTAGAAAGCTTGTTATTAATAGCTCGAGACATTTTCACATTTTCTTCTTCATGAAACTTTGTTGCCCGTCTGCTTGTTGGCTTTGACCGAAGCTTCTGGCACAGCTTTTTCACAGCAGGTAAAATCCGAGTAATGGGATTCCCTGGTTTATCGCCATGAAAAATATTCTACCAGAATTAAACGTTACGTTTTCCGAACAACTTTGAACTCTGCTACGAATGTCCTAACATTTGAAACCTGGAATCAGTGGACTTTGGATCACACCCTGGGACAAATGGAGATCGCCGAGCTACGCGAAACACTGGAGAAGAAACGATGCAACATTTCTGCCTTATTTTGTCACTCCTTGGCAGTCAATTACGACGGAAAACTCAATCCGACAGTTTTTCATAGTTGTAGATTCTCGACCCCTGATACGGTTTTTCAGTGAGTTTCTGACTCACGAAATGAAATTTTTTTAAAAATCTTCGATATTTTGTTGAACACGGTAAACTAAATATTTTTTGATAATTTCAAAATTTTCTTTATTTTGGCAGTATATTTCGTTTCTAACGGAATTGTCAGCGAAATTTACGATTCGAACGACAAAAATTTGCTTCCGAAGAAACTTTATAAAATATTTCCTGCTGCAATGACACAATTTTTGGGATTATTCAAAAAAACGTTTAGTCGAACGTATCGAACAAAATATCGATCTTTTCTTGTGACATTAATCGTTACGATTGACGATGAAGTTTTTGAAAAATTCGTTGAGTTGAAAAAGTGCAAGCTGGACGCGTATTACTAACCCGAAGTTTCTCTTTCATTCTCTCGGGCCTTGCGCGGTTGTTGAAAAATTTCAAGAACTTTACGACGAAACTTTTCGTGCCGTCTGGCCGTCTTATCTCGGAGAAAATAATTGCCACGTTATCTCCGATAAACTGAGGGAAGAAGTCTTGAATTCAAAAAATAGCATTTTCACTATCGTCCGCACGAATTTTCCAGCTCGACAAACAATTTTTCGTAGAGTAAAAAAACGTCACGTTTCGAATAATTTATACGATGGAAAAAAAACGTTCTCACAAAGAGATAAAAATAAAATTTCGGATGCAGCGAGTGGAGAAGAAAATTCGCAAATTTTCCTTGATGCGAAGCAAGAAACTTTTTCCTGACACAGCAGATTGACTCGATGGTGAAATCTCCAATAAAACTTGGAGGGATCTGGTGAAAATTACGTCTCTTCGTATCGGCGCTTCGTGCGCTATAAAAGTACAAACGTCTGGGTGAATCTTTATCTTCGCTAGACAAATGAGAAATTCTCTCCAAGGAACTAAAACGGTTTGTCAACAGCGACACTTTAAACGATATCTTGATATCGATTTTTGAGGACGGAGAAACTTTTCAAACCTAATCTTGTTGCTTTTCTTCCGTAATAATATCTGATCCGCTAAAAATACCAGAATAAAAATCTAACGTAAGAAATCCCCCACGTTTTGTTATCCACGAAACGTCGACCGAGGCTTCGTTAATTCTTTATCAAACCGGAAGCTTATTGCGAGGGAGACACATGAATGAATTGGCAAAAACTGTCGAAAGTTGTCGCAAGTAACGGAATATTACAAATTTTATTAATTCGTTATTTTCCTCCCATCACAATTTGTCCTGAGACGACGTTAAACATTTGCTCGCGTACTAACGATTGTCGAACCGGATTCACGAGACTTTAGTATCGTTTTGCGTGTGTGTTTTTTCATTATTTTCTCTTTTTATCTCAATTAGTCCCTTGTCCCTTGTTCCGGAAAGAATGCAAGCGATTTCACATGTTCTCCGGTGCCCACAACTTGAATGTTCGATCGTAAGAGCTCGTGGCAATGAATTTTTGGTCGGCGGACACATCAGCTGACATGACTTTGCCGTCGTGACCTTGTAAGGTTTTGAGTGGCTGCCACGTCTTGTTCGACCAAATCTTAGCGCTACCGTCGTACGAAGCCGTGACTAGATATTGTCCTTCCTCCTTTTGGTACTTGACGTCTGACAATAAATTCGTGTGCGCCGGAATAGTGTAAACGCACGAGCGTTTACGCAAATCCCAGATCTTGCAAGTATTGTCTTCGCTGCCGGTCGCAATGTGATAACCGTTCGGTGAAAAATCGATTCCGAACACAGACTTCAAATGACCCTCCATGAACAAGATGCAACGCCCGGTACGAAGATCCCATACACGGCCGAACGAGTCGTGACCTCCGGTCGCACACACGCTACCGTCCCCTTGAAAACTGAACAATTTTCCTATTTTATAGCAGTCATTTTTTTCCTTCGTCCAATTTTGCATAAAATTGTTGAAAAGCGTTGGTAGATGTTACAAAGATTGTCGAAGTGGGAATAACTAGCACTAAAAAATCGACTCGGGTCTGTGAGACCCAGTGTGTCTACAAAGGGGTTAATTAGCTGATTTTGCGAGTCTTTACAAATCTCAGAATGTTTTCGGAACATGCATAGGTTTTTGTTGGCTCGATTGAATAATTGCAAAACTGAACAATTTTCCTATTTCGCAGCAGTCATTTTTTTCTTTCGTCCAATTTTGCATAAAATTGTTGAAAAGCGCTGGTAGATGTTACGAAGATTGTCGAAGTGGGAATAACTAGCACTAAAAAAATCGACCCGGGTCTGTGAGACCCAGTGTGTCTGCAAAGGGGTTAATTAGCTGATTTTGCGAGTCTTTACAAATCTCAGAATGTTTTCGGAACATGGATCGGTTTTTGTTTGCTCGATCGAATAATGGCAAGAGGATTTTAAAACGAAATGGCAATGCAACTGGCAACTTGTCTTTACCTTATGCAATGAACAGGTTTGGCATGTCCCTCCTGATGAAGAACCTCAGCCTGTTGTTCAAGGTCCCACAATCGCCAGGAGGAATCGTGACAGCACGTACCAAGGAATCGTCCGGATGGATGAAAAGCGATTCTGGAAACCCTGTGCGGCTCGTGACCTTGGACCTCCGCAAGAGGCTCTTCGCCGCTGCCGCTTCCCCACAGTTTAATTGTACCTGGAAAAAGAGTCGGTTAGATTCTTCGAGGCGCATGAATTTTCTTGAAAAAACAAATCCAACGACATTACCATCCGATGCACAGCTCGCAAGCACGCACGTTTGTCCCTGCTTGTCGCTCAATACTTCTTCGCTCAATGTGGCTTTAGGATGAAAAACAATGCATCCAACATTACAAGCGTGGCCTTTGAGAGTTCGCAAAAGGTTACAGTCGGGTACAGACCATAACTTGCAAAGTCCTGACCACGACGCAGTAACAAGCATTTTTGAGTTTGGACTAAACTCGCAGAACGATATGGGCCTTGTGTCTCCGATTTGTGAACAGTATATTGTCAGTGCCTGCAATTTTTTCAACAGCTCTTGACGACGGGCCGTACGAGTAGCTCCTGGAAGATCCAACTCTTCTCTCGCACGGTCTAGCCTTGCTTTCGCTCTGGGCAACGAATATGCTAAAAAAATGATTTCTCGTTAACCACGCATGATCCTCGAAGAAATTGCATTTCAATATTCAGAGTAGAAAATACAACGTACATGCGATCCAAGCTCGCGCGATTTGAAGCGAATCTGGTCCTTCGTGATACCAAGTGGCTTCTGTATCACGTTCCGACGTATGAGCAGGTTTTTCTTCTTCGTCGTGTTTCTTTTTGATCGCATCTTCGCCGAGACTAGCGAGAAGCTCTCGTAATCTGGCTCTTCGGTCGGCGGGACCTTCTCCGAAGAGACAAACTGGTTCACCCAATTGCCGCAAATTTTTTTTCACCTCAGAATCGTCTGTCGAAACATTTATTTGTCTTGCTTTTTTCCTACGCTCAAATTCCTCCAACAAGGCTTGACGATCCTTCGACATTTCATCCTCGAGGTCCATGTACTCGTTGGATATGTGCACATTGCCCGCGGCAATGCCACCGATTGAAATATCGTTTGTACCCGATCCATCTTTCTCATCGTCGGAAGACTCGCCTGCGTTCGCAGCGAGTCTTGCCCTCTCAGCCTCTTCCAATGAACCATAATGCACGGTTTTTTGCTTTTTAACATATACCAAATCTTCGTCGTCCGACATGATCAACACGATTCTTTGATTCACTCAACGCGAATCAATAATAGAATTGTTGACCTGTGAGTTGTTTTATGCGAGCTCAATGGGAGAGCACTAACCTAAAAACAACGCCGGCAACGAATATTTACGTTTTTTCTGCCCTCTGTTCACTTACGGTCGAAAATTTCTCGAGTCGATTCAACCTTTTAACCTTCACATCGAAACTATCGATCTCACGGTGTTTTCGTTGTTATTGTTAACGAATTCATTCCGTATCACCGGAATAATAACTTGACGTCAAACATTTTGAACGCTTTCTTTACCCGTGTTGTTAGAGGTTATGTACGCTTCCTACGTGTATAGGTTATGTATTTGTTTCTCGCGCCGCGGGCTTGATTCAAATTTCGTGGAAATATGGCGTGGTGGTAGGAAACAACGTGGAAATGTTACTATATGCGTAAGGTCGATAAAATATGGGACATACGATCAAAGGGGCATTTGTAACGAGACTTTAGCCACAGGTAGGGAAATAATTATGTTGTATGCCTTTCCAATATTTTATCGGACGTGTGGAAATTGCACATCGCGTTTCTTGCAATGCAAAAAATGTAGCGTTAATCCGATGACACACGAAGTTCTCGAATGTGTAGCGATCGGTTTTCCAAAACGTTCAAAACATTTGAACCCCCTGTTGGCGTCTTGTAAGTGGCGCCCTCTATGTACGTGCTGATTGGCTGGACGCCACTTCGAGGCGAAGTTCAGAACGTCGCTACAAGTGGTCGCGCTAAAAAATCTAAACTATTTGATTCTTTATGGCAGTCCCCGTGTCTCGCCTCTCTGGGGTATGGGGCTTGTGCGATGTGCGTCTAGGGAAAATAGTCGAGCACTCGCAGCATCCTTCGAAACGCGCCTCGGAAAGACGCTTCGTTTTTCATTGTTTGAATTACAAAACAGTGGAATAAAAAGTTTGATTTTATCGTGTGCACTGAAAAAATAGCATGGATTGTTAAATATAATTCAATATCACTGGAAAGATGCACGGAAGAATAACTTTCGATACAGAATTGTGTTGTTTATATGCGCGGTTCCACGATCCCGGGCTTCTTTGTTTCCGTGCTTCTTTGTCTTCGGCTGGCCACAGCATCAACACTCTTCGCATTTACTACGATTATTTTGAATAACCTCGTGTTTTATCCATTCTGCATTCCAACTTCATGACAATCTTGTAAGTATTCTGACAATATCTCATGTTTCTTTTCGGCGACGACACAAAGGGGATAAAGCAAACTTGCGAATCACATCTCCTCGACCTCCAATGACCTTGAATGTTTTTGCTTCGTAACCCAAATGCATCTGTCCTTCGAATGGGAAAATGGATTGCTTTTTGCGATTCATATTTATTTTCAATTTCTTCTTGACCAAATCTCGATATTTTTTTAAGGGAAAGTAGCGAGTCGGGCTTTTTAGTAACTTTTTGATTATTTTTTGCGAACGATAACAATGTCAACTCTCAAAATAAACGCAATAATTCAGGGGAACCCACGAACAATAACAATTCAGATCTGAGCGTCTGTACATCGAAATATTCCATTCCCAACTTCTACATAATAATCTCATTTCGAAATCAATTAGCCGAATACATTAAATCTTGAATATATAGAACAATATTTTCTGTCTTTTACGACTAACGAAAATGGCGGGAATTCTTTTCATTCCAACAAGTGCCTCCGAGAGATCAAAGATGGCGGTCGGGTGCTCGGCGATTCCGCGAGACGGATTCCGACGTGTGCGTTGCAAACGTTTGAATTTAGAAAAAAAGAAATTTAATCAAGTAGACTTAGCTGGTTATTCGGAGTCGAAACGGAACTTCAGTGAAAGAATGCTGAATTAATGCCATAATTCCGCCATCCTGAATTATGCCGAATTTTGAGTTTCCGCATCGTCAAGGATTCCCATCATGTGTCACAAGCGCGGTAAGTAATTAGTTCAACAAATAAAAACCTGATTAAATCGTAAACGACTCTTCGGATATTTACATCAAAGGTCATTTTGTCATCTCAGAAACAATCTTTCATCTTCTACCAATCTTTCCAGCCCAATAGTGCAAAATTTGACCGTACGCTAATTTGAATATCGTCAAATTTTATAAACATTTTATCATGAATAATCTACAGCACAATTTGTCTCTTTTCCAAATACTTTTCGAATAAGCCTATCCAAACATCCATTTTTCTAGTGCTTGGGTAATCTTCCAATACAAGTCCTCGGTAGTATAGTGGTAAGTATCCCCGCCTGTCACGCGGGAGACCGGGGTTCGATTCCCCGCCGGGGAGGATTTTTTTTTTTCTTTGCTGCCTTAATTATGCGTTAAGCAAATGCGAGAAAAATAGTCGACGGCGCTGAATTTTTTGGACAACATGTGTCGGGTCACCTGTGGACAGTCACAAAGAAATAATTTGAAAGGCGAGCGCCTGGTGGGAATTTCCAGATTTACTCATAACAGCGTGGTGCGTGAAATTTACTCTGTGAGTGACGAAAAAATATTTAATATTGCAAACAAACGGATCTAGAATTCTTCGTACACTCGTAAAAGTCAATGTTAAGGAATTGAACGAAGTAAATACAAAATTAGATTTCCGGTGTTGGCGGAAACTGCATCGAAGGGGCTCAGTAGATTGAATCTTTAGATTGCATCCATTTGTTGCCACGAAAGAGGAACCAGGAATAAGAGAGCAAAATTGATGGAAAACAAATGATCTGTGACGGTGACAATTTTCATAAAAATGCTCTAGTAGCGATTCTGCGATCAACTACTCAATGGAATGTTTGTGTCGCTCTCACAATTACGAGTATTTTGTACAAAATACTTTTAGATTTTTATTTACATGAATGCTATTATTTTTACAGTGGTAAATTGGACAGACGTGCTTGAAACTCGCAAACGACATCCCAACGTGGTTGAGAGGCTTTAAGATATGTTTCGAGGAGATTTTTAAGGCACAACGAAGAAAGGCAAAAGTGGTAAATATCTCATAGGATTAAACTCATGGTGGTTTTTGTTGAGGGATGCGAAAAGAGAATCGCTCCATTTGTGGATGAGTCCGGTGCTGTAGAAGTAACAGTTACACTCGAACCTGACGAAAGGGGTCTCGTTGGTGAAACGAAATCGGTTCGTGGACAATCGATTACGTATCGTCCTTGGAATTTGGGCATTTGTTGCTCTATAAGCATCCTTCGTAGGGATTGAGCTTCTTCACGAAGTGTCAATATTTGTGTCTTCAATATTGCATTCTCGTGCTCGAGCATTGTAGCTCTCAGGGCAATCTGTAACAGAAACGGGAGTTTCCAACAGAAGATAATCAAGTGTGAAGTTGAGTTTTAATTGATTTCCTGATTCGGAGGGTAAAGATAATCGCGGAGCAACCGATTTGGACTGCAACTTTTGAGGAATTCGTTGCCAGAGAGTCTGAGCCAGTTTCTCCTCGAATTTGTATCCTTCTTGTTCCAAGTTTCAAACTTTTTCACAATGTCGTAAATTTGAGGTGGACTCTTGTCATCAAAAGGAAAAGTAACTCACGTGATCTTCACGAATCTTCCTTGCATCTCGCGACTTTTTAGCGGCTTGATTGTTGCGTTTTCTTCTTTCGTAATATTTGTCGTCCTTCTGCTCGTCAGGAATGGGCCGTTTTTCACTTCTTGCTCTTCTCGAACGACAATTCGAGAGAGTTCCCATTTCCCCCACGTACAATCGCCTCGACCGATCACTTCCCGTCTCTGTTACAATCCGCAAAAATTATCAATCCAATTATTATACAACAATTTATATCCGCTGAGGCCTTGTGAAATTAATTTTTTTTTAAATGCAGTGAAAAGGAGCAAAAATAATGCCCCGGGTGAGGATCGAACTCACGACCTTAAGATTATGAGACTTACGCGCTGCCTACTGCGCTACCGAGGCCGATGAGCATCGAGATTCGCGTCTTTCTCTTAACATACTAAATTTTCAATATACGATTTTTTTAATTAGCGGGGGAAAAAAAATCATCGATAACCACAAAAGCTTTCGTAATTTCCACGGACGTTTACCAAAGTTTTTTAAGAGGAAACTCCTTTTTTGTACTTGATAATGGACGAACCCTATGGATGAGCCTTTCTTATCAATTACTCACTTCACTTTTTTAATTCCGTCTAAACAATTTATCAATTTTTCATCGATATGAAACGTTTCCGATTCTATTGTTGAAGCTGCGTGAATACGAAACGTCAAAATACCATGTCGATGCTATCGATTGCCACCGTGCATAGTGCCAAAGAATGGATTACCAACGCTTAACCCTCCGTAGACACACATAGGTCTGGGGTGTCTAGCCCATTCAGCGAATCGCGTGAATTTCTCGTTTTTCGTATCGATTACCATTGAATGACGACCATAAAAAAAAATGATCCATCACCCAGTGCAGGCTCTCTTTCTATAGATCCGAAACTACTTTCCTGAATTTTTAACGATTTTTTTAACTAGTCCAATTATAGTAAAAAAGTTAACAGATTATAACGATTAGATAATATTTATGAATTACCTTTTGGAATGATTGAAAAATCGAGAAAAACAAAATTCGATTTTTCATGTTCACGAATAGATTGTGAATGCAAATGTCTCATCAGCTACGTCGACGGTGCGAAAAAATAGAAAATAATTTCTTCAAATTTTCATACAAACATCGTTGGGCCCGAAAATTTGTTCTGACTCCGTGGATATTAGTTTTTTGAGCATATTTATAGATTGGGTGATCAAGGAAATTCAATGATTACAAACCTGGGAAACTTGAGGATTCGGAAAGTTGTTGTGGCACGGTGATTAATGCAGATTGACGAAGATTTGGTAAGAGTGAATTGGGTAATGCTTCAGATACGAAAGATCGTTGATGTTCAGAATTTATAGATCTGGTAGACGATGTCGGACGGGTTTGTTGTATGGGAGGCGGTGACGACGACGATGCCGAATCTTCGATCGGCAGAAAATGTTTGGACGACGAAGATACTGGGCCAGAGTCGTGCTTGTAATCTTCGCCCGGAACGCCGTACTCTCGATACGAACAAGGAAGCGCTCCCATGCCCGATTGATTGTGAGGATAGAGCAAGTCGTAACGTGAATTCGTAACAAAATCTGTAAATTCGAAACCTCGTAATTTTTAATGAATCGCCATTTTTCTGGGTATTATTTCCAAACCGTTGGGCAAATTTGTGTCGTGAAGGTTTGTTAGAACCCTATTGGGTATTCTAATCAAAAACACAGATTTGTTATCGAGGTTAAATGAACTGACAAGATTGAAAAACCAAGTTGGGAGCAGAATGTAAAATAATAAAAATATCTCCGATTCAAAAGTTCCAGGAAACACACGAAGCGACATTAACACTTCGTTTGTAAACGTGGGTCATTCGTGTCCGAACAAATATGACGGATCGGTCCATTCATTGAAACAAAAATGGATGAAAATATTAATTTTCCTACAATTTTATAATTGAAATTCCAAGTTGAAGATTTCGAACAGTAGCCTGCATTTTTTCAGAATTTTTGGAATGTAATAACAAGCTGAAAAAACGGTGTGTCCAGGTTTACAGACGGAAGGTGCGGAAAAAAGTTTACAGACGAAATGTTAAAGTGCTGCAGAAACGTAGAACTATCGAGGCGATTAAAATTGACAATTTTAAGAAAAAACAAAAACATTGTAATCCAAAGTGTATGAGAGTATGGAAAAAATTAATACCTGCAGCTGCAGCTGCTGCGGCTGCTGCAGCGGCCGCCGCAACCGCTGGACCGGCACTGGTACCGAACAGTCGATAATTTCGCAAAAGATGGAGAGCCGAAAAGGGCGACGGTGAATGAACCACCGAGTATTCCGTAGTTGGGTTAGGGATCGTGCCCAATCTGTCTGGATGTGAATGCATCGAATGCATCGTAATTTTCGTCACCCTTGCTCTTAGTATTTCAATATCAAGTGGAGTGAGAGTACGAATAGTCAGCCTATAATCAGAAATGTGCTTGACTATTCCATTCTATCAAGACGTGTCAACGCTGCCTCACAAACAGAAAATAATCAAAGGAATACGCTTCCAAAAATTACAGCCCGATCACTGTGACATTTAAAGTTTTCAGTAATTTCCTGCCGAAGTCTTTATATCCATGCTGAACCACTTGATCAATCGTTGTCATATTTACAGGTGAACAACACGTTGCTCCTACCGTTTGGAAACAAAGGTATCAAAGTCACCGCAGTCGAACAATTTCCCGATAGAACTTGGTGAGAAACTGCACGTTAAATCCATGAGCTTCCGGATGTGCGGACACGTTGCAAATTCGGGCGATCCGGCCGAGCACGACTAATGCAACAGTTCTTTATTATCGTAAGTAAACATTATGGTTTTTTCAAAAAGTATAATACGATATTTGAGTAGGATTTTCGTTTTCTCAACCGGGACCGATATGTTTACAAAACAAAAAGCACATTTTTCTGCTGAAAAAGGCTCGAAATTCTCCGTTTCAAAATGTCGAGTAACGTTAAAGGTGGGAAGTGAATTCAAAAGCTAGACAGAAGCATTCGCAGTAAAAAGAAAAAGGGCCTTTGTTAAAGGCGGACGATGATAACGCGCCGCCGCGATTCTGACCACTGTCGTTGCCTCGGACAGTTCGTATCGCGATGATAAAACTTTGCCACGATATGTTTATGCTATATCTTGTGGAATAATAATTACGCAGTTGACGCGGGAATTTCGATTGGCCGAGTAGCTAAGAGAAAGTTACGCCCTCGGCACGAGGGCATGCGCGTATCTTACTTGCCGAGGACTAAGTTGTATCGTCATAGATAGTTCTATGATAGAAGGGTGTAGCGAATGTCCAACGAGCATGCGGTAGAGACATGGTCAGAACGCCCATACGTGCGACGAGCCAGTGGCAAATTTTACTTGAGGAAGACATCCGTTAGTCGAGCATCATTTAATTACAGTTAGCCGCGATTGTCCGTTAATTTCCTCAGATTCTCAACCATAGAGCTGCAGCGTCCATGCAAATAAATAAAATGATCGATAGTCTAATTATTCACCCCAAAGTTGCCACTTTCGTTTGTTACATTCTTTGCCAACTGAAGCAAATTCAAACCATGAGCTTTCATTCTTTTACCCGCTCTTCGGATTTTCTATCTGTAGAACAATTATTTTTTTCTTTTCACAAGGACATTTTGGTGAGGTCTTGTCAATGATACCCTCGATCCTGCAAGGACATAAAAATCGATCATTCAAAAAATAAGCATAAATTAACAAAACGAAACAAAACGGGAGCCCTGTAGCTCAAACCGTTCTCGAGTTACGAAGGTTTCAATTTTACAGAGCCATAACACATACACACACATCCGGACATTTTTTCTAGATATGATTTTTCGATGTTTTGGGACACTAAGCACATTGACATTGAAAACTGGAAAAAAAAAAATTTTTCCCGTCACATAGCTTCCTCTATGAACAAGCAAAAAAAACACTACAATATTATTCATACTTTCGACGACGTTAAACTATGTGTTATGGTTTTATTATTTCGACCTGTGTCGCATCGAAATCGTAGATAAGGGTGTAAATGCATCGCTGCATATTAAAGAGCATGGTCGTTGGAGTTATAGATGAAGAATACAGTTATGGAAGAAGTAGAAAACATTTCGAGCGAGCGATGTATATAAACATATACTTGTGAACATTGATTAGATGTGTTGGAGTAATGTATATATTTTTAGATATTATATGGCCTCGGGCATACAGGGTATGTGTGTCGGGACACGAGTGACCGCGAGGATCAAACGGGATCAACGACAAAATCGGCAGTGTTAGAACTCCCTCGCGATGTACACGCACCTGCGAGCTATTACGAGAACGTAGAGCAAGTCGCGATAGTATACGCGTCCTGATGCGCGGTAATTACCTTCTGGGAGTCTTTGCAGCTGACACAGGACTCGGCACCCCATCCCTCAACTTCGAGAACGTAGAGGATACGTTCGTTCGAACGTATATATAAAAGTAAGTAGTCGCGTATATGAATTTATCGGGTTTAGTATTAGTTTACGCGATGCGACTTTTCCATTTCTATGTTCCTGTATCGTACACGAATTTTTAATGACTCACCATGTTAGTTAATTATACAATGAACCTCGAGGCAGCAAATTATCTGTGTATGTATATCATATACGTGTATGTGATACAATTCGCGTATTTATACGATGAAACACACGACGATGATTTGTACGAGCGCACGTGGTGGCGTGGAAACTTTTCATGAATTATTAGCTCACGGAAGTCGCAACCAAGGGAACTATGTGATCCACGCATATACTTATGTATACTATCCATATTTATTGTTGAAAATAATATAGAAAAAAAGAAAGTCGCTACATTGGTACATTGTTTATAGAGGCAAATCAGCAAACTTGCATTTTCAGTCCCGATGTTCCAATTTCGTCTTCCGCGATTTTTCACAGGAAATGAGTGTGACGAGTTGATTCACTTGAATTTTTACAGAGAATTTGTGGTAAAGCACAAACCGGGTCATCGTGAGTTCGCTTTTACGTTGGAAATGGGTGTTCGAGTCTTTTGGAATTACGACGCCACATTGAACTTTTGGAAAGTAATTATAGTGCGCCGCAGAGTCAAAAAGGAGTGCGGAGCGAAAAGAACGCGATTTAAGAACTTTGGTTTCTTATGTCCTTTCTACGCAGAGCCAAGAAGGAATGGTTTGAGGGATTCTCGCACTGGGGTGCATTGGAGAAGTGCAGGAGGGATTTGTGCGAACCGACACCTGTCGCGAGTTGGTAACGTGACATCGCGTCACGTGAACTATTATATTCACGTCCTAGTCATGTATATATTCTTATATATCAGAATACATACATTTCATGTGTATATAAACAAGAGCAACAGAGCTCGAACCCCTTTTGGCTGTTCGCACGTTTTGTACGACGCGTTGGCGGGACAGTGAGCTTTTGCCTTGTGTCCATGTGCGTACACAGATCCCATTTATTGTAGTAGAAAAGCGACGCCGCCGCAAGGTTCTCCGTCACAAGCTAACGGCTGCCTAACGGTAATCACTCTAATCGCTGTCCCGGAAACCTACGGAATCACGCACCTTCCCGAGATCGCGTCCACGTTCGTATCTCCGCGTGCAGGCTCATACATTCGTTGTAATATTTGCCGGTTCATTATATATATCAAGATGATGAATCGTGCTGATTTCCAGTAACCCGAGAATTCATTTCACGTTCGGTTCATTGAAAATTCACATTTTTCTGCTTTCGCTCGGGAAAATCTTGATTTTCATTAAGTCCAATCTCACAATCTTCGAGTTGGCAATCATAATCATAATACAAGAATAAAATGGCGATCCATTTTACACGATAAATTGGCTCAGTCGTAAAAATGCCAAATTCCTTGCATTTCTAGCTCGACAACCCTGCACACTTCGTTTCGATGTTACGTTCTTTACAAGGCACTTTGTCAGTTTTTCTTTTCGAGAAATAAAAAATAAATTACACTTTTTCATCCGATGGGAAAAAAGAACAATGTGCAATTTTTATTTTTCTCAAACATCCAACAGTCTCGAAGAAAAAAGCACACCTAATTTTTTAATAAAATGCACGCGGAATTCGTTCTCAGGGTGAATTTCGTATTATCTCGGTCAACTGTAAATTCTTGCTCGTTTATAAGGCAACGAAGCAATTGTAGTTATGAAAACTTCATGAGACTTCTTAACGTAGTTATTTCACTCGGTTAATAAATCGAAGGATATATATAGGCGAATGTATAAATATATATGGGCCTCAGTATTGCCGCGGTGAACGAGCCAAAAGACGGTGCAAAGTAGCGTGATGAGCCAGAGCAAAAGCGTGAGGGTGATCATCGCGCGTACTGCAAAGTTTACGTCACTGGATATGTACCTTAATGTATATATGTGTACATAGAAATTCATAGAGTTCTGGTTAATATCATTCGTAATGTGAGGACACGCAGAGGCCTTTATAGTTCCTGCGCATCGGAGAATCCCTTTGCGGCAGAGTTTCTAATGCTCAATAATCGCGTACCCCTTACCGAAGACCAAGGTTCTTCCTTTCTTGCACGAAAGATTCTTGTTCCCGAAACTTTCGTCGCTAAACTAATTCCCGTGGTCACGAGTCGTGACGCCGGTAAATTCGGCCGTTTCTCATAATACTTCAGCTTTGTTACGTGCTCGTACAACATTCCGTATTCCCAAACTTCTTGCGTATCTGTATTTGTCGCGGCATCATCATTACGTAAAATCGGTAGAAAAAAAAATGGCGGAAAGTTGTTACTAATTCTTTTTAGCAAGAAATAAAAACACGGGGAAAAAAGCCTGGACAAGTCCATTTGTTGGTGACCTGCGTTTCCACTTGTTTTCATAGAAAAATTGAAACCTCCAATAAAATGAAGAATAGAAAAAAAACGCTAGAAAAAAATGGCTTTTAAAAAAATTCAAAAAGACTGAAGGAATTACAAGGAAATATAAATCGCTGAAAAAAAAAACGCTCCTGAACAACTCCCTTCAAAAATATTGAAGCTGCTAAAAAAATAAAGAATTGAAAAAAACCCTAAAAAAAATTCAAAAAGATTGAAAAAAATACAAGAAATGTGAAAATGGTCGAAAAAAATGGATGATTTTCGCTCAGCACTAAAAATTCTGATATCTATAAAAGGATACTAATTCTTTTTAGCAGGAAAAGAAATCAAATTTAAAGTTAAGGGTATGGATCAGTCGGTATGAGCCGAACATCAAATCTCGGCAATTTCGATCAGTCAAATTTGAATGATTCCACTCTCCTTATTCGGAGCATTCAATTTGAAGCTGGAAAATGAAATGATTGCATTACGATACGGGGACATTAAAATGAAGTGAATAATAAAAAGATGCAACGCCATGTTCACGAAGAATATACCGATCGTTGATGCATTCCACCGATAGCACCGCGAGGCACGTTTATGTTTTTGCACAACGGAGCTCCCACGCACATGCACGAGTTTTCAATCCCTTTTTGTATATTTCTTTTGCAAACGTTAGTGAGGGAAATTCAATAACAAGGAATTGCCGCAGATACGAATGTTATAGCGTTGACCTCGCCTATGGATAGTAATTTTTCATCGTGGCTCTGCTGCACACACCGACGAAATAATTTCCTCACTCCCTATTCTTTACGTACGCAAATCCCTCCCACTGTCTGTTTCCTGGGCTTCATGGCTAGCAAATAGACCATACGTGTTTGGCTCTTACGCTCCTATTCAGCAAATTAGATATTCAAGAATCGCCCTCAGTCTAGAATGCTCTAGTCTACAATCGAGACTGAAGATACGGACTGACATACGTATCGTACAAATATAGACCGTTTTCATCATTTTTACCCCACACACCACGATTCTGTACTCCCGGACTTTTCAATTGCCTTGTAATTGACGTCTCAGTTTACATGGATTGCAGTACATCGGCAGAACTTGTTCTTCTTCTTTTAGAAAATTCATCAAGTTGTTCGATACGGCGTCCTGGTAAACAGAACCCGCGTATTTCGACTCGATGTATTCACGACTCTCTTCGTTCAACTTGAAAACACACACAATTCACTTTTTTTGTTACATTCTTTGAACAAATGATTTCTCTCATACGAATTCCCAAAAACTTTATTTCTGATTATTGATTCTTCAAGATTTGTCCTCTGATTAAAAATCATAATTCGTACCTCTTTCCAATTGGATTTGATGCACACATTCAGCATGTCTTGTATCAGAGAACTGCCTCCCACGTCCTGCAGAAATATTCAAATGTGACAAGTTCTAGTTTTCATAATTTTATTCCAATATTTGATTACAGCCAAACTCACCACGTCCGACAACATTATGGCGCGGTTGACTTCTCTCAGAGAGTCGAATTTATCGTGGAAGAGAGCTGCCGCCCAAGGTTCAGCGAAGTACGCGAAAAAGTCGATGATCAACGAGTTCTAATGATTTTTCGGTAATACTTTAGAAATTGTACGTTATTTTTAAGCTGAGGAATCAGTCGCTATCTCGCCACCGTAAGTGTGAGAGAAATAACTGCAATTTTCGAAATTGAATATTTTCGACACGGTTTCGACACGGTCAGAGCATTTTTGCCATCGTCCTGCGTACATACTGACAGAACTTTTTTCTGATGAGTCAAACGACGATCGAAGAGTTTTAATTTCGAAAATTCGAGTCGAGTGACTGATCCATCATCTTAATATCGTATTTATATGGTTTATCATTTTCACTGTCATTTCCACTTGCCTGAAAACGAAGCTTCACATTATTCAGTAGACTGTCGTGCTTTCCATACAAAGTTATGAAATCCTGGACTCGGAAATCCTGTATGAATAGAAATTTACATAAAAACTCACTGTCGTTGTGGATTTTTCTTCTCGTGGCTGAAAGACACATTTCAATAAAAAAAATTAAATATCAACTTTATGCATTACTTTTTGACGAAGGCAAGTAATGGTTTCGACTCTGTTGAACGGATTAAAGCGAATACGAAAGTATCCAATTTCTGGACTCGTCGAAGTATCACCGGTGATTAAAACGTCGCCCTGTAAGAAGTTGAGACTTCAACATTTTCAAGTTCCAAGGCTGTATTGAGAAACCTTCGAAAAGCATTGTTTCAATTATTACGTAAGAGCCAAGGGCGATATCGGTGATTCGTGAAATTTTCTTTCCCGGCTTGCGAACGTGAAGGTAGTGCAAACCGCCTGGGAGTTTACAATAAACGATCAGAGGCTCACGAAATATTGGAAGCTTGGTGTGATCTTGCGAATTGTTTTCGTGGTCGTCTGAATTTTTGTTACTTCCGTCTGGTACGTCAGATTGAATTTTTTGCTTCAATTTCTTCCCCAACTAGAAACAAGGGTGCAACGAAAAATAAAGTCAATGTAGGATAAAGATTTTTCTAAGGGAAAATAACTGATTCGTGGAAATTTGATGATTAGAAAATTGGAAGGAAAACATTTATACCCATTCGCCGACTTCTATACTGTCGTAATACTGATGCTGCCAACGTTCGGCGTTATATTTTCGCGAATATTTGGTAATAGAGCCAGCAGCGAAAACTGAAGGATCGTTGGTCCTGCAGTCAGGATCAATGACCAATCGACCGTCGAAAACGAGGCCTGCTCTTGAAATTGCTGAGTTCGAGAAATAGCCAAATCAATGGTAGCCACACAGCGATCTATTGAGCATTTTGTCAATTCTTTACCCATGAAAGTCTTGAAGGGCAACGTTTTTTCACCGAAATAGATCAAGGCATCACAAGCAACAAATTTGTTTTCTGTTTTCGATTCTATTCGCAAACTCTTGATCACACTCGTTGGTGTTTTTTCGTTTTCCAAAACATTGTCGCTGGTCTCTAGAACCCAATCTTTCAAGTCCCATCCAGATATTATTTTTACTCCTGATTTTCGAATGGCCTTTTCTACTGCCCCAGTAACTTCGTCGTCCTCGAAAAAAATGTCACTTGGTTTACCGCACTCGCTATATTTTGGCTCGATCATTATAATCCACGATCCTTTGATACCGTTTTCCAAAAGGTTGTTCAAAGTGCAGTGACACTCGATATTTCTTCCGTAGAGTACGATGAATTCTTCGAAAGAAATATTTCAAATGTATAAATTTCCATTTCGCCGCATTCAATCCCAACCACTCACTTTTTGTTGTAAAATCGTTCGTCAATTCTTTCAATCTCTCCAGACACGTCGCAGCCTCCAAATCGTCGTTTATGTAAAAACAATTCAAGGGGGCAGTTTCCTGGACACTTGAAAAAAATTATATTCGTCGCGGATTATTAGGAAACATTGCTTCTTCTTTTGTCATACGAAGAAATTGACTAAATCGTCCCGCACAATTCGAGACTTGTTATTTTTCCGTGACCACAAATTTCATGATTTAAAAACGCAGCAGACGATTCTTGTGTTTTCAAAAGTGATTGAATACCTGTTCTCATCGATTTCCGCGTTACCCCGAACCTTCGGAATTTGGTATTGCAGACCACACGAAAGGACGAGATAATCGTAACTCAAAGTTCCAAGACCCGAAACAACGACGTATTTTTCTTTCCTGAGAAATTATTACAAACCGAAAAATCGTTATTTTGAACAGCAGCAACGACGAAGTCGTGAGTGATGAGTAACAATCAGTGACCTGTTGATTTGTGATACGATTCCGTGAACTACATTGATCCAAACTCTGCAGGGTACGAAATTCCGGTATCGATAACAATATTTTCCTTTGTAAGGAATCATAGTCGCGTGGTCCATCGTTTCTCTGCCCTCGAATGGTACACCGTTCGGTGATACAATAGTCAAGTTCGTATAGTGTACGATATCCGAATGGGATCTACGAAAAAAATTCTCAAGCATTTGCATCAAGGACTTTGGTATGGCGACGGTCAAATTTAAATTTTTGTTTTCAGTTTTTCTTACATACAAAATGGTTTGCGAGCCCAAGTTCATTAAAAAAAATTGTTACAAATTGACCAAAGGACAACATACTCTAAATCCAAAATTGTCCGAGGTAATCTGCATTTGTTATATAGTAAACAAAATTTCGAAAAAATTTTACGACCGATTTTTTTGAAAAAGTAAATAAAGCTTCTTCGATGTTACATAAAAGTGTATGCAAAGTTTTAAGAGGCTTCACCATTTAGAAATCGAAATATTTAATATTGAAAATTGCAACTTTTAACACACGCTCTTATGAGAAACTACTGAAAATTGTAATTTTTGTAAATAAATATCTCGACTTCTGCATGGCGAAACCTCTCAAAATTGCGCGAGCTTATTAGATATCTTTGTGTGGTGCAAATTTAAAGGAAATCTATCGAAAGACAATTTTTCATACAACGTCCTTAAAATGTCAACAAATGGAATCAGCGTAATAATAATTCAATAAAGATTGACCCTTGAAAAGCGAGATATTCGGAGAAAGCGACTCCACAGTCCGAAGCTCCAACGACAACGATTTTAGAGTTGACAGCCGCCTTCGTCATCGTAGCAAACCTCGGAGTCGTGAGGAATAGTGAAAATGAGGCATCATTCGTATCACTCGATTCGCTTTCGTTTAGCGGTAGATATGGGTGGTGAAAACGAGTTCGAGATTTAATGGGAATCATCGCATCGAGGCACGTTATGAGCGGTCGGGTTCGTTTCTGATATTTCAAACAATAACGACGTTGTCATTGATTTTCTTAAACATGAAGAAAAAAAAATGCATTTAGTATCCACAGAACAGCTCAGCACACGAAAAACTTACAACAGCTGTCGTCTCATTGTCGTACAGACGATAATAAAGTACAGTAGTGAAGCTTAAACGCATCAATTCGCAAAAAAAGATTTTATCATAGACTGAAAATACTGGGATTGTGATAAAATGGAGCAATTCTGCGTGATCGTCCCTCCATGTATTTTTAATCGATACGTAATCCTCCACGTCATAAAGGCGAGACAATTCATCGAGCCGAAGTTCTGAGCTATTAAAAATTAAAATAAAGTTATTTCTCGAGTTTCTTAACGTACTCGGTGAAACTTAATTAATCTGACGACTAAATACCAAATAATTGCGAGGCCGATTATCTGCTCCTCGCATAAAAAAACGAAGCATCGCTTGTCTCCTTCTGGATAAATAATCGTCTCGTCAAAATCGTCGAGAATTACTTTTTTCTTGGGTATTTTTTGAAGGAAATGTACTATCGATTCCCGGTCGTAGGGAACGGTTGCCCGGGATGTGAAAGAACTTGACAGTGTCGCACGATGTGTCACGTATAACGCCATTGGGAAGTCTCGGTCAAAACGCAGTGGCACTCGCTGTAAAAAAAAAAAAACTAATTTCTCAATATCTCGGAAACTTTCCTAGAAAATTATAAACAATTGAATTTGAAAAATTGAATCAATATTGGCAAAAGAAAGGTCACTATGTTGAAATCACTAACAAAACGTTTTGCTGAACATTAATGTCTAGTTATGAAACCCCAAGAGCGTAGAAATGGATAGTGGGGAAAAGATTGTGAGTTGGTGATTAAGAATCATACTCTTGATTTTGAAAAAGGAAAGTATTACCGCAAAATTTTCGAGAAAAGTGAAAAATGGCTGAGTCGAAGGGAGTAACATGATGCAATAATCAAGATCCGGGAAACATTCAAACGCTGTTTCGAGGTAGTCTAGACCGTGTGTTTCGCGGATATTTTTGTTCATACTGAACAGTTCCAAAACGAAGGCATTTGGTTCGATCTTGTTAGATTGTGAACTCGAACTTCGGTCCATTTTCTCACTGTACTGCGAAAGAGGAAGATCATCGTCGTCCTCGTCGGTGTAAACCGAAGATGCGAGACTTCTGACTAAAACAGTTGTTTTGAGTTAATAAAATGTCTCTTGCAGTTTCAAAGTAACTATTGTATTTCCAACAGTGCTTGGGAGCATCAAACGTACGCGGTAACTCGTGAATGGCTTCTGCAAAGACACTGGTACGAAGGAACGTTTCGAAATTGACTGAAGGATTAATTTTTGCCCATTTGTCAGAAAATTTAACCGATTTCGTGATCGGTTGAGCGGAACTTTCTGGATTGAGTTCTCCGTCAATTTCGTCCTCGAAACGGATAGTGTGGGCAATGGCAAGACTGAAACGTTGTCGTTCAAGATTCTTTGGTATTTCGGGGTCCATCATGGCACTTGCGGTTTTCGTGAATCCGAAAGACAAGGACGACGAACTTGATGAACTGGATTTCGAAATCGGTGACTCCATCGGGGCAGATTTACGAAGGTCGTTGTAAGGTCCAAGCTCGAAATTATCGATCAAAATATCGATATCGAATATTCTATTCAGACACATAACCCCCGTTGCCCGGCCTTCGTGCTCCGCAACGATCATCTGCCGATTTCCATCGTCGGAATGCCGCATCATTTCACTGATGTAATAATCACCGTAAACTTCTCTAAGAATCTTCGATTCGGCGTCGATTATCGGTATCAAATCGTCATTATCTTCTTCTCTATAATTAGGAAAACAAATTATCAATTGACCGACTTCTATCAAGAAACACAAATATTTTCTGTAGATTAATTTTCCATATTCTCGTATAGAGCAGCTACGCTCGATTGCAACACCACGCGAATTTAGAACTTTTTTCCTATCACAATTTAGTTCTCAAACGATTCGACAGATAATTTCGACTTTGCAACCGACAGTTGTGCATCCGCGACATCCACGGAAAATCGCAACGTCCGCTTAGGGTCGATAACGAAGACAAAGGTCCAACAAGCACGATTGCTAGCGGAAGATCAAGAAAGAGTGGCCGTGGGTAACACTTGAGACTTCCCAAATAAACAAGACAACTGGAAAGCTTTGTGAATTTTTTAGAGATTCTTAAAGAATTTTTTTTTTCCTCATTTTTTTAATATTAAAAATTGCACGATTCAAGGAGGTCCACTACATACGACAGTATGATAAGAACTTGATAAAATTTGGTGAGAACATTCTTTAGCATCGAAGACGATGATACAATTTTTTTTAAATTTTTTGTCTACGTAGTTGTCGAATAATTGGAGTTTACAATATGCAAAAGATATACCTATATATATCTGAATCTTATGCTTATGCATGTAAATTCTAGTTTTCAATTATTCGAAAACTATGTAGAAGAAAAATCTTAAAAAATTTGTATATTTATATTTAATACTGAAGAATATACTCACCAAATTTCATTAAATTCTAATAATTTTAAAGTTTCCTATGCTTTTAACATGGCAACATGGTTCGTTTTATAAAAATTCTATAAAAATTTCGTTGCGTTCGTATGAGACAGAAAATGCAATGGCATAATGAGGTTTATCGTACACGACACGTCTTATCTTCAGTTTCGGGTCTACTTGCTGCCTCAGACTGACGTAGAGTGTTTGCACCATCTCGTCGCCTGCTGCGTTGACAGGAAAAAACTTTTTCATGTGTTGATCAAACGTTTCTACAGCATCCAATTTAAATCCTGGAGGAATTATCAACACAACGTGGAGACAGTGGGAAGTCGAAATGAAAATACTGTTCAACATAATTTTGAGAAACTCCTCTTCATAACGACCCTCCCAGACGAGTAGATGAATAAATAATGTGTTTTTCTCATTCACTTCGGGCACTCTGTTTGAAAAAATATTAATGCTTGTGTGCATGTGCTCGTATTTCCAGATTGCTTCGTACGATGGACGCATGCATTTTTTAGTTCAATCGTTATTGGAGCCCAACTAGAGCATCAGATTTGCACTAGAGATTAAATGAAGGATTACTGTGAACTAAATCACAAGTCCCATTGTATTGCTCTTCTAAGGAGACACGTATTTACGTGCCAATCGTTTCATTGTCGAGAATATTCCGCACTTATAGCTATTCACGATGAGGCTGAGAAAACTCTGGCGAAAGCTGAATTATCCAAAACTGTTCGTTTGATTGAAAGGAAAAAAAAGTCTCTGTTCATTTTTGGAATAATTCTGCATGGGCTGAGGATTTTTCTTTGACAATTTGACGAAAACCGTGAAAGACTTTAGTTGATTTTTCATGAATCTCTCGGTTGCACGGTCATTTTTATCGATTGCTTTGGAAAAACTTGTTTCCTGACGTGAATTATTGAATTTTAATTTATTACCGACGAATTTCGAACTTCGAGGAATTTGGGAAGTTGCAAATCGACGAGACGAATTAACGCCATTGTACAGCCGGAGGGTCAGAGATAAATAATAAAAAATAAAAAAAAACTTACTCGTAGTGTCTCGTTATCCAAGCAAGCCAGTCGGTCGACGGTACCGAAGGGACATTAGGAAAATTGCACAAACTGATGCTCGATACGATTTTCTCTTCTTCGTTGATTTGCACTAATGACAAGCAAGCTTTTTCGCTGGAAGGGTTTTCATCGTTAAATGTGAATTATATTCACGTCCTTCAAGCCCATTTGCAATTTTGCAGCCTTGGATAAAGATTCGATCGTTCCGACCATCGATCTTACACTTTATAAAAAAAAAAAACTTACAAAACATTACCAGCATCGACATCTCCGAACAAATCAAAGGTTACGGTTCCCATCATTTGACAGATACGAGGAATGTCCGAATGATTAGCATGTCGAAAGCCAATGATTTTCGACGTTCCTTCCTCCCTGATTTCTCTCTCCAGTTCGCCCCCAAATTCCTCGTCGTTCGCCATTGCTTTAAAATTGTATTCGAAGCATAAAGCCTCGAGTTAAAATCGTAACGAAAAAAAATCGCACATCGTTCTTCACGTTCTTCTGGGAAATGAAGAAAATTGAAACGCAGTTGTATTTTTATTTTAAATAGATGTTTATTTATTCATTATTCGCAATATATTTATTAATATTGACCAATGACCAATAAGTTGAAATCAGCGTTACAATTTCCGATTATCATAAGCCCTGCTTGAGAAAAGTTCTCGCCGGAGTATCGGAGATCAAAAGCTGTAAAAACTTTTATTTTTTAGCCGTTCGCATTCTTTCTCGTTCTGTCGCCATAAATCGTCGCTGGGCAGAAAAACTTGCAAAACAGCAAACTCTCATCAATTGTTGTTTTATCTTGATCGATCGAAACGGAAATTCGAGCGCGTTGGTAGACATGTTTTAAATATTGATGCTCCATCAACGCAATATATATATATATATATGAATTTTTTCTGTCAACTTATTTTATCATTTGTGGTTCAGCGATATTTGTTTCATTATGTGTTGGTACACACCCTAAGATTATTTGTTGGATCGAGTGGAAGGTACACGTAAACGCAATATCCACATCTACAGAGATGCGGCAAAAGGTGAGCAAACGGATGGACAAAATTAGCATAAAAATTAACATTTCTATGGGGTCATCAGAATTCATGCAGCTCTAAATTTTCTATGTACATTATACGTAACGAATAAACTGTGATCACGCATCTCGAGAGAGAGAAGAGAGAGCGAAATATTTCGTTAATTTAGCTACTGCGCTTCAGACTCGTAAAAAAGAAAGTAAAACGGATATTCAGATTTTTCATCTTTGAATTAAGTTGAAAAATGACAACAAGAGATTATCATATCGGACGTAATGTAAATGTATGGGATTTTGGTTGAAAAACGAAGTGCAAGTTCGTACGAATCCCAAAAGTGTCTCCAAAGACTTTCACGTCGTTTGCGAGTCGATGTTACATAGTTTATGTATATTTTTATGTTATCATTATTATAACATATCGAGGGAGCAATATTTTCAAAACTGACACTAGCCCGGAGCGCAGTACTTATTAGAGCCTATTTAGATTACGATCAGCAAGAAGTTTGGCGTTGTTGGACTTTTCCAAGGGACTCACAATAATCCGATATGCCGAGTAATGCGATTTTTGTTTTATTTGTTTGTTTGTTTGTTTTTTTTTTTTTTTTACTACAAATCGAATAGAGAGGCGAATTGGGTTTCTTTCGTCTTTCGAAATTGATGACTCTGAACGAAAATTTATTTGCGTCAGTAGAGTGTACATATATAAAGGTTAATATCACATTGTCCCATCCGCAAATTTGACGGATATGTTTCTATGTCGGTAATTTGTTATCGATTTGTTTCGGGAATTTGGACGTTGGTGGAAGGAGCTAAATCGCGCGACAAAATGAAAGAAATAATTTTCGCAGAAACGTGGACTGCGAACGAATTGACTTGATTCGTATCGCGAATTTTTAGTTGGTATAATTGGTTGCTGTTTCTTTAAGTTATGTCGTATTTTTGTTTGTCGTTATTATAATTTATCATGGATCGATTAAACTATGAACTATCGAAAGGAAGTGTGCTACCGAGGGGCGCACGTAGTTTTGCGTTTCATCTCTCAGGCTCAACTCCTTCCTCGACAAGGTTTTGATGCTGCGGGGGTAAATTTTCCGTTGGACGTTCGGTAGCGCTCTCAGTTCCGTTCGCGTTTGAATTGGCTTGATTATCTTGGACCTTGTACAGTATATCGTGACAAAGGGGACAACGATCTTGTATGTAGAGCCATTTCCGAAGGCATACACCGTGGAAATAATGATTGCATCTTGTTACTTTGGCGCTGCGCATTTCTTGATAACAGATCGCGCAAACGTCGTCAAGGACTCGCAACTGTTCGACCTTTGCTTCGGGGAGTGAATTTATTTTATTAACTGCGGTACGACGTTTCATGAATACGCTCCAGCCGGCGGTGGCTTCGCACCAGATATTGAAATACGCGTGAATGCACATCATTATCGCCCGTATCGCCCCGCCCGACTCGAACACCAATATCCAAAAACCATTGAAAAAGAGAACAATGCCGAAGGAAAATTCTACAGTGTTGCCAAACGAACGTATCATGTAGACGCAGTCGTCGAGTTGTTCCCAGAAAACGCTACGATACGCGTCGAAAAGAAACAACGAGTAAATAGCGAGGGATACGAAAACCTTGACGATTACCTCAACGCTAAAAACCGAAACGGCGAGCAGCCAAGTGCTTATCGTGAAATGGGACCAAAGGAAGACCAGCAAAGATACCGGAAATATAATGAGAACGGCACATACCGCGAGAGCTCGTATGTGACGATGAAGAGCCGGATTGTGCGACGCACTTAGCGACATTAATAACGGATTCACAATGTTGTGAACAAAATGGAGAAGCGCAGCGAAAAGGAGACAAAAGTTCCGGTACAAACGAACTAAACGTTTCTCACGGTCGAGACTCGTCAGTCCGGTTTGTAACGCCAGAATGTAGAAAAGTACCGCCGATACTGTGCCGATATTTTTCTCATCACCGTCCTCCGTCATCAGCACCCACAGCGAAAAACAACCGATGTAATGGCAAATGTAGGATATTATGCTTGTCATTCCCAGCAAAGCCGTCAAGGTCTCGCATCCGTTTACCAAGAGCGTTCTTATCATCATGTAATACGTAAACGTTTCCTCCCCGTAATGACTTCCGAGCATCTGTACCACTTGTTCGGCAACTCGAAGTATCCAAAATGTCCGTAGAACACTCGGTACGTTCAGTCTGCTCCATTCGGTCTCCGCCAAAGCAGACATTCCATAATTCGTTATGAAATTTCTTGCGTGTCTGTAACCTCCGTGAAGGGTCATCATCACGGTAACGCTATTGTACCAGATGACAAATTTGCTCACTGCTAGTGGCAAGAGAGTTGCAAATACCGGTGCGTGATGCAGTATCGTCGTCTGTAAATGAAAAATCATTATCACTTTTTTGTTTCCACAAATTTCCAAACGTTGAAATTACAAGCACGCACGACAAAACTTTTCCATGAATAAACTTTTTCTAATTCAGTTGCAATTTCATTTTTTTTCTTTTCAAATATTAATTCATTTTATTCATTTTAATTCATTTTAATTCGTTCCATTTTCATTTATAAGCGAACGAAAGAAAAGTTTTACGCGTTTCGATGAAATTTCATTATCGTATCAAACAATGACTCAATGCTAAGACGTTGATAATATTTAACAGTAGATAACAAGCGAATAAATATTCGATTCTTACCGGAAGGGGAAAAATTCCTAGGATGGATGGTGCCAAGAAGCTCAATACGAGTAACTTTTGTACAATGGCGTATCTCGGTGCCAAATGTATGTAAGTAAATATACTCGCTAGGAGGCATTGTAATATGTAATTTTGTATAATGAGTAAGCCGGGACCGTAATTCATCAATGGCGCTAAATTTAGACTTAGTATATCGTCGAGTATACTCGGTGGACTGCCATGAGCACTCAGAAAGAGCATTATGGCTTTGATCATACTGATGTTTGACCAGTACGACACGAATATCACTCCTATCGATATCAGGTACAAATAGATCACTACCAGATGCCTTGTGGAGAGAACGAATATGCAGAGAGCCACTATGCACCCTGAAATTCGAAAACCAACATTTTATTTCATTCGGACAATTCGAAGAATGTTTTTTATCGTTTTTTTTTTTTTGCCCAAAATTGGCACGAATTCCGGATTTACTAACCGTAGCAGCAAGCGATAAACTGCAATGCAGTTACAAGATAATTCTCATAGAAGTAGCCGTCCAGGTTGAGACCTTGGATCAAGAACGGCTCTTGGCCGACGCTGGAAAAGCTGTCAAGGCCAACATCCTGGACGATGGTTCCTTTGCCACTTTCCGTCGCATTCAGAGCTATGCTCTCTTCCGCAGTGCCAAGACCGACTCTGAGCAGCTCGTCAATAACAAAGAGTAGCGGAACTCTCATGAGAACATCGCCGTAGCGCAATAATTTGTTTTGTACGTTTCCTTCCATTTCTAACGCAACTATTCTTCCTGCCTTTCTATCCAGACATAAATATACGGCGGGTTTGTTGGACGATGGTTCCTCGCGACACAGAGCATACCCTATCAACCAGGAAGCCTATAGATACGCTCCTGTAAATGAAACATTTGATTTGTAAGATGTATACACGCTGTCCATTGAGTTGGCACATTTTTTGGAAAGTCTCTATTTTAGCAATATTAAAAATGATAATGCCAATTAGATTTTTCATTATCAAGTGGATTGTCAAATAATCCAAAACGAAATTTGCGTCGTAATAAATCGAAAATAAATTATGCGCATATAAAAACGTTATGTACGAGTTCATGACACACGTTATATGTTGACACGATCGTAGAGAGAAAAAAATCCATCGTTTCACACGTACGAAGGCATTCAGCGAGATTTGAGAGAATGTCAATTCGCTAAAAAGTGGTTTTTTCAGAAAAAAAAAAACATAGTGTTCAGTTTCAGGACTCCTTGTCACGTCGTGTGTAATATATCTCTCGCCAATCGCGTTTGACAAGCGTGTGCAAGCAATTTATACAATCTCAGTGACAACGCGCCGGAATATTAATTTTCTATGCAACCACTCACCCACGCAAGGAACACTCACCAATCTTTCTTAATAGGAAGAGACTGTGTGATGAACGAAAAATAGTTGGAAAAAAAAATTGCCCGATCACATCCTGATTTGAAATTGCACTGGTTCGTAACCTAGAAAAAATGCTCAATATTTCTCGAAGAGACTCTACCTATCTCCGTTCGTAGATACTGAGGGCAGCACCCGAGCGCAAACAGCTGTGTCACTCCTCTCGAAAGAGCAAAAACCCCGCGCTAAATATTAGACAATATTTTTTTCCATTCTCGAGTATATTTTTCTCGTAGATTCTCCGTTTTTTTTACAGCAATTCAAATCGTCATCGTCAAAACTAAGAAGAAACGATTTAGGTACTTTTTTCATATCCCCGCATATCCCCTCGCGATCTTCAAATTTCGGATTCGATTGTTTCTTCTTTTGTTTTCTTTTTTGAAAATTCGCACATAACGGACAATCCGTTTCGATAAAACCAATCCGCGGGCAATAGTATCAAATTTATACCGCGAAAGACGAAAACCAAATCTTTCTCGAACGTTGACCGCCCTAACCATTATCGGAATTCCTATGGAATCCCATCATTGGCACGAACATGTGTGATTTAACCTTAAAACTTCCGAATAAAAGGACCATACTCTGGAATCAGAAGATTTTCTTGGAATCGATATTTTTCGATCGCGGATTGCCTTATTGTCTCAAAACCCTCGGAAAACACAGATGGTAATTAATCTGTGAAATTCCTTCCGTTATGACATTAGAACCGTTACAACGAAAAACGCAACTGCGCCTCCCACAGGACATATTCTGTGCGCGTCATTGATTCGCGTCTTTTACTCACACCGCCGAGTTTTTAATATTTTTTCGTCACGTTTATTTTTTTAACTGTCGTTTTCTTCAATCGTCGAGTTCAATTTTCCGCACGATTGTTCTGAAAGTTTACACTCATGAATAAAATTCGACTACCGCGTTAAGCAGCATACTAGCTTAAGATTAAATATGAAACAGAATTTTAAGCATTCGTAAACAAAAATAGATGCTGTGCTATGAAGCTAATTATCACGGAGTGAAGATTTTGAAAACGAAAGTAATTAGGAGTACAGTGAAATGAAGAGTGGAGCTGTTGCACTGGCAAACGTTTGCACAGTGAAATGAACACTTTTTCGTAATTAGGTTGTGTGCAGTGTGCGAAATAATCGTCACGTACTATTTAAAATTTCATAAGCGTCGTTTAGTACTAGCAAAAGCGCACTGGGACAATTATAAAGTCCAACATGGGTAGTCAATCAAGAAATAACGTGCAAAGGTAGATCGTGAATATTCCGTAACAGTAAAAAGTGAAAATTCATTTTCGAGAGTCTCAATGGCTTTAAATTATGTTTACAAGTATTTTATAACTTTTTTACAGCCTGCAGGAAGCGTCAGGTAAAATTTGTAACCTTGAAATAACTGAAATATAAAAATCTTTTTAATGAATTGAAATCTTTGTTTCGTTACAATTTTCCGAAAAAAAAATCACCTCGATCCATTTTTCCGTTGTATCTCCTGCTCAGTCGATCAAACACCCCATTGCTGATTTCATTATCACAGATTCGATAGTAAACAGTAAAGTATTATCAAGAATGGCACAAGAAGAAACGATCATTCCCGAAGATAAGGAAACGTGAATTTCGGCGGTACACTAATCCGTGTACGACATGATTGTTGTTCACCTCAAAATACACCGAACCAACACGGCAAAGAACAGCCTAGCAGGCACTGACAATCGTCGGATTACCGAGAGAAACATAAATTCCTCGAAATAGGAGTGAAAGGACTGCAACTTAACGGCTAACGAGTTCTCTTGTTAATTTCAACTTTGTATCATTTGCAAAGAGCAAGAGATAAAGAAGTCCCGATAACGCGCATACAAAGCTGGTTTTTCGTTATTTCTGAAATCGAAAATACGCGCCTCTTCGTAATGTTGATTCAGCAGTTTGTCGAAGATGAAAAAAAAACAAAAACACATGACGGATATATTTTTGATGAGCATTTGTTATGTTCGTAGAACGCTTTCAGTCGTGTTGAAATCGCGATTGATCGTCACTGTTTATTTTAGATTGTACGCGTATGTATATACCGACGAATGATACCCATGCAAATATTGTTTGTCCGTGGACACTTACGCTCGAGCAGACACATAAAAAAACAAGCTCTGAAACTTGTACCAGCTTCGAGGAAAACGAGTAAATTCGTTACAGTTTTTCCGATTTTTCGTTGCTCCGTCCAAATCGATCCGCAGCGTCGTTACAGTTTGCGGAACAGCGACGCATAAATCCCATTTTTCATAATGAATTTTTATCTCCGTGCATGTGGACATCGGTCATTTGGACTCGTTTGAAACGTTATAACGGAATCGACACAATATCGGTGGCCGGGTCGAGTAATTTTCTTCGGAAAGCTCGGTACACCCAATATTCAAGTTCGTATCGTAATGTAGCAAAAATTTATCTTTTCCACGTTACCCTACGATGCCGTATTACCGCGTCGTGTCGTACCACTTTTTTTCATCAAATAAAATAATCCCGACAGTTTCCTCGAAAGTCTGTTTTAGATGCGAAAAACCTTCACTCAGTCGAGTAGATAGTTTTATTATTTTCTTTCTTGATAACTTATCGTTAAACAAAGAATAAAAAATGGTGAAAACGAATATTCGTGACGTGTAGAACGCGGCCATGTCGCAGCTGAAGGGTTTACACACGCGAGTTGTGCTCTTAAGGAGGTTGGCTACATACGACGATATAAGAATTTAATAAAATTTGGTGATAACATTCTTTAGCATCAAATACGATGACACCATTTTTTTCAAATTTTTCGTCTACACAGTTGTCGAATAATTAGAGTTTACAATATGCAAAAGATATATCTATATATATCTGAATCCTATGCTTTTGCATGTAAACTCTAGTGTTGAATTACTCGAAAACTATGTAGAAGAAAAATCTTAAAAAATTTGTATATTCATATTTAATACTAAAGAATATCCTCACCAAATTTCATTAAATTCTAATCATTTCGAATTTTCCTATGCTTTGAACATGGCAACATTGTTGTGTGTAAGGCACCCTCCTTAAGGAAATGAATGAACCATGAATTGAATGAACAATATTAAACGTTTAAAAATTGGTGGATAATGGGGAGCATGAGAACGGCCGAATGAGGGTAAGGAATCTGGCAAAATGACCAAAGGGTAGAAATTGTACACGTGTGCAGAAACGGAGGATAAGAGTGTCTCTGTTGGTGGCTCGTGTGTGAATCGATCAATAATTTGACGACAGAATTTCAATGGCTATCCATTCGTAATGAATCTCATGCGTAGGATTAAGAAAAAGCGTAGGAAGCAAAAAGATGACGAAAAAGAAGATTCGAAAGATGAAAAAAACCTCATGAAATGTTTTGTATTTGTTATATATTGTTTCTGCGTTAAAAAATTACAGCTTACGCATCTTGTGAATATTTAGTGTTCCAGTTTGAGGAAACAATCGATTTTGCGGCGACTAACACGTGTTTTTCGTGTCTTTTCGTCGAGGGTGCTTCAACTCCATTTTTCCTTGTTGTTGTTGGTTTTTTATAATGCGCTAAGTGTGCTCGGTTATTAATTAATTAGATTCACGGCTCTGGAATGACGTTGCAGAATCTTCGTTTGGGTTTGAACATCCGATCCTCGAGTCGCGGATTTCTCGGTCTCTTTCGTTCTCTCGCTGCATTGATTAACCTTTCGCAACGAGTTTTTGTGAGTCAAAAATAAAAGCGTCCATTTCGATAGCTTGAAAATAATGGGGGCAAGGGAAACGAGATATTTTCGAGCGTAGATCGTGATGACGTGTATTTTTATTATGAAAATAAAAATGAGCAAATGTAGGCCCTATAAGCTTGACAACAAATATCAATATCGTTTCAATGCAGATTTTCACACTTTGGGTTGGTTCTGTATTATGTTGTTGTGTTATTCGTATGTTTTTTTTTTTTCAATTCAATTTTATTTCGCTCTCACAATCATGGAAAATAGTCGATATATAACTCGGAGAATGAACGTTTCGCGCATAGGAAAGCTGAATTTATATGAGTTTGAATAAAGAAGGGAAGAAAAAACGTAAGAGCACCCGATGAGCGGTAGGAGCGTACGAAAAATGTTTAACCGATGAACGGCGCGGAGTATGATAACTCGATGTTTCTCAATGATCGTAATGTTACCGGAAATGTTAAAAGCTCCGCGAACGAAACGTAAGATTCCGCGAGATATTTCCTTTCGATCGGGACTCAAGAATCTCGTTACTTGCTTTTTTTTTTTCTAGTATTCGTTCCGTTTGTAATAAAAAATCGAGCTACCGTTGACGAGTGAGCTTTACATCGATGATCCCGTGTGTACGTATACGTATTGATAGTGAATTTAATTTTCATGGTATTGTTTATTTTCGAGTGTTGTTTATTTGTTGCCCTAAGGTCACGTGCATCCATGTACGAATGTATGCAGCCGGTAACTTGTTTTTTCTTGTCATTTTTGTAATTTCCCGTATATATTTGTTTTGTTTAAATGTTTCCGTGCAAGCTTGGTATGTGATTAAGCGCGCGCGCGCGCGCGCTTCTCCTCAACTTTACAGGAACTAATCCCATCGCGATATTTCTTCTTCCTCTTCATCTCCTTCTTCCTTAGTTTTCTTCATTTGCTTTCCTCATTGTTTATTTCAATTTTTATTACGCAGCTAAATAAGTAACGGAGCTTCGGGAGCTTTGTTTTCTCAGCTCTGCGGTGCGGAGATTCAGATTGATTGGAATATCATAGCTGCTAATAGTTCTTGATCAATTCACTGATCGCTGATATATAAAAAAAAAAAAAAAAAAAAAAAACAAACAAATAAACAAAAAAATCATAAAAATAAATTGCGATGCCGCTACGAGCATCGTTATGGAAAATATAACACGGTTAGAGAATTGATGGATAACGAATACGCGCGCGCTCTCTCGCACCCTCGTGGACGGTGCTGCTGCGTAACAACATTCTTGGCCGGTCAACCGTTCCCTTCCCGCTCCCTCTCTTTTTTTATATCTTCCCACCCCCTCGTTTTTTCCAGAAAAAAAAAATAAAACAGTTGATTCTCGTCCGCGAAAGTCGTACTTCAGACACTCGTTTGCTCCACCGCTGCAATCGTTCGGCTCCAAGCGCCACGCTTACGTCAGTATGTAGCGTTGTATTATCTGGAATTCGTAAAAGGACAAAGACACTTTTACAATCGATGATTTTTCCGATAGACGCTGGCGAACGTGTACGAATAAAAAAAAAAATGTTTTTCTTCAAAGTCAACTCTTGACAGAATTAACTAATTATTTGGAATTTATAGGGAACCATTTGGCGAATAAATTTTTTATGATTATCAGACCGATCTGTTTGTATATAAGGAGCACGTGACGACTTTTACTTTTGTGGAAGTCAAAATTACTACGTTTTTTTAAAACTTGTGGAAATCAATCGGTTTTTTTGTTTTGTTCAGTTTGATTATTTTTGGTTCCTTTGATGATAATGGTCGCTCGGGCAAACTTGTGAGTTTTGAAAAGATCATTACCTGCACGCAGATGTGCTAGAGCTTGTCCTGGAACAGGAAGAGGTTGTTCGTTGCAGCAACGGCAACCACATTCTCCGACGGATGCCACGCGGTATGCAGTATTTTCTTATTAAAGTCGAGACAGTCGACGCTTATCTCATCCTTCTTACGTTTTCCACCGGTACAAACTTTTCGCGGTTTCAAAAGTGTCTTGGCCTTGGCGATGTCACGCGCAGCCTCGAGGGTTAAATCACGCTTTGTACCGCGATCGAATACACGAAAGAAATTGTTGTACGAGCCAGTCATGATCGCTGAATCGTTACCGCTCCAGCAGCACTCGAATTTATCAAAAATACAATCATTCTCGTACAATGAGCACAACTTTGATCGCAGATACTCGTGCACCTGTGAATTCGACAATCACCATCGATTATTCCCCGTCAAATTTCATCACTATTTTCCAAATAACATCACAGTTTTTACTCAATTCGTTATTAAGCGGGCCATCGAATTTTTACAACCATTGGCACTGTTTTTCTCGGTTTATTTTAAACAATTCTGAACTTAACCCTTACTTGCCACCTTGGAGTACAAAATACCCCAGGCCTATTAAGGAAAATAGTCATTTTTTCACTTATGTTGGTTTTAGCATTTTTTTTAGTGTACTTAAGGTATTACTATCACGAAACGACTTTATTTAGGGTTCTTTCAAAATTCTGTATAAACGTTCTTGGCACCAAAGTTTTCTCCTATGAAGAAAAATTTTCTGACGTTTAGAATTCGTGATTCGAGAATTCGAGATTTAGAATTTCCAATTTTTTGTTTTTCTCATCTAAACGCAACTTCAATTTACACGCGTTTAGATGGGAAAAAGAAAAAATTGGAAATGAAATATCTCAAATTCGAAACGTCAGAAAATTTTTCTTCAGAGGAGAAAACTGTTAGTTTTGTTGCCAAGAACGTTTATACAATATTTTGAAAGAATCCTAAAAAAGTCGTTTTGTGATAGTAATACGTTAAATTTAATTTTTGGCTATGTAAAGTAAACAATCTTTAAAAAAAAAGCTTTCAATATGTTCTACAACAATTTCCAAGTCGAAATATTCAGTAGTTCATTTTTTATAACAATTTTTATCACCGGGGTACAAATCTACCCCATGGTGGCAAGTACGTTATTCTACAGAGGTGTGGCAAGCAAGGATTAAATTTCTCCAAAAATTCAACAAACAAAACTCACCGGATAACATTCGATGGGCTTTGTCTCCATGTGCAAGTCCCAAACTTTGACACTGAGGTAATCTCTACTGATCATGTATCTACCGGAATTGCTCAGTTTAACGTCGCTTATACTGGAAATAATTTCAGAGAAAAAGCTTCTATTTGTTGGATCCTCCGGCTCCTCGAATATTTTACTATGATGGTCACACAGTGCTGCGGATCTCATATCGCACAATCTTATCGTTCCCTTGCTACTGCTGTACACCAAAAGGTTACATTCAACCGGGTGAAACTCAGCGGCCGTTATCACTTCCGTAAGTTCCTCCATGTTAGTTGGTTTAATGTCTACTATGTCTGTATTCGTTGGATAGGAAAACTGCTTTTTTTTTTTCGCGCATTTCTCTCTTATCTCGTTACAGCTCACGATAATAATAATAATAATAATAATAATAATATGTTCGAACGTCGTTCGATCGTGAATCCAATTCCACGTTGAACAGCTTTTCAAGTGGATGCTCAATCATCATTATTTTATTGAAAACAGCTAAAAGTTTGTTTTTTCAATAAAATAATTAAATGTGGCGTTAAAATTTGATCGACTCTCATTGCTCATGATTGAGTATCGATAATTCAAAAGAATACGAGTTTCAAATTCCAGGCATATGGGAATTGGATTCATGATTTACTTACGTTCATGCAAGTAACTTTTTCAGGAAGTAAAAAAAAGGATACTAAAACTTTGATCGGTGATCTCGAGGTGCCAGAGATTAATTCTAAGGTCATCGGCACTGAGGTATGTTTCCTGGTCACTGTTGACACTTATACTGTTTATGTGGTATGTGTGTGCATTAGCAAATATTCTCCTCGGTGATGCCTCGACCGTCAATTCCATTGGTTTGATGGTAGGTACCTGCACAGAGGGAACAAGACTTTTTATGTCATACAAAATGTTGAGCAAACAAAATGGATTCTCCAGTTAAATTTTATTCGAAAAGAATCGTCATTGATATTCGAAAAGAATTACGCGAATGGTATTGATGTTTTTCAGTCATTCACGTTTGAATAATTTCGCCGGAAAAGTATGAGAACTATTTGTCCAGGAAAATAATGATCTTTACCCTTAAGGCAGTGATACAGGCGGGATCACGGATCGCACCATTTTCCTCCTTAGTATTATAGCCCTCGACTCTCTTGTCTCGTTCGCTGACTTTCCATAACTTGATTGTTTTGTCGTTAGTCGAGAGTAAGAAGTGAGCAGGATTCTTTCGCTTTAACCACCTTATTTTGTTTATTCTCTCCTCTATCTCCAATGACTTGAGGTAATCAAACTCCGGCTCGTGACTCTGAAACGTACTGTACACATTGTACTCGCCTCTTCGTGGTATACTCTTTTTACTCTGTAAAGTGAACAGAAAAATCAATACAAATTTTAATGCCGAGAAGGATTTTTCAAACAAAATTTCTTTTCATTGACGTTGTTTTTTCTATATCGTTGAAAACTCACAATGGGATCTCGTTGGAAGATAACAACTCGTCCACCTTTGTCTCCGGTAGCAAGGAGATCTCCATCATGATTAAATTCAACGCATGAAATTATATCAGCTGAAACAGAAACAAGTATTTGTTGATTTACACGTCGCACCGACGAGCCCTTTGATCGTGTAATGTTGGAGCCAAACATCGGTACAAATTCAAGAATAATGGCTCCAGCATCGTGACAAGTGACACCTAAAAATCACATTGAGCTTCGTTTCGGTTTTATTTTAATAGAAACTCCTCTTACCGCGTAATTTAGAATTTTTCAACAACTTTCAAAATTAAAAATTAAAAAGAATTCTGTACATTTTTCTTTTCAAGATTTCCATTCACGAAATTGAACATCCTAATAATTATGATTATGAAGCAATGAATTTTGTTTTATCTCTGTGCGCAGACAATATGGCTATGAGCATGAATTTGTTTGAATTCCCAAATGTCGTTTTGATGGACGAAAAGAAGGGATTTCATAATTTACTGTTAATTGTAAGGCGAACCGACGCGTCCTCTATGTCTCTAGCGATATACCTGTTTCGACAGTGCGAGCCAACGAACCGATAAGATATGAGAATGTAGCGTAAGTAAATGATTTTACGACACGAGCAAATACAAGATTTTTTCTCACCGTCTGTGACGTCATCTTCGAGGGTTCCCTTGACTTGAGAGAAACACCATTGTATGTCGCCATTGCCTGTAACAAAGAATAAAAAACATGGAGCATTGACAATCGACAATGAGACATGTACCAGAGAGATGCAAATGTAAGATTGCTATCGTTTGTAAATTTGCGAGATTTAGCGACAGGCACTCGACATTTCCAACTGTAAAAATATTCGGTAAGTAACGATGCGCAATAGTTTTGGGATAACGGCTTTGGTAAGAGCATTATTGGCATTCCACTGGTAATTTTTTGCAGGGACTCGATCTGTCGGAATAACGAACGTGCACGACGACCATAAAACCTGAGAAAAAGGGTTTTTCAACACAAGTTTCAAAATTTGAAAATGTGAATAGAAAGCATTGCCATGAGCATTATTATTTTGTGGAAAAAGAAAGAAAATTCTGCTGCGTCGGCAGGAGCGGCAGAATTAATTTTGCGACTGAAAAACGGAAACAAAAAGGATGCGAGAATGTGGGTGGCAGGGACAGTTTGAAAAATTGGAAATAGAAAGCACGATTGTGCCAATCTTGATTTGTGGACAAAAGAATTTTATTCCAAAATAGAGTTGAGCACATGACCTTGAAAAAAATGGATTTTACGACAAAATCGGATTCGAGAAATGTGCGAGAAAAAAATGTGCTCCATACTCGTGGTGGTGGTGGCGGGGGGTGGGGAAAGAGAAGGGTTGAAAAATTGGGAAGAAAGAAAAGAATGGCGAATGAGTTTGCAGAGCCATGGTGTGAAATTCGAAATGCCGATAAAAGAGGAGAGAAAGAAAAATCCGTTTGAAATATAACGATGTTAAAAATGATGCTGAGCAAGGCCTACTTGAAGTTTCGCCGCAATCCATCGTGTATGTGTGTATGTATTTTTTCTAGGCCGCCGCCGCCGCCGCCGTCGACGGACACATCTGCACCCGCGTACGCGTGATGGCGGAGCGCGGAGGGTTGGGAGGTAAATTCACTGTGTGGTTGGATGATTTGTCGGTGTGCGAAGAAGGACGAGAAAGGGAGAGCGAAATGGAGCTGCGAAATATTTGATAAAGGAAGAGCAGGTGGAACAGGACTACAAGGATAATGATAATGAGGAGGATGATCGGGGCGAGAGGAGAAAGATAGAAAAAGAAACAGGATACCGAGAGCGTGAGAGAAAAACGAGGAGGGGGTGGGGGACTGGGCTTGTACGAAGTCTTACTATATACCGCGGTAACGCGTACCCAAAGTACTATATAGGAGGTGGATTCGTAGGTAGGTAGGTAGTTGCGGACGTAACGACACGAAAATCCAGGTGGGGTGTGGGGAAACTTAGATGCGCCAGCAGAGAATGTTCGGCTCTCGAGTTTGAGCCACGAGCAAGCGTAATTCTCGATTCGCGAGAATTTTTCTCTCTCTCTTTATTTATTCCAGTCTCTTTTATTGAACCGTCGTATATCACCAACGAAAGAAGGAATATTACTCGATTTGCCGAAAAGAGGATTCAAACAAATAGTCTTCGAGATTTTCTTGTTCGGCGAGGCAAGGCGACGAGTAAGGTGGTTGACGAAGTTTCTTCTTTTTTTAGTGCGGGTGCGCGCGCGTTACAACGTTAAAAATTGCAGCTTCGCCGCTCATTCTCGCCGTTTCGTTACGAAAACCACACACACACACACACACACGCACACACGGATGTACACATAAACTCTTTCGAGCTAACTAATTGTGCCAATACACCGTAACGTGACGTTATACCGGAAAGTCGTGAATCGCGAACTGAATACAAATATATATTGTACAAGAATTGTGAGCGAAAACGGCGTTTCACGCGTCGCACTATTCACGAGATATACTGTTCGTCACACCGCGCGGTAAACTGCAACTTACCGGCCATTTCTCGGATAGACCAGCGCGAGAGAACCCTAGCATTTTGTGCGGCGGATTCACGAAAAATTTTCGCAAACTACTGCGACCTCAAGCACCTCCGTGCCGAACTTGTTCATTATTTTAAATTCTCCCGGAATTTATCAACTGTCGGCAAAAAAGAAAGTCTCTCGCTATTTGTACTTTTTCCCATAGGTCTTCGCGGTCTGTTGATAAAACAATTCTGTTATTTGTAACAAGAATAAGTAACAAACGTACAGTATCGTGATGTGAATTTTTTTCAATCATAATTTTTTTTCATTCGATCGATATCTCGTGATGTTTTTGAAGATGGAAACGCGACGGAAAATACATAATAGCTTCGAGGCCATAGTTATATACAATTCTTTAATCATTTTTCTATTCATTTTATTTAATTATTATTAAAAAATTGCAATAATGAAAAAAATTCGAGAGCTTTAAACAGTGGCGACCTGCAGTGTAGATAAAACGAAACCTACCCAACATTCGAAAGTATGTGAGCGCGCCGTTGTGGCGCTGCAGAGAGCCACATGTTCGCATCACGTAAAATCATCTTTTCGGCACTTTCTCGCAAAAAGTTTTGGGCGGGCGAGGGGAAAAAAGAATCGTACAAAATAAAGAGGTTATATCAAGTGGACACGCTTACCGAATTCCCACGACCGAGCACGACCTCGGCCGAACTTCTCTGATCGAAACATATTCCCGCGAGTTTATCAAACTCACGCTATCCTCTCATTGCTAAGTTGCCTGAATTACTGTATTTACAAGGAGTTTCGTGAGGCGAGCTACGCGCTACGCAAAACAAGGCACACGTTGTAAGCTTTTATTACGTCGAAACTCCTCTTTTCCTTTTTCCCTACCTACAGTTTTTAAATGACCATTTATTGGCTCCGGATCGATAGTAACAAGAAGGGGAGGATAATTACGTTGAAATTGTCAGCTTAACTTTTCGTTCCCAATACCGAACAACCGCTCAATTCCTTTCGTAAAAATATCTATCATATTTGATTATATCGATGAAGGAAGTTATATAGTTTATTTGTCGTGACCTTGGACTGTCAAAAATGGCTTAATCAACCTCCTTTACGTTTTTCAAACGTTTTTTCTCCACAAAAATACAAATTTTAACAACCCCTCGCTCTCCGATCCTGAAATTATTCAAATATTCAGTTTCGTGTGGGGCACGCAGCGCAATTAAATAACTTGACGAATTTTCACACGATTCACAAGCCTGAATTCAAGAAAATGTACGTGACGAGTTTGACAGTTTTGCGTCGTCACGACGCTTCGAAACTTTCCTACCGCTATAGAGGCTTTGCATTATATTCTCAAAAGATCCAACAAAACATTAAGGTATTACCATCACAAAACGACTTTATTCACGGTTCTTTTAAAATTTTGTATAAACGTTCTTGGCACCAAAACTAACAGTTTTCCCCTATGAAGAAAAATTTTCCGACGTTTAGAATTCGAGATATTTAATTTCCAATTTTTTGTTTTTTCCATCTAAACGCGTGTAAATTGAAGTCACGTTTCGTTAAAAAGTTGCAAGAAAAAAAACAAAAGAAACGCGACTTCAATTTACACGCGTTTAGATGGGAAAAATAACAAAATGGGAAATTAAATATCTCAAATTTTAAACGTCAGAAAATTTTTCTTCAGAGGAGAAAACTGTTAGTTTTGGTACCAAGAACGTTTATACTAAATTTTAAAAGAATCCTGAATAAAATCGTTTTGTGATAGTAATACGTTAATCTGCGAATTATCCAAGTTTTTGTACGTTGATCAGTAAGTCGAAACTTCGCAACTTGTTAGTAGAGAAAGGAGACTACGTTTAGTGATGGACTCTATTTATGAACCCGATCGGGGGAGGCTAAATAATCGTGCACAAATATAGACCTCGTAGGTAGAGCAAAAAGAGTCGGCGATTTTTTTTGCTGATTGTGCTCATTGCCAGCAGTTTTCGTGTCACACAGTGTTAAAGAAAAGAAAAGAAAAAAAAGGAGTAGGTAGATAAAACACGATTCGGCCGTAGTGTATTCAACCTCGTCATTCTTCACCCGGCTCGTTGGTTTTTCAGCGAGACTCGAGACAAAATTAAAGCCTTGATCGAAGCCCCTGTACGTCACATACACTCCTATTAAGGTATTACCATCACGAAACTACTTTATTTAGGGTTTTTTCAAAATTTTGTATAAACGTTCTTGGCACCAAAACTAACAGTTTTCTCCTATGAAGAAAAATTTTCTGACGTTTAGAATTCGAGATATTTAATTTCCAATTTTTTATTTTTCCCATCTAAACTCATGTAAATTGAAGTCACGCTTCCTTTGTTTTTTTCTTGCAACTTTTCAACGAAGCGCGACTTCAATTTACACGCGATTAAATGGGAAAAATAAAAAATTGGAAAATATCTCGAATTCTAAACGTCAGAAAATTTTTCTTCATAGAAGAAAACTGTTAGTTTTGGTGCCAAGTTTGTCGTTTTGTGATCGTAATACGTTAAACTTGCAAACCGTGGATTGTTAAAAAAAAAAAAAATTTCCTAACCATTTACTAACATGAAACTTTCAACAATATTAAAGGAAATTTGTTAATGATTGTTCAATTAAGTAATTCAACGAGATTCAGATCTCATCAGAGTAGTTTATCGAAATTTGTGTTTTATCAACGCGATAGACAAAGGGGAATTAAAAAAATTAATCAAAAAAGTAATTCATTTTTTTTTTCATATTTTTTCCTCATTTTTCCGATTCGTGGAATTTTTTTTTTTTTACTAAATATTCACCGAATGCGACTCGATAAGAAATCATGTGCTTTGTTTCCACCAAAGGAAGAGAAAAAATTCGTGATTGAAAGAAAAAAAAAAATCTATTTCGTTCGTCTCACATTAACGTTGATTTAGATGTAAATTGAAAAAGCTACAGTTCGAAGGTTGAGGGAAATGTAAGCCAACAAATTGGCACGATTCAGCTCAATTAACTTGAGCTTCCTGCTGCACATTTTGTACTGCAATAGTTGGGCCTGCGTTATATTCTTTGTAGAGTTTATGGACCCACAAAAATATTGTAAAAGTTTTTTTCGGAGGTTGGCAAGACGGAGAAAAATAGTAATTTACATCCCTTCAACGAAAAATGTTTTTTTGGATCTTTCAAAAAGTGACAAAGTGCCTAATTGAATGCAACATTCGATGCACTTGATTTTCAATCTTGAATAATTCGTCGATTGGCCAGAAATTATCTTTTTGTCCGTAAATATCGAAAGGAATCGATGAAAGTGCAATTGAAGAAAAAAAAACATTAACGATCACTATAAAAAACGATTAGTTATAACGTTTTCGACCCGGACAATCTTATTTACCTATTTACCATTTTTTTCATCCTCCGAAGTATCGTTGGCCAGGAACCAACTTTGGCCTGACGTATATTAGGGAATAAAAAGAAAAAAAAAAGCAATTTGGCAAATGGCTAGGGCACATTGCTTCCTCATTTTTCGTTCTACAGCTCATCATAAAGCTTCTACTGTGAGAACGCAGAAATTGATCAATATATTGTCTCATCCCTTCGAGGCGTAGATTTCTGTACAATTTGTTCGAGCATTGGTCCACACGTGGATTTCTGAGATTTCTGATAATGGATCCAATCTCAAATTTCGAGAATGAGCCAAAGGTTCCGATCCGAGCAATAATCGAAGGTCCAAATCCAGCACAAAAATTGTTCTACCTTCATTTTCTTTTCACGAATATGAAAAGAACGAAATTTTTTAGAAAAATCTTCAAATCGCCTTTAAGCATCAAGTTTCTTTTTTCATGGGGAAGGATGGATATCAGCAATTTATTTATAGCATTTTTGAAATCGACGTAGATCGACAGCCCTTGTGACTCTAAAAACCCAAAAAATTCGTTACTTTTTTTATTTGCTGGAGAAAAAATAGTTGGATAATGAAAAACCTCGAAAATTGTGGAACAGCGTAACGTGTCACGACTATATGCTTTGGAAGGTTATACAGAGGGCGTGCACACACGATAATGCACAGATAAAGCTCTGCGACGTGTGAATTAATTACCAGTCCTTGTCGTAATGATATTTTTGATGCTTTGTCGGTGTTGGGGAAGAAATAAATGATCCTGACGTTTGGATCGTTGGAAAACAACGAACAAAAATATTTTTTATTCATTATTTTGATAATTAATGCGATCGTTGCAATTTTTCTACTAAATTAAGTTTTCCAATGGCAAAGTAGACTGTCACATTATCGTTGATAAATCTGTATGAGATTTTTGGGCTCTGCTATAAAAAATTATCAGTTTTCGTTGCATTCCAACGATGCGAACTTCAACATCGTAGAAATAAAGTGTCGACTGATGAGGGTGAAAATTTGCGTGTTGGATATGGTATCGAAAGTGGTGAAAAACGACTTTTTGGCAGTTTCTCTTTTGAGAGAAAATGCACTGGAAATGAAATTTTGTTAAAAATCGTCAATATTTTGTTGAATACGTTAAACTAAATATTTTTGGATAATTTACTTTCTAACGGAATTGTCAGCGAAATTTACGAGTCCACCGACAAAAATTTGCTTCCGAAGAGACTTTCTAAAATATTTCTTGCTGCAATGACACAATTTTTGGGATTATTAAAAAAAACGTTTAGCCGAACGTATCGAACAAAATATCGATCTTTTTAAAAAAAAATTTGTTTTCAGTGTGATTTAATAATTCGAGGCTTACGCGATTAATAACACGGATAAGGTAGACAGAGTGCGGTATATAAAAAAGCCGAGAATTACCTAAGAGTTCGGTCAGTTTGTCGCGCAACTCTTCGAGTGAAGAGAAGAGAGGTCCGCGCTCTCGGAGTTGGCGCAAAGAAAGAGCTTTGGGCGAGCGGTATCCTGAGGTTGATTGGTTTACCCAAGAATTCGTCGACGATCCGTTTTCGTCATCCATTCTTACAGAGCAACGTACAAATATTTCTACTACACATACGTAACTCGTTGAATTATCGTAATTAATAAAAAAAGGATCGCACGCCAGACGAACTTGCAGAAACTCGAGAACATGAGAACTTGCTGCTGCTCGCAATATAAATTATTTCAAAGTATGAAGAAACTATTGCAATATTTCGAAACGATGCCGGCGAGTAATTCAATCGCGAGTCGCCAAGTTGCACGAAATCGCGAACGGGAAGGACACATTCGTGAGGGTCTCGGAGGTAGACGAATCGCACACGATTCTCTCACGTTGTCTAATTCAATAACGAACACAAACACACCACACAGCTTTCCCACTTTGATTCGTGAATAAAATTAGTACGCAAAGCACGTGTGCGAGTTTATCGAGTGAACGAACAATAAAAAACAAACGAACCGCCTCGCGCGTCAAACCGAAGTAAAATAAAAAGCAACAATAAGAATGAAAGAGAAAAAGCCTCTAGACACTAGTTCGCCATGTGCGAAGACTCCGCGATTTCGTGTGCGTTTAAAGTAATTTTTCAACCACGTGTATTAGCGATTTTGGTAAATATACAAAAGTCCGACTTTTCCCAAAAATGATGGGAAATTTTTTTTATCCCCATAAATCAATTCTTAGCATCACAAAAAATAATATTTCATGGGAGGAAGTTGAAATTTTCCATAAATACCATAAGTTACCATAAATACCATAATTATGATTACTCGAGATTCCTATTATATGATAGAATCGAAAAAAAAAAAAATTTTCTCTATTTTTGGAAAAAGTCGCACTTCTGTATATTTACCGCGATTTTTTTCCAAACTGCACTGCTCATCGTTCGTACTTAATGAACCAGCACTACATGACACTGTTTTCCGAATAGTGAAGAAATGCGAAAAGGCACGTTCGGCCTACGCGCCACTTCTGCAAACCGACAGTCTCTCAATTATTTTGCTCATCAATTTCGCCCAATCTCTCATTCGATTCGGTATAAATGAACGGACATTGAGACGAGGATAAACTCATAAGAGATTGACACTATTGAGTACCACGTCGAATCAAGTACTGGACCGTAGCAAGCTCTGCGCGGGTTAAGTGTCTATAGGGCCTTAAGATTATGGTTCACATATTCATATATATACATATGAATATATAGCTATGACATACACAGCAATTTGCATGCCCGAGAACTCGACGATTCGAGAGCAAACACTGACTCCATCCAGTTGCTCACCAGAAAGAAAGAGCGAGTGAGATAATAGATAAAAGAGAACTGTGTGCTACTGCCTGATGAAGATTACATACACATATGGGCGATTCCGAGTAAATTCACATAGTTTCTCAACACTCAGTTTTTCTAATCTTCCTTCAACATTGATTTTCGTTTAATTACTCTGAAAACGAAATTTTGTTGAAAAACGTCGATATTTTGTTGAACGTGGTAAACTAATGATTTTTTGATAATTTCAAAATTTTCGTTGTTTTGGCAGTATTTTTGGTTTTTAACGGAACTGTCAGCAAAATTAACGATTGGAACGACAAGAATTTGCTTCTCGAAGAGACTTTCTAGAATATTTCTTGCTGCAATGACAAATTTTCGGGATTATTAAAAAAAAAGTTTAATCGAACTTATCCAACAAAATTTTATTTTCAGTGTAGGATAAATCGACCAGTGAATGAACGTGTCGAGTGACGAAACTGTAGCATTTAAGAACGTTGTATGCAAAATTTTCTATCGATAGAATTCCTTTAAATTTGCATCACACAAAGAGAATAGCGATATTTATAAACGCTCGCGCAATTTTAAGAGATTTCACCATGTAAAAAGTCGAGATATTTATTTATAAAAATCACAGTTTTCAGGAGTTTCTCAGTGTGTTAAAAGTTGCAATTTCCAACATTAAATATTTCGATTTCTAAATGGTGAAGCCTCTCAAAACTTTGCATACACTTTTATGTAACTTCGAAGAAGCTTTATTTAGTTTTTCAAAAAAATCGGTCGTAAAATTTTTTCGAAAGTTTGTTTGTTATATAACAAATACAGATTATCTCGAACAATCTTGAATTTAGAGTATGTTGTTCTTTAGTCAATTTGTAACAACTTTTTTTAATGAACTTAGGCTCGAAAGCCATTTTGTATGTAAGAAAAACTGAAAACAAAAATTTGGATTCGACCGTCGTCATACAACGTCCTTAAATAAATGGGAGAGAGAAATGTCGCTAGAAAAGCTTCTCGATCTGCTTGAGCCGGTGTGAAAAGTTGATACGCATAAATAGCCAGATTCCCGAATCGCTGATGAATGGAAAAGTTTATCGTATTCGATCGGATGAGATATTCAATGTAAACAAATGATTTTAAGGAAAAATTGATGGATTACACATTAAACACTCGATGTAAAGCGAAGGTATACATTGTCGGATGCTGGATCCATGTACGCGGTACATGGCAGAGAAAACGGATTAGAAGCAGTTCGCTAATCATTACAGTCCACTGCATTAACACAATTGATTTTTCGCATCTCAGCAGTCGTGCCAATGACGCTCATACAACATATAGGCCTTGAATGCACATGATTTATTGTGTTTTTTCTTGCTGTCACTAAACCCTCAAGTTTTGCAATATATTTCAAGAGACCACGGAGGAATATTACCAGTGATTTGGTGCACAGCGTACGTGAGATTGTGTAGAGAGAAAAAATGGGGTTGGCTTTTACTCTGGGGAAAAGCGAGAAGTCGTCTCCAGAAAGTTTTCCTCATTCGGCCTCAATCACGCGATCAATTTCCTCGATCCCTGTACTCGCATGTTTATTTTTTCGATGATAAACCCTCGAGAAAATCTTTGATTCGATATTATATTTATGGAAATAAAACTCAGCGTGGAATCGTTCGGTCCGCGAAGAATATTCTTCGAAGCTCCGCGAAACGTACAATTGCGCGTACAACAATCCGCGTACGGACAACTTTTTAAATCGTTGTATGTCCAAAATGAAGTTACGATCCAAGTTTCTTCTTGGTCTCAGGATCAAGCAGGTCACCGTAATTTTCTTTCGTTACTCACAATATAAGTTGTTGTTATCCTGATCCCTGGGGTCGTGTTGCTCCACGAGGCAGTCTCGATAACCAGATTTTTCCTCATTGAGCGTAACGCTACGTGTTCTCGGTTTCACTGTATTATAACTGTTGGTAATGTTGGAAGAGGGTACTCGCGATTTTCTACGACCACGAGAAGAGTTCATTGCGAAAGAGAGTCCGAATTTCGACAAATTCCTCAAGATACTTAAAGATCCATTTAGTATTAATTGTCATCGATAGACATTGCGGTGGTTATACAAAGAAATCGCGGTTAACGGGTTTGTTCTCGAAGAATGTGACAAGCGTTAGGAGCCACTCGCAAATATGCGTCGACACAGTGAAACAAGTTTTTTTTCGTCGTTGTTGTTGTCCGAAACGGATTGAGCGGTCCCGAGGAAATGTTAAGCAGAGAAAGTTACATCGGCGCTTCGATCTCTGTTGTGATGCCCGGTCAACGGCCGAATTATCGACATAAACACGAGCCTTTCACCGGGTGATACATCTATCAATTTATAAGCCTATATGCTTTATTGTCTCGTTGATGCGAGAGCAGACACCTCTTGATTGACGATCCTTCATTCGTTCAATCCGTGGCTAAATTCTGTTGGCAATCTTGATAGAGAAATCAATGAATTTCGCGTTGATAGTGATGGCATCTGACGCAAAAATATGTACCAACATTTTCATGGGTCGGTAAGCATTCAATTCAAAATATTCCGTATAGTAATTGAGCGAAAAACGTAGCAGTGTCGAGGTATAATGAATAAGGAACGAACCTGTGCTGGTTGATCTCAATATTCAGACGACAACGACGAGAATTGTTGTGCGATTCGTCAATGCGGTTTAGATAAGCGTTATATTCGTTAAGTCAGTGACTAAATTAAACGATAAAGAGGTGTCGTCCGTTAGGTAGATAAATTCTTGACGCTTAAGGACGTTGTATGCTAAATTTTCTATCGATAGAATTCCTTTAAATTTTCACCACACAAAGAGAATAGTGATGTCTAATAGCTCGCGCAATTTTAAGAGGTTTCGCCATGCAGAAGTCGAGATATTCATTTATAAAAATCACAATTTGGAGTAGTTTCTCATAAGAGCGTGTGTTAAAAGTTGCAATTTTCAACATTAAATATTTCGATTTATAAATGGTGAAGCCTCTTAAAACTTTGCATACACTTTTATGTAACATCGAAGAAGCTTTATTTATTTTTTCAAAACAATCGGTCGTAAAATTTTTTCGAAATTTTTTTTATTATATAACAAATGCAGATTACCTCGGACAATCTTGGATTTAGAGTATGCTGTTCTTTAGACAATTTGTAACAATTTTTTTTAATGAACTTAGGCTCGCAAACCATTTTGTATGTAAGAAAAACTGAAAAGAAACATTTAGATTTGAGCGTCGCCACACAACGTCCTTAAACCGACGCACGTGTGTCTTTTCGTCAACACCTATAGAGGCGAATATCCACGAGAAAGAGAGAGATAGCAATAAGCATTAATATGACTGGCGTAGATCACGTACGATAATAGTTTTACGAGTGAATAATAGTCGCGGAGCTAAAACGCTATGCATAGCGGGCGGTAGAGTCCGAAGAGCGTTGATATATATACAGCGGACAAAGTACATGTAGAAATCCTCGTGGTTTTTGTCCTTCGTCGTGGCTTTTGCTGATAGAGCTTGACACGTCGTTGTCGCGCTGTTCCATGTTCGTCCGTGCCGCACTACTGTCCCATATACTTTTCCATTAAATACGCGTGTACGTGAACAGTGCGTTGAAGGTATTGTTCCGGTAAGCGCGTATAATACGCATTCCGAAGGATGTAGCTGGCGAATACGTGCGCTCTCGGTGCGTACCACAGCAGTGCATTGAAGAGGAAGGAAACTGAAGCTCTTCCAACGAACTAATGCATAATATCGTAACAATGCTGTTGAGAAAAGTAGGTGGGAGGCAAAATAGGCACCAGAGAGCGAGATGAGAATCATCGCGGAAGGGGAAAAAGCTCAAGTACAAGGCCAAAGCGATAGAGACACTTCGCCTACATTCGTATATACGAACTGCCAAGCTTACCCGAGTTTTCTCGTCTCATTAACAATAACAACGTCAACGTATTCAGACTTTCTTTCTATTTATTCTACTTTCTTCAATGTCTCTGCCATCCTCTCTCTTTCCCTCTCTCTTTCCTCTGTTTTATTTCTTATTTTTTATTTTATGTTAATTTTATTTTTTGCGTGCCTGCGAATGCTTATGTTTATTTTTATTGTTATTCTTGTTTTGTGTTCATTTGATTGATTCATTTTTTCTTCTGGTTTATCTGATTACTCGTTTTTTGCGTGCATGCGGTTTTTCATTTATTAGAATCTTATTTTTGTCTTTTCTTAATTATTTCGAATAGTGTATTTTTTGTTTTTGATTCATTTGCCCTTTGGATTCTTCCTGGGCATAAATAAATACATCTATCTATCTAGCTATCTTCGTCTTTTGCTAGCTGTGTCCCCGAACTGCTGCAGTTTTGCATCCACAAAAGCGATGCCCGTCTACTACGTCACTTTTCCTCCCTCGCAGTGTTTCTATTATCGCTCAACAGTCGCGTATCATCCTCAGGGTCGACCTACCACCCCACGGATAAACAATGGCAGTGTATATATTACGAGGGAGAGCGAAACGACACCGAGAGATACAGACAGAGAATAGCTAGGCAGAATTTGTATTAGTGAGCCGTATTATTACCCAGCAAAAACGTACAACTGCTGTGTATAGGTTTGAGCAGCTGGATATATGAGAGAGCTTCTAGGATGACAATGAGTTGAGGCAAAGCCAGCAGAGCAGGCAGCCAGAATGGAAGAGATAATGAGAGGAAATACAAGGTAAAGCTCGCGGTGACCGAGATGCGAGAATCTCACTGCTGATGCCTTCCTTACACTTTGTGCTAAGGCCGAGTCTATTCACAAGTGCTTCCGTCGCTCATGGGGCTTTTGGCTCTCTTCATTTCCACTTCGTGATGAATCAACTTTTGCTCGAATCTAATAAGAATCCAGGGCTTGTAGAATCAATATTTTATGACGTTGCAGAACGATCGTATTCAAAGTCATAGATTTATGAGTTTTTTCAAGAAACAGAAACATTCGAATCACGGTGTACCTAATGATTGTGCTTTCGTGGTCATTAAAAAATCTAGTTTTAAAAAAACACGTTTCCTTAACCCTTACTTGCCAGCTTGGGGTACAAACTACCCCAGGCCTATTAAGGTATTACCATCGCAAAATGGATCGATTTAGGATTTTTTTTTTTTTTATTTTGTGTTAAATGTTCTTGACATTAAAACGAACATTTTTACTATTAGACGAAACATTTTCTGACGTCTAGATTTTGAGATATTTAATTTCCAATTTTTTTTTATTTTTCCCATCTAAACGCGTGAAAATTAAAGTCACGTTTCTTTTGATTTTTTCTTGCAACTTTTTAACGAAACGTGACTTCAATTTACACGCGTTTAGATGGGAAAAATAAAAAATTGAAAATTAAATATTTTAAATTATAGACGACAGAAAATGTTTCGTCTTACAGAAAAATTGTTCGTTTTAATGTCAAGAACATTTTACATAAAATATTAAGAAAATCCTAAATTAATCCATTTTGCGATGGTAATAGTTTAAGAAAGATAGTCATTTTTCCACTTTTGTTGGTTTTAGCATTTTTTTTAGTGTACTTAAATTTAATTCTTGGCTATACGAAGTAAACAATCTTTTAAAAAACAGCTTCCAATACGTTCTACAACAATTTTCAAGTCGAAATATTCATTAGTTCATTTTTTATAACGGTTTTTGTCACTGGGGTACAAATGTACCCCATGGTGACAAGTACGTAATTCTACAAAGGTGTGGCAAGTAAGGGTTAATTTAACTTTGAAACTTTGGGATTATTGTTTGTACTTGACAATGCAGATTGCAGTCCCTTGATCCTATTGGAAAATTGTCTCCATTCCTCTTTCGACTGTTTCATTGCGAACATCTTCACGCGCGCATACGTAGCCACTTGTTATACACCCTGGAATGACCCCTCAAATAACTTTGCAAGCGATGACGAGTCAGTAAACGTGAAACGCCTCGTACTATTCGTGCCTTTAGCTTTTATTAGCATGGACGGAAATAAATAGAAAACTATATTGCACCCTCGTGTATTTATATGTATACGGTTTATACGTTTACGAAACTCACCCGCTCTCTTGTTGACTGCTGTGTTAATCATAGAACCGAGCTTGGTGAGGCTGGACTGCCTCATGATACTGGAGGGACTCTTCATTTGCTTGGGGCGCAAAGTTGTGACGTTAGAAACGTCACCTCCTCCTGTACCAAAGCTCGTGCCAGAAGTCGTGCGAGACTGCAACACACCGCTGGCGCCGTTCCAGCAATTCGAATCGATCGATGACTTTGAATTGCAGGGGGACCGCTGATGATGCGGAGCCCCCCATAGACCAACGACCCCTGCGTGACGCGTTTTGATTTTTGTGCTTTTCGTTACTTTTATTGTTCTCCCACCACCTCGATTTTATTTGCCAATTTTTTTCTTCTCTTTTTTCACTCGTTTTTGATTTCACGATATTACGATTAATCTTACTGAGTTTTCCCCTTGGAAGCGACGATGTCGCTTCGTCTTCTTCGAGTTCTTGCCAGTTCGACGCGAGACCGATCATTTACCGCTGCAAAAAAAAATCGATATTAGTATCCTCCTCTTTCTTTTCTCTCGAGCATTCTTTTCCCAATTCGCTCAAGGTCGCATTGTTGTTTGGAATTTTCTTTTTGGACAACATTTCCAGGACAGATCTCTTTACAAATTGTTAGAGTTTTTTTCGAAGAATGTTATTCACACATTTATTGATTCTGTAGAACGCCTCACACATTTTTTTGAGGGTGCATAGAAAATATTAACTTTCACGTGCTTCCGATCGAACAACAAACCTGTGTGCGAAATTTAAAAATATGAGCAAGTGTATTTTTTATTTTGGGTTCGTCATACAGGAAGCTTTGAGCATCGTGCATCTTGAGCATCTTGACGAAGCAATTTGCAGCGTTTTTTGTATTTGCATTTAAATTATATAATTTCGACAATTTTTCTAGGAAGTAAAGAGGAAGTACGGATTTATACACGAGATCTTATAAAATTTGAAAAATTAAAGCGGTTAGACGATTTTTCAGAAAACTCAGATTTTCGTAAAATTCGAAAAATCATAAAATTTCAACTGCTCCACCGATATTTCCCCAATTCAATACCAATCTTCCTATTACGATACTCTATTTATAAAAAAAAAAAATTAGCAATAAGTCTTAAAATTTGTGGAAGTCAGAGCGTCGACACCCTTTTTTTGAAAATTTCAAAATTCCGTAAAATTCGTATTTTTCTAGCAATTCCAACAAAATTTTCAGAGAATGAAGAGCTTGTATATATTAATATCTGTCTAAAACGGGAGCCCTGTATCTCAAACCGTTCTCGAGTTATAAACGTTTGAATTTTGCATTGCCAGAACATACACAGACCCAACATTTTTTCTAGATATGATTTTTTGATGTTTTGGGACATTTTAAGAACATTGACATTGAAAACCGGAAAAACAAAAATTTCACCGTCACATAGTTTCCCCTATGAGGAAGCAAAATATTTAAAAACTCTCAAAATCATTCCATCCAGAAAGAAAGTCTGATAATCAACCTGAAAACTCAACACATCGAAAATTTAGGTCGACGTTCGTTACGACGAGTTACAAAAAATGAAATTGAATTTTTCATAGTTTATTGCTTTGGGTTTGTCTGTTTAGCTATGAGAAAAGATTTGTTTAAACATTGTACACACGTTACGATGATGCGACCAGTATTTACATCGATGGCCAATTATCGGTCGTTCGCTTATACCGAATGGTGTGTTGAGAGGATTTTACGCGTGGGTATTATTTCATGACCACGGAATCTGACGTATATATATATTTCATCCGGACTATGTAATGTTTATTATGTGATGGTATGCGTCGTGGACATTGTTGGTAACATGGATATGGAATACAGAACGATCAGTCTGGCACGTATGTGACCACGATTCAGCCCACGCAGCCTACAGCAACGTACAGGGTGTATCATCACCATTCTGAATTTGGAGACGAGGATCTAGCAAAAATGCTGGATCAGGCGCCCTGCTCGTAATGCGATATTAATTATACTGAAGGATGCCGCTGCCTCAATGAGGCAGAAAGTTTAAACGGGGTGGGACATTAATTGTGGCAGAACTTTGTGAGACTGATTCCGTAAAGCACGATTTTTTACAAAAGAAAAAAAAGTCTCGGGGAGCAATTTTCCAAACTGCTGTAAAAAATTTATTTACGTTATTTACGTGTCTTCCAGCTTTTTCATATGCTTGATGCATCGCAAGGTGAATACTCGATTTTTAATTATCAAGTGACCTCGTAGAGAGAAAAACCGATGAAAATGTTATTAGATTTTTTTTTTTTACTAGGATTTCGGGCATGGATCCATCAGTGTTGATGATTTGTCCTGGGACACCCTTTATGTTTGTACATATATTTTGAAACGGACCTTGATGTAGCAAATTCCACGGTACTGGCACAATCTGACGAGGGTTTCTGGCAAAGCCTACACTCGGCAGAGTCTCGGTGAATCCGTATACGCGAGAACTAGACGACGTTTGTATGACTTCAACGAGCAAATTTGACATCGATCGACAATGAATACGCACTTTGCGTCCTCCTGTTATCGCGATGATTGAGTTTCGGTCAATTAAATTTAGAATTCTCGTTAGTTGACGATAAACTAACACTTTTCATCAAACGAGATGAAAAAAAAGAAGCGAATGCTAAACACGGCTTGCGATGGGGTTGTTTATCTTTTCTCGGATTATCGGTAGATCAAGATTGTTTGGAAAGGAACAGCGAACCGACTCGATTTTACAGTTTAATAATTCCGTATTTTTCATGGACGATATCGATTTTGCAACTGTTCATCGTTGCAGTAACGAAATAACGGACTACGTAGTTAAATGGTGAATCGGGAAAATTAATATTATCATTAAAATCTCCGGGAATCTCTTTATCGCGTCAAGTCCTGGAAGGAACATAACTTTATTAAATCGAGGTGCATTGAAGAGTCTCGATGAGGTATTTTTTAAAAAACTTTTCGCGTTATGGCGACTCTTTGCGGAGAACGTTTGCGAGTGCCAAAGGTCAAGGACGTTGATTGTAAAATTGTCTATCGATAGAATTCCTTTAAATTTGAACGACACTAAAAAAATAGCGAGATTAATAGCTCGCGGAATTTTAAGAGGTTTCACCATGTAGAACTCGAGATATTTATTTATAAAAATCACAATTTTCCGTAGTTTCTCATAAGAGCGTGTGTTAAAAGTTGCAATTTTCAACATTAAATATTTCCATTTCTAAATGGTGAAGCCTCTTAAAACTTTGCATACACTTTTATGTAACATCGAAGAAGCTTTATTTAGTTTTTCAAAAAAAACGGTCGTAAATTTTTTTCGAAATTTTGTTTATTATCTAACAAATACAGATTACCTCGGACAATCTTGGATTTAGAGTATGTTGTTCTTTAGTCAATTTGCAACAACTTTTTTTAATGAACTTGGGCTCGCAAACCATTTTGTATGTAAGAAAAAGTGAAAACAAAAATTTAGAATTGACCGTCGCCATACAACGTCCTCAACGCGACTTTGGAGTTGATAAGGGTCTTCTAAAAATAGGTAATTATAAAATCGAGTTTCTCTGGATCAGGTCTTCATCGTTTCGCCTTTTACGGATCAGCGTCAGGGGTTAGATGCATTGCCCGCGTATAGGCAAAATTAAAAACTTTTAACAACTAAAACGGATTTTTTAAAAAAAGGATGATATTGTTAACAAACAAACGTTTGAGCGATAGCAGGAGATATCATTGTTTGGCAAGTGTGAAATTTCGTAATTTCACTCTTTCGTAATTGCTCGTTCTAATTTATACATTTGCAAGTTGTTGAAAGGTGGACGCTTATCGGATTGCATTTTCTTTGCGCAACCGTTCCTGCACGAACGGTAAACGAAGAAACCACTTCGCCATGTTCTTATTGCGAACGATATCGTACATTTACTTTATGCTCCAACTCATCTTTATAAGTTACATTTGAGACGAGTAAAAAAAAAAATGAAAGAAAAACGAAGGAGAGTGCGAGAGAAAGCGCAGCTAATGCCTCTTACCCTTGAGAATATATCGCGTGAATGCATGATCGTTTTCTGTTGATTCACGTATTATAGGATATGAATCGTTTCATGTAATTCGGCGCCATGGAATTTCTTATTTTTCACTCTTTTGATCCCTCCCCAAGGCCAATGTTTACGAATTAACGCAAATTTATTCGGTCAACTCATTTTTCTAATCCTTTCTGACGAACGTTGGAAAAAAACAACGTTTTATACTGGAATGACATGAAAAATAAAAGATACGAATTTTTTTTTGTACGTGGAATGTTTTATTTGTCGTTTCGCACCATGACAATCGCTCGAGGGCTCATTTCACTTTGCATGAACAATTGGGCACCTAATTTTTCTTCGACTTTGAGGCGATTTTACAAAAGTCGATATTTTCACGTTTCCCTACGGTTTTTTTTTTTTTTTTTTTATACTAGAAACTAAATTTGCAGTAAAATCTTTCTGCGTGAACAGAATTTATTCGTTCAGATTAAGCTCCGATCCTCTGAACAATAGAATTTCGGAAAATTTGTAAATACTCTTCGATTATAAAAGACTTTGAAGAGATTTTTCTTCCTACTGATGATATTGTCATGAACAATAAGACACACTGGATCGACACAATCCCTTAAGATATTACTATCACGAAGCTACTTTATTTCGGGTTCTTTCAAAATTTTGTATGAACGTTCTTGGCACTAAAACTAAAAGTTTTCTCCTATAAAGAAAAATTTTCTGACGTTTAGAATTCGAGATATTTAATTTCCAATTTTTTATTTTTTCCACCTAAACGCATGTGAATTGAAATCGCGTTTCTTTTGTTTTTTTTTTCTTGCAACTTTTTAACGAAAACGTGACTTCAATTTACACGCGTGTAGAAAAATAATAAATTGGAAATTAAAAATCTCGAATTCTAAACGTCAGAAAATTTTTCTTCACAGAAGAAAATTGTTAGTTTTGGTGCCAAGAACGTTTATACAAAATTTTGAAAGAACCCTAAATAAAGTCGTTTCGTGATAGTAATACGTTTAGTTGATTTTGAGCTGATGTTGAATCTCTCGCACATTTAAACAATAAGGATTATTACAAATGTCCATTTTACTGTTTATCCGATAATCACAGTACCAGCATCTGTGCCATTCTCAATGCAAGTGCAACACATATTGACATTCCGTGGTATAATGAAAAACAAGCAGGGATTATTGACACGAAGGAATGTATAGCTTGGTTAGAAGCTCCGAGTCAATATTTAACATGAAGATTGAGAACAGAACGCGGATTATAATCCACGCACTTATCTTTAATTAATTGTTACGATGTTTTTTTTTTTTTATTCCAAGAGGACAAAGATTAATAAATTAGCAGAATTCGGATCCCTCGAAGCAAGGGCACACACGATAACTAAGACGAATGAGACACGAACGAATATTATTTACTGTAGCCAATGAAAACTTGATTGACTAATTCCTCTCAATGTTTTCATTATGCATTACGTCAGCTAATTCTTTTTTTTTAAACATTATGATTTTTTGTATATTTTGGTAGTTGCACATGTTGCTGAAGTTTGCATCGTTGGAATTCAACGAAAAATATATTTTTTATTCATTACTTTAATAATTAATGCAATCGTTCTCATTTTTTCTAGTAAATTCAGTTTTCCAATGGCAAAGAAAACTTTCCCCCCATCATTGACAAATACTGCTATGAAAAATAATCAGTTTTTGTTCCCTTTCAACGATGCAATCTTCAACATCGTAGTTGCTTTGCTTTCGAGTTACTGGAGAATCGTTGACAGACAAGCAGAAGCTTTCATCGATATCTTCGTAAGCGTATCATCATCCACAGAGGTCTTCTTTGCCTTGAAAGAGCTCAGCACAATTAAAGGCTTATGAGAAGCCAAAGCTTAATAGAACAAGTTTACGTTGAAAATGATTGTTCGATCATTCGAGAAGAGTCGTCGTTTCATCGTGTCTCATCATCAATGATCCTCCCTTTTTTTTTTTTTATTCGTTCGGAGTATTAGCCTGATCCATATAAATTATTTTTTTATCGCATTCTATACCGAATGGTTCTCTTGGCTGCTACGTTTTAGGGTTTTAAAAATAATTTTTTATTGGTAGACATCACGTAATCGTAAAATCGTGACAAAAATATAATTTCTAGCGGTTTATCTCGAATTAAGAATACTAGATCGTCGCACGTATCGTGCAAGCGTCATCCATCATTCATTCGCACAAACGAAACCAGTTGGATTCGGATCCAATGAAGCCCATTAATCGGGCGACGATGTGTTGCACTTGTCACTCGAACAGTGTCTCCAATGCACAATTTATGTTACGTTCTGATGAGCAGCGAAACAGTCTCGACGCATTATTATTGTTCGACGGACACAGACGCTGCAGACACACTCTCCGCATTAACAAAGTCTTTTTGACTGTATTACAACCGATAATTCTATAAAATGCAATAATCGGAATACGGTCTTTTCACTTTCATTTTAACGCCTCCAACATTCATTTCGTCACGCACCGTTATTGCATGTTTTTATGTTTCTCTCGTACGTTTCTCTCTCGTATTTGTGTTTCTCTTGCAATCGTTTTTTCTTTTTTTACCCTCGATCTCAACCATTGTTTCAATCATTTATTCCGAAAACTGGCAATACTCGGCAATTCCCTTTTGTCAATAAAATTTACAGACTGAATTCGTAGTATAATTTTTCATTAAAATTCAGATGAGAATTTTCGGAATTTTTCTTTATGATATTTTCTGCGAAAAATTCATCGCGAAATATTTTACGAAAGTGTGAAAAATTCAGCTTTTATCGACGACCTTTGAGAATCGCGAGTTCTGCCTCCGAGTCATTATTTCTCGCTGCACAAATGTATAATTTCGTTATGCATATTTGTAGCAGAAATTCTCTGGCGTTTGGAGAACTTTGGAATTGATCTCGCGAGTGTACAGTGCGATGTACAAAACAATTCCAACGCAATGATTTTCTTCAAATTCTCGAAATTCTAATGCAACGAGTCTCGTTCGAGAGCGAGGAAATTTGCGACAGTCATTAGTAGAAAAAGCTTCACAATAAGCTGAAACTCATTTCAAAGACTTTTGCAGAATTTTGCTTCCTCATATAGCAAGCTATGTGACGGTGAACATTTTTTTTCCACTTCTCAATGTCAATGTGCTTAAAATGTCCCAAAACATCGAAAAATTATTCGTCATAAATTCTCTTCAAAATTGACATAACAATTTTCACAAACTTGACATTTATGTCTGCATCCAACCGAGCCAGGTCGTCAAATTCATCGTTTCTCTTTCCAAATTCTCAACATAAATTTTAGTTACTGCGAAGATGTAATTTCCATTTCAATTAATTTGAAAAACTTTCCTCTCGAACGGGCTACACGTCTCAATTTCTTTATTGCACTGATAAAAAAATTTATAAACTGTCATGCGAGATTTTTTTGAAAGAAAAAATACGAAGTAATTGAAATTATTTTCATTGTGAGTCATGGACGATTTTGACGCGGGTACTCACTTCATTGTACGAGCAGGTTTTTTACGGCGGATATTCGCTGGGCAGAATGCGCAATCGGGCCCAAGAGAGAGAGAGAGAGAGGGAGAAAGAGAGAGGAGAGAAAAAAGTATGAAAAAAATTGCTCGTGGTCGTCGCCACGGACGTACGGCCGAAATGCGAACAGCACGCGTCTGACCTTCCGGTACCACAAAAACCGTTCGTACGTACACATATATATTTTTTTACATAGACACTCATGCACAAGCTTGTCATGTACTGAGTCGTATGAAAGATGAAAAAAGGCTGACAAAACGGAGTAAGAGGAATAAGAATAGATCTGATGTGAATTGTGCTCTGAATATAATCCCTTGCGGCTCGCTCTCTTCTTTTTATCTCAAAGCTTTATCTCCTTCCCCTCCTTTCTCCGGAGTTTCATCACAAAAATATGTAGAACAGGTGAAGTTTAAATTTGCTCAACGTATCTCATTTATAGGTCGAGACATGATAAAAAAAAATATATAGGCACACCACCGAGAGCATGGAGAGCTAGATGTAAATCAGCTGATTTGCATGAGTGCGTGGGTGACTGGAGGTGTCGAATCAATTATGCGATATCCCGCTGCGAATCACTGCGGAATCAAATCTCGCTCCCTCCCCTTGTTCATCATCTCTCGCTTTCTTCAATAGTTTGTAATCGCCGATCAACACTCTGCTCGTGATTGAGTGGTGCTTCGTTATCGTTAACCCGTTGTTCGGTACGTGAAAAAAAAAAACCAGCTCCTAAATTTGACGTTCTTGTAGTTTCAACGTCAGGATTCACGATCGTAATTCAAAGTTTATGAAAAATGCAGTAGAAAATTGCATGGATCTGAACATTTTTTATTCGCATCGTTCTGCGTTTTTGTTATTATTGATATGTTGGCGAAAACATGGGAATTCCCTGATACGAGCCTCAGTAGTTTTTCTTTGGAGTTATTAAATTAAGGGATTTCCATCAAGGGGCATCGATTTACAGCCTTCTCAACAGAGCCACGTTCAAGTAACATCGACCATTAAATAATGCACGAAGAAACTATATACGAAAAATTTTCCAATTGCATGATATTGATACGATTTATTTATCGATGTGTGCTCATGTCTAAAGCGGTTTGAACTTAAGGACGTTGTATGCTAAATTTTCTATCGATAGAATTTCTTTAAATTTGCACCGCACAAAGAGAATTGTGACATCTAATAGCTCGCGCAATTTTAAGAGGTTCCACCATGTAGAAGTCGAGATATTTATTTATAAAAATCACAATTTTCCGTAATTTCTCATAAGAGCGTGTGTTGAAAGTTCCAATTTTCAACATTAAATATTTCGATTTCTAAATGGTGAAGCCTCTTGAAACTTTGCATACACTTTTGTGTAACATCGAAGAAGCTTTATTTAGTTTTTCAAAAAAATCGGTCGTAAAATTTTTTCGAAAATTTGTTTATTATATAACAAATACAGATTACCTCGGACAATTTTGGATTTAGAGTATGTTGTTCTTTAGTCAATTTGCAACAACTTTTTTTAATGAACTTGGGCTCGCAAACCATTTTTTATGTAAGAAAAACTGAAAACAAAAATTTAGATTTGACCGGCGCCATACAAGGTCCTTAAAGCGTTTCTACACCCGAAAAATCTTTTCGAATCTGAGGTCGTTCGAATCTCATGGAGTTTGACTGGCTCTGTATCTGGAAATACTATTTTTCCTAGAAATACATTTACTGCAAAAATAGAATAAACTAAGTATCGTGATATGCTAATTGGTCGTGTGTTATTTCGTATCCATAGAAACGACACAAATGCCAAAGACATTTCGACTTTACACGAGAAAAAGGTTCAAGTTTTAAAAATGAAAAAATTTTATCGCCGGGTTTTCTCCGTGCGATAACAATATTCATCGCAACGCTGTGAACGTGCCAAAAGTTTGGATCTATCTAAAAATACGTTTTTTGCTCGATGCATCACGTCGACCACGGTAAACGAATCATCGATGCACTCCCAAGGATTCGAAACACTAAAAACTTGAGAATTTCTTAACCGTATTCCCCTGCAATCTATTTTTTCGAGCGTAAACCAAAAATATTTTCTTTAGCTTCCAACTCGTTTCTCATTTGCGACAATAACTTATTGAAATGTGCAGCTTTCCTTTCGTTTTTGACAACGAAAAGAATGCTGTGTCGTAAAGACACATTCGGTGATAATTATGACGCTGAAATTTTCATCGTTGCAAATAAACGAAATTGAAATTTGTTCTAAGTCAAAAAAGAAACTTTTTCATTCCACGAAAAAGTTTCGAAGAAGCATAAAAATGGCGGAAAAAATTTCTCCTAAACTTTTGGTAGAATAAAAAAATTGTCTTTTTTTTACTCTGTAATAATTTCTTCAAAACTTCAAGAATTAATTTAATTAATTTAAATTAATTTCTGCGAAACTTCAGGATCTTTGATTATTCGATGACAAAAATTTTTTAGAACGTATAAGAGTTTTAAAAAAATGCGAAGACTGCAAGTTTTTCACTGATCGAAAAATATGACATTACTTTGGAGCCCGTTGTAGGGTTAGAATATTTCCACATAGAGAAGCGTGGCTGCAGCAGTTTCTCGGGGAGTGTACGAAACGAGGGAACATCCTCTTTAAGTCCCGTCCCCCGCGGATCTATCGTGGCTCGACTTTAATCGAGGTTAAATGTTGCATCGTGCATAATAAAAATATGACTATGTATACGTGTATATTTTATACACCAAGTTGAAACAACCTTTTGTAAGTGTGTATCTGTCTGTTTTTTACGTGGAGGTATTACGTGCTGTGCGAGTGTTTTCTTCCCCGAGGGTTGACACAACGGAGACTGAAAAGTGTATATACGTCATCACTTCTCTTGTGTAATTGGGGCACATACGGTTTAAGGATCTGTAAACTCGGGAAGAGTCGCGGAATAAGGGAAAAAATAGTCGCGTGGAGATGAGCAACGGGTTCGCTCAATGTGCATTCTCGAACGAGGCTTGTTCTTACACTTCTTTATATTTCTACTCTATCGCCTCGGTGTTGATAAGTATTTACATGAAAACCGATGAAAACAAAGCGATCGAACGACGATGTTGCGTTGATCGCATATTTGTGTAAATTCGAAACTTTTCCCACACCGACTTTTTACTGTGATTGTTGCGTTTTCAAATTCTGAACATTGATAAATGTTAAAAAAAAAAAAAAAGAAAGCAGTAAATTTTGTAGTTTCTTATGAAAAATTTTATTTTTTCTTGAAATCGTATAAACATGGCGATAATAATTTAGCAAATGCAAACAAGGGTGCTGCGAGAAAATATTGTATTTAATTGATTCTGATCAAGAGGCGAATCTTCAGTCAAAAGTAAAGCTCAGGCCTTCTGCGAAGTGTCGTCAACGCAGACGATGATGAGCCTGTAATTCACGTTCGTTTCGTAACCAGCTGTATGAGCTGATTCAATGAAATACTGAAAAACCAGAGAAGAGAATCTTTTTCCAAATCCTTTTCGTGCTCATCGTCGATTTGCTCTGCAGTTTCCAGGTTTTTCTTCGACAAAGCATTCGAAAGTTCTAAAGCTCGAAAGCCTCCAACGCATCCAAGGCTTAAAAATTTAATGATAACCTTAAGGACGTTGTATGCCAAATTTTCTATCGATAGAATTCCTTTAAATTTGCACTACACAAAGAGAATAGCGATATTTAATAGCTCGCGCAATTTTAAGAGGTTCCACCATGTAGAAGTCGAGATATTTATTTATAAAAATCACAATTTTCAGTAGTTTCTCATAAGAGCGTGTGTTAAAAGTTGCAATTTTCAAAATTAAATATTTCGATTTCTAAATGGTGAAGCCTCTTAAAACTTTGCATACACTTTTGTGTAACATCGAAGAAACTTTATTTAGTTTTTCAAAAAAATCGTTCGTAAAATTTTTTCGAAAATTTGTTTATTATATAACAAATACAGATTACCTCGGACAATTTTGGATTTAGAGTATGTTGTTCTTTAGTCAATTTGTAACAACTTTTTTCAATGAACTTGGGCTCGCAAACCATTTTGTATGTAAGAAAAACTGAAAACAAAAATTTAGATTTGACGGTCGCCATACAACGTCCTTAAGGGTTCGAAATAAAAATAAAACTTCCGTAAAAATTGACGTAATGGGAATAATAACAATAATAAAATACAATTTACGTTCTGCACCCATATGTTTGAAGGGCTCGAAGGTACACCTGTAGAACGAGTCGTAAAAAAATGAAGTACCACTCACGAGTCGGCGTCATACGTTCGCAGTGTACGAACAGCTTTCAGAGCCTTTGGAAAAGGGAGGGAGAAAAATACATACACTCAGTGTGACCGAATGAAAGGGAGGATCCCTACGTATGTACCCATCCGGCAAAGGGTTGGTACTACTAAGTGCTAGAAGGATAAAAGAACATCAGCTGTTACAGGAGAAACGGATTGAGTGGTTGTGCGAGTAAACTGAGCTCGATGTTCGCGTCTAATGGCAAACTCGAGGATAACGTTTCATCAAAGTGATGATATTTTACAGTTTCTAGTAAAACCAACTTTTTTAAATAGGATTTTCAAAATTCTACGTTTGTTTTTCGATAACAAAAATGTATGTTTCGAAATATAAGTTCGTGAAGTTAAGGTATTACTATCACGAAACAACTTTGTTTAGGATTCTTTCAAAATTTTGTATAAACGTTCTTGGCACCAAAACTAACAGTTTTCTCCTCTGAAGAAAAATTTTCTGACGTTTAGAATTCGAGATATTTAATTTCCAATTTTTGTATATTTTTCCCATGTAAACGCGTGTAAATTGAAGTCACGTTTTCGTTAAAAAGTTGGAAGAAAAAAACAAAAGAAACGCGACTTCAATTTACACGCGTTTAGACGGGAAAAAAAAAATTGGAAATGAAATATCTCAAAATCTAAACGTCGGAAAATTTTTCTTCATAGGAGAAAACTATTAGTTTTGGTGCCAAGAACGTTTATGCAAAATTTAGAAAGAATCCTAAATAAAGTCGTTTCGTGATAGTAATAATACCTTAATGAAGTGTAGACATTTTGCCTGATGACGAAAATCATGATTCAGGCATATGTAGAAAATGATTTAAAAAAAATCGCTTTATATTCACGCTCCTTATCGAGTTGTTTCGGTCAATTAGTCCTCATAAAACATGTACTTTGAAATATTGATATTAATCGATATCGGGCTATCTATAAGAAGCCGTTAAGGAAGACACAAGAATATTTTTTCAAGCACCAAGGAAATGTAATATTTGAAAGCCTTAAATCGATACCCCGGCGGATCCTTCGTGTACGCGAGGACGATAACTAGAATATAATTCTCAAGTAAACCAGTCATTGGCTCACACACCGTTCTTATCTGCTCCCGCGCGTCCGTCAGTGAGTTAATAGATTTTTTTTTTAGCAAAGAAATAAGTGAGCATCGAACGACACTATACTCGCGAGGATGTTTTTTCTAAGCTCACTTCGTTTTGCGAAACCACTTCCCGTGGATAAATAGGCGGGGTCTATAGAGGAAGATGGAAGGTGTGTTGTTATAGTCAAAGGTCCTCTAGCCCTCAACGTGCCACGATCGAGTTTCCAGGCTCCTCGTTGTGATACTGTTCGCTCTATCCTTCTCTTTCGACGCGTTTTCCTCACTCGTTTACCAAAGAAGAAGACGAGACTCTCACTGCAATCTACTCGTTCGCTATATACATAGCTACACTAAGACAAACAGCTCGTCGTAACCCGAGCAACGGGTTTTTGCGCCTTGTCGAGACTGCTAATGCTATGCTCACTGATTCTCCACTACGCCGATGTATTTTAATGGCTTTTTAAACAATTCGTAGGCGTCGAGACAAACCATCAGCCACGATGTCCTGCGAGTAAGATCCAAAGCACCAAAAAGAGAAAAAAAAAATAGCCTCTACGAAAACAATGAGCTTCGTGGGTTTCTGCACGTTGTCTCTATAGTCGCCCATTCTCGTTTCAACGACCCAAACAATCTCTCATCGTGTCTCGATCTCGCACTGCGTCAGGTTCAACTTAATATTTCATGTAGTTCTGATTTAATATGTACGAGGAATGAGAAGATTTGCACAAGTTTGGGAAATACGAGGTTAATATTGCTACGAGCTCTCTGCTGTACAAGTTTCCATGCGGTCAAACTTTTCGATGAGATCTCTCGGGCGACCTTCTGTTATTTGTGCGTGAGTCCGCGCAATACGTGACCGCCTAGTTCTCTCCGCACAACAAACCAGATTGATTATCGCCCTTCTTTTTTATTCCCCGAGTGCTCATTCGAACGAATCTAGTACAGTCTCCCAACCCCTCTCACCAATTCTCTGATAAACGATAGAAATTCTGAATAATGAAGTTTGCTTTGTTATTTGTATACACATCGAGACTTTGATTGATGATACTGTATTTTTGAGGAGTGTGTCGATTCGTAGATATTTGTGAACATTTATGTTGATTGCTTTTCGAAAATTGCTTCGTACTAATATGATTTCTCCAACTTTCATCGTCGTTCGATCAATTTTGTGCATTTATTCGTGTCATTTCTTCAAATTATTTGTAGGGGTTCAGTCGTCAGTTTTAACGGTATTACTATGCACGAAACAACTCCCTTTAGGGTTCTTTCAAAATTTTGAATAAACGTTCTTGCCACCAAAACTAAAAGTTTTCTCCTCTGAAGAAAAATTTTCCGACGTTTAGAATTCGAGATATTTCATTTCCAATTTTTTATTTTTCCTGTCTAAACGCGTGTCAATTTAAGTCACGTTTCGTTAAAAAGTTGCAAGAAAAAAAAACAAAAGAAACGCGACTTCAATTTACACGCGTTTAGATGGGAAAAATAAAAAAATGGGAAATTAAATATCTCAAATTCTAAACGTCAGAAAATTTTTCTTCAGAGGAGAAAACTGTTAGTTTTGGTGCCAAGAACGTTTATACAAAATTTTGAAAGAATCCAAAATAAAGTCGTTTTTTGATAGTAATACGTTAAAAAATGCGTTGAAACCTTGAGATTTTCATAATTTCCAAAATGATAACATTTTCAAGATTTTTTACGATTTTCATGAATTTTTTGAGAAAATTTTATCAGACTCAGCCAAATGGTTCTCTTCATTTTGTGAAGAATACCATTTCTGTAAGCGCGAAATGCTTCCAGGCTTTGTTGATATTTTGCATATTTTTAATCTTAAAAAAAGAGCTTCCGCTCGCCTAACAATTTCAAGCTTTTCAGCTCGTAAAAAAAAATCATTTCTATTTGTATTGCAGGATTTTTTTTGTTCCATGTCCTTCCCCACTCTTTTGCTCACTAGGATTGTTCTTTTATTGCGACTTCTCGTCGTTTCGCCAACGAAGCATTAGACGAGAGATATATGTATACCTGTGTCGAAAGAGTCTCGAGTTTGATACAAAAGTTTATATCGCCCTTGTGCATATTTCCTGCTCCCTCGTTTTTTCCTCTTCATTCTTTTTTTCATATCGCTAGAAAAGTATTCTTCGAGGGTCCTCCCTGTATGACTAAGAGAATTCCTTGGACGATTGCCAGTTTGGAATAAATAAAAAAAAAAAAGAAAAAGAAGCATTTCGTCGTAGGAAACGAGGCTGATAGACGAGTGCAATGCTCGCATAGTAATGCGACGTCACAGGAGAGCAGAACCCGATGCATTGCGGTATATTTTGTGGCTGGAGCATTTTTTCAAGTACTAATCAATTTTGTGTTAGAGAAAAATCGAAAGAGGGTTGGGAACGCGAAGCAATTGCCTTGAGAGAGAAATTCAAAGACGAAAGTTGTCGAGGACGTAGAAATGAAAAAAAAAAAAAAAAAAAATAGAAGAAAGCACATCACCACGTTGTTGGCATGTGCAAAGAGCACGAAATAATTTCATAAGAGTCCAAAAAGCCGCTTCCAAAAGTCTTTTTCCACAGTCTCACAGAATTTTCTCTCTCGACTTGTTCGTCAGTTTTGTTCCGGTCAATATCGAAAAAGTGACTAATCTCGCGAGAGACTCGAATTGTTATTCTTTAAATAAAATAAAAATAAAATAGATACATAAGCACAAAGTCATCGCGTTATAAATATTGCCCCTGTGAGAGCAAACATTACTCACCAAGAAAATTGCGGTTGACTGGGAACTTTTAGGGTTGGTGTTTATTTATGGCCTCAATGAGAGGTGAAGATTATTTTCCTGCCCGCCACACACGACCAACAAAATTATTAAGAATCTTGTTTTTTGTCCAGAAACGCGTGTTTCACTCAACGTAGGTATTTCGAATGTTGTTCAATATGCTTCGCTCTTAAAAAGGATTCGTAGTGGGCCAAGGTTTCATTTAAGATTAAACAAACAATTTTTGAAGCAATATTATTTTTTTTCACTTCACATTCACTGTCGTACACGATAAGAGAAACATCATCACTGCTCCCACCAAAAACTTCGTCTTGTAACGTCCACATGCATCGGTAAAAGCATGTACATATTTCTTTTTTTATTATCACCACAAAAGATCGAAAAAAAATGGAAAAAAGTTGAAAAAAACAAGCAATCTCTCACTGGACCGGCCTGTTGTTCGATTGCAATTATTAACCTGACAGCAAAATGTATTTGTCTTCTCCGTTCGTTCGAGTACAAGTTATGTTTACTACTAAAAACGTTACGCCGTCTTCGTACCAACGACTGTCGTGCCTCCGTAGACACACTGCGCCAGCCTATTTTTCTTTATTTTTATTTCCCTTTTCTTCTACCACATATATATATCGCTTTCTCTCGCTCTTTCTCGAACACACGATTTCTCTCCTTCAGCAAACTCCTGCGCTATGTTACACAGTGTGTGGTGCCTTCACGAGAGCGTCGCCGCGAGTGTACGCAAGAGTGTAAAACCCGTACCTCGGGACAGAACCAAGTAGTAAAGGGACGAAACGCAGCAGACGAGACTCCCGAGTCTTTCCGAGCTTAACCGAACACTACCCCGAAACTCGAGCGCAACAGTTGCCTCCGACCGTATCAGAATGATTTTTCTTCTCTTCTTTTTTAACCATTTCGAGACGAAACACCTAGTGCAACCTGACGCCTGTCTCTCTCTCTCTCTCTCTCTCGCTCTCGCTTGCTCCGAAAGGTGCTCTAATTCTGACGTTATCGAATTTTTCAAAATCATATTATTTCACTACTTTTCCGGCCATTTTCTTCTGAGTTAATTATAGAAATTTCGTGATCAATAAAATAGTGACTCGAGTAATTGAATCAAAAAATGTCGAAACTACGGAAAATTCGTGGACTCGAAAAAAATTCGATCAGATGTTGATTTTGTTGTCTCAGCACTTGGAAAATAAACTAAATTCTTCCTGATATTTTGCCAACTTCATGAATTTTTGGAGAATTTAATTATTGGTACGATTACGTTTCATACGTTCCTGATTCACGCTCCTACTTTTTGCTCCTGTAATTGGTTTACTATGATTAATGAATCTCTCTCATTAACGTGTAACTATCACAAAACGACTTTATTTAGGATTCGTTCAAAATTTTGTATAAATGTTCTTGGCACCAAAACTAACAGTTTTTTGCTCTGAAGAAAAATTTTCTGATGTTTAGAATTTGAGATATTTAATTTCCCATCTAAACGCGCGTAAATTGAAGTCGCGTTTCTTTTGTTTTTTTCTTGCAACTTTTTAACGAAACGTGGTTTCAATTTACACGCGATTAGATGGGAAATGTATAAAAAATTGAAAATTAAATATCTCAAATTCTAAACGTCAGAAAATTTTTCTTCACAGGAGAAAACTGTTAGTTTTGGTGCCAAGAACGTTTATACAAAATTTTAAAAGAACCCCAAATAAAGTCGTTTTGTTGATCAGTAATTGTTTTTTTTTTCTTTTCATAATATGGAATTTCGGGGGGAGAGGATCAACTGAATTCGGGAGCACTCGTGTGAAAGACCAAAAACTCTATCGTAAAGCTAAGCGTAAGTGATCGAGGCTGAAGCTATCGATTTATAGTTCGTACTCTTACTCTATTTGCTTATTACCGTGAATATGCCAAGAGCGCGTACTCGGGAGAGGATTGTCAATAACACAACAGCTGCGTTGGAAGAATAGAAAAATGTATTTTACAAAGCGATACACGAATGATTTATTATCGCCCTGTTTTCGTCACTCCAGAAAAATATTTTTTTTCTCGTACTCGTACTCGTAAAAATCGTCGATTTTTACTCCCATCGGTGCTCTATCAATTTTCACCATTTTTTTCGGGCATGATAGCAATGTGTGCTTGTCCGATATTCCTTGCATTTGTAACCATTGCTCGTTGATGGATCTTTTTCTGGTTTTAGTATGTCCGAGTAATAGGACTCGACCAAACAGATTTCTTCGTAAAGATCCTCTTCTGACATTTCGACGATACTGCTGCATTCCTCCAGGAGCCAGCAAAAATTGTACGGTAGGAATTTCAATACGTCGCGGAAATTGGCTTGATGAGTTTGACTGAAGACACAACGCAGTAGCCAGTATTCGGTGTACGGTCTGAACAAAGTTTCAGTCTCGTTGTCCGAACATGAGAAATTGTTTTCTTTCAGATCGTCCTCCGAAGAGTTGAAACTGGTCTCGTGTAATATTGATAAGTCGGCATCGTTCAAGCCGAAATCGTTGTCAACGTATATTTCGTCCTCATCATTGGCTTGGTCCGCGTCAAGGTTTCCATCCTCCTCGGACGATATTGCCGTCTTGCTGGATTCGTCGTTCTTCTGAAATTTCTTCTTACGACTTTTTGATGAAATCGCAGCGTTACACTTTGTCCGAGTTTCGAGCGATACGAACTTTCCCGTTTGAGGATCTCGCACTGTTGGAGGATTTGGTTTATAAAGTCGAGGCCATGTGGATTCGCCTTTCAAAGTCATAACTAGCCTCCTCTTTTCGAACCTCGACATGCTCACATTCCACTTATCCAGCGAATCAATAATTCGATGGATTTCGTGATCGCTGGCGCTTTCACAATCATCAGCGACGCCTTTTGTACTCGGGGAATTATTCGTACCCTCGTCGTCAGAGTCATCGTCGTTCCTCACGAGGAGCTTGCCATCAGGAAAAACTTCGTCGAAACAAAAATCGAGCGAATTGTTGGTCGCGTTACAACGACGTTTCTCCGAAGCTCTAAAAACATCGTCGTACTCGTCACGTTTTCCTGGATCGATGTGAAGAATGAAGGGTGCTTTGCGATGAAGATATTCTTCGAGATCATCGCAAGCATCACGGACAGGATGAGTTTCACTTTCAGTTTCAATGGGCCTTTCGATTTGTGTTTTTTCGTTGTATTCCTTCACACTTGGTAATTTTGCTTGCAGATAAGGAGGAACAACTTTTTCCAAAAAGTGTAATCCTGTGTCGACGATCCTCAGATTTATGTTGCAATGTGCAGCCAAAACTTCAAGCCTGAAATTCGTTGAAAAATTTTTTTAATTTTTTTCGTTTGCGCTCATTTAAGGTCGGTTTTAGAATTATCGTTCACAATTTAATGAAATTTGGTTCAGTAGTAGATTATGATAAGAAAAAGATCCAGTCAAATTTTCCAGAGGCTAGAGCGAACCAGAAAAAAGATAATCGTGCTGGTAATTTCATGAATTAACATCGATTTCATAAATTTCATTGTATTTTACAATGGAAACTGTGATTTCTGCTAAGAATTAAGGAGGTTGGCTGCACACAACAATGTTGCCATGTTAAAAGCATAGAAAAATTCGAAATGATTAAAATTTGATGAAATTTGGTGAGTATATTCTTTAGTATTATATATGAATGTCCAAATTTTTCAAGATTTTTCTTCTACATAGTTTTCGAGTAATTGAACACTAGAGTTTACATGCATAAGCATATTCAGATATATATAGGTATATTTTTTGCACATTGTAAACTCCAATTATTCGACAACTATGCAGACGAAAAATTAGAAAAAAATTGTGTCATCGTATTTGATGCTAAAGAATGTCATCACCAAATTTTATTAAATTCTTATCATATTGTCGTATGTAGCCAACCTCCTTAATAAGAATTCGTTGTAAAATACAATGAAAACTGAGATTTGTCATAAAACTCAATGTTAAATGTAGAAAGCTATCAATGTGAATATCTTTTCTCTGGTTCTCTGTAGCCTATTGAAAATTTGACTGGATCTTTTTCTAATCCTAAATCCTAAACGATAATTCTAAAACCGACAGTACTGTTTCAAACCCCATGAATCCAAATTTTCTCATGAGATTTATTAATTTTCATTAGCCATTACGTCAACTTACGTTTTGGGTTTTGTCATGTAACCAATTTTCGTTGCACTGAAATCTGCGCGTAATACGGATGCTAAATCCTTTTCAGGATTTTGGAGCATTTGTTGCAAATACGAATGTTGCGGTGTTAAAGAGGGTGGAAAGAATTCAACTTCCTTTTGCGCCGGAGCCATGGTCTCGTCTAATTTTTCAATGACATTTTTCATCGCGTCGGTGAGATTTCGCGGCATCAGGTGGTAAAGCGACGTAACAGCTGGTTCCTCTCTGTGATTACTTTTTGCCTTCATAGCAGCAAAATAATTCAAGAACAAATGACTGTTGCCGGGTGTGTCAGGATCTCTTTTTAACTTTGTTGGATAATGAACGTTAACCAGGAGATTGCGACGGCACTCGATGTAACGTTGCCATTCGCAGAAACTGAACAATTTCGATCCATCCAGGCCTCTCGCTGTGGCAGCTCTGAAACGTTACAACGAAACGATTTACTAAATTGAAAAAAAGTGCCTTTGGACACAAAAACGATCGAGTTTTGAATATTAATTGGGAGCGTACACCGAACGTTCTACGATAGTCTAGAAAAAAGAGAAAAGGAAAAGAGATTGTTGTACGTTCATAAAGATCGATCACATTTGCACAATTCTTCTTGTTTTGGATTGCAATATTTTTCTTTGATTTTTTCGCCATCGGTTGAAGGGCACGTGATCGATTGAGACTGGACTACTGCGTAAGGAATCGGATCGTGATTTTCGTTGGTGCAGTAAATCCCCCAAGCACCATTACGATGAAAAGTTATTCCACCAGCCGGATGACCGAATCTTTCCCAAGCGCGGTCTGTATGTTTTTTCAAAATTTCCCGAGGCGTAGAACTTTCGATAGTCACATCGTTGACTATGGAACGAGCCAAGGCCATTTTTATAATGGATTCTCCATGCCCAGTGAGACAACATGCGGATTTCTCATCGGCAAAAATACCGCAGCCCATCAGCGAAGTGTCACCAACTCGTCCGACCATTTTACCCCTTGTACCACCGGTCGATGTTCCAGCGACGATCGAACGTCCGTCCCAGGCTATACAGCCGACGGCTCCAAGATTATTGGCTATATACGACGTGATTTATTGCTCGTATCAGTTCGTCTACTCTCTTTACTCATTATAATACGCAAATGTCGGAGTTTACGCTGACAAACGATCGATACGCGTATTAAATCCTCATTACTTTTCAACATCTCGGTATTGTCATTACGACGATGATCATCGACGAAAAATCCTTTGCTCGGTGGATACTTTGTTTCGTTGGCAAAATACGAAGCTGGGGAAATTATGTTCTCCGGCGATATTGATTTTATACCAGAAATCTTCGCTAATCTGTCAGCACCTGATGTTCCGATAATGGTATTTGGATAATTTTCCATGACGTAACGAGCCAACGATATCGGATGTTCTATTTTTCGTATTGCCACGACCGAACCACACTCGCACTCTGTCCCATTCATAATGCAAGCGTCCATCTCGACGTAACCTGAGATCGTGTGAAGAAAAAAAAATTCTTTATAATGTAAAGAAAAAAACTATGTTTACCTGTAATAATAACTAATCGGAACCATTTACACATACCTTTTTTATTAACGACCGAACCGTAGCCACAATTGAAGAATTCGTCATTCTCGAGCCACCACAATGCAGCCTCTACTGCGTCTACGGAATTCCCACCGCTCAGTATTTTCTGATATCCGAGAGATGCGGATATTTTGCATGCCTCGACCAACTCAACAAATACCAAGTTTAACGAGTAGTCCGCGACGATACCACCGTGAACTATTACACACGGCTCGATAATTCCCGGTAGCAAAGAGACAACGGAAGAATTCTCCGCGTTGTCTGTTCCGCGATATTTACATGTTTTGTCCATTTTAATAATTAGTTTATTGCGTTCCGCGTTTTGTAATCGATTAAAAATGATTTCTTAACCCATAATTTATGAAATTAGTCAAAGAGTGTGAAAATAATTGAAAGTATCGGATTTCTTTGTTTTTCTTCTCTTTTCTGATGATCGTAGAGGTTCCATTCGTAATGATGATTTTTCTAACATGCTCAAGGCTGAACGCACGACGACCTGTTCGTTTATTTATTTGTCATAAATATGGAATATTAATCACCTATTAATTTTTTCGACTACGCGACTGATTTCATACTCCGTTACTCCATCGAGAGCGAACAGCATTTTCAACACTACGACGATGATTGCCATCGCTCTGCCCTCGTAGTTTGGAAACCAGGCCGTCTTAGCGTTGAATGGCATTCTTGGTGGCGACAATGCCATCATTCGTTCCGCGTAAATGGCTATTCCTTCTGTAATGAAAATCCACTCCCTTTAATTAAAAATACAGCTTTCTAGTCGAATAAATTGACACAAAATTCAAGAGGGGAAGAATTTTTTACTTGGTAACTGCAGCTCGGTACAATAACGCTCGATCAACGACAGAAGATCCGGTGTTTTAGTTTCCCAAACGTCTAGAAACCTCGCCATGTTTCCGATCGATCGCCTCAAGCCTTTATGCTTTATTTCTGCTCTTTGATACAACATATTCACTTCTTTTCTCGTAAGCGTTACTTCCGGTGGTAGCAAATGATCTAATCTGTAATATGACAAGTGTCCTTCCCTAGCCCACCTGTAAGAATGTCAATAACATTACTTTATCGGTTTTCGATTTTTTTTCTTTTAAGGAGGTTGGCTACATACGACAATATGATAAGAATTTAATAAAATTTGGTGATAACATTCTTTAGCATCAAATACGATGACACTATTTTTTTTTAAATTCATCGTCTACATAGTTGTCGAATAATTGGAGTTTACAATACGCAAAGGAGCAAGTAGAGCTCTGTCTTCCTGAATAATTTGCAACAGATTCATTGGTCACGACTACTCGTTAGGCAATTGCAAAATGTACGGAAATTTTTTTTTTTTTTTTTTTTTTTTTTTTTTTTAATTGACAATTACAATTTCTTCATAATTTTTTGCAAAAAAAAAAGTCAGATTTGTAGATTTTTTTCTCGACATTTTTTTTATATTAAAAATTGTACAAATTAAGGAGGTTGGCTACATACGACAATGTGATAAGAATTTAATAAAATTTGGTGATGATATTCTTTAGCATTAAATACCATGACACAATTTTTTTCAAATTTTTCGTTTATATAGTTGGCGAATAATTGGAGTTTACAATATGCAAAAGATATACCTATATATATCCGAATCCTATGCTTATGCATGTAAACTCTAGTGTCCAATTACTCGAAAACTATGTAGAAGAAAAATCTTTAAAAATTTGTATATTCATATTTAATACTAAAGAATATACTCATCAAATTTCATTAAATTCTAATCATTTCGAATTTTCCTATGCTTTTAAAATGGCAACATTGTTGTGTGTAGCCACCCTCCTTAACATGCCATGACATAAATTTTGTTCGGTATTAGAGTTTCTTACATACCTCAACATATCGGCTAATTGGATATTCTCGTCGTGTATACGAAGCGCGAGATAAATCAATGCCCATAATTGTATAGGCGTCATAACTTGTGGACCATCACAATATGCACTTCGCTTGTATGTTCGATGAAACTTGGCTCGATTCTCGCGGGGCAACTTTGTCGACAATTGTTTGATCCTTTGAGATTCCTTTTTCGCCGCCTTGTTGAATCGGATACTGTTTAATATTGATTGAAAATCGAGTCAACTTACGTTAGTCCACCGATGAAAATACTTTCATTAAGGTTTCAGTATTTCATTAATTACACACTTTTCTGGAACATGCTTATATTTCCAAACAGAACGGGATGGAAATGATTAAGGTATTACTATCGCAAAACGACTTTATTTAGGGTTCTTTTAAAATTTTCTATTAACGTTCTTGGCACCAAAACTAACAGTTTTCTCCTCTGAAGAAAAATTTTCTTACGTTTAGAATTTGAGATATTTAATTTCCAATTTTTTATTTTTCCCGTCTAAACGCGTGTAAATTGGAATCTCGTTCCGTTAAAAAGTACATGCGTACATGCGTTTCGATGGGAAAAATAAAAAATGGAAAATTAAATATCTCAAATTCTAAACGTCAGAAAATTTTTCTTCAGAAAAGAAAACTGTTAGTTTTGGTGCCAAGAACATTTATACAAAATTTTGAAAGAATCCTAAATAAAGTCGTTTTGTGATAGTAATACGTTAAAAGGAAACGACGTGTAACTTATTTTTTTCTCGGAATATCAAGCATGAGTGTTCATTTTAGTTATTCCTTCCGGACTCATGCATAACGTTATTCACTACCTACATGAACTTATTGCCTGTATAAAATAACAGAGTCAAGACTTTACCGGATTGACGAATTTTTCGACGATCGTCCTGTACTCGATTGCATACTGAACAAACTCTGATTCATCACGCTAGCTTCTCCACCATCCGAGCTTTCGTGACTTTGTACATATCGCTCGTACTCCGCAGCTATCAATCGTCGCTGTAAAAATTTTCAAATTATTGGTTTTTATCAAGCTCAACAGTTTCGAAACTGCAAGCACTAAGAGCAGTTTAAACTTTTTCTTCTGTGCTTCCAGCTACTCAGAACTTTTTATTCGTCATTTAATTTTTTTTTCATTCAATCATTATCTCGGTGTATTGACAAGATCTTCTACATCTTTTCTTTGGGTTTACAGACGCCCATCAGTATTTTTAACCAGAAACTCTGTAGCTGTATTGATAACTTTAAAAATTTCTGAAAAATCAACAAAACTTGTGTATCCCCGAAAACAACGTCAATGAAAATATGGAATTTCCTAATTTTGAACTCGGAGTGAATGTTTTGTTCAAATAGATTTTTGTAATTATGAACCTTGTGAGTGTGTATATTTTTACTCGAGCTGTTATCACTCTGAAGCCCCGAAGTGACGGACGAGCCGCTAGTGTATCCACTGGTTCCCTGTTTCTGCTTCTTTTTCATCTGCACAGCTTTCCCATATATTATTTCAGCGTCTCTGTAGAAAAAACATCTCTAGATTCGATTGTCGACCATGGCGATGAAAAATTTGTTTGATGTATCGAATAATAATCCACCTCTTGTTGTAAGATTTGGCTAACTTTGGCACTTTTTTTTGGGTCATAGACGTAAAAGCTACTTCGAGTTTCCGCAAGTAAGCAGCCCAGAGCTGCAGAATTGTCATTTTTATGTCGAGCGATGCTCCCAGCTCTACAAATTCGTTTATCATGCCGAGTAATATGAAATTGTACTGTTCCCAAGTTGTCCATCCCAGAGGCTCCTCTGTACCCAAGAAAATATGAAAAGCAACCATTCGTGTTATTTTCTATCAATTCTTTGCGACAATTATTCAGTACCAAAGTTTTTGTAAAAGTTTTATTGAACAAAAGTTTTTATTGGTGTTTTAGTTAAATATTTGAAATAATAAAGAAAAACAACTTACCGGACTTGTTTGATTTAGAGGAACGTATTCGCAGTTTCCTGACACGAGTCACAAGATCTAACCTGTCTTCTAAAAATTCTTCACGAAGATCCTAAATTGTTCAACAGAATTACGAAATTCAGTCAACTGCGTTGTTAATGAGACGTTAAACTTGTTTGACGGTTGCAAAACTACATTACCTGGGTCTGTGTTTGGCATTCTTGGCAAAAGTAAAAACCTGCCTCTGCATAAAAATCCTTTCCTCCGCAAATCACGCACTCCGGCATTTTTGTTATTTCCAGAACTTTAAATCACTTTTCCGCGGAAAACACACTAGGAAACGAAAAAGGATGATTTCCAGAACCTGCTGTTGAAACGTCATTTAAAGTTTGAACATTGTGAATCTTTGAATCTCGTTTTCGATGTCCCATGGATTGGTGCAGATTTTATCAATGACTTTGAATAACATTTATTTTTTAGTGTCATTGACGAAAGGAAAGTAATCCAGTAGACAAAGTTTTGAATAAGATCGAACGCACGTGATAGATCCCCGCGACAAGACAAGTAGTGCTCGTGACCTTCATCGTTGTTTTTTGTTTGCTGCGTCTAGTGCGTGTGTGTGTTGCATTTCGGTCAGTATAGTCGATTGTTGTGTGTTCTATCAACCTCGATATTCGATTGTCGACGTAATATCAATTTTTTTTTCTCTCCGTTATCAAAAAATAAGTTTCGTTTATTTGCACGAGAACGAAAATTCGGTAAAATCTTGGTCAGCAAACATGTAAATTATTTATTCATTTGATTTATTCGGTGAACAAAGAACCGAGGAAACATTTAATTTGAGAAATCACTCGTTACGCCGTCTATTGGTTGAAAAGATTGACGACGAATCCCAAAAGTTACCGGCTGTACACCAACACGAGCAACACCAAACACCATACACCATCCAGACGCTTAATCGAAAGCGCGCGGAAAAATGTAATGTGACAAACAAACCGGCCAAAAGTATTTTTCCCATATAAAACAAACTTTTAAATCGAGCGGTTCATATCACGTTGGTGAAAATGGATTCTCGTCACAGTACGAAAGAAAATTTGGAGCAATCGATCGGTTTGTTGAGTCAGGAAAATGCTCAACGTAAATCTTTTTTGAGGTTAAGCACGAAAACTACCACCCCCAAACGAATTCCAATTCATGAACATGATCTTTCGGATTTCGAAACATCGCTGACTCTCTACGCAGGTGAGCAAAGCTTCTGTATCCATATATTCAAATCTTTTCCCTTTTTCCTGTGAATCATAAATACTTTCTCCATTAGTTACTCAAAAAAGACGGGTTTTTTAATCTTATTTGTAAAATTTCCATTTGTTTGATATTTTGCATCGTAGGAGAGATACTGTCCAGATCTTTTCGGCCCACGCAACACGACGTCAAAGATATAATGTTGACCGAAAAGTTTGACATGAGTCTACGAGAAATGATGGAAGATAGCGCATCAACGGGGCTTATACTAAAGTCTGACAAGCCCTGGAGAAAAGCTGCCGTAAAGCTCTACCATGAGTTTTTAGAAATTATCCAAGGCCATTCTTCCGAGCCACAGATTTTCGATACGATCGCAGATTTCATTCAAAACTGCACAGATACGCTCCAAATAATGAGAGGTATGCATATCTGTTGTTTCCTTTTGACGCACATTTGCATCATTCTTGTCGATACAGTATTTTTGACCTCCATTTGGTACTTTGAACAATGATGGGAATTTTTATGACGAACTTTGAAAAATGCGATCCACATTTGTTATTATGATACTATTTCGAATTTGTGACACTGAAGTTTGGAACGTTCGGGTCCAACGAAAAATACTTTTTTTATTCATTGTTTGTTCAATTTAAAAAACCATGACAATTTTCGAACCGATTTTCTGTTTGGATCCGTAAAAAAAAATCGTTTCATCATTCTGACCTTAAATGTTGAATAAGAATCTTGAGATCTGCTCAAGGAAAAACGAAATTTCGTTGCATTCGAACGATGCAAACTTCAACATCGTTCGAAACTTTAGAATCTCGTTATAACGAATATGCCAAATTTGCTGTTCATCAGGTATGCAGGCGAAAGTAGACAACATGGAAATGTCAGAGGAAGAGATAAATTTAGAGAACGAGCGAAACACGTGGCGATTGGTTTATTGTCTTTATCAAAATCGTTTATCTGCGCATCCAGATTTCCAATTGAAAATGGAAACTGACATGAATGAGAATGTGTCGGAGAAAGATGTCATTGGAGCTTTGTTGAGAAATGAGAGTGCGATTAGAGAGTATCAATTGATTATTGATTGGTTGGAAAAAAATGCTGTTGATCAAGCCGAAACTTTGCCCAAAATCGAACATTTCACGGACAGAACTATTGGCTGGGAAAATACCCTGCACCAGCTGCATAATCGTCAGGATGGTATGATGTTTGGTTCGTCGAGACCTCTTGTGACTTCTCTCGATCCGGACGCTCCGATCAGAGAAGGCAAACCCTTGCACGACTTGGACCGAGAGGATGATTCTCGGCTCGAAAAAAGAATGTTCTTCGAGGTTAATTTCATTGTCGAATTCTTGTCGTTTCTTTTTCATTTCCCACTTCAGTATAACGTTAAGAAATTTCAAATATTTGACATTTTTGAATAGGTCCGATGTGGTCGACTCCAAAAAGCCCAAGAACTCGCAGTGCATTGCGGGCAACCGTGGCGTGCGGCGTGTTTGTTAGGATGGAAACCCCATCACGATCCCAACTACGAAAATCCTTTGACTGACACGAAATTACCGATCGAAGGAAATCCCCATAGGAGTCTTTGGAAACTGTGTGCCTGGAAAATGTCTCAAGATCCTCGCGTAGGTTGGTATTGTTTTTATATTACGAATTGCAAAAAACCAGCTAACACAGAAACGCTGCGTGCAAATTTTTGTCCTTCTCTATATTCCCAACGAAATCTCTTTTCCGAATTTACAAATTTGTTATTGATCGATGATCCGTTTTATTTTCCATAGGTCAGTACTATCGAGCAATTTATGCGAGTCTCTGTGGAAATTTGCAGCAACTGCTAACGGTAGCCGGTTCCTGGCAAGATGAGCTTTGGGCGCATATGAAGTGTCTAATGGACATCGAGGTTGAGACCGAAGTGCGCGGCGTCATGGCAAAAAATTACATCTCCATGCCGGATGATTATTGGAAATCGAAAGTTGCACTCGAGGACATATTCTCTAATCTCCAAGCATCGAAAAACGTTGTCATACAAGCACAAGCGAGTAAACCCGATCATTTGATCCAAAAATATTTGATACTCGATCAAATACCTCAGCTGTTGGAACACGTGCAACTGTGGATTGACGGAGGAAATTGCAATCCGCAATTCCTACGCTTTCTCGCTCACTTGATACTCTTCTTCCGCCAAATTGGCAAAGATGACAGAGAGAAAATCGGTGACAAAGTTTTGCTTGCTTACGTTCATGTGCTAATAGACATCGGAGATCCGACACTCGTCGCTTTTTACACGGCAACCTTGCCGCAAGAAGATCAGATTACAATGTTTGCGAGCTATCTCGAAAACGTTAAAAAAAGCGAGGAACGCAAGCGTTGTCTGGCAGCTGCTGAAGACGCGAATTTGAACGTCGAAGCTATAACGAAATTAGTTGTTGAAAATGTTAGACAAAAAAATATTAACCTCGAGACGAATGGTGATTTAACGGGGAAACTGAACGAAGCGGATTTGGAAAAAATAGATGCTTTGGATTGGGTCACGTTTTATGCGAGTCAGAGGGAAGAAGCACTTTGGCAAGGAAACGCACTCATACGATATTTTCTTACTTGCGAAAAAGTTGACGCTGCTCGTAAAGCCTTCAACAAGGTGAGTTGAAGAACTTTTAAAAATACTGTTTTATCTCATGGAAAAAACACCATGAGAAAACAATGAAAAACCATTTTTTAGCAATAATTTCATTTTTTTTAAACTGCAGATTCCAGCTGATGCAATTGAGGTGGTAATGACTGAACATCCGTCACTGGAAGCGACATTGGCGACTTTAACGATGACGGATAATCTCTCAAGAAAAACTTCGGCCTCGATACGCGAATATCTTTGTTACAAGGCGTACCTCGACGCTCAAGAAGGTTTCCAAGAATGGTTTTCGCATTTCTATCAAGGAAAACCGACGCCCCTCGATGATTTACCATCATATGCGACTTTCACCGAAAAAGTTGCCCACGATCATAAAAAAGCTCAGTACAATGCAGAGCTCGAACGATGGAAGTGCACGATGCAACATCATACCAAGGTGATTTTTAAAACCCTGGAGCACACGTATTGATCGTACGACGAGAAAAATAAAAAAAATTTAAAAAAAACGAATATAAATACATCGAAAAAAAAAATGAGCGAAAACGATGCATGAAATTTTCATTCGTTCCAAGAATTTTCTCAACGAGCAGTTGATTTTTTAAATTATGTTTTTTTTAAATTATGTTAAAAATACTTAATCGTTTCAGGCTGTCAAACAATTACTATTCAACGTGCTTCTTTTCCCGGACGGTGGATGGCTCGTTGATTCGTCGAACGAGAAAATAACCGAAGATGAATCAACGCCAGAAATGCCATTGCGAATGCATCAATTAAATAGACTTCGTAATCTCTGTATCCCGAAAATAACTCTCCTCCTTCTGAGAGTTATGTCCGATATGAATGAGCACGCAGAATGTGTAGCACTGGCTGATGTCCTGGCCTCGGAACAGCATCAACTCTTGGGAGTATTTTCCAAGGAAGCAATACGCGAAGTATTCCACAAAATTTGCGAGTCTTCCCTTGCGTTGATGGATCAAAAAAAGGATCCTTGGGGTTATCCGAAATGAAGATTCTTCTTGAAGAAAGAAATGTGCAAAGTGTAAATTGGATCAAGTGCGAAAAAATGCGTTTGAACGAACTGTAAGTTGAAGGGATTCTTCATTTCCGTTCCCATAAGAATACCTTGTGTTTTTTTTTTTTTTCATATGGCTTCCTTACAAAACCAGTTTATTGTCAACCACACGAAGTGAATATAAAATTTGATACAATGTTCAATAATTAATAATCATAATGCGTATTGAATATGTCGTGTTACAAGTTGGAATCTCGTTTCGCTTTGCAATCCCCGTTAATATTGTCTGTCGGCGTTAATACCGATAAATATTAGGTATCGAGCTTGACGCAGCTGGAACATTCCGGGAATTATACACGACGAGGACGATTTTTCTAGCCGCAGTGTTTTTGGGACAGAGGACAAGTTTCGGGAAAGAAATAATTAAAAATATCAAGGTCAAGGAATAACATTTGTCGTAAATTATAACAAGAATACATATCCCAATTTTATCGGTACGAAAAGAAACTTTCATCTCGTTCAAGCTACAAACCTGAATACTCGTTTTTCCCATCACAAAATATTTCATTTTTTCTTTACATCGCGTTCGTTCATCTTCACTGCGACGTACGAATATTCAAGTCAGTGTACATTGTAAAATACAGGTAAGTTAAACTGAACATATTGATACGTTCATGAATCAACTTGTGTAAACGTATCGATAGAGTGATTATCCGTTCCTTTTTCCATGCGTTTAGGCTCGATTTTATTTTGTTCTCAATATTCGCACGGTACAAATAGATCTCCAAGCGATCTTAGGAGCAATAACTTAGCTGCGGAGCTGTCAAATGTTAACCCCATAAATGCTTCATCCGAACTAGCATTAAAGTTTGCTGAAGGCATAACTCTTTTGTGATTCAATCGCACGTGAATGTTTTCAAAAGAAAAAACCCTCTTGCTATCATAGGATATCGATTTTTCGTTATTTTTCATACCAAACATGCAAGTCACAATTGTCGGAAAAACATTTTCATAATAATTAATGTGAACTTAAGGGAAAACACTGAATTACAAATATTTTTCGTGTATTACATTCTAACGAAACCTCCGAGTTATTCGCAGGTTACATGTTTTGATAACGGTGCGATAGGGTAATTTTGACCGAATGCAACTTGCCATTTTTGAGTTATTAGTCGAACGAAAAATACGGATTTATTCTCAAGGTGTACACACAGTCACCTGTGTCACAGAGATCCCAGCAACAACGAGGGTTCCAAGAAAATTGGCCGGAGCTGAATAGTAAAGATATTTTTAAGTACAGCTGATTTATTTGAAAAGTAATCGCTAATGAAAACAGTAACCCTGCAAAATAATGAACGTTTTCGCTTCACTTCGAAAAAATGTTGGATGCAGTTTTATTATTGAATTTGATTTTTGTACCTGAGCTCGCTTAGGGTTTCATTTCGGTAACTCTTTTGATATGGAGACAAAGTTGTCGATATGCGAGGGTCAAATATGATATGGAACTAATCGAACGCTTTTTTTTGCAGAGTCCGTCGTTATTCACTTATAATTTACCAATAAAATGTTACAGATGTGTATGTGTGTGTTTCTGTGTGTACCATTGTGTTTTGTGTATATACACGATATAAACTGCAGGCTATCGGGGATCGAGACATTTCGCGAGCGCAACGAGGAGCGATATGTAATAATTATCATTTATAAAGATTTGTGTGTATGTTTTTTTTTAATCTTCTCTGGTATTTTGTTTCTTTTTGCTCATTTATGAATCGTTCAAGACGATTAATTATGAAGTACGAAAGATTTAAGACAAGCTTTGCTTCATTGACCGAGTATACACAATAGATTGGCGATTCTTTCGATCGTCGCTCAACGAACGTTGTACGACACGCCGATTATTAAAATCTTTAATACTTTTTTGTTTTTTTTTATGTCTTTTTTTTTTTTTTTAACACACGATATAACGATACATAGCTCTCTTGTGCGTTATAAACAGTTTCCCTTACTCATGGCAAAGCAGATGTTACGTTGATTTTCAATCGAATACATTTCTCCCAGGTCCTCAGTTTGTTTTTTTTCGTATAGACACAGATTCTTTTTTTTTTTATACCACGGCGTGCACTGCGAGTGTATTTAGACAGAGAGCTGTTACGTTGTTTTCGTTTGTTCTTAATATTATTATTCTAACACACAAACGTTGAAAAGAAATGGTTGACAATGTTCTGAGAAGGATCTATTAAGTGAGGATTTTTTTTTGTTTATATTTAGTCAATGTTTTATCGCTTCCTCCTGATATTTCCTCGAAATTTTGATACGATATATTATATTTTGCAGTTCATTCATTCATTGAGAACTAATGATACGTACTTGTTGGTTTTTGTTTTAAATTAATAATCTTTTTCGACATATTCTACGTCGCCGAATAATAGCTCCCGATTGAATTTATTTGATGGACGAAACGATTATTAGCTCATGTTTTTCGTAATTACCATTTTTTTTTTTTTAAATCTCTTTTGATTCACACATATTCCAACCACTCTAGCGAATCAATGTTTCAGTGTGTACGATATTCATAATTGATATTACATGTATATTAAGTGTTAATTGCCTACGATCTACAACTCCTCGTTTTCAATTGCAGAAAGAGACTTAATTTTCTTTTAGTTTTTTTTTGTATTTTTCTTCATTTTTTTTTTTATAATTACTATTGAAGATGTAAAATTATAATATAATAAAAATCATCAACGTCCTCTAAATTGCTCGGTCGATAGATATCTATAACGATAAAAATTTCGGAGCACCTTTATGTTTCTGCTCCTCTCTAGCAACCCAGCTTCGATCCAATTCTTTATCATATACATTGACAAAACTTACGGTTTCTTTCTTCCCTTCTATCTGCCACAACTTTCATTTTTGTTCCTGTATACTTTCATAAATTTCAATGTTTTTGAGTTTGCTACTTTCGAGTAATTTCTTTCTTATACAAGTAAAATTTATCAGCTAGATTGGAATAGTCCGAGAGACTATTACATACTTTCGTCGTTTCTTACGGAAATCCCCCAAGGACCACGTGCTTTTTCTCCCTCTTTGCATTCTTCCTCGTTCTCTTTCCCTCTTTCGTTGAGCCTTAATTTATTGTCTGGGTTCATAGAGTTCATTTGTATCTCTTAGTTCTTTTAATACTTTCAATATTTTTCGCTCTCACAGCGACTTTGTTTTTGTTTTTTTGTTTTTTTTTTTTTATATTTCGGTAAAATTAACCGTCGGATGTACATATGTACATTATTGTAGTATATATGGTTGAGTAACATAGTAAATGCAAATATGAAGAAATGCTGCAATATAAATTTTTATACATAATATACACAAAGTAGGCAAGCAAACTTATTGCTCGAACACGCGTATCATTGCGTGTACATCTCGTGCAAATGTACACGTGCCTTGGTGATAAATTTACGCCAGTATTTTTGTTTCTTTAAATTTTGTCAGATCCATTTATCGTTTGCTTCAAATTTTTCAAACCCCTATATCAACCGAATCATTCTTTTCTATCTCCTCCGTTACACAAGTTATTGTAAGATATAGCAAAAGATGTTTTTCTTATTGTCTAACTTAGTATTTTCCTCTTTCCCTAAGAAGCTCGCAACACTGGACATTGTCTTAGCTGCCTTTTGATCATGATTCGTTAACGAGTTTTCTTTTATTGTAAATTGACCAAGCTCCGATTTTAACCAACCCAACCAAATTTTTTCTATACTGTAACATGTGCCTCTGTAAAGAACATTGCAAAAATGCACAGATGCAACGATCAATTGGAATATTCTGTGTGGAACTAAGTTCTAAAGTAATCTAAACTTTAACTGATTACGTTGTTAAAAAAAAAAAGGGGGAACAAATCGAAATTGGCGATCATACAGATTTGGCTCGCAGACTTTTGTCCAGGTTGTCTCGCAACGTACAATTATTGTCTTGCTCACAGAAGTAGGAGATTTTATCCGCTTACGTACTAAAGATATATTATATTATTTATATACATTAGATTTAAATTACATATGCATTATATATGTGTGTATACATATATATATTTGTATAATGATATACATGAATCTATGACCGAAAAGAGTTTGTCCTAATGAAGAATGGATAGAGAAAGAAAGGACAAACTAAAATCGGCAGGCCCTGGCACGCAACTTATTGTCTCAAATTGCTAATCGAGTATAGTATACGATGATAATGTATCATTTTCCTTTTGCGACATAATAACATCGAATTACTAGAGCCATGTTTTCATTATTTTTGTTTTATTTTTTTTTTTTATCAGTTCTCGAATTATTGTCTCTTATTGTCTATCGACATTCATTGAATCTTACGGAGCACGGTGATTTCGTACAATTTTATATTTCGTTATGTCTCTGTATTGTGCGATCATTCCTCGTCATTTTTACCCATCGGTAAATAAATAGTTGGCCGAATTTCGCGTGGTTCAGGACACAACTCGCTGTTTAGTCGTTTTTTTTTTCAGTATGAAAACATTTTGGAAAAAGTTTACAATAAATCGTCGATCGCGATAAAAAAAAACGTACGAACGAAAATGCGATTTAGAGACAAGTTATGACAGTTACTTCGAAGCAGACTGAATGAACTTCTGCGATTTTGCGATTCGCCTGAAAAAGGTTTTTGGAATGTAGCTGCTCGGCTAGTAATTCGCTTTTCGTTTCGGAGAAATGTTAGATTTTTTTTGTACTTTGTCAATGACTCGCAAGAACAGAACGGAGAAGAAAAACAAATTTTCTCGAATTATGGTGAAAACACCATAATTTATGGGAATTTATGGAAAATGTCAGCCTCCCCCCATGAAATATCATTCATTATGACACAATCAACAGCTCCACGGGGGGGGAAAAAAAATTTTCTCATCATTTTTCGGAAAAGGCCTCAAACTACATAATTACCGAAAAACATAATGAAAACGAGAAAAGATGGGACAATGATCGATATAAAATTAGGGGAGTCGTGTCCTCAACGCGTAGAAATAAATTTCAGGGACACCCTTACTCTCGCACGGCACTCGGTCATCGGACGCTTGTAAAATATATTTTCAAAAAATGTCATGGTACTTTGAATTCATATATTCATAATGCTAAATCCTCGCTAATTTTCATCGTGTTTCAATAATTTGTTTCGCATTTCTTATTAGTGTTATAAGCTGATTATGTATTTCGCAGATTTCTTGGTTACACTATAAACATCCCGGCCCCTTGAAACATCAACATCGATCCTTCTGTGTTAATTTTCTTTTCAGACAATGGCTCAGCTGTAAACATTCACTTGATCAACTTTTTCCTCAATCGAACAATGAAATTTCTTCCATTATTCCTCCCGTGGCCGTAGGTGTAAATATCGTAGGTGTAAATATTCGAGCGTTCTATCAAAGTTTCAACAACAAGGAGCATTTTCAAAAATATATTTATACTTTTTCTAGCTCCCCCAATTTATTTCCTTGCTCACTGTATCGTTCATTATCACTTCGAGTTCAGGTTCAATTAGTTCAAGGGACCAACGGGATTGAACTGTGAATATCAAGCGATCCGAGTGGATGCGCAACGGGTGTCCTTTTTTATAATGACTCGATAAAAATGAAAAATCGATAAAGAAGGAAAATTCAAAGCGAAGATACGAAGAAAAGGAAATGATACATCAAATGCACCCAAGGCACATTTTATACTTTCATTTCGTTCAAGAAAGGTCCACCCTACGTAATTTATGTACACGACAGAACGTGAATACGCGTCATTCTATTTTTCGAACATAAATATATGAATGTGTCTGTACATACATATATTTATCCATTTTTGTATATAATATACTTTATTTGTTTGGTATATTTTTTATGTATACGATAGACAATTGTATCATTGATCGCTTCTCGTCCCATGGTGTTGACTCATTCATCAAAATCTCATTCAAGCTGCTCAATCAGCAAATGCTGCACACCCACACACAACACACAAAACTGGCCAATTAGCGATCAGTCAATTTTTTCTATCGTTACGTATTATTGTCAAACAGACAGCACTTATAACGAGCAATTAATCATACACGAATTCTATAATTATTCAATATTTCCAATTGATCGTAATTAAATTATAATTTATCATCGCTTCAGATCAATCTGCTAGATTTGTGCAAAAATTTACATGGTACTTTGTAGCCGGTACACGGTATTACTTCAATACGTGTAGTTTTATTTCTCTTTCTATATTTTCATTCTTCTTGTTTATATATTTATAATGGAAATTCGAAAAGCAATTCTAACGCAGCTCAAGTTATCAGTCTCGGCGTTATTTCATTTTTTATTTTGATATCGTGTAATAGATCGCGCACGGGCTATAAGTACCGCTTCCCCTCAATTTTTTCGTTATTTTGATATTGTTCTGTCGTCGCTTCCACCGAGATTACAATTTTGACATTTACATTTATATTCTGTAGCCTGTCTATCTTAAACTCCCGGAATTATTGTCAGCGCTTACATCGTTAATGCTATTATTTTCTATGCATTATAATCATAGTAATAGTCGTAATATCCCAGTCCCGTGTAGCATTTCTGCATATTATTGTCGGAGTAACAGATAAAACGATTATTCTCTCCCAAATCTTCTCAAAAGTCCTTTTTTTGTTTGTTTGAATTTATTGTCTCGTAGTTTCGTTATTTCTCGATCGTATATAGACCATCAAAAACTCTTCAAAATTCTGTCTTACTTGCTCACTTCCGAGTATACTCGTTAGTACGAATTTACACGTGTGTATACGCGTGATACTTGATTTTTACTCCATGTATAGATATATTTATATTTATGTATAACATAATATGAAAAATTGAATCTGACGGGTCTTAAAAATATCTGGCTAAATCTCTCACGTACATTTAAAATGCTTAGGAGCTAAATACTTTCTTACAACCTTGTGTCGGCTTTTCTTGCGTCTCGTGGCTGCTTCAGGTTCATTTATTTGTCATTGTTTCTGTTTTCCGGGCAAACGTTTTCCCAGGTTCGTTTCAACTTTAATTTCGTGGGGGGTTTTTTTTTTTTTTTAATTCTTTTTCTTTATAGAGAAAATATTGTCTCCGTTTTCGGTGACCTACCTTGACCTCGTATTGCACATTTCATGTGAATATGCGTCGATCGGCAGATGTATACATGCAGTTTATATTGTCTCCTTCGTGATGCTGTACTGATGCTTATAATGATGATGATGACGGTGATGGTGATGGGAATAATTCGTCTTCGTACGTGAATAAGTAGGACTCTGTGTTAGGCAAAGAACGTCCGATCTCAGCAATGTGTCGACCGCGTTACTGATTTGTTTTTTCCTCTCTTTTTCTAGTATACGACCGTAGACGATGCTTTTTGATTTAAATTCATCTGAGAAAGTTTAACCGATGACTAACGATCGATATGATCGTCAGGATACTCGGAAGTAAACCACTTGCTAGTCCATTTCCATCGTTTCTTCTCGATCTATATCCAGCATCGACAACGTGGATTTTCCAACCCAGATTATTGTGCGTGTAACACTGTAAATAAAATCGATAAAATCATAAGATAAGCGATTACATGCAGCGTCATCATTTAGCTGGTGACGTAAAGATTCCTATTGAATTTCTTGTAGAAAAAGCTGAAATGAAAGTTTTTATCTGCATCGAAATATTCAATCGTTAATGTGCAATCGACATTTTGTCGTTGCTTTTGGTATTTTTTAGTTTCTTTGACATTGTAACCCGTCAACATTAGAGACAATGCGATCTCGAATAATTTGAAACTCACTTGATAATAAACGAGATCAGGAGTGTCTTCAGCAACGGTCCACACGAGTTTAGCTGGCTCTCCTTGATCACACTCAAGCCGTAAAGTTTGGAAGTATTCTTCAAATGTCGGGGATTGGTTGCTCATATCGACAGTTTTGTGTTCCCATTCGCAGTAACGTCCCGCAGCCGTTGGATACGGATATCCATCAGAATCAAATTCAACACCGGCAAAAACTTTTTGTTCCATCTGTTGTTTCTCAAGTTTTTGACTGTAGCCCCCTTCCGGACTGCTAGTTATGTAGAAAGGATGATATTTGGCTGGATTTGCTGGGTCATTTCCACCCTCGACGATGAACGTGTAAGTCTGTCCTCTTTCGACTGTCAATTCCGGTATCAGAAGGTCGTTCACGTACCACGCGATTCCCCAAGAAGGTTGACCTATTCGAAAAAACATGAAAGTCGATTATCGGTAGCTCGAACAAAAGTATTTTTCATCAAGTATTATAAATATCACCCAAAATATTTGAGCAACTTTGAAAATTTTGGGCCAAGCTTGACGAATTATTTATTTTCCAACATTAAAAATTTCGGAACTGTAGTCATAATTCTCATTTAAAAGTAAACCGTTCTCAATGTCATTCGATGGATTTATTTGTGTTTAAGGAGGTTGGCTACATACGACAATATGATAAGAATTTAATAAAATTTGGTGATAACATTCTTTAGCATCAAATACGATGACACAATTTTTTTCTAATTTTTCCTCTACATAGTTGTCGAATAATTGGAGTTTACAATATGCAAAAGATAAACCTATATATATCTGAATCCTATGCTTATGCATGTAAACTCTAGCGTTCATTTACTCGAAAACTATGTAGAAGAAAAATCTTGAAAAATTTGTATATTCATATTTAATACTAAAGAATATACTCACCAAATTTCATTAAATTCTAATCATTTCGAATTTTCCTATGCTTTTAACATGGCAACATCAAAAGGTATGAATTTAAACATTCGTGCAGAGGCAAAGTTGCTGAAAAAATTGGCGTTTTGTAATTCACCAGTAAAACGAGAGTATCCTCTGTCTCCACCGGCTGGGCCAATTCTGACGTTGAAATTGGTCTCGTCCTCGATAACAGGCTGAGGCCAGGCATCTATCTCGTTCCTGTCCGGAATATCGTACAACGAATTAGTGCACTCGTGGACGTTCCTCGATGTAAAATCAATGCGTATATCCTCGGTCGTTTTATCAAACGCTAAGTGCGAATTGGCCTCGCCCAATGCATTCAATGGTCCAATAGCAGCAATCACACTCGTTTCGGTCTCGGGTATCATTCGATCCAGGGCTGGCTCATTCGTTCTCATTGGACGTCGATATTCAACTGAACAGCAACAATTAACAAATTTGCATCAGTTCCATCATTCGACAAAAAATATAACTTCGAGTTAATAATAATCGCTTCAATAATTAGTCGTCTCATTATAATATTTTTTAAAATTTTCGTTCTGGAAATAATGTGTGTGTGTTTTTTTTTTTTCAATTATTCAAATTCAAAACTTTCAGGTGAGAATGCCGAATTTTCGCTTGATTGCGATTTTCGTTGTTGGTTAATTAAACATTTGCTCACCCGTTGTCACGCCGTTTTTCCTCTGTCCATGGAGTAGAATAACGTCGTTTCGACCACCGACTCGTTCATCCGGGCAAACACCTTTTTCACCGTCGCATTGGGACAAGTCTGACATGTAATAATCCACGGCTATGAATTTATTCGTTTTGGTAAGATGTGCAACAACGACGACATCAGCTTCCAACATTCTAGCTTCACCCTCGCGTCCTGACAAGCCGAAACCGACCCAATAATCATCCTTTACTCTTCCGGACAAACGTATCTGTACGTCCTCGCCAATAGCTTCCCATTGAACTTGAACTCGTCCGTCCAACATTTCTTTGCAGTTGGTCAGCTCGAGTCTCGGTGGCGGTGCAACGGGAGGTCTGATTGTCTGAAAATGAACATTTTTTTTTTTTATATTTCTATCATGACGATTGAATGAGAAAAAAAATTGTCTCCTTAGCCATTTGTATGAACAATTGGAAATATTTTTTTTCTTGCCATTTATACTCACAGGATTGTACCACCAAGGCGGCTTTTCCGATTTATTTTAAAAAAATACAATTGTTTAACGAATTCTGACACATTGTATCGAAGTTTTGTTTCAATGGAATAAAAATCGTTGATTTTGTGACAAATACTCACAGTTATTTTAGTCTGGCCGAGAGCTGGTGGCACGTTGAGATCTTTGGGAATCATAACGTGGCCGAAGTTGTGTTTGTGCTGGACACACCATACGGAAAGCCAGTCGATGGAATAAACGGTAAGATTTCCTGGTAAAACAATTTCGATGTCCTCGCCCTGGTAGCCTCGTAATTTTTTTGAGCTGTTTCGAAAAGTGATTAAGGAAAGTTAATAAATTTTCTCAATCCGTTAAATCCTTTAATTACTATTTAATCATCATGAAATTTCGATTTTCTTCTCGAGCTGCCTTTTCATTATTATTGGCTTTTTAATTGGCATAATTTTTACGTGTCAACAGCTCCTTCGAAAAAATCTGGATCGGTTAATTCGCAGTAACTATACAGAGTGCATATAATTAGCATAATCGCTAATTGCACGTGTAATTACATTAGCATGATAATATTTACTAAATTCAATTCATAGCCTCATCATATACGTTCACTGAAAATCCAATAGTGTTGAAGTAGTAAACTGAATATTTTTAAATACCAATAAAATTTTGTTTTCATCGTTTGTCACGAATTTCTCAATTTTCCAATTACGAACATTATTAACCTTTTAATGTAGCAGTGAATGGTGGAAATTCCATTGGAATGAAATAATTGTACTCACTCTCCCATTTCGTTGGGTACTTTGGTGCCGAGTGCATTTGGTTCTGATCCATTGCCCACCCAGAAATATGCATCCGGTCCAGCCCCATCGTAGTGAAGATTGGGTATATAAAATGTTTTGCTATCCAGTATACTGATATTGCCACTGCTGAGACCATGGGCGAGTCTCGAGAATTCAGGCAAAACTCGTGTTTTCGGTATTTCAAGATTTTTCGGAATGAATACGTCACCGAAATTTACCTAAAAACGATAAAATAAAATTCATCATGTATAATGAGAAAAACGTGTGTCTGTTTTTTTTATTCTTTTTTTTTTAAATATTTATAACAGGACGATTGACACCCTGGGGTCGTATAATGACGTCGTCAACGGTCACGCGTCTGTCACATAAATGCCATAAGCAGAGATTTAACACCTAATTTGTAAGGAGCGTATATAATTTAATAGGTAGCAAAAGATAGGCGAGAGGGTGTCTTTATATAGTACGTGGTTATCGCATCAGTGATGAAAATGGGGAAAATCGATATACGCTGTTATCTCTGTAACGCATATAGGCAGCGAAAAAGAAACTGGAGGGAGTAGTCAGCGATCTTTCTCTCTTTTTCTCACTCTTTCTCTCCCTCTCTATATTTTTCAAGCCTACTATATAAGTCGACATTCCTCTCATGTTCCCTCAGACCCATCAGAAGCTTCGCAGCATCCGTCCTCGAAAAAGTATATAATCCCGTCAAACGCTCAGAGAGAGAGAGAGAGAGAGAGAGAGAGAAAGAGAGAGGGAGCTAGGAAACGAGAATGAGAGTAAACTCCGGGTGGCGAAGGGAGAAAGAAGAGGGAGAGAGAGAGAGAGAGAGAGATGAGAGTTCACCTAGAAAACCCACCGTTAAATTCGCAAAACGGTTCCGTTTTCAGCTCCCTCGTAACGATTCTCGGTTTTTCTTCGTTTCTCAAACAATTTCACTTTATCTCACACATATACATTGGTCGAGATTCCTTCGAGCTTCATAATAATTCATGAAAAATCCATTTTTTCTTGGCTTCATTTTAGTATGTTCATACAAATATTCAACTTCTGATGATTAAGGACGTTGTATGGCGACGGTGGAATCTAAATTTTTGTTTTTCAGCTTTTCCTACATACAAAATGGTTTGCGAGCCCAAGTTCATTAAAAAAGTTGTTACAAATTTACTAAAAAACAACATACTCTAAATCCAAGATTGTCCGAAGTAATCTGTATTTGTTATATAATAAACAAAATTTCGAAAAAAATTGTACGACCAATTTTTTTGAAAAACTAAATAAAGCTTCTTCGATGTTACATAAAAGTGTATGCAAAATTTTAAGAGGCTTCACCATTTAGAAATTGAAATATTTAATGTGGAAAATTGCAACTTTTAACACACGCTCTTATGAGAAACTATTGAAAATTTAAGAAACTCTTAAAATTGCGCGAGGCTATTAGATATCACTCTGTGTGGTGCAAATTTAAAGGAATTCTATCGATAGAAAATTTTGCATACAACGTCCTTAAAATAAATTAAATGAAAATAGAAGAGGAAAAAACGAAACTCTCATGAATAATGCCTCAAATGCAATGAGCAGTTTACAAAGATCATGAGTCAACCTCATACACACAAGTTCACCACTCAATGCCGACTCAAAAAGTCAAATATAATTGTTCATCTGATTCTTTTCTACAATGATGCATTTATCGTGAAATTTTAAGGGTCAAAGTTTATCCATATTGGCAGAGCTTTCCTGTCTCCATTTAATCAATCCTGCTCTGTTAATCACGGTAATTGATAACTTATCGGTAATGCATCAGAGATAAGAGGCTGTTCGACTTGCATTGGATGTTAAACTCAAGTTTACGGGAATAATCATCTATCGTGAACAGGCTGTATATGACGTTGAATCTACCGACAGCCCTGCATAATCGAAGGGGTGGCTTATGCTCTTTTGGAGCTACCATATAGATTACCACGTCAATTCTCTCCCTGATCATTCTCTCAGAATCGCTAGAACTCTGCTCGACTCCCTATATAATGCCCGCCGGACCTAATAGACGGTTATTTATCTCATAAGCCCTGCACGGATTTAGATTCGAATCTCGAATCTTTCTTCCTCGTTTGACGAGAGCCTTTTTTCCTATTTCTTCTTTTTATCCTTTACTTCGTTCGGTCGAGGGGCATCGATTATTAGTGCAATTCCGACTGATCCGTACGGAGCCTACATTGATTATTTTCCGTGCATTTTTTCCGTAACATAATCGAGAAAGAGGCGGATGTGTCTTTTTGTGAATTTACTGTCGCGCTTGATGGTGATTCTCATTCATCAATATATTGACATAGATAAATCGCAGTAAAATCGAAACGTATCGTCGATGAAAAAAAAAACAAGATGCTCTCTCTCTCCCTCTATGAGGAACTATGTTTTTTATTTTGGCTTCCTCATAGAGGAAGCTCTGAGCATCGTGCATCTTGAGCATCTTGAGGAAACAATTTGAAAATTTCAATTTGCAGCATTTTTTGTATTTGCATTTGAAATATATAATTTCGACAACTTTTCTAGAAAGTAAAGAGGAATACAGACTTATACACAATATTTTAAAAAATTTGCAGAAATTAGAGCGGTTGCACGATTTTTCAATAAACTCAGATTTTCATAAAATTCGAAAAATCATAAAATTTAAACCGTTCAACCGATATTTCCCAAATTCAATATCAACCTTCCTATTATAATACTCTATTTACTAAAAATAAAAATTAGTAATAATTCTTGAAATTAGCGAAAGTTAGAGCGTCGACACCTTTTTTTTGAAAATTCCAAAATGCCGTAGAATTCGTATTTTTCTAGCAATTAGAACAAAATTCTCAGAGAATGAAGAGCTTGTATATATTAACATCTGTGCAAAACGGGAGCCCTGTAGCTCAAACCGTTTTCGAGTTATGAAAGTTTGAATTTTACAGTGCCAGAACATATACACACACACACACATCCGAACATTTTTTCTAGATATGATTTTTCGAAGTTTTCGGAGATTTTAAGCACATTGACATTGAAAACTGAAAAAAAAATTACCGTCACATAGCTTCCTCTGTGAGGAAGCAAAAAGATACCAGTAGTCCCGATTGGAAAATTTGCGTCGCCGGAAAAAATGATTCTGTGCAATTTAGAAGGAAGCTTTTCTTACGCGGATCATATGTATATACAATGTTAAACGGAGGGGTTGAGATTGAGATCCCAAAGATGAGGGTGAACTTCTTCGAAAGCCTGTCACCCTTATTTATCACCCTGGTATTGGGCGAATAATATTATTTTAACGATTCTTATCGGAGGTGCTTTATCGGATTCGCCAGGGGATAACTGTTTCAAAGTGATCTTGGCGACGACGGATCTCGGTAGAATATACGACGCAAATCTGGCACGTACCGTCAAGTCGTACTGCATCGAGTTTAATGTCCAATAGTTTTCGTTAGGCGTAAATTCAGCTTCACCAGCTACAGAATATTCTCTCCGTTCCTCATTGTACATGCGTGTGCGTATGCGTGTATATGTGTGTACGGTGTACATCAGATTTAGTTTCATACACCGATGGTTAACTAATGCGGGATAAGGGACGAAGTTGGACAGGGTGTTGCACCACCCTTGTTCTCTTAGGGCCACGTGCTGGCATCGGTCCTTTCGGAAATTGAGACATCGTGCCTCGTTAAGCGTGATAGGGCGTAACACTCCCCTTTATGGCTTGCTCTCTCCATGTCGCGAATCGTAAATCGTCCACCGGGGAGTGTAACACATTGAAACTACACGATCAACGTCCGAGGATCCTGAATGAGAAACAACGGAGGTGTTGCCTCGACCACTGACATTATATATTATTAAATTACATTACGTTTATTATTATTTGTCAACGACTGAGTGGAAATTACGTTCGACTCGATAGACACGACGAAGAATTTCCAATGAAGAGTGTAGCGGCGCAGGGTTAAGAGATGAAAAGCAGGAATACCCGTAGTTATCAGAAATAAATCTTGGAATATTTCTTTAAGAAAGACTAAGCACGTTGTATGGCGACGGTCGAATCTAAATTTTTTTTTTTCAGTTTTTCTTACATACGAAATGGTTTGCGAGCCTAAGTTCATTAGAAAAATTTGTTACAAATTGACTAAAGAACGACATACTCTAAATCCAAGATTGTCCGAGGTAATCTGTATTTGTTATATAATAAACAAGATTTCGAAAAAATTTTACGACCGATTTTTTTGAAAAACTAAATAAAGCTTCTTCGATGTTACACAAAAGTGTATGCAAAGTTTTAAGAGGCTTCACCATTTAGAAATCGAAATATTTAATGTTGAAAATTGTAACTTTTAACACACGTTCTTATGAGAAATTACTGAAAATTGTGATTTTTATAAATAAATATCTCGACTTCTACGTGGTGAACTATTCTCTTTCCATGGTGTAAATTTGAAGGAATTTTATCGATAGAAAATTTTATATACAACGTCCTTAAGGAGCTTGTTCCTATACACAAGAATTCGTCAACGGCGCTTCAAGTTAGTGAGAAATTAAAAGTTCCATTTATCCTCTCTTCCTCTGCTCGTAGCTTCATTGCAGTCTCTCGTTTCTCATTGACGTCCAAGGACACGAGATCTCTTCTCCACGGAGCGTTTTCACGTGCCAGGTTTAATGGAACTGTACTTTATCCCATTTTTTTTCGTTCATCCGTGCGTTTTCGTTTTTTCAACGCCGCTTTTCATTCCGAAACTTTATGCTCTCGCGGGAAAACTGCTAAGCTCCAGTTAAATGCTAGTGTTCCGGAGCGCAGAGGGAATGAGGCACACAAGATATATGCATGCATCACTTTACCGCACCAGGCGCTCCGGATTATTCCTTCGGTGAACTTTTCCTCGCGAACGCGTTTCAGCCCTGGGATATCATGCCGTCTCGCTTTCGATGGCAGGCCAATAAGTAAAGTTTATCGTATCCAATTCTCTCAAGCCGTTCGCACAGGCAAATCGATGAGTAAATTTCCTCGAGTTTCCTTTATCCAACACCTTTTTCATCCTTATTAACGATCGTCTCAGAAACATTCCCCGTAAATCCAACTTTCAAGGTATTCCGGTTATCCAAAGTTTCAAATAAAAATACGCGTTATTATCAACTTGACAAAACATCGAAAAACCGATTATTTGCTCGAACTGACGTTTATTAAGCTGCACTGGATCAACGACCATTTTGGGCGTTCGTTGTCTCGAACTCTCCGACGGGATTATTACTATTCCAGCATCACAAGTGCCTGGGGAAAAGTGCTGATGAAATATCTTTGGAATCCTCTTTTTTGTCTAATTACCGTGGCATTTTTTATCCTCAGAGTAATCTCAATGGCGTTGAATAATTGAAGAAAGCAGACGCTGGAAAAACTATGAAACTATCAGAGCAAAGAAGAGGCACAGCGAAAAATAAAAGTTGGATTATATCGTTTCGTTGAAAAAGAAGTAGCATACAGAAGAGTCAGGAGTTTCGCCCCTTTTTGGTCAGCCTTATATGCAGTATATGCTCGTGCGGTTGGTATTGGTTTATACTATACAGTAGTAATAATAGTAGTAGATAGTATTCGTAGTATTAGTAAGTAGTAGTGGTAGTAGTAGCAAGTAGTAGAGACAACAGTGATACGGTGAAGGACGGAGAGTACAAGCGCCGCGCGCAGCTTTCGTCATTGGAGACAAAACTTTGGCTGCTCTGTATACGAGGGTGAATGGGAAGGGCGGGGGTAGCAGAGGTAGAATATCGGTATGCCAGTGGGCGGTCTTAACTCGGTACCTGCAACTTTCGCAAGCTCTGGTCCAATGATGGCGTTGCGGTAAGGGTGGCAGGCGGATGGCAAGCGCAAGGGAGAACCGAGCGAGTATGCATATAGACCAAAACGCCAAGAGAGAAAGAGACAGGATGTACGTTAAAACGTATACACAGTGCGCTAGATAGGCGACGTGGATAGGACAGAGTTCGTAGTGGGCAGTGTATGAGTCTATGTGCTGCAGTACTGTCAAACTTCAAATGCACATGGACACGAAAAGTGGAGGTACAATCACGTATGCCATAGTATACTATAACGTACGTAGCATCGCGAGCTTTCACTGATGCTCACTAACTCGAGTATATATATGAGATGATATATGTGCCTTGCGGACAGTACTTTGGAGGATCCTCTATTAAGTCTAACAGAGACTCTGTAGTTTCGTAAGTTGGTGCGGTCATCGTTGGTAACGGCCCATGCTATGTCCAGGTAAAACCGTTGAGGTTTCTAATCGTGTGTATAGATATTTACACACTCTCTCTCTCTCACACACACACACATACATATATATATATGGGCATTCGTTAATGGTTGAGAAGTTTAGCGAGCCTAAACGGACGAAAAGGAATGTCCAAATTAGAAATTTACATGCCCGTTCCGTCCTCATTGTTTGATCTCGACTACAAAGCTGAACAATGGGCTTGCAATAAGTTTGCAGGCAATGTGTAAGCATTTTGAACTCATGGAATTACCTCGATTTACTTGGTTTCGTTTTTTTCAGAAAGGGGCAAGCAACTAATGTCGGAATTTATCGAGTCATTTTTTATCGAGATTTCACTGATATAAAAGTTCATTCGAATTAATGCGATGGTTGCATTTCATTGCAAGGCTAGAAGTGTGGGAAAATTGTAGGGAATTTGTTAGAAATTTTGAAAGAAACGTCGAGGCCACTGTTGTGAATCTATCACTGGAAATTAAATTTTGTCAAAAATCGTCGATATTTTGTTGAACACGGTGAACACAATATTTTTGGATAATTTCAACATTTTCATAATTTTGACAATATTTACGCAAAATTTGCTTTTCGACAACATTTTTGGGATTTAAAAAAAATACGCTTAGTCGAACGTACCCAACAAAATATCGATCTTTTCCAACAAAATTTTCTTTTCAGTGTGTGTGGAATATTTCGGAATTATTCGCATATTATCCCGTTATTGAGACTTTGGAAATCAGAGCTCACATCGTTTTGCACACGACCTTTTGGAGAGCTGTTGGAAAATTCATATTTTATGACGGAATGACTGCGAAACTTTTGGACAGATTTTTTTTCATATTTGTCTCAATTGCACGGATAACGATAATTCGGTTTTCCAGTCTTTTTTTAAAATATCGACCAGTCATTCTCACTGGAAAGATAGTTTTTTTTTTCTTACGACAACGGAACGTCCTTGCGGTGATGAAATTATTGTGTGAAGTAAAACTTTCGTTGGTATATACGGTCATGTGCGGCACAGCTTCGGCTCGCCAGAGGTCTATTTCCATTTCTGGGCATAAGGGAAGTATCGCTAACGAAAAAACGCCAGAGGCTCTTGAATTCCACACGTTAACTTTGCTCTACTTTGTACGCCATTTATCGATACGTGCAGATATGCACATGCTTGCTCTTCGCGTTCTTGACGGTGTTCCAACTGCCGAAGTAGATTTGCGAAACTTTACGAGGATTTCAGATTAAACTCTGCAGTTTTTTTTAGAATGTGAGCACCGCCGAGTTATGAGTAGTTTAAAAGCTCCGGACGTATTTGCGAAGAGTATATAGTTTTCTTTTTTTTTTTCGTACTCCCAGTTTTTTAACAACGAACCAACCTTCCGCCTTTCCACCTCGATCTCACGGGAATGCCATTATTTTGTGGGTTTTCACATTTCGTGTATCTGATTGATGAAATAATTATCGTTTTCGTTAATCGTTGAATGTAAAAACATTTCGTATTGACCGAAATATTGAAATATTTCATAAAATTCATCATGAAAAATCGAAAGTTTCACGTTTCGTAACATTTTGCTTAATAAACGAATTTAGCGATGAATTTTTCGGTTTTGCTCATCACTAGGAAGTTCCTACCGATTTGGCTGAAGGCATTTCAACAGAAATCCAATGTCGTTCGCATATTACGATCTTTACTGTTAATTCCAAACTTCTTCCTCCGCTCCTTTTCATACAATCAATCTTCCTCCACTTCCAATTCTTCTTAGAAATAAGCTAAACACCGAGCATGTACGGGAACTTTGAAAAACGTGTGACTGTCCGAATTTCTTGCTGCAACGATCTTCCGCGATCATCAAGATCTTTAGATTCGTCTGTAAACCTGGGTCAATCGTGTCCGGGCAAATCCGAGGGATCGGTCGATTTGTTGGATCAAAAATCTATGAAAAAATGTATTTTTCTACAATTTTTTAATTGAAATTCCAAATTTAAGATTTCGAACAGTATCCTGCATTTTTTCAGAATTTTTGGAATGTAATAACAAGCTGAAAGAACGGTGTGTCCAGGTTTACAGACCAAGTGTCAATCATGTGATTCACAACATCCATAAAGATGAAGAGTTATCGAAAAAGAATTTCCATCCTGTTTCGTAAATCTCACAAAATGGATGCCTTACCATCGCGTCATTAAGAAGCGTTTTTTTTTCAATTCGCTCACAGGAAAATGGCCCTAGAGATTACTCCATAAAAAATTACGACCTTAAATTGTTATTGTTGTCATGTTGAGTGTGTTAGTCTGTTACGGGTTTTAATAACGAAGGAGAATTAATCATTAAACAGGGAAGCTGTTGATCCGAATGCTGGGTTCGTTCTTGTTGTTGGTCTTTTGACAAAACGTTTGGAAAATGAGGAGAAGTTGGTGTACAGAGCCAAGGACGTGAGGGGTTTGGGCTGGTCTCGCGTGCGGGGGTCGCATCCCTCGACATGAATTTTCAAAATGGCGTCGTCGTACGGCAACGCTAGAAGCTTTAAAGTCGAAGAATTGAGGTAGCAGCAGAGTAGCGCGGAGCGGCTGCATCCTCTCCACGACCGCGCCAGCCCGGCCAACATCGACCGGTGTTTGCCGCGCGTCTGCACACACGCATGCGCCATAATATCACATCAGTGTTAGCCCGGAATATCAACGGTCCTTCGATACCTGATCGTCTACCGTTTATATACCAGATATAGTGATCATTAGACTCTTCTTCTTTCATCTTCAATCTTCGTATCCTTTCCAAACCGATTTCGCGACTATGAATATCGATAAAATGTGCAGTATGTGTTACGAAAAGGGAGCCCATCTTTTTGCGTTTTTACGGTTCCACATTTTGCAGTCCACGGTTCAATTGCTTTTATATCGTTTAGCGGCTACACAGTCGTCTTGGGGTATTTGTTCAATTTTTTCCCATAATCACATCACGACAAACTTCAATTGCTGTACTTTTTCCATTACCGTTGTTGATTCACGAAATCCGTGCATCAACAAAATGAGACGATGCTCTCCATAAAATTATCGTATACGTTCTTTTTTCTTTGGCTGTGACGACCCCTTATCAAAAACGACTGGTACGAGTCAGAATGTTTGTCCCCAATAATCCCAAACAACTCAACAAAAATACAAATTTCGACAACTTTTCTAGAAAGTTAAGAAAAAGTACAGAGTTATACACAATATTTTACAAAATTTACAGAAATTAGAGCGGTTGGACGATTTTTCAAAAAACTCAGATTTTCGTTAAATTCGAAAAATCATAAAATTTAAACCGTTCAACCGATATTTCCCAAATTCAATATCAACCTTCCTATTATAATACTCTATTTACTAAAAATAAAAATTAGTAATAATTCTTGAAATTAGCGTAAGTTAGAGCGTCGACACCTTTTTTTTGAAAATTCCAAAATGCCGTAGAATTCGTATTTTTCTAGCAATTCCAACAAAATTCTCAGAGAGTGAAGAGCTTGTATAGATTAATATCTGTGCAAAACGGGAGCCCTGTAGCTCAAACCGTTCTCGAGTTATAAAAGTTTGAATTTTAGAGTGCCATAACACACACACACACACACACACATCTGGACATTTTTTCTAGATATGATTTTTCGATGTTTTGGGACAGTTTAGCACATTGACATTGAAAACTGGAAAAAAAAAATTCACCGTGACATAGCTTCCTCTATGAGGAAGCAAAAGCGACGATATTCTGCAACTGATACGGTTTGGAAGGTCTTTTTAAGACTTTTTCGCATCCAGGAATTTTGCTCGAGCATTTCCTCCTTTCCTTCTATCTGATCGTTAAAATGTTCACTGCGAATTTACAAAGAGAGCTCGGAAAAAAATTCACATTAACTATTCAACAATACAATTAACATTAATTTCTTCCTGTCGTTAAATTGGATCTTCTTATATGAAGGCAGTGTCGCACTGACCCACGAAAAAGTAACGTTGGAAGAAAATATTTCATCAAAGTGTTTTCTGAACCAGGAAAAATCGTTTCCTGAGATTTTGTTTCCTACATTTAAGTATTCAAGATGAATTTCCTCACAAACTTCATTCGCTGGAATGAAACGCCATTTTGTGCAATGCTATAGTTGAGTATTTTTTAAGATTCTTAGAAATTTGTTGCTTATGAAATCTCTGGGTCCATGAAAAACGGATTGTTGAGAGAGTGAACTTGATTCTCCGAAAGTTTGGTTACATTTGAAATGTTTAAAATAAAATATTTCATTTCTAGTCACCGCAAGTTTATTAGTACACGAAGTGAGGTCGCATAAACGGTTGGAATTGCAAGATGCTTGAGAAACTTGATGTTTGAGAGCAGAGTGCGCAGGGTTTCATTATTACACCAATAGTCGGTAGTACGTATAATGAAGGGTACAATGAAGAGTCCACTTGGTGCCACTGGCAGTGCCACACGGTTTCATCCTCCTCAAAGCCACCACCCCTTATTCCACGCACCCTGAACTTTCAGTGTCTCTGCGCCCCAGCGTCATCGCCCCACCCTCGAAAATTACGCGGTGAATCCGTTTAATTAACGTCGTCGCGTTGTCACACACCCACGCACACGCGCGGACACACAAAGGCGAGCGAATGTCATCGCGCATCATTTACAGAAGCAACCTATTATTCCGGACTGAGGTACTTTGTGAAAATTCAGCTTTGTTCTTTTTGATGAGGACTTAAGAAACGTTCAGACTATCCAAACTTTTCGTGCAGCTGCGTCATTTCGAAAAGGTGAACGATAATAATAATAATAATAATATTTAGGTGTCAATTAAACAAGAATTCCAAGGATACAGCACGAAATACGAAGACAGACTCGAAGCTCGTCCCAACGAACTACCATCAAATCTTTTCTCAACTGGCACCTAGTAGCTAGAAGACTCAAGAGATTCAAGCCCATCGACCTACGCGAACGCTTCCAATGAAAGAAGCACTGAGGCAGTAAAATCATGAAAACTAGAGAATAAAGCATCAATGGATGCCTGCTCAGAGTCACCTTTCTTCGACCATCGAACTAAATTATTCAATGTTAACAGTTTGTAGTTCTGGATATCGAGAAAAAAATTTAGATGTCGATATAAAATCCGATCCATTACGATTGGGCTTTGAACGAGTTAAAGTCAATTGTCCCAGAATTTCGCCAGTTTCATAACTTGATTACGTTTTTCTAATAATTTTGAACTCAACTGATTGTTGTAATTTCTAGAAATTTGACCATGTTTTCACGCCAATGTTGGCTCAACGAAATAAAGAGAGAATTCTGTTCATGATAGATTTGGTAAATTTTTAACCCTTACTCGTCACCATGGGGTAGATTTGTACCCCAGTGACAAAATTTTTTATAAAAAATGAACTACTGAATATTTCGACTTGAAAATTGTTGTAGAACATATTGAAAGCTTTTTTTAAAAGATTCTTCATTTCATACAGCCAAAAATTAAATTTAAGTACACTAAAAAAATACTAAAACCAACAAAAGTGGAAAAATGATTATTTTCCTTAATGGGCCTGGGGTAGTTCGTATACCCCAAGGTGGCAAGTGAGGGTTAAAACTCTTACTTGCATATGTCTTTGTTTTAGTCGTCGCTCGCGTCACACAATGCTGGAAAAAGAATTTGGAACGAGAAGTGAAATTCCGCTGCTTTTAGTCGATTCTTCTGCTTCGTATTCTGTGTGTATGTATTTCTAGCAACACGGTTTTGTCAGTACATCGAACGTATATACATCGTGTCGACAAACGCGAGTACAAAATATTTACGAAGCGATATACAGCGGCGTTGTCGTTGCGTAACATGACTGTTGATCACAGAGTTCCGAAGAGTTTAGTTATGAATGATAGTTGACTGTATAGCGTAACAGGGATTGCGAGGGCAGAGTCGTTAAGATTGTCGACGAGGATAAGGACAGTGTCATCGTGCCCAAGCTTTCTGTACAGTCGTATATATGAATCTGCCGCATCGCGTAGGCGTGCACGTGAGATAATCACCGACGATACAACCAATTCTCGCGTGACTTTCATTTTCGTTATAATCGGTTTAATGGAAAAATGTAGCCTTGATGTTAATCGAACATTTCACATGAATTTTCGGATTGTTTTTTTCTCAATTAAAATTTATATTGAGGTTGAAGGTTATTTTGTATCATTTTCGAAGTGTGACATTGATTTGAAAGTTTGTCTGGAGGTGTTTTTGGGGTCGGTGATTTAAAATCTGATCGAAAAATTGAAAAATTATCGTACGTTTATTTTTCAACAATATGCGAGAGTCTAGGCAGGTTCTGAAAAAAATTGCGATGTCATTTTATTCCGTAGATTTTTGTAGGCAACGCATTTTTTTGTGAAGATGAAGCACAAACTTCGATTATTTCATTTAAAAAATAAGGCCATGGGGCGAAGGGTTCAATTTTGAAATACGATGATGAAGTTGAACAACTCAGTGGTAAGCATTGTCCAGATTCAATGAGAAAATGGAGACGCAAAGAAATTCTGTTGATTGTTACGTTATATATGTTTTTTTCAATTCGCTCCACAGCCAGTGTAACAGTTTGATAAGAAAGTTATCGTAGCGATTTTGGGGCGAAAGACGTAGGGGATTTAGCACGAAGGTATGTTTCTGAAAACGTCGAGAAAATGTCGCCGAGTAGGAGAAGTAGCAGGAGTAATAAAAATAAAAAACGAAGAAAAATGAAGGAATCCAGCAGTTGAATCGGGCGATTCATCGAACGGCACGTTCAACTCGAGTTCTGCCGGAGCTTGATATCACCGAAATATCTTCTTTCAAACGAGGGGAAAGCCTCTGGGAAGCTTTACCGAGAACACGAGCACAGTAGGGGGTGCGGATTTGAGGACGCTTGAAAACGTCCCGTTCCGGGGATCCTTGCACGAGAAGAAAAAGAATGAGAAACAAGCTTGATTCGTGGGAATATCGGAAGGAGGTTGATCCGAGAGAAAGGAACTGATATAGATCCCAAGACGAGTCGAGAGTCTTTATATCTATATAATCTCTTCTCTCTCTCTCTCTCTCTCTCTTGCTGTCTCTCTCTCTCTCTGTATATAATGTCTATACGTTGGGATAAAGAGCCACGAGTAATCTGGACAGAAAGAGAAAACGTGGAGACGGATAGGGGAGAGCTTATTTCAACAATACATCCTTCGTCGAGGAAACGCCCGAGGCAACACTATTTCTCGGTCTCGGTTCCACGAGAGAGAGTCAAGTCAAAAACTGACAGACAGCTCCTGTCTACTCGATATCCAAGCAAAACTGCACCCGTCCTTGTTTCCTCCCCTGCTGCTGGATATCGTGTATAGTACATCAACCCTTGGCATATGGATGACGCTTATCATTCTGCTTCGATTTACGTAAACACAAGCAAAACATTCCAACCTTCTCGAGGAGCCACCACGAGAGAGAAAAAGTGAGAGAGAGAGAGATTATCATATCGCCTGGAAGTTCCAACGGCGTCTTACATGAGCTTACGCGTGTACAGAAAATGTTTTTAAAAGTAGTGCGAAACATCGGGCCTTAGGAACTTAGCGAGAGGCCGAGAATCTATTCAGTTTTCATTTATCACATTTTTGACTAAGAAAAACACGAGTGGTTTTTCTTTTTTGCTTCGTTTGAATCTTTGAAACTTCTTGATTCGGGAGAATGACTGATTGATACTCAAAGGTTGGATGATCGATCGTTGAGCAACTCGCGAATCAAAGTTTTTGGCAGATTGTCATGAAAGAAAAAGGGGTTTTTGGGGGTGGTGCGGATATCATATGCCGCGGTGGTTATTACGCGAAAAGTTTGATCCATTACCGTTATAACATCGGCATCAGTCACGACACCGTGTACTAATGCACTCGAGGGACGAAAACAGAGTGGCAGACTGTGAAAAAGAAGAAAAAAAGGAAGTAATCGAGAGGGTGGGAAATTGTTCAAGATCGTCGCGAGCGTGTGGTTTGCTGCTGCGTCATGAGACTCGAGGGTTCCACATTAAAGTGTATAGTTCGTGTTTCGAGAAGGGGGGATACACACTACGTAGGAAAAGTCAAAAAGCCCCAATGTCAATGTATCGTTGTTTCCTATACATATGTATCGATCTGTATGTGTGGCTCTGCGTGTATATGAGCTCGGAGTTGCTGTAGAGAAAACGAAACGTCGACTAGTGGCGAGAGACCGTAGGAGAACGCGACGACGCGCTTTGCGGTGACAGAGCGTGTCTGATGGAGGGTTGTCACAGTGCGGGAGCACCCCCAAAGCTCGTGCTCGCCAACGATCTATATACAGTAGTATTTCTCCCATACGAATCTCCTCATCCCTTCCGTTATCTCTCCCTCTTTCCCTCTCCCCTATTGCCCGGCTCTCGGACTTCTATATTAAAGCCCTTCTAATATCAGAGCAGAAGCTCCAGGCTCGAGTCTTTCTCTATCTATATCCAAAAAATTTGTGTGCATACGACCCTGCTCTTGGCTAATATTTCGATCGAGCCAGAGCGTCACAGGTCTCTTAGGTCTCTTCTTATCCACCACATTTTCTGATCCTCCAACTTTTTCTGTGTGATATTTTCTTCGAGACATACGATTTTTTCCTCGATTGCGTGAATATTCAAACGATTTTTTTTAGATCACTTTCCTCCTCATGGTGATTTGAGCGATCGTGACAGAAATAAGCAGCGAAGAAATTCTTTATTTGCTCGATGAAATATCCTGGAAAAAAATGTTCGCATAGCACGCAGACAATTTTTGTCTCAAGCTGATGAAACGTGCGGATCGATGTCCTGTTACGCGTTATTGATCGTTGCAGCAGAATGTCAATCAATATTTTCTCGGGGTTTTGAAATATTTTGTAGGAAATGGAGGAAATGGCTTGGGGCACCTCAATGCAAATATTTCCGATGTTCCAACTACTTTGAGCTTTTTTCCCCATGTAAATATCTTTAAATCTGTCAGGATGACAAGGCTTTGTCTGCGAGGAAGAAAAGATTTGAGATTTTTTCCAACGGATTTGACAGTAGCTCTCGAAAACGCTGTTCTCCACGGCTCTCGTCCACATTTGGGAATTCGAAATTTCACGTGTTAAGTATGAGGACAAACGGAAGGGAGAGGGAACAGCAACGAAGTAGTAAAAAGCCCTGAGGGACGAAATTGTTGAGTAGAAAGATCCGCACAGATTTTATATTCAAATACAGAGCATTGGCTCGTTCCATGCTCCTAGTGCATGTCGATTTTTCTCGCTTTTGGCTACTGTATCCATCTAACACGCACCATTGACCATGAATGCACGTCCGATAGTGCCAGCGGGAGGTTAAATTCGCACTGTGTGTGTATATGTCCGTGTTCCTTTTGCCCTCGCGATTTCTACGTATCCGTACGATTTCACCCCCCCACGTAGCTTATTTTCCTCCTTGAAAATCTAGTTATCTCGATCACTGGAGAAGATCAACGTGAACGGAACACAAGAGAGAGGTGATTTGGCTATATTACCAACTTTCCACGCGATCCAGTTGGAAATTTCATCAAAGATTTAACGTTCAATTCCAAAAACCACATCCAACTGATTTCAATCTTATATATTAAGGACGTTGTATGCAAAATTTTCTATCGATAAAATTCCTTTAAATTTCCACCACACAAAGAGAATAGTGATAGTTAATAGCTCGCGCAATTTTAAGAGGTTTCACCACGTAGAAGTCGAGATATTTATTTATAAAAATCACAATTTTCGGTAGTTTCTCATAAGAGCGTATGTTAAAAGTTGCAATTTTCAACATTAAATATTTCGATTTCTAAATGGTGAAGCCTCTTAAAACTTTGCATACACTTTTGTGTAACATCGAAGAAGCTTTATTCAGTTTTTCAAAAAAATCGGTCGCAAAATTTTTTCGAAATTTTGTTTATTATATAACAAATGCAGATTATCTCGGAAAATATTGGATTTAGAGTATGTTGTTCTTTAGTCAATTTGTAACAATTTTTTTTAATGAACTTGGGCTCGCAAACTATTTTGTATGTAAGAAAAACTGAAAAGAAAAATTTAGATTTGACGGGTCGCCATACAACGTCCTTAAAAAAATCGTAATATTATTATTACTCACGGTGAATCTTCGACACCAAACGCTCAGCCACTTGATGTCACGTATCCTCTTTCCTTGAGGCAATCTGAGAATGATGTCGGCGTTTTCGTATGCCGTGAGGACCGGTGGGTTCCTGTATGAAAGAAAAAAGAACAAAAATAACGAAGACAAAATTAAAATGGACCTGCGAGCACGAACGTCTTTCGTTACAAACGCATTTTTGTATATTTTCCACGCCGTTTTATTTTTCATACTACGGAAACAGCCCCATAGCTGGTATATATACGAAACGTCATGGATCTCCGGATCATGGAGAAACAAAAAGGGAGCCGGCGAGATCGGATCTCAAGAACGAAATGAGGGACTGCTATGTACATCATTCACATATACATCTCGACACTCGGCAAAAGCCCGCAGCTACTGTTTACAGGGCCGAGTTGAAGAGAGATGAGAGCCGAGTGAAATGGGGGATGAATGCAGAAATGGAATGTGAAGGGGCGTAGTTAATAAAATCGGAATTACTGCGTCTGATCTCGTTTTGAGTTGCTCCTCGTGCTCCGTTACTAGAGCTGCTGTCTATTATCGCAATAGTACTACGTGGCCATTCAAAAATACTTAATCAAATCTCAATCATCATGAAACAACGAGACCCATGAACTGACGATCGGTATGGTGAAGTATTAATTATCATGTTAAAAAGGAGGCAGCAAAGCAACACGCAGGGAGAGTTAAGGAGGTTGGCTACATACGCCAATAAGATAAGAATTTAATCAAATTTGGCGATAACATTCTTTAGCATCAAATACGATGACACAATTTTTTTCAAATTTTTCGTCTACATAGTTGTCGAATAATTGGAGTTTACAATATGCTAAAGATTTACCAATATATATATGAATCCTATGCTTTTGCATGTAAAGTCTAGTGTCGAATTACTCGAAAACTATGTAGAAGAAAAATCTTAAAAAATGTGTATATTCATAATTAATACTAAAGAATATACTCACCAAATTTCATTAAATTCTAATCATTTAGAATTTTCCTATGCTTTTAATATGGCAACATTGTTGTGTGTAGCCAACCTCCTTAAAATCGAGAAATTATACGGTTACGGAATAGAATTTGAATTTTCATCAAAATGTTATTCGAAACTCGTTCCAACTCTAACATGAAATCGAATATTTTTTAATTTCCAAGAACTGTTTCTCCGAATCTGTGAAATTTATATTGAGACTTTCCGAATTTTGCGGTTTATTGATGATATTAAATTTTTGCTCACCCGCCAACGTAGTCTTCGGGATAGGGAACAATGTCTCCTGACGGACTCGGTGTCATACCCTGCCCGACCCAAAAATACGCATCTGGTCCCATGCCATCGTACGAAAATCCCTTGATGAATATTGTCGTGTCGTCCACTGCATAAGCTCGGCCAGTTATACCATGAGCGTAGTTGCTCAGTTTACCTATCAACGATCCATAATATTCCCCACCGTTTCTTGCGTCACCTGAAAAGGCGAATAGGTTGTTTTGAAAAGCGCAAAACAATAAGTTCCATATAGCAACAAAAAACATGCTACAAAAATGAGAAAATACAATTTTCCGAACAATAAATCACGAAACCCGGATTCTCCAATATTTTCATTTATAAAAGGGAAGAATTTTTTTTTCATCGAGCATACACGTAAAACGTTTTCGTATGTCCGATTGAGTCGAATCCACAAATTGAATTTTTACGCAGTGGTCCGCGCGTGTGAATCGAGATAGACGAAAAAAGGATCAATTCCAATTTCCAACTTTGCATAATATGATCTGTCAGGCGTTGGGGATGCGAGAAGCGCGATCGTTTCGAACGGCGATTGTGAAATGCGCGCAGGTTTATTTGACAGGGATGCATATGAAGCCGCGTATTAACGTATCGCCGTGATATTTTACGAGGGTACTCATTTCACACATGAGGAAATAATCGGACGACGTATAGTATAGAACAGACTCATCTCGCAATATATTTTTGCGGCGATAAAGGAACCGAATGCAATTTTCTAAACAAGACTCAAGACAGTCTGTTTCAAATTGATTATTCGTTACTGTCAATCCTAAAAGCGATGTTTCAACGTCGTTTAGTCGTTTATACCTGGACCTCTGAGTAAAACGACACCCAGACATCACCTGAAAAGAGAACCAGGGCTCCCAGAGGAAACAGGAAAAATGACGATGCGTTAACAGTCTTTTGTTTCCTCTCCTAGTCGATATAAATCGTGTTTTGGAATATGGATTGGATCTACCTATGTACGGGCAAGTTGGTGATGAGGTCGACCAGAGCGCATGTCAGTAAGAGACGGCACGGACGGACGCTCAGGCTGGTTGATGGTTTGCGTGGATAACGCGGAATGCTCGGACAGACGGACCGGCGGAAGGATGAGACAGCGATATACGCGCGATTTGTTTCTCTCCCTCTCGCTTTTCATTCTCGATTCTCAATACATGTGTATATACTCGTTGGAGTATGATGAACACATCATACATACAATTTACATACATAGGAACAGACACACACACATACTCGCATATATAATGGAATAGCTTGGACGCATCGCCAGCCCGATACAAAAGTGATGCGGCTCGTGGAGCCTGGAGTAACGAACGAATCCCTCCAGCCTAGTATTGTTGCAGATGACGTACTGTGCATAAACATTTGTATACATCCTTGAACGAGGAATTCTGCTGAGAATCAAACTACTTTTACTTTTTCCAGCCAAACATCGGTATATGGAAAACCTTATAGGATTTCAACGAACCAGGCCATTGGTTACCAATGTGCCAAAATAGGTACATATGGAATCCTCGTTGATTCAGAAATTAGCGTCTTCAGTCTGGCGTTTCGCTATCCGAATATTTAGAATACAGAGTTACAAATAGTCACGATCGAAAGAAAAAATACATGAACCTTGAAGATTCTTCAAAACTCTGTAATTAAGGAGGTTGGCTACATACGACAATATGATAAGAATTTAATCAAATTTGGCGATGACATTCTTTAGCATCAAATACGATGACACCATTTTTTTCAAATTTTTCGTCTACATAGTTGTCGAATAATTGGAGTTTGCAATATGCAAAAGACATAACTATATATATCTGAATGCTATGCTGAATGCAGAAGCATTTGAAATAATGATTCGTTCGGATTCGTACAAGTCGAAGAAAATTCTCCGGATCTAGAAATAAAAATCGTTCACTTTTTACATAAATTTTCGAAATCAAATGATAATCAAATGTTATACCGATCATAGATCGAGTCGGTTGAATCGCTTTATTTATGTCGCGGCAGGAGAAGTGAAGCGGATGTGCGCGTGACTACGCACCAACGAACTTCTTAGTTCATCGCACCCCTTTGGATTGCGTGAAACGTTCGTCCCAACCCTCGATCATCGCTGATGATCCCTCGATCACCGGCGCACCAGCCCTCATCCCTTCTTTCCACTCTCTTTTGTATTCCAATCTTCGCAGGACATTACAGAAGAGATGTGACGATGAATGCGATGATCACTATATACTCCAGATCGTCACGATTTGGGGTTGTCGTGAGTTTTAGCCGATAGACTTCACACGCACGTAACACACCACCAGCAACTATTCTACCCTCACCTCTCTTCGATTTCTACTCTATAGCCCGTTTACGAATAAGTATATTATCACACGATTGTATTTGACGTTAAAGTGGAAGCAGAGCCAGTGAATTCGTGGCACAAAATTCTACATCGCGCACCACTACAGCATTGCGAGCGTTAGTCGAAGTGTATGAGGGGCTGATGTGTATAGTGCGGCACATGCAGAGAGGATACCACCACGGGGAGAGCATGGTGTTGTGTGGGAGACTCGAAGAATCCACCCCTCGCTAACGGAGTACAGTTCCTTTTATATATTACGAAGCCGGTGGACGGTTATTGGATTGTACCGTGCTATTTGTTGCCTGCCACGCTAATGGATCCATAATCACCGGGACGAATTAACTGGGACGCTAGTAAAACGAACGGGCGGGAACGATTACTATCGCGACGAGAGCAGAGCGTGTGCGCTCACTTTCGTTGCGAGTTATTTTGTCTCTTTTTTTCGCCTACAGTGTATTTCCCACTATTACGGTTCAATCTTTTCTTTCTCCTCGATATTTCGGTTACTTGTACCAAGGTCCACAAGACGAGTAATTGAGCTCGATCATCGTTGTTAGTTTTATAAAATACTATATCGCGAAGCTGTGGCTTCTACACTGAGAAAAGAAATTTGTTGATACAACAAAATTTGTGGTGAATCTACAAATCCCGCGGTCACGGACGGCGAAAAAAATATTTTCTTCATTTTACAAAACAATTCAGTTATTTCAACTGCCCAAAAATAGACAACCCATAACTTCCAACCCACAGTTGGTCCACCCAACAATCCAAAAGCTGATCAGACTGATGATTTAGTTTATACAACTGAAAGTTTTGTTAAACGGAACGCACGGTACTTTTTTTTCTTAATCTCTCGAATCAATCAAACATTTAGTAAACCAGAGTTTGATTTTGGTATTCAAACGACTTCATTTGGTCACAATAAACGACTAAAGGTGTTGAAGCAACTGAACGACTGCATCAGGATAAATTGATTGTTTTGACCATCTAAGTTATTGCCTGAACTACATATGCGTTTACCGCAACATTACCTTTTTTGAATGAACAAAATTGTAGCGAAAAAATTGAAATTTGTTGATTCAACAAATTTCTTTTCTCAGTGTCCCACTTTTGGCCGACAGTGAATATCATCGCGGCATCGTCTCGTGTCCTTGCTCCGTTTCCCCAAGGCGTAACGCGAATGAGTTATTATTTCTGCGTGTAATAAGAAATCTCCCAAGGTCATGTCTCGCCTGCAGATCGCGCCCTCAATTTGCTCGCCTTTTCTATATCCGCCTCGCACATCAGGCTCGCGATTTTGCAAAAAAAAAAGCAGAGCAACCGACAAGAAAAATATAAAACGAACTTTGTCGTTTCAACAGCTCATGCATAATGCACGTGGATGAATCGCAATGAAATCGTTGAGCAAATAAAAAGAAGTGAGATCGCTTTGGTGTTTGAAGAAGTCTTCGAGCTTGTGAACATTTACTGCAGTATCGTCAGCAGAGTGGATATGACCGTTGAATGAGGCGAAATCGTAAGGGGAGCGAAGAAGACCGTTGGTCAACATTTGATCGAGACAAATAACCGGCAGTCGGGCAGAGGGCGAGGTATTCCATTTTCGTGGGCTACGCAGAACCTCGTACGATTCGTAGCATCACCGTCGTCAAATCTTTTGAGAACGCTCTTCTATCATTTTCTATGACACTCTTCTGTATAAACGCACAACAGCGAGAGAACTCCACGTGTGAAAGGGCAATAGCGAGACAACAAACTTGCTCTATTCCATCGCGAGTATCCATTCAATGAAACGTATTGTGGACGATACTGTGAGGAGCCACCGAACAAAAAACCCAAACGCAGTAAAATCAAGAGACGCGGTAGCGGCTCGACACCAAGTATTAAAAAAAAAAAAAGCGTAGCGCGAGCCCGCCGCACTCTTATATACAGTAAAAATAGGCGTTTTATGACGTCACAGAAACTTTACATCGTTTTTAAGGAAAAACGAGGCGACAAAAAAATTTCATATTGAATTTCAATTTTCTACGATTTTTTATCTTTCGAATGGTCCTTGGTGGAACAGAATCCGTTCAGCCAATCCAGAGAATTAATTATACAGTGTCACCGGAAATTATGAATTTTCGTACGTTGGAATGAAAAACTCATGCAAGACTATGATCTCCCTCTATGATTGACTTCTGATTACGAATTGTTACATCCCCAAAAATGCTTCTTACACGTTTGATGGAAAATAGTGATTTGACCATTCGCACTGCACCAGGAATATGCAATTTGGTTGAAATTTCGTTGGATTATTATTTTTATTATTGAAATATAATCCAAGGAATGGGCAACTTTGTCTACAATTTTAATACGAAGCAGCCATATATTTCACTTGTTTGCATTTGCGTCAGGATTAATAAAGGGAGAAAGTTGTGGGGGCAACGGCGAGAGGAGAAAGCTCAATCGTTGAAGAGGGTTCTCAGCTTCGGCTGCCAAGAAGGGCGGAGGTAAACTGCCGGAAATGACAGCAGTGCGATATATGAAGGGTAAAAAAGCGAAGGCGGAAGATAGAGCTCGAAACGAAGGAGAAGCTTGCTCCGGTGTTCGAGAGGGGGGTTTCCTCGGACAGTAACAAGACTAAGTGGATTCATCGACGGAGAGCAAGGATGCGAGATATTAAGAGTAAAGAAGAATATAAGACGAAAGCGCGGATGAAGAGAAGCGGGGAAAAACGAGGAAAGACGCCGGCGTAAGAATCCCGGGTCCGATAGGTGTGAAAAAAAAGTGTTAGAGATACAGAAGCGCTGATGCGAAGGAGCTGGATAGTCAAGACCGAGAGCTGGAAGGCAAGGGCTGCGAGAGAACGGTTTGGGTGTTGGAAATAAAGTACGTGAGAGATGGTGAAAGGGCGAAAAACCGAGACGAGTGGTGGCACTGATTTTAATCAAGATATGGCCTGGCAGCAGCAGAAGCAGCAACGAGAGTGTACCAGTAGCATCCAACACTACGTCGTCGCTGCTGCTGCTACTGCTGCTGCTGCTGCTGCTGCTGCTGGCGGATCAAGTGAGCCGGGGGTATATCGATTTTCCTAAGTGCTCGCGAACGAGCAGTCTCCAAATGGCACAAGTCGGACGTTAACGCACGATATCGAATCACACCATTACTCAATTTGTTTCACGTTCATCGGAGCCTTTTTTCATCCTCGCTTCGTCTTTATTTCATACAACTGATGACAATCTACCATCATAAATATACGTCCAACATTTAGATTTATATTTTACGACCAAGTATAATACTTGGATCATGATTAATGAGGCACATGCCATTCCCTGCTCCTGAACGAGTGACACTCGCTGCTAATTACCGAATATTAATTAAACAAAAAAGCAACAGTTACAAGTTTCCAAAGCACTCTTGTAACGAGCTTCGATATTCCACGTTATCTCATCGATGTCAACACATTGACCCACGATTTTCATTCGTACGAAATTTAATGACATTGTACTTGAACAGAGAATCGTTGAATGGACGATAAAGTAATATAAATTCATTGCTAAAGCGTATACGAACGTTCGAATAGTTTCCAAGTGTCCACGGTCATTATTTTTATATTCAGAGACATAAATATTGAGATACATATAGAGAGAATTAAAACTGCGAAATCATCGTTCCGGAATAGAATCAGGAAACGATTTTGAACCATAAGCAATTTTTAATGTGCAGATTAGAAATTTTTTTGAGAATAACTTTCTTGATGTTTTCATGTGAAATTATACAATAAAAATTACTCAAAAAAAGGGAGGTCAAGATTGGATTTTAAGTGGTTTTTATTGTCTCGATTACTTCCTTGCATTCGTTCACATTTTCGTACAATATTCACAGCTGCTTAAGGACGTTGTATGCAAAATTTTCTATCGATAGAATTCTTTTAAATTTGCACTACACAAAGAAAATAATTATATCTAACAGCTCGCACAATTTCAAGAGGGTTTACCACGTAGAAGTCGAGATATTTATTTATAAAAATCACAATTTTCAGTAGTTTCTCATAAGAGCGTGTGTTAAAAGTTGCAATTTTCAACATTAAATATTTCCATTTCTAAATGGTGAAGCCTCTTCAAACTTTGCATAAACTTTTGTGTAACATCGAAGAAGCTTTATTTAGTTTTTCAAAAAAATCGGTCGTAAAATTTTTTCGAAATTTTGTTTATTATATAACAATTACAGATTACCTCGGACAACTTGGATTTAGAGTATGTTGGTCTTTAGTCAATTTGTAACAACTTTTTTTAATGAACTTAGGCTCGCGAACCATTTTGTATGTAAGAAAAACTGAAAACAAAAATTTATATTTGACCGTCGCCATACAACGTCCTTAATTCCGAAAGTACAAAAAAAAAATATAACAATGTTACATCCACAATAGAGGTGATGCATGAAAATCGAAATGAGATATTGTAAAAATGAAACAATCTCAAAATGACCACTACGCAAATCGAGATAATAAGAGGGTAGCTTTGATCCAAGGTAATTTTGTAATCTCAAGGCAAAAACGACCTTCAACTCGAACCTCGCTAAGAATATAATACGAGTGATGTATTTTTCGTGACGTTTCGTTGCCCGTTAAGAGATTAAACTTGCGCTAGTGGAAAGGAGAGATCGGAATCTTCAGATTTTAGTCATTATTATATTCTCGTGCAAAGGGAAAGGGATAAATAAGGAGAGAAGAAAAGACAGAACGAGAGTAAGAGCGAGTGAGTGGGAAAACGCGATACCAAAAGAACAAGAGAGCCGGACGATGTGAGATGGACAATATATAGACTATACGCTACGGGACACTGGATGACGGAGGGGAAGGTGGTTTAGGGTAGAGAAAAGAAGAGTGGGAATGCTGAGCTTGCGAGAAGGGTGGCTGGTGATGCGTATACCGTAAAGCAGAGTAGCGTATCGTAGCAGCAACACTTCTATAGTCCGCCATATCTCCAGGTATATCTATAACTTTAATACGTGTACAGACGCACACGAGCAACACTGGCTCTATACCTCGCCAAATGCATTAAGAGCGATCCCCGTTTCTGCGAGGCGACCGACTAGGCTGGCAACCCCTTCTCGCAATATTGAACTGTCCCGCGTGTGTCGCAACCAACTCCGCGTGTACACTTTTGCCGAGTGTGCACACCCGCGTTCTATACACAACGATATCTTTACGCAGACACACGCTTACGCCAACGTCCGCGTATCGCAGTTACCAAGACACAATTGTATCTACATTACAATGCGGAAAAGCATATAATAGTTTTCAAAGCACCCCGAACTTCTAGGAACCTTTTAACTTCGACCCTAAAATCTTGGACAAAATTCCACCTCGTTTCGTCATTCGTATATTAGGCCCATTTGCACACAATTTCACTTTGTACCCACCGTTATCTTTACTTTTCTTTAAACTATATCGTTTCCAGAGTATTTCGTGCAACGAACGTACCGAGTCCGTTCGGTTTCGCACTCCGGAACTTTGGATTTTGTGCAATTTATTGTGTATCGAATTTCTTCGTGATTTAAAAACTTAATATTTGACGAATAAAGATTTTTCGAAACTTGGGCTTTTTAGAGGACGCGATTCGAAATTTTTTGCCCCAGATGCTTCACCGTTCTCGATAACTCTAAATATTTCCCTGTAACGAGATTTCATGGGGAACGCTGTTTCATCTTAAATTTGAAGCTCTGTTTCTTCATAGAAGTTTTTCTTTGCTTTATAACTTTTCACGTTCCTATGGAAATCAACGGTTTGCATTATTAGGACATTCACATCAAGCTATGCAAGTTTTCGTCAGTCGACGGGAGCGTTACTTTGTCAATTGGACTGTAGCGAGACATTTGTGTGAATTGGATTGAAGATTCTTTTGGGTTAAGGTATTACTAAATGACTTTATTTAGGGTTCTTTCAAAATTTTGTATAAACGCTGTTGGTGCCAAAACTATAACACTTTCGCGTTTCTTTTGTTTTTTTTTTGTTCTGGTAACTTTTTAACGAAACGTGACGTCAATTTACAAGCGTTTAGATGAGAAAAATAAAAAATTGGAAATTGAATATCTCAAATTCTAAACGTCAGAAAATTTTTCTTCATAGGAGAAAACTGTTTGTTTTGATGCCCAGAACGTTTATACGAAATTTTGAAAGAACCCTAAATAAAGTCGTTTCGTGATCGAGGCACGAGGCGTCTAATCATTTGATTATGTTCCCTAATCCCCACCCTCGCGTTTGAAACGTAACTGTTTGAAAGTAAGGGACCGGAATTAGAAATTCATTGTCGTTACCGATACCCGAATGACCAAAGATTACAGAAAAGGGAGAAAAAACTGTTGTCCACAAAAGAAAAAAAATGTGGGGTCGCCGTACGAAAGTAACGTACGAAACAAACCCCATGACGGAAATCTATTTTCAACCACGTCAGACATTTGTCACGCAGTCACCTAACCCACCTCGTAATGATGCATTATAGCCTCGGAGCAACGCGGCGTTGACGCGTCCCTTTTTGCCCCGTCAACGAGAAAGACGCCGGTTTGCTGGGCTCTCGTTCCACTATATACTCTCTCTTTACTTTCTTCCCCAACCGTCTGCTCCTTCTCCGTAAAACCTTTACATTCCCTAATATGATTGTTACTCGATTTTACTCTACATTCGTTCTTGGAAAGTTTCAACCAACGTGCATTGCTTGTGCAGCCGGTAAAAGGTCTCGAGATTACATGTTGAGATTATATGCTCGCGGTGAGTCTACGATCCTCTTTACGAATTGAGAATCGCATCGCGAACGGGTCTAGCAAATCACGCACAGAGCAAGGCTACTTTGTACCACGCGAGCAAGCGATACCACGTATAGATCGAGAGTTTACCATTACAGCAAAGGGGATACCTCGCGAATTCTTCAACAATGGAAACGAAAAATCGAGAAAAAAAAAACACATGAAAAAAGCAGAGTTAAGAAAGGAATGAAAAGGGGACAGATCCGACGATCCGGCGTGTGGATTACATCGTGTACCTGAAAGAATAAGAGGGAGGAGAACGAGAGATAGAGAAAGAATTCTGGAGAATGAGGAGCCCGATGGAGAAGAAACCTACCGGGAATTCCAAAGGCCCTTCCATTAGTTAAATTGTTTCCCCCGATACACACCCAAACGTCGTTCACGTATTCTTTGATTCTTCTCGTTCCCTTTATTTTCCATTTATTTCCCATCCCCATATCGACTTTTGGCCCTGCACACGTTTCTGTCCCAATGAGAAACTCCACAACGTTGAGATCTAGAGCAAGATTTCTCGCATCACGTGATATACATTATTCGTCGTTGATGACAAACCTGCCGAATCAGATTGTCAAATTGACCATCAATTTCTTATTCTTTCACAAAGCATCCTGAAGAGTAATTGTGACTTTAAAGATACCGACGAGGATACCGGAACATTTGATATCCACGTTCCAGAAAAAGTCAAGAGCACCAAGTAAAACGCGTCAATCGTCCATCATGAAATGCAGAATTCTCTTGCTTCAAAGAATATATTGAAATTCAGGCACTCTTTCTTTTAAACCTCACTTGCCACCTTGGGGTACAAACTACCCCAGGCCTATTAAGGAAAATAGTCATTTTTCCACTTTTGTTGGTTTTAGCATTTTTTTTTTAGTGTTCTTAAATTTAATTTTTGGCTATATAAAGAATCTTTTAAAAAAAGCTTTCAATATGTTCTGCAACAATTTTCAAGTCGAATCATTCGGTAGTTCATTTTTTATAATAATTTTTGTCACTCGGATACAAATCTAGCCCATGGTGACAAGTACGTGATTCTACAGACGTGTGGCAAGTAAGGGTTAATCTTGATTCTTGCTTCAATCACTTGGACTCGACTTGGATGTTTCTGCTTTGGTCTTACGCATATAGTGCCTTACGGAATCGTATCATTCCAAAGGAATAACGCTCTGGAAGGAATTTGGCAGGTGAGCATCATCGAAACTTCCAGCCACTCGGCGATGGACACGCAAGCCAGTGCATGGCTGAGCCTCACCCAAGTCTGCTTGATTTTGGGCTCGACGAAGGCATTGATATTATATTTTGTACCGTTTCCCTCGTATTATTCACGAGAATCATTTATTCAATGCGTTTTGGACTATAAATTTGTGTATCATAAGTCACGCGATCAACCGTAAACGTCAAAAGGTTTTTGAACTTTCAGCAAACTGCTATTCCAGTAAAATTATGGGTTTCCTTTTTGACTGGTCGATCGTGTGGAATCTAGACGCTGTAATCGAACCGAAGCTGAGAATTTTTGTGTAAGCAGGTATTTAGATATTACCTGCTCATTCGTCTGACTTAATACCGGTGTTACCTACTTGCAGGATAGTTTCGAAAGATAAAGTGGAAAAAATTCTAATCCCTACGATTTTTTGAGCACAAAACTCCACAAGGTTGTTTGACGCAGAAATATATGAATGTGGATACGTTGACGAACACACGTGTGTGTTTTGTAAAAGCGTAGCTTGCCGAAGCAAACCAAATCCTTCGGCATTGGATCCAGCGAACCTGAAGTAATCTCTCGACTCCCAAAGAGGATAGGCATGAGCATTCTCTCTCCCTGTCTCTCTTCCAGCTCGGCCCTGCTGTTCGCCATCAACGTATCTAGTCCAGGACTTTCCCGGTATCCGTTTTTCCCCCCCATTTTTGCTTTAATCCTTTACACAAAAGTCCGAAAACACGGCCGTGGACGTCTTCGATACACAGACAGCACGTTTGCAAGTATATTTTACTGACAGTCCTGAATAGACTTCCTGCTGCTGCTCTCGCCTATTTACCATCGAGGACTCGATGAAAAATTATGAATTAGTCTCTGGACCGCTGTAATTTCTGCTTCCACAGTCAAACATTATCATAATGCTTAACCCTTACTTGCCACACCTCTGTAGAATTACGTACTTGCCACCATGGGGTAGATTTGTACCCCAGTGACAAAAATTGTTATAAAAAATGAACTACTGAATATTTCGACTTGAAAATTGTTGTAGAACATATTGAAAGCTTTTCAAAAAAGATTTTTTACTTCGGATAGTCAAAAATTAAATTTAAGTACACTAAAAAAAATGCTAAATCCAACAAATGTGGAAAAATGACTATTTTCCTTAAGAGGCCTGGAGTAGCTTGTACCACGAGGTTGCAAGTAAGGGTTCATGAAAAGGGAACAAAGTTTAAGTGGTTGTGATGTCTGAGAAGAATAATTTACTACTTTGAAGCTCTTAATCAACAGATTCTTACAACGGCAATTATATGGGCAAGTGGAGTGAGAGAGCTGGTACCTTGTGACAAGAAATTCATCTTATTTCATGCACAATAGCCGAGTCAGCAATTGACGATCCTGTACTGCAGTCGTTACATAATTGTTCGGTCGATAATCATGAAAATCAAGGCTAATTGTGATTCGATTAGTAATTCTTTTGAGACTGGCAAAAAAACTGTTTCAATTTCATATTTTAATCCACGAAATTGTGGGCACTGGCTGTGGCCATTTTAGCTCGAGTCTATAGTTTAATTAAGGGTATAGTTTCATGTTCGTACGACTCTATGATCATGGGGCGATGAACCGATGTTCTGAGCTTTAGTTTTTATTCTGCTGATGCTATGAACTTACATTCATTCGAATCCAACGTTACCACGATCTCTTTTTAAATAAATTATGTATCAGGACGAGACCTCGACGTAACTACGAGATTAGAACGAGGTCGCGAATCAGAATGAGAGATTCTATTAAACTATTCCGGGGACATCTATGACCAAGGCGAATGATTATATCCCCGAGCTATGTGGTTTACATGAATCATGTCTACACTCTTGCAGGCATACATTTTTTTTTCTAATTCCGTAAATCTAAAATAATCGCACACTATCTTCTCGATTTCTCGAGCAGAGGAGAAGAAATTAGTTCACGTCCTTCTTACAAAATTTTTCGAAATTCTCGGGCGAGATTCAGGAAAAAGTTTGGAACCTTGACGATTTCGTGTCTGAGAATTTTTTGAGCAACTAGTATTTTTCTTTCTGTTCGTACGGTAAAAAAAAAACTCATACTTTTATAGTCCATTCCGCTCGCCATCATTCTGCCTTGGGGAATTTAAATTCATTTTTTTTTCGCTCTTATTTGCATAGTAAGTTCTTTTCCATTATTGTTATTGCTCTCAAGTATTTGACTATTATATCCACTGGTATAGCGAGCCTAAGTGCACTATACTGCAAAAGTAGAGATATCGCGTTGAACAATAAGTCTCATCGTGGGGTCGAGGCTCGATCGGTCCTGCATTAGTAGGCCGGAGGAGAAACGTGCTCGCCATGTACTACTCCGATATACAGCTCTCGTTCTCGTATAGAGAGCGAGGGGTGTAGTAGGTACGGTAATCCAGATAAGCCGGTAAATGCGAGCAATTCGAGCGCCACGGGAATCTCGCTCTCTCCCCGAGAAACAATATTCCCTACTCGAAGCCGACAAATGCCGAGTTCAGCCTCCCCGCAATCTCGTCTAACGGGTGGACCACTTTTGATGATAATAAAAAAAATATATATATATACAGACATACGGAACGATGTAGCGAGCGGCAATGTTTTAAGAAAAACAACGTTAAGAAACCATTAACGCTAGAACGGTAACCCGGGGTTAAAAACGACCCCAGGCGACTTTGAATCCCGCGTCCTTTCTCGCTTCGTTCTCGGGTTTTTTATCATTTTACCGCATTTTGGACTAATTTTTTGACTTTGAGCAAAATTGCCCCAGGCTCACGTGATCTTGCATTAAAAAACGAAAAGAATGAGCCCTAGTTGAACACTTTTCGTTAAATTTTACCGGAGATATAAATTTTTCAAAATTGGGGTCATTTATGACCCTGTTTACCATTCTAACGTTAATTTGACCGATTCAATTATTTAGCCTATTCTACCAATTTTTTTATTTTTCTTGATTCAAACATTTTCAAACGGAAGCAATGGTTCATAAAGAATAATCTGGAAAATATCGTCAACATTTTCAAAATTTCGTAATCATTTTAAAAATCGTAAAATATAATCAAAAATTTTACTTTTCCGAGGAACAAATTTAGTCCATATGGACAGAATAGTTGAAACGTTTACTTTTTTTTCAATCCCCAATGGCGCATCGCATGTTGGACTTGAGGACGTTGTATGATATTTAGTGAGATATTTATTTATAAAAATCACAATTTTCAGAACTTTCTCATAAGAGCGTGTATTAAAAGTTGCAATTTTCAATATTAAATATTTCGATTCCTAAATGGTGAGGCCTCTTAAAACATTGCATACACTTTTATGTAACATCGAAGAAGCTTTATTTAGTTTTTCAAAAAAATCGTTCGTAAAATTTTTTCGAAATTTTGTTTATTATACAACAAATGCAGATTACCTCAGACAATCTTGGATTTAGAGTATGTGGTTCTTTAGTCAATTTGTAAGAATTTTTTTCAATGAGCTTAGGCTCGCAAACCATTTTGTATGTAAGAAAAACTGAAAAAGAAAAATTTAGATTCCACCGTCGCCATACAACGTCCTTAATCGATGTCGGTCGCGGTGTTTGGCTAATTTTTGCAATTATTGTCAGAAATGACGATGAAATATTTCGAGATACCGCAGCAATGTGCGTGGTCGAGACAAGCTTTTTCAGCCACGACGTAAAATATGAAAAATGAGAATGTGCTTGCGTATATATGGGCGCCGAGGAGAGAGCCGTGGCAGGATCGCAGGTACAGCGATCCGGAGTGAGAAACGTTTGCATGCTTATGAGAGTAGACGCGGGCAACATATAGAGGAAAAGCATCGAGTGAAAGTACATCGAAACTGTACGAAGCTGTGTGTATAGGTTGAAAAAAGTGGGCCACGGCTGCATCGTATTTCACAGAGTACATACAAAACTCGTGTCGAGCCCGCGCGCGGCCATTATGGAATTACCGGTCGGTCGAATGCGAGTCCTCGGTGCCGCTCGCACATGCACACATAATAACTTTGCAGACAGTCACACATAAATTTTGAGCACACAGGACCGAGCGAACTCGCCCGTATAACGTTAAGAGACCGAAGAATATTTATATGTACGTGTGAATATGCCTCTGTATCACGGTACAAGCAAAACTATAACTGGCAAACGAGCGTATGGCGAGAGATTCAACATTTAAATAGCTCCGTCAGTCATGTCAAGTAGAATTATTTAAAGTCACGACACAAGTGGAATTTGCGATTCCAAACGAAATATTTATCGTCCCAGAAATATTGCACGTGCACGAATGAACTTTCTTTATAAATATTCTCTCAAAGTCAACTTTTAAGGCTTCCTGTCATAATTACAAGAATTCTTACTAAAGTATCGTGGGAGTAAGCGTAAATTTTTTGCACATAGTGCAGGTAATCGTGTACCTCTCACTGGGTCATTCGCATTCATTACATCTACGAGATCACGACATGACTGAAAAATCTAAAACTAGTTTTTGCCATACGATCCACAGCTTACGGAATCTCGTTCCACTTTATTTTTCTCTACGATTATTCTGTTTGTTACTTTTTTGTATAGCAAAGAAAGCGGAGTTAGTTTCTCGGGTATCTCTCGTCGCGAAGTATCGAATATCCCCGCGGCAAGTGTCGACTCTATACTCGAGGCGATTTGCTCCATCAGTCGCAAAAGTCTCGGAGCAAAATGTGAAAGTTTCATGCTCGGAATCGACGACTCTATGGTGTTCAGTATATTTCGCGCATACTATACGTTTTGTTACCGGTACATAACAAACACAAATATTCCATTGCTCAACCAATCTTCGTTTTACGTAACTAAACAAAATTTTTTACTGCTTTTCTTAACAGCAATTGCTACATTTTGAAAAATCATGAAAAAATCGATTTTCTCTTAATTATCCTCGAGTATCGACAGTTGTAATCATGCGGTTTAATATTTACGACGAAACTCGAATAATTTCGATCGCTACAGCGTCCTTTGTAACAAAGATTCAACGGGCCGCGTTACATACTGCTTTTTAAATAAAATTAAAAAATCTCTAGACCGTAAAAAAAAAAAAAAAATCGACTCGTTTCAAAAATATTTAAATATTTTTTCTGAAAATTGCACTTTCCAAAATACTCTTCAAAATACAAAAAACGCTCCATCTTGATGATAAAAAAGCGAATTAATCGTTACAAAGATAATTAACGAGTATACAATTCCCAGGCTGTTGGAATAGCCACAGGCAGAGAAAGTAATCAAAATTTCTCGACGTCGAGCCTATATCAGCCGATAGGTATTTACCGGATTCAAATTTTTACCAAAAAATAAAATATAATTCAATCAGAGGCAGAAAAGAGTGGAAAATTGTATAAAAATAAAATATGTAGACTTACCAAAACGCGGTAACAGGAAATTGCACAATAGAAGAGTTAATACGATTCGTTGGCAGCCGATTGACTCCATTTTCGTGGTACCGAGGTTGTTGGTGATTATAGACTCGATCTACCGGTGTGCGTGTGCCGGTTCGTCCACTCCTATGTTTCGTCGATTTGCTTGATCAGCAGCAGTACGCAGTTTCACGAATTTTGTTGTTACTGCTGTAGGTGTCGTCGTAGCGTGTTCACGTTTAGTTTAGAGTGTGCTCCGAGCTCACACAACTCCGTAATAGAATATATGTATGAAGGAGATATATATATAATATGTACATGGATATATGTGTGTGTGTGATTAAGCGACGATAGTGTAAGCACGGTGTGCACTAAATCTGCACTCGTAGCACCCTCACCGCGCGATCACCCCCGCACCGATTCTTCACGTATTTACAACACACTATAGACGCACCGCTATCACCCGCACCCCTGCTGGCTACATCCGAGATCTGTGGATACAGAAAACAGCTCTTAGTTGTTATTTAATTCAGTAGATTATGAAAAAATATCGTGATATTTTCTATTTTGTGTCGTTGAGATAATAAATTAAAGAAATTTAATCAACCAACGCGAGTGTGAGAGATTTTCGATGCGATGGAGTTAATTGTCCCGAGAAACTGAGAATTAAATTGAAGGAGAAAATTGTGGAGTTGTGTTGTTGTAAATCCACCGCAGGAGCCAACGATCAACGATCGACGAATGCGGCGGGGCTTTCGTCGCGGATAAGTCTCCGGGCTACGCACGCGAGTATGCTCGCCTCGTGTCGATGGTAAAAGTACAAGACCTCGAGAGATTGGGGGGAGGTATACTGACGGTACACGGGAGAGCAAAGGTGCTTTAGAATCGCCAGTAAGAGAACATGAAATTGTGTTCCCTCTTTTGACTTGCTTCGTGTGTGAATGTTGGCCTCTGTTTGCATGTGTTCGCTCGTGGGACGAGCCTCTTGAATCCGTGAAGGAAAAACGGTAAGCAAGGTGCTGGAGCACAGCCCGAATACACCGCATCGGTGAAGGTGAATTCTGGCCAATGATTCTTTCCCTTCCTCACTTTACGTTCCTCTGTCTCGTTCTTTCTCTTTCCGTCTCTCTCATCCCTTCCTGCATGGATTTTGCTCGAGGTTGACTTATACACACGTCACGTATATATACCTTGATGTAAATTTACCGCGTGTTCACAGACTCTATACTCGAGAAGTTAACTCAACGCTCATCGTGGAATTTTCACGCACCAACGACATCTCCGTACACCTTGAGATCCTTGCATATCGCGCGATGCCTTTTTTCCTCCTCTTCTTATTTTCTTTACGCATATAAAATCCACTTTGGTCAAGCGTTAAGGTATTTCTTTAGCAACGGACGTAAATTTCAGCCTGAATTACAATTCTGTCGGTTTATGGAGCGTGCGGAACGACAGACTGATGCAAAAGTCTTTATAAGCTGCGATCTCGTCTTCCAGCTATAATTTGCCGTGCAAGATTTGGAAAGAATCTTGGAGTTCGTGAGACCAAAGGTTCCGCAAAAATGTGACAGAGAATCACTTTTTCAAACTCAAAATATCGGGTTTTTTTTTATTATTTAGGCTGTCGATCTAATTTTGTTTCCTTCGTCTTCCTTTTTATCAGCTCGTCGTTTCAAGGAGCGACTCTCGGGAATCGTTGGAGCATTATAACGGAGCAGGTTCCTTTCGATAAGAATGTAACGACAAAGTCACTGATATTTCAAACATTTGACCTTGACAATTATCGCCTTTGCGAACATTGACACTTTTATTCTCGCGCGAAAATACAACGAGACGTTGGAAAAATTTGACTCTCATTTCTATTTCATTCCATCATCGATTGATAAATGCGTAGAAGATTTTTTGCACAATATCCAGTCAAAGGGTATGTGAGAAAAAGAGAAATCGCCGGATGAGGTGGCTCTGTTTGTAATTAAATGAAAGTTTCAATCGTTGATGATGGAAGGAACATCGGAGAGTCGAGTCTCCGTAAGTGGAGGAGCGAAAGAATGGAGGTGAGAGGCTCGAGCTCGCGAGGACAAGGTTGAGCCTCGTCAAGACTAAAATCACGCAAACACCGAAATAATAGTAGTGACGATTTAATTTTGATAAATGTCGTGTGAGACGCCTCTGAAATTTGTCCAAACTTGTTTCGACGATGCGGGGCTCGCTCAAACGTCGCACCGATGTTTCAATCGTTCGGAAATTATTGTTGCACCAGTTTCGTTGATAATAGAAGAAAATTCACGTGAAATGAACATTTTCCAACGGAGTGTTCGAGTGATAAAAATATATGGGAGAACGAAAGTACGTACGCGCGGAAAATGTTGGCGATTGTAATTTTTCGCCGCCCGCAGGAGTGTGGCGGCAATCTCGGGGTGTAACGAGCGGCACGCACGGGCGTGCGTTGAGCGCGTTACGAGCGTAAAAAGAACTGAGCGAAATTTCGACCGGATATGTATTGTCGTGGAGATGGCTTGGGAAAGCTCCACCTCCCGAGCAACCCCGGAGTGGGAGTGTTCGGGACGACCTCGAGCTTGCGCCCTGCGCGATAATGCATCGGCTCTCCCTCCACCATCGCAAGCACCAACCCCTTCCGTTCACTGTTATCCTTGCTATATGCTTGTCTGCGTTTGCCTTGCCTGACTCGCGCGGGAGCTTTCCTGCTTGGCTCTTTTCCAAACTTTCTTGCGATCGTGAAACTCGTTTCTCTCTCTCTCTCTCTCTCTCTCGCTCTGTATGCGTGTCTGTGTGTGTGTGTGTGTGTGTTCCTTTTTCTCAGAGCTTGCGCTACGATCACAGACTATTTGACCAGATTCCCTCGGTTTCCCACTCGCCACAACCACCGCGAATGTTCATCTCTCGGCCTTGAAGCATCGTCATCGGCCTTTTCAAACTTCTCGCTTATCCGATCGTTGCCCGCGTTTATGACATTTGAAAAGGTGTAACTTTCGTAGGTTAAGACAACCGCAACAGTATTTTGCTGATGACGGACTTATTCTTACCCTTCTAACCAAGAGATCTATGTTGGCAGAACTTTGAACTGTAAAACGCCCCGTGAGCCTTTTCATCCCCCCAAATCTACGGTTTTTCTCCACAGGCAATTCCCTAAATACCAGACACTAATGAATATTGTTTCAATAAATTTTTGTGTAGTCATCAAAATTTGCACTAACGCACGAAAGATACGAAACGTTTTTACTTTTCTACTTTATCTCCATTTCAGGAAAACGTTGCTGAAGAATGGCTTGGAATTTCTTAGTCACAGCGACCATACGGATGTACTTGCCTCACTGACAACTGTATTACTATCACGAAACGACTTTATTTAGGGTTCTTTCAAAATTTTGTATAAACGTGCTTGGCACCAAAACTAACAGTTTTCTCCTCTGAAGAAAAATTTTCTGACGTTTAGAATTTGAGATATTTCATTTCCAATTTTTTATTTTTCCCATTTAAACGCATGGAAATTGAAGTCATGATTCGTTAAAAAGTTGCAAGAAAAAAAGAAAAGAAACGCGACTTCAATTTACACGCGTTTAGATGGGAAAAATAAAAAATTGGAAATGATCTCAAATTCTAAACGTCAGAAAATTTTTCTTCAGAGGAGAAAACTGTTAGTTTTGGCGCCAAGAACGTTTGTACAAAATTTTGAAAAAATCCTAAATAAAGTCGTTTTGTGATAGTAATACGTTAAAAAATATGAACCACTAGCCGTGCCTGTGGGCTTCGCCCCGCAGCCTAGTTGCGCTAAAGGGTCCAGCTAACTTAATAAGAAAAGTTTGAAAAAAACAATTTCAAAATCTTCAAACTTTGACTTCACGAAAATCGCTATAACTTTTTTTTTTACAAACTGGCACTCGAGCTACCGCTCATTATCTTCGTTTTCCAATTATCTTTGAATTGGCAATTAGCGATTTTTTATTTGTTATAATTTTTTTTGTCGCTTGTGAACTTTGAACGTAGAAAATTTGACAAAAAATATGATTTTTTGGTTCGAGTTGCCAAAAAAAAAAAAAAATTATCGGAATGCAATACAGCCTGAAAGCTATTCTGATTCATGAGCTTCATTCCTCTGAAAGATTCATCAAAATTAGTTTTGCGTGAAAAGGGCACAAACACAATTTTGTAGAGTAAAATTTTATATATATAGAGATTTATTTTTTTGACTAGAAAATTCTTTGATAACTTATCAAAAACTTACTTCAAAAGATGGTAAAGGTTCTATAGCTAATAAATAAATTTTGACATATTTAACAAAAGTTGTCAAAGTCGAGTCTCGCTTGCCCAACTTCTGTAAAACCACGTACGCCTTATGGGGTATTTTATCACCCCAGTGTGGCTAGCAAGGGTTAATTCAATGGACGCGTTAGTGTCTTGTTCTGAAGATTTGGTTTTCTCCATTTAATGTGGTCGTTGTTAACGAGTTTCTGCTGGAGGATTTTTATTGGAATTTTCTTCTATTGTATGTGGGAATGTGGATAGTGTATTATGAGCTCAGAGTGTATATGTGAGCTTTCATCTCCAGTTTCGAATCTCGGTTCGTCCGCTATTCGCGTTTGACCGGGAAACTCGAACAGTCAGTGCGGGGATAGCTTTTGAGGGTCTTTCGTGTGCTTCTCCACCGTGACACTGCGGTACTGGTTCACGAAACGAGAAAGAGCTTCGGTCGAACTCCCTAGCCCGAAGCTCGGATGCTCGAGCATCAAGGAAAAGACCCTATGACTGTCGAAAGCTTCGAAAATCTCTGGGCTGGTGGATTCTCAATGTCCTAGCTATACACCACAGTAAACTCTATATAACTTCCTTCGTAGGACGCTTTGAGACGAAGAGTCAAAGTTCTCCGAACTCATCGGTGATGCACCGGGCGCATTATCTCGTATATGCAGATAGTTTCGCTTTTGGCAGTCAACTTCTATTCCTCCTTAAGAATTAGCAGGCACACTACGAACCCTTTCGAGTTCAGTTATTTCGTATACACTGTGACGTATTTGTCACCGCTAAAGAAAAATAATCGAGCTCTGAAATGAAGAAAAACTGGGGAAATAAATCGACGCACGAGGCTTTTATTCTCAAACAAAAAGAAAATATCCAATCTTTGGGCGCCAGCTAGTTTCTTGGCCCAGCAACCGGTACAACGAGAATGATTCGCGGGGCTAGGCTAGCAAGGCCAAAATAACTTTTTGTCTCAGGGACAGAAGGTCCCTGAATATTATGGCGTCTTATTCATACCGGTGACGACCACGGGAAAACGAATAGGAACTTTTTAGCCCAAAAATCCAACAATGAAAAATACCGACGCGAACCACAATGCTCGCGACAATTCGGAAAGCAGGGAACTGGGTATCAAACGGGGAAGGGGGAAAACAATGGCCACTACGTACTTCCTAATCATCGTGGAATTTTTATACTGACTCTTAAATACTTCACACAAAAACATACTAAATTTTCAGAATCTTCTTATCATTTTTCATTCCAACCCTTAAGGTGGTTAAAGTAATGATGATAGAATTCTTCAAATTTGATATTTTTTTACATGAAGTATTCAGGAGTTCGTGTACAAATTTCGCGACCATTAAGGACGTTGTATGACGACGGTCATATCTAAATTTTTGTTTTCAGTTTTTCTTACATACAAAATGGTTTGCGAGCCTAAGTTCATTAAAAAAAGTTGTTACAAATTGTCTAAAGAACGACATACTCTAAATCTAAGATTGTCCGAGGTGATCTGCATTTATTGTATAATAAACAAAATTTCGAAAAAATTTTACGAACGATTTTTTTGAAAAACTAAATAAAGCTTCTTCGATGTTACATGAAAGTGTATGCAAAGTTTTAAGAGGCTTCACCATTTAGAAATGGAAATATTTAATGTTAAAAATTGCAACTTTTAACACACGCTCTTATGAGAAAGTACTGAAAATTGTGATTTTTATAAATAAATATCTCGACTTCTACGTGGTAAAACCTCTTAAAATTGCGCGAGCTATTAGACATCACTATTTTCTTTGTGTTTTGTAAATTTAAAGGAATTTTATCGATGGAAAATTTTTCCATACAACGTCCTTAAGAAGCTATTTATTGAACAATGAGCATCAACAAGTTTCATAGGTACTCAACATCCTTAAATTACTGGAAATAAAAAATATGCTCTCAAAAATATTGAATATGAGGAAATTTTTTTTTATCAAGAAACGAGTTGTTGTCGTTCGAAAGTTGTCATCATCAGACGGCTATCCCAGGGCCATCGAGCTAAACTTTGCTGTTAGAATATTCTTCCTGAGATTCTTCGAGTACCGCTGCGACTGAATATTTTTATTTCAATTAGTTGATCTGTAAGTTTTGTCGTAATTAGTAATTCCGAGAATGCAAGCGCTTTCCAAACGCTTCGAAAATTAAAAAGTGTTTATTTTCTTTGGTCTGCTTCGTTTTTTGATTCGTTTCCTCGTTTCCATTGAACGTCGCCGCGCTGACATTGGAGAAATTTCCTTTACGTTCATGAGATGATTACTTTCTTGTACGAATGCGACGAAATCACGAATTTTTAATGATGAAAAAAATACGTGAAGCGTTCGAACACTTCGGACGATTGTACAACCACGAAATTCAATAAAAAGCATGGACTGCGTGGATCTGCCGATCGCTCCGACTAGGCAACCTCGTTACGAATTTCAAGATTTATAAAGTACCATAAATGCATTGGAATAAATAAGAATTTCTTTGTTTTTATTTCTATCTTCCAAAGGTTTTCTTTACTTCGTAACTTTCTCGATATATACGCGCTCCCGCCGTGCAAATCTCATTGTTCGATCATGCGGCGAAAATTCTACCGCCGTGGCTACCCGAATATTCCATCGAACTTGATTGTTAGAGCGAGAGGAAAACTATCGCTTTATCTTCTTTCTGTTCTTGCCTTTTCTTTCTCGCCTCTCGCTACGCTTGGATTTCTCACACCAAAACTCCTGGGAAAACTCGTCCGTGCGCGGCACTGCACGCAGAACCGAGATTCGAGCACTGAATTTAAAATCGAATCTCGCCTCCCCCTCTGTCTCTCATCTCTCCCTTCTTTATTGCCAATCGAGAAACCAAGAATCTTATCGTGCAAAAATATATCGAACGAGTATCATTTTACGAATCTCAAGCATACACAAAATCTGTATATTTATTTATTCATTTCCCCTGCGCTTGAACGTGCAATGAAAAAAGTTACGAAAATGACAAACGACGCGCATCGACAGAAAATTTTTTTTACACAAAAAAAAACGAAGAATTTATCAAATCCCATTAAAAAAAAAAAAACACATTTTTTCCTAACGTTCCTCCGTTGATTTTTTCCGAAAAATCCTGCCAAAATCATTTCAATTGCATGATCAGAATAAAAAAAAAAAAAAAATACCGCTACGAAATAAAATTCAACGACAATCATGAATTTCCGACAATTTTTACTTCTCAAAATGAGAATTTGGACGAAAAATGTAATTTCGCATAGAAACATGAGCAAAATTGGTAATTACGAGATTTATCACAATTCTTAATTTTGCGTGAACGATACATCGTAAAATTTGGGTGTCGATAATTAAAAATGACACCGGAACCGGATATTTTTCGAAATTTAATTTTTCATTCATCTAATTTCCCGAGTTTACATTTATTCAATAAAAAGTGAATAAAAAATGAATTAATTGATAAAAGAAACTTTCAGTAAATCGAGCATCGCCGCGTAGCCGCTAAGGCGGTCAATCAATGATGGTGAAAATTCTGGTGCACGAGTGTGACGGTAGTTCAAATTCGCACCAACTTTTGTCAACGCGAAAGAGAGAGCAGGAGAGCGATACGCAATTAAAAAAGCTCCGGTAAAATGGGAGCTCTTTGCGAAGCTTTTGTTCATTGAAAAAATAGCACGATGCCTAGACCTCTGGCTCACAACAACATGCGCAGCAGCAAAATAGAAGAAGCATCAGCGAGACGATGCATGAGAAGAGTTTAAACGCAGTTGCTCGTTTCGACCGCGGGATATCGCGCTTTTGCACACGAAAGGTCGAGCGCGTCTACCTCTTCCCTTTTCCCTCGCGAGCTCGAGTATATTTTTCTACTCGCATCATCATCGTCATCGCCTATTGTCTCATTTATCTTTCCTCCTTCATAAATCTCCGCATCATACTCCTTGTACGCTACGAAATTGTTTTTTTCCATTTTTTGTCTAACCGTTCCTTCAAAAAAGCTCAAAATAATTAAAGGTGCAAAAGGTTTCGCATTCATGATGAAAACTCCGTACGAGTCAAAAGCCTCAGAGTACTGCGGCGACAAAGTTCATTGACATGTTGAATCTTGCACATCAGGTCTCGGAAAGTTCATTGAAAATTGTTTTAATTGAGCGACCCTTGACTAATTAATGTTCAATTATAAATTCGCGAGGATAAAAAAAAAAAAAAAACAGTACTAATCGGATTTGTGTTTTACACGTTCGATATCGATGTACGACGCCTGTAGAGAAAACTCTGCAAACGAGACCATACAGTGTGTGAAACGAAATTCCAAGCGTGCCAAGAAGTCTTCGCATCCCCTTTCTATAGATATCCGAGCATCGTACCTTTTTTACGGTGTGGCAAGTACATGCTACTCCAACTATTTCGAAATACAAAAAGAGAAAGTTCATGCGTGCGAATTTCGATCGAAACTTCCTCCACAAATATTCCCCACAGCATTTTAGGGTTAAACTAACTTCGATGGTTTCGTACATGCAGAATTAACACTTCGTCAAATTTTTTGACATAATAACATTGAAAACCAAATTTTGTTGGAAAAGATCGATATTTTGTTCGATACGTTCGACTAAACGTTTTTTTTTTTTTTTTAATAATCCGAGAAAATTATTTAATTGCAGCAAGTCTTGTGGAAAGTCTCTTCGGAAGCAAATTTTTCTCTCCAATCGTAAATTTCGGAAATAATTTCGTTAGAAACCAAATGTACTGCTAAAATAACGAAAATTTTCAAATTATCAAAAAATATTGAGTTTACCGTGTTCAACAAAATATCGACGATTTTTAACAAAATTTCATTTCCAGTGAGTATAAAAAGCTCTGATTGCAAAGTCTAGCTCTCGAAACGAACGTCGAACCAAAATGGAATTGCTAACGATATATAGCGCGGACATTAAATGTTGAACATTTCTCTCCACCAGGTTGAACGAGAACTGCAGATACACTGGAAATAAAATTTAGTTGGAAAAGATCGATATTTTGTTCGATACGTTCGACTAAACATTTTTTAAAATAATTCCAAAAATTCCAAAACAGCAAGAAATATTCTAGAAAGTCTCTTCGGCAGCTAATTTTTGTCGATCCAATCGTAAATTTTGCTGACAATTCCGTTAGAAACTAAATATACCGTCAAAATAACGAAAATTTTGAAATTATCCAAAAATATTTAGTTTACCGTGTTCAACAAAATATCAACGATTTTTAACAAAATTTCATTTCCAGTGTATGAAGTGCAAACCACTGTGTTACGCAGTCGCACGTTAAAAAAAAAAAATATATACTAGAAATGATATGGGGACTGTTCGGAAGAAATATCGAGGGGAACAACATCGGCGGTTCGTGAAGATAAAGAGGTGAAGGAAGAAGGGAGTGGATGGCAGAACCAAAAAGAAAGAGAAAGACCAGCGGCGATAGAGAAAAAGAGGGAGAGTAGTGACGGACCAAGAGTATTGTGTGCCGTTGGAAGTTTAATATCCTTCGGCGATCGAAGAGATATGTGCGATTCCTCCCTTTTGCATGTGTATGGTTGCGATGACTATACAAATCCCCTGCGACACGTGGCCACTGTATTTATGAGTATTATCGAAACTCTATCGTCCCAGGCACAGTGTTATTCACTGTGTGGCATACACACAGCGTTTTTCCTACTCGGAGGCTGATTCGCATACGATTTTATCATCATCGTTATCATCCATATCTGTCTAGAAAGAGGGAAAGAGAGAAAGAGAACTGTCAGCTAGTGAAACTCGACAATTAAGTGATAATTAATCGCAAAACGAGACAGACACAAAATAATAAACAGAGTATAGTTTAAGAAAGAGAAAGAATGATGAACAATGGTTGGTCGGACGCCCAATCAAAATTCAACGTAGCCACGGAGCATTGTATATAATCCCGACTGTGTAGAGACAATTATATGTATACGTCTATTTTATGAAAATCTACCAACTTCTCTATTCTCAGATCTCCCCATATATTGACTCTCCATTTTTCGTTTGTTTTGTTGACTCGTTATTAAGGACGTTGTATGCTAAATTTTCTATCGATAGAAGTCGAGATATTTATTTATAAAAATCACAATTTTCCGTAGTTTCTCATAAGAGCGTGTGTTAAAAGTTGCAATTTTCAACATTAAATATTTCGATTTCTAAATGGTGAAGCCTCTTAAAACTTTGCATACACTTTTATGTAACATCGAAAAAGCTTTATTTAGTTTTTCAAAAAAATCGGTCGTTAAATTTTTTCGAAATTTTGTTTATTATGCAACAAATGCAGATTACGTCGGACAATCTTGGATTTAGAGTATGTTTTTCTTGAGACAATTTGTAACAACTTTTTTTAATGAACTAAGGTTCGGAATCATTTTGTATGTGAGAAAAACTGAAAAGAAAAATTTAGATTTGACTGTCGCCATACAACGTCCTTAACGATGCAGTATTGTCTAGAATCGTATAAAGGGCTGTGTGTATTCTCATTTTGACAGGATAACAACGTAACTTTTAATCAGCGAATTTGTGCCAATTCTTCAGTTGCTATCGATTTTCCTCACACGCCCTTTTACTCCTAAAGTGATAATTTGCATTCAATGACCGATACTTTGTTCCTATTCGTATAGCAATGTGCAAATGTGGCCACAGATTTTATTGAAAGCTCGAGTGACCTTTCGCATCCTGGCCCAAAGCCCAACGCGATGTGTTCTTCGCCCATATCGCCTGATACCCTCATCGACAAAAATGAAAATTATTCATTTAGTATATTTTGTCAAACACGTTTGCATATTTTTGTCTACTCTGTCATTCAATGACTGATGGATTAAGATTTTTTCAACTATTGCAAAACAAAACGCTGCGTATCGGAAAGCTTTTTTTTTAATCGACGAATTCGACGTTTTCAAAATTGTCTCAAATGTAGAAGCGAGTAATTTTCATCCGAATTTGTTATATTTGGCTCTGTTCCGATGTGCAAAGAGTTCGTTCGTTCGTAAATAAATCGTGGGCAGATGCTTCAACGCGCCCTTAGGTTTATTCATCACTCCCCATTTTGCCAGAAATCGTTGAAAAACTCTGTTCTCATCTCCGCCCACGTTACAATCTGTTGAGACTTTTGACGTAAACGTTCTTTGACGTAAGCGTTTGCGTTGGCCAACGAATTCCAAGTTTCTCGCGAGAAAATTAAAAAAAAACTGCCCACGCTCGTAACCGTTCTCTGTCTGTACGGAGTGGATCGATTCTGTATTTCAATCTCTATGCTGGACCTTTAACCTTTCCCTTCAGTTTCGCGAAATCGTCGCTGTACAGATGCAATATATAAATATGTAATATTCATATTTTAAAAAAACTCCATACAAGGCCCAAGCAACAGTATACATGGATAAAAAAGTCGGTCTGACAGACCAAGTGTGGCGAAGTAAGCTACTTCCAAAAACACTGCCCGCCAAGTTCGGGATACTCGATCGATCGATCTTTCAGCTCAGAAACTGCACAGATGTCCACGTGGTGGAAAGAAAATTAAAAAAAAATTCAATTAACCCTAAAAACGGTAACCTTATTGTTTTTTTACCTATTCCGGTAACCTGGGGTCACAAATGACCCCAATTTTGAAAAATTCATATCTCCGGTAAAATTTAACGAAAAGCGTTCAACTTGGGCTCATTTTTTTCCTTTTTCAATGCATCAGGATCACGTGAGTCTGGGCCAATTTTGCTCGAAGTCGTCTGGGGTCGTTTTTGACCCGGGATTACCGTTCTAGTGTTAAAACGGTTGAAAAATCATTGGAATCCCAATTTGCCCTCGTGACCCGCTTTGTCCTATTCTCCCCTATATGCCGAGACCATTTGGAGTAGGAAGCTACACGTAGCTCATAGAGATACCAAGAAACACGCTCGTTTCCGCTTGGAAAGTTCATATACCCGCAGCATACAGAAGAGAAAGCACCAAGTACAGTAAACTATAATGATTACAGTACACATACAGAGTTTAGGAGAGCAAATACGTAATACTTGTGTCGTTCACTACTATATTACGCGTATCACGTACCGACTCACCCCTAAGTTGAAAACCGCACGATTTCACTAACGCACGTATATATACGAAAGCCAAATTCCCCGAGGCATTTGACGATATGAATTGTTCGTCGTAACAAACAATTTTTAGTGCATTTTCTTTTTACGGGGAATGCGGGTTGAGAAAAATTAGTTCTACACTGGGTCAATTTGACCCGGAGCATAGTTTACAGGGTTTCTACGGAGTCCTGCAATTACTTTTTTTCAGCTTAACGTCTGTTGAGACTGTTGATCATCAAAGAGGGATGGAAACCAAATTGCTTTCATTTTAACGAAGTTGACTACATACGACAATATCATAAGAATTTAATAAAATTTCATCATAACATTCTTTAGCATCAAATACGATGACACAATTTTTTTCACATTTTTTGTTTACATAGTTGTCGAATTATTGGAGTTTACAATATGCTAAAGATATACCAATATATATATGAATCCAATGCTTTTGCATGTAAACTCTAGTGTCGAATTACTCGAAAGCTATGCAGAAGAAAAATCTTGAAACATTTTTCATTAAATTTCATTAAATTTTAATCATTTCGAATTTTCCTATGCTTTTAACATGGCAACATTGTTGTGTGTAGCCAGCCTCCTTAAGGTATCTCCGAATACTGTAAAACGTCCTGTTTATTTTAATGCCGATTGAGATCATGAAATCTTTCTGAAGGCTCGAAGGGCTCCGGAGCAAAAAACTATTCTGACGTATTTTGTCGTAAATCTAAGAAAACTTTTCGATTCGTCGATCAGGACCTTTTATTTTCTCTCGACTAATGAGTCTGGACTCGGTTTTCTCGTTTTTTCGTTCACGCACCTATGCACAAGGAGAAAAGCGCAGCCTTGATTCCGCATGATTTGTCGAACAGACAGAAAAAGAGAGACACAGTTTTCAGAGGGCAAACGTGAGAGCAAGAGAGAATTACGATAAGATTTGTTTTAGAGGTTGACGAAGAAAGGATCTGCGCGTGAAGAACGATGGTTTTCACAGTGATATCGAACTGATATGTAAAAGCGATCTTGGCGAGGGGATGAAGAGCAAAAACGTCCGGACGAAGCTTTATAAACGCGGAAAGGAGAAGGGGACATGGAAATATAAAGGAAGGCTAGCAAATGCAATTAATTCCAATGGGTGTCTGGCCCAACGGCGAGTATCCATCACCAAGTCGCTCCCGAGGGTGCGGAGGCACGATCTCGCGAGGAAACTCTGAGCATCGGGGTGCAAGGACACCCACGAGAATACTTTCCCCCGCAGACGCTCGGGGAATATACACATCGTGCAAAACCGACTCCCACGTTCTTTCAATATAGTAATGCCTCGTATGCTAAACATATTGGATTTGTATACGTCGATACTATGGAAAGTGGACTCGTTTCAAAACGACGTTGCGGTAGTCCGTCGTATCATCATTCACCCTCACAACTATCGCTTGCGGTTCCCATAAAAACCATAAGAATCATGTAGTGATTATATAATTAAAATTCACAGAACGAACAAAAGTTTCTAAAACATCTGAATGCGAACCTGACAACCACTTTTCGAAGCTTTTGGAAAAAAGCATCAGGAAAATAAACCGTTCAACCGATATTCCCCAAATTCAATACAAACATTCCTATCATGACACTCTATTTATAAAAAAAAAAATTAGCAATAAATCTCAAAATTTGCGGAAGTTAGAGCGTCGACACCTTTTTTTTGAAAATTTCAAAATGCCGTAGAATTCGTATTTTTCTAGCAATTCCAACAAAATTCTCAGAGAATGAAGAGCTTGTATATATTAACATCTGTGCAAAACGGGAGCCCTGTAGCTCAAACCGTTCTCGAGTTATGAACGTTTGAATTTTACAGTGCCATAACACACACACACACACACACATCCGGAAATTTTTTCTAGATATGATTTTTCGATGTTTAGGGACATTTCACGCACATTGACATTGAAAACTGGAAAAAAAAATTTCCACCGTCACAGAGCTTCCTCTGTGAGGAAGCGAAAAGGCACGATGACGTCCTGCTTGTGGAAAAAATCCCACGAATCAGACCAAAAAAAAAAAAAAACAGAAATACAGCCACACACAAATTTTTGTGTAGACAAAAAAATTTCACGATGCTTAATCTTTTTGACCAAGTCTACACATTTCCATGTTCGCGGACGTACTCCTTCGTGTATTTATCGAGATTGCATAAACAAAGCAGCAGAATAATGGTTTCTAGAAAAAAGTAACGAAAGATCTCTCAAAAATTAAATTTTTACATTATAAAATTATAATTTGATTCACTGAAGTTTATGATTTACTACAAATTTTAAGCACACTATTTCGGCATATGAAAAAAAATTGTGTGATCCATCGAATCAATCTACGAGTCGGAATACTATAAGTTTGTAAAAAAAAAACTGCAATACGAAATTTGATGTTGATTTATAATTTTAGAAACAAATAATTTGCAGCGAAAAGCTTTTTCATACCGAAATAATCCAGGGGTTCTCAGGCATATACATGATACCCAGGGGATTTGTATATCGTTCGCTAAGTATCATTCGTTGATACACTCAGCAGCCTCCCTCGTGTTTATCTTTTTTGCGCTTGGAAGCTTCAAAGTATATAGTGTAGAATGCATAAAGTATAATTCCAGTTGGAAATGGATGTTGTATAAATATCTATATATATATATATATATATAGGATGATAGCTCTGATCTGAATTTCGTTTGAATGAAGCAATTTGTGGAGCTAGGCGTAACCCAATTGAGAGAGCGTTGGTGGGCTGTGAGCGCGGGTAGTTTTCACTAGACGAAAGCGCCACCGATAAATCAACCAGTTGCTCCAGCGAGCATATACTCGCCCAGCACGCCCCTACCATGTACCCAGATGGCTTAATTTCATTGCGGGTTCTTCACCACCGCTTTAGCCCCTGCTGATATTACATATATACAATATGAATATATATCCTCATGTCGTGAGTGGAAAGCTTTAAAAACTTTACTGGATATTATCACTTCACGAGGTTTTACCTAATGTTCATACACGAGTTTCAATTTCAACACTCGCCAGATAGAGATCGGATCAAGCGAGGCCCTATAACGATCCTTTCCAAGTTCGATTAAAAAATAAAGAAACACAAGATTTTAAAATATTGTATTTTATTACTTTTCTCATATTTTCAGGAGTTTTAGAAAAGAGCTGATGGATACGATCAGCACGATTCAAAAAAAAATGCATCGATGCGCTTTGGCTTTTTTTTTTACGCGATGTATTTATTTTATTTTTTTTCAACGAAAAAGAAAAAAAAGTTTTGATTTTAAGAATCCTTATTGTTTATTTTTTGTGAAGCGGTCACTTTCGTTTGAGAGCTATTTTCAAATAAGTAAGAAATATCGGGGTTTTAATGGCTGAAATGAAAAATAGATTTACGTACCGGACGGACCGTGAGGACTGAGATGAGCCATTATTTTTACGAGGACAAGGATCGCTATTGTGCTTGTAAATGAGAACGAGGATGAGAGTGAAGAAAAACTTGGACACAACAGGCGACGAACGTGTCGACTTGTGCGAAGAAAGTAAAAATTGAAACTGAGTTTAAACGGATTCTATTGGTCGACTATGGGAAACGAAATTAAAGTTTGCAATCCGGAAACAATCGACCCAGACCGTGTCTAAGACGACGTAGCTACTCGAGAGCCCAGAACGAAGAAAGAGGAGAGGGAGTTGACGTAGAGCTGCTCTGCGGAAGCTAAGAGAAAAGTGAATGCGCGAGATCGATCGATCCCGGTACAGACGTTGACCTACATTTACCTTTTGGTATAAAACTCTATCGAATAATCTAACGATTTTCCATATTTACATTAATTTCATTAAATACCAATTTTACAGATGTATTCCGATGAGTAAATACGCGAAAATAGAGAGAACAACAAATACCTACGAATTATCGTATTCGAGTGCGAATAACGTTCACACATTATTTTTCTATCGAAGCGACAGTCGAGAAGCTCTTTAAACAGGCAAAGTGCACATTGAGTAATTCGCCATCATCCAACAGTAGCCGGAAGCCTCGTCAAAAATTATATAAACACATATTTCGTCAACAATATAAATAATATGTTGAGAATTGCAGATTCAGCGAATTCCAGTGTCATTTTTTGTTTCCAATGATGCTACAATTTTTCGTATCTACGAAACGTTGCGTTAACTGCTAGACAGCATGTAACATCGATCAGCCAAGAAAGTTCATAAATAGGTAAATAAGCTTCGTGGAAATTGGAGGAAAACACTGGGTCAAGTATTCATCCGATGTGACCATCCTGAGGTTTGGATCGTTGGAAAACAACGAAAAAAATATTTTTTATTCATTATTTCGATAATTAATGCGATCGTTGCAATTTTTCTAGTAAATTGAGTTTTCCAATGGCAAAGAAGACTGTCACATTATCGTCGATAAATCTGTATGAGATTTTTGGGCTCTGCTATAAAAAATGATCAGTTTTCGTTGCATTCCAACGATGCGAACATCAACATCGTTCCGATTTGCTGGTAATCTTTGTGGCTGAATTTGACAAAATTCATATTTTATTTTTAGCATCAAATTTCAGTCCAGTTTCTGAGACTCTCCACGACGAATTATTCTCCGAAGCAGAGCGAACTTATATTTTACGGTTCCTGGGAATGTTTCGTGTCAGTTCGCAAAATTTCGTTCGCCCGACTGGGCCCAAACATCAACAGAGCGAGAAAGCAGTTTGTTTATTTTCAGACTGCCTTTTCTACGAGTCTCGATTTCACGATATCAAAAAAAAACTGATGTAACAAAAATTTCGATATCTCGACATAATTAGAGAAATAGAGAAAAATATTTCGAAGGAAACTTTCAACGAAATCACGTGTAATTTCCTCGGTTTTCAGTCCCGAGCATTAATTGCTACACGAATAAATCACAATTTAAATTTCAATCACATATATTTCATGACTGAAAATATACAGCAAAATATGCCGTGAATACATTTTTTTTATAACGTGTAATGAAGCCTGAACGATAACCTCAACGCGACAAAAGCGTTGGTCCTCGAAAACGCATCGAAAAAGATTCTTTTCCAAATCCATAGATTGGTCACACTGTCAATAAGTCTTTGTGAAGATTTTCAAGTTTTATCGTTAAACATGAAGCTTCGATATGTAAAAAAATGACAAAAAAAACGATCAAAGGATTGTCATTTACTTTCCGATGATGTAAACGTAATTATCGTACATTTAGGAATGAAACATCAGATATGACGAAACAGCAATCGATTCGCAACGATAATGTTTCAAACAGTAAAGATGCATTGGTACAGGCGCGAGAAACGAGTAGTAAGCCAGCAATAAAGGCAGCAGCTAAACATGTGATACTATTTATAAGTAAATGTATTGATAATGTCCAAGGAACATGACGAATGGGGATGAGGGATATATACAATTGTATTGAGTAGTTGATAGCAGCGATTGTTTAACGCATTACTATCACAAAACGACTTTATTTAGGATTCTTTCAAAATTTTGTATAAACGTTCTTGGCACCAAAACTAACAGTTTTCTCCTCTGAAGAAAAATTTTCTGACGTTTAGAATTTGAGATATTTAATTTCCAATTTTTTTTTCCCATCTCAACGCGTGTAAATTAACGTCACGTTTCCGTTAAAAAGTTGCAAGAAAAAAACAAAAGAAACGCGACTTCAATTTACACGCGTTGAGATGGGGAGAAAAAATTGGAAATTAAATATCTCAAATTCTAAACGTCAGAAAATTTTTTTTCAGAGGAGAAAACTGTTAGTTTTGATGCCAAGGACGTTTATACAAAATTTTGACAGAACCCTAAATAAAGTCGTTTCGCGACAGTAATACCTTAAGTACATCAAAGTGCGAATCGTCGTAACACATCTATGTCCAACAGCGACACATCTAGAATATTAAGGAATGAAAGAACAAAAATAATGATAATAACAACGACACGATACAGGCATCTTCTCACCGGATCTAGTAGTGTGTTCGTACGACAATATTATACATAATGAATACTGAGAAGAAAAATAACGAAGATTGTGAGGGCCTAATAAAAGGTTTTGTTGACTGTCCGAACAGAGGATAATCGACGAATCGCACTCACGTAATATCGACGAAGGCGCAGGGCCGAGTATAAACAGAGTGGCATAGAGAGTAGAGAGGAGTGGGGGAAATTGTAACGTTTAGAAATACACGGGAGGGACAAGCGAACAACGCGAACTACACGTAAAATCGTCACAATGCGTTGAGATGAATACGGAAGGAAATAACATAGTCCCGCGACGACAGACTCACACAACCCCTACCTTTCCCAATCGCGAACTGTGGGGAAGAGAAAAAGAAACGCGCGGAACCGACGCAGCAAAAACTTCCAATATTATGGCCCGAATTTATTCTACCTTTCATTTCGACGGGCATTCGTTCGAATTTTTCATTTTTTTTTCATCACCTTTACCGCATTCTTCGTCGGTTGAAATTCATTTCACGAGTTTGTTCGCTCAGATTTTTTTCGCGACAAAAAAATCATGTGAAAAGTAGAAAATATTTCACAATGCAATTTAATGTGTAGGGTAAACCACCCAGTACTCAGCCAGAAACCTGTAGTCGGCCTCTGCCTATTCTTTGTATGAGTGGGAAGAGTACGAAAGATATATTTTCCACTCTTCGCACTCATGTAAGGCCGACTATTGGTTTCTGGCTGACTATCGGGTGTTTTACCCTACGCAGTGACGATACAGAACGTATGATTGCGACGACAATAACTCTTCGGAGTTTGGTGTACGATTGATTGCAATTATGATATTCGTGTGACGATTGTTTTTCGGTAACGAACGTATACGTGTTGTTGAAAAAATAATAACGTGGAAAATAGAGAACCCGAAAAAATGATCGTACAATTCTCGTGGTCGGAGCGTCTCTCGTGCGAGGTCCTGCCGCGGTGCCGCGATAAAACGACGCTACGGTGTTCTAGTTAGTCGAAAATAGGGAGCGAGAGGGAGAGCTTAAAAAGAAAGCTTCGCCATCCGTGAGGTGGTGCCACCTTTGCAAACTCTAGGAAAGTCGTGAAAACAGGGTTTCCCTAGATGATCATGCGCACGAACTTTAATCGAATTTCGACGGCGTTGCAGTGGCGCGAGAGAAACCGTCACCACCTACTGCGACTGCTCTGCTTTCCTGTCAACCTTACTGTATATTACGAAAATCAACGAAAGCGGGCTTGCGCACCCTCCATAAACCATTGTTTTCTGTTTCATTGCACCGAATTCTTACTCTCACTGTCTTCCACCCGTGAGCGCACACACGATCGTAACTGTCGCTCCGTATCCTCCTTCCCCTCGTTGCGATTCCCTTTTATCTCTCCTTGTGTCCCTGCTCTTTGTTTTGTTGCGCACTTCCCAAAATGAGCTCTTACTATACATTGAAAATCGATTTTTAAAATGGGTGTTCACCGTTCGGGCGTAATTACGTAAAGCTTCGATTCTGGATTGAATTTTGCTCTCAACTCTATATAGAGCAATGCAACTGGCCATAAAAAAAAAGTCGATAGCATTCTTCTACCTGTTCCTGCAACTGGCAACATATTCTAGAAACTATCGACGCCGCAACCACGAATTTCAGCGCAGGAGGGCTTACTTTCCCAGAATTAACCCTTTCGAGTTAACACTTTTTTCGTCGTGCGAATCTCTAAAAAGACGTACGGTGGTGTAGGGTATCGCAATTGTATGATTTGGTGGTGCACTACATTTTTAGAAAAGAATAATTTACTCATCCTCGAGTTAACCATTTAATGTTAAGTGGATTGTTTTTTTTTCTAAATCGCTTAGAGTTTGTGTATGGTATGACATTTAGATCATTGAGTATTGCAGCATTCGTGCAAATGTTTCAACAATGTTTATTTTCGTCAAAGATTTCGTGTTCCAAGAACATTCAGACTTCAGACACATCGAAAATATTGCATGTCTTCGCTCGTCCTATTGACATAATGATTGAAATGTACGAAAATCTCAGTTACACAGAATGATGGAATATTCATCGATTCGAAAATGATGTATGAAATTATAAGGCGACCAAACCATTCGACGATTTGTTGAAGAATGGTCGAGCGGGTTGAACGGTTTTAATTGTTCCGGGTTGTAAAATGCGAGGCAGTAGTACCGACGATCGGTAAGATAGTAAGTACGATGATGAATTTGAAAAGTAATTTTTATTTTTAAATCTTCCACCGCTGAATGATCTCATTGCGCCAACACTAACCACTGAACGACCCCCTAGAGATTCGTAAAAAATAAAAACAATTTGTCAACGTGGAGGCTGACTGACTCAAATTACAAAATTATAAAAATAATTTTTGGAGAAAAATCGTTGACCGCTGAACGATCTCATTATGCCACCATAAACCACTGAACGACCCCCAAGAGATTTGTAAGAAAAAAATCAATATTTTCAACTTGAGGGGGCTAACTCTGTAAAGGTCAACCAGATGGTCCCTAACTCAGGGGAGGTACCAGGAGAGCAGCGGGTAAAATGGAAACGCCACACATTGTTACCAACAGCGTATGAATTGGTGACTCAAGCGTCAAAAGCATTATTCCAGTCAGCATACATCGACTCATCGACCTAACAGGCCGACGCCCGCTCCGAACGGGAAGGTCTTTAGAACCTTCGAACAAGTGTATTTTTTAAAATTAGTGCATATTGATTTCTCTATTATTCGTGTGAAAAATAGTGTGTTTTAAAAAAAGTGTGAAAAATGTGGCGACGTGCGATTCCTATTGTCGCGATATTGTCAATAGTGTTGCTTTCATCGTTCCAGAAGACAGACGGTAATGATTTAAAGCGTGTTTAGTAATCGAAAGTGTAATATGAATGGGAACGTACGTCGGGCTGATGAGTAGCGTCACGTCCCAACTCGTTCCGATTCGTTTAATCAATTTTTCCATCTCGAAAATGAAAAATAATGAATTCCAAAACATATTTTTTCCCAAATTCTCGTAATTTCTGGTCGAACAGCTCGTTATTCAATCGAAACCAAAGTCATGTACATTCACAGGTAACCCTACATGGGCGTGGCGTTATTTTAACCACTTCGAATATTTTCCTTCGTCCTAATGTACAAACTTTGAACAAATTCGTTCGGTTCACTGTACGATCTCTTATTCCACGTGAATCGGTTGAATAATTTCTTCTGTACATTCCAGTGAGAATACTGGAGAAAAAAACGTTTTCAGAACACTGTTTTCGATAATTATCATGATTGTAAACAACCCACGAAGAAATTTCATGCGAGATTAAAAAACAAAACATTGTGTTCAATTTTTTTTCATCGCAGGAAGAAAGGGACTAGTTTAGAAATAAAAATATTATTTGTTACCGATTAATCCAACAGGCCAAGTTATCAGCCAACGTGAAAACAACACAGCTACATGGTGCACCGTGTCAAAAGCCGAACAGGACAAATGTATGGCTTTCAAGCAAGCGGTCGACAGGGACCGAGGTCACTTTGGACGCTTCTACATTTCTTTAGAATGTAAACTGGCGTTCAATAAAGAAGAATGTATGACTTTGCTCGATCGTGAAAACGCACATTTAACTACTCTCGATCCTGGGGAAGTTTTCACTGCTGGGCGATATCATAGTTTAGTGCCTATATTGCAAGAAGGTCATCTCAACAGCAGCGCGGATTATCAATACGCCGTGGCTGTCGTTAAGAAAGGCTCACTCCCGGATGTCACAAGTTTGTACAACTTGAGGGGCAAAAAAGCTTGCTTCGCAGGAGTCGGAACTCTTGCCGGTTGGACTATGCCATTGGATGTGGTAAGAGAGAATTTTCAAAATTACAGATTATTTTTTTAATCATTGGAATTTGGAGGCGTTGATAAGGATGTTGAGTCCCAAATCGCAAATGATAAGAAAATTTGGTATATTTTGTATAAAGTATTTAAGAGATTTTGTAAAAATTTCACGACGATTAGGAAGCTCGTTATTGAACGATTTTCATTAATAAATTAAATGTAGTCTTACGGAAACTGGTAAAACTTTGCGATAAGTTTTTTTTTTGACCTCTCAATTTTTCAATATCTACAATAGACTGAAAGCAACGGAAACAAAACGAAATTTACGGATAAATATTTTTTGGATTTGTTTAAAAAATTATTCTTCACAAAATGTTAATTTTTTAATAACGAGCTTCCTAATCGTTGTGAAATTTTTAACTCTTAAATACTTCATATAAAAACATACTAAATTTTCAGAATTTTCTTATCATTTTTTATTTCAACCCTCAAGGGGGTGAAAGTAACGATGACAGAATTCTTAAAATTTGATATGTTTTTACATGAAGTATTCCCGAGGTCGTGTACAAATTTCCGACTATTAAGAAGCTATTTATTGAACAATTAACATTAACAAATTTCATCGGTACTCAACATCCTTAAATTTCAATTTCTCGACTCGTACAAGGAACTCAAGTTTCTTTTTATGATGATGAAGCTTGAATGATTGCATCGATTCGAAAAATGCATCGTATATTTTTCTATATCTCTCCCAGACAAAAATGACGAACTTCTTGCCGATTTTAAAACGTTCAACACGATTTACAGCTAATGAGACAAGGCGGATTGGAAGTAATCGATTGCAACAATCACGTGAAATCAACGATCAAATATTTCGGTCCGAGTTGCGCGGTTAATTCACTCATGGACCATTATAATCCGTTGGGTGACAATTCCGACCAATTGTGCAAGCTTTGCATTGGCAAAATACCCGGTGAGAGGTGTACCAACGCTGATCCTTATGCGGGCTATGAAGGAGCTTTCCGATGCTTGCTCGAAGCTGGAGAAATCGCATTTCTCGTTCATACGACCGTCGCTGAAATGACGTCGACGACTTTTGATTTGAGTACGAAAATTTTCGATCAGTCGACCTTCCCTACGCACGATTTTCTATTCCTTCGAATTAATGAGCTAATGAAACATGCAAATATTATTTCACAGATTCCGTAACGAAGGACCAGTTTGAATTACTCTGCCGTAATGGAACGCGTGGAAGAGTCGACGATTATGAGACTTGTAACTGGGGGCGAGTACCTTCCCCCGCAGTCGTCACTTCGTCAGCCACGGACTCTCACGTCCGTGTGCATTATGCGACATTTTTAGAAAAAGCTGTTCTCCTTTTCGGCCGAAACAATTTCACCAACAACGGTACAGATCCTTACGCGAATCGTCGTGGTAAGTCGGATAATCGTCCGACCTTCGAGAATCGTAATTTGGAAAACGGTTACGACAATCGTTATGACAATTGGAACACTGCTAATGCCTTCGATGATCGTTACGGAGAGAACAACGGCGATGAAAATCCGACCCAAGAACCAAGCTACAATACACACGGATATAATTTCTTCGACAATAAAAATCGCGATGAAGATCCCACGTATATACAGCCCATAGAAATGTTCCATATGTTCGAGTCTGCGCCCAAGTTTGGACTCCAACACAATTTATTATTTTCGGTAAATATCTCTGACTTTTTTTTTCATTTTTAATCATACGAGCTCGTCATCTGAAAAGTTTTTTCGACAACAAAGAAGAAAACGAGAATTTCAAAATGCAAAAAACATTTTCAAAATCTTAGGAACAAAAAAACAATTATTTCAACGACTAAAAACGTCGGAAAAGTTTTTCGCGAAAAATCCAAATTATCCGTTGTTCTTTTTTCTTTTTCTTGAAATATCAAGAATTCTCTAGGCAAACGTGTGTCTACTTTTCACTGATTTCCCTTTCTCTCTCTCTCTCTCTCTCTCGCATTTATACAACTAACAAATCAAATTAATTTCCAAATTGTATGTATTGACAGGATACTGCCAATGGTTTCGTGAAAATCAAAGAGAAGGACCAAACGTATGTGAAATATTTGGGGCACTCGTTAAACTCAATAATGGCTGTGAGACGTTGCACGGTGAATGCGATGAAGTTATGCGTCACCTCCGACCCTGAAATGGAAAAATGTGTCAAAATGAAGGCGAGTATTCTTAATCACCGAGTTATTACAAAAAATTCATTACATCAGTGTCTAACCCTTTTCCCGTTATTTTTCCATAGATCGCAATGAAAGCTCAATTATTGAAACCTCAGTTGATTTGTTACAAGGCCCACAGTCAAATAAATTGTATGCAGGCCATAAAAAATGGGTAAGAGCTTATAATTCGTTTACGCTCTCAAATTTGCGAAAGTTACATTTTTACTCACCGTTTCTCCGATCGGAATTCAAAAAATAAGTTTTGCCCACACAAAAAATGTAACAGTGCGTTAAACATTTTTTATTCTAACCACCTCTATGCCACTCATGGTGACTCAGTTATTACGACACTGAAATGAAGATTCTCACATTAACCTGGCTAGGCGAGCTATGGAAGATTTTCGTCGTGTAGAGTATTCGAACGGTTTTCCACTCCAGGAATTTTTAAGAATATAACAACTTTTTTTCAATAATTGGACGCATTTTTTAATGGCGTCCGGTTGAAGTTTAAACTTGAAGGAAAAAAACTGAATCTTGAGTACAGACAGATCTTGAAATATGCAACTTGTCGATTCCGTTGAAACACTTTTTATTTCTATCATTTGCGTCAAGACGCTGCCGCGTCTCTAGCTTGACAGAAAGCGTAAAATAGCTGAAAATTAATCTATGAAATGAATTTGATAAGAAATGACTAATGGTAATTAAGGTACTACTATCACGAAACGACTTTATTTAGGGTTCTTTCAAAATTTCGTATAAACGTTCTTGGCACCAAAGCTAACAGTTTTCTCCTCTGATGAAAAATTTTCCGACGTTTAGAATTTGAGATATTTAATTTCCAATTTTTTATTTTTCCCATCTAAACGCATGTAAATTGAAGTCACGTTTCGTTAAAAAGTTGCAAGAAAAAAACAAAAGAAACGCAACTTCAATTTACACGCGTTTAGATAGGAAAAATAAAAAATTGGAAATTAAATATCTCAAATTGTAAACGTCAGAAAATTTTCTTTCAGAGTTTGTGATAGTAATACGTTAAATATCTCAAATTCTAGACGTTAGAAAAGGTTTCGTCTCACAGAAAAAATGTTCGTTTTAATGTCACGAACATTTACACAAAATTTTAAGGAAATCCTAAATTAACCCATTTTGCGATAGTAATACCTTAAGGAATCTAGAAATACATGATACGATAACGAATGTTTTTGTTGTTCTATTGACAGTAACGCGGACGTAACGGTTTTGGATGCGAGCGACGTATACACAGCAGGATTACAGTACGGTCACGTGCCTTTCATGTCGGAAGTGTACAATCTCGGTACACCCGATTATTACGTAGTCGCAGTGGCTAAAGAGTCTGACGACCAGACCGATTTGACGTATTTGAAGAACAAGTATACGTGTCATACGGGAATAAATACAGCAGCCGGTTGGATATACCCATTGGCGTATCTTTTGTCGAACGGTTGGATACGAGGATACGGTTGTGACTCGGTGCGAGCAGCGGCCGAATATTTTACGAAATCTTGTGTTCCTGGGGCTCTTAGTACGGAATACAACATCGGAGTGCCGTACGACAATATGTGCGATCTTTGTCACGGTGTGACTTATCGTTATTGTCGTCGCGACGCTTCGGAGGATTATTACGGGCACACAGGAGCATTCAGGTGTCTGGTCGAAGGTGGTGGCGACGTGGCATTCGTCAAGCACACCACAGTCGCTGAAAACACAAATGGAAAACGTAAAGAATTCTGGGCGAGAAATACTTTCACTAAAGATTTCGAACTCTTGTGTCCGGACGGGACGAGACGACCGAGTGGGGATTACAAGAACTGTAACATCGGCAAAGTCAAGGCCAATGCTATGATCACACGTGGTGGATACTACGGTGAATACAACGAGACTGAGATCAACGCTTACATCAATTTATTCACATACGCTGAACAGTTTTATGGAAGAAAGGACGAAGATGAATTCAGCTTCAGTATGTTTTCCAGCGCTCCTCCTTACAGCGATTTGATTTTCCAAGATGCCACGCAACAATTGATCGCGATACCGCCTGAAAAAAGGGAATACAGTGCTTATCTCGGGCCTGATTTCATGAGGGCTCGAAGAATCGTCGACTGCGATGCGGGCGCATCAGCCCTCGAGTTTTCTCTCATTACCATATTAAGCACCATCCTCTTAACTCTCAATTCCATCCGATAAAATCATCGCTAAATTCTTTACGAGTAAGCCAACTCTGCTTCACTGCACAAGAAGCTCGTTCTTTATATTGTAAATACTCTTATTTTTATTTTTACCTTACAATCACCGAGCCCCGCTCTGCGCAGTTTTCTGTTTTTTTTTTCTCTTTAAAAATTAGAAGAGGAACTCTATATCGGAGAAAATATGTTAACGAAATGAAACCGAATCCGTGCGTGGGTCGAATATGTGTTCAACACGTAGAATAGTACAAATGGCTCTGGCACGCGCGTCTCTGAGTTATCTCAGAAAAAAAAATAGAATCTCAAGTGCAACTAATTTACGCACGACTAAGCTATATCTTTAAGGTATTACTATCACGAAACGACTTTATTTTGGGTTCTTTCAAAATTTTGTATAAACCTTCTTGGCACCAAAACTAACAGTTTTCTCCTACGAAGAAAAATTTTCTGACGTTTAGAATTCGAGATATTTAATTTCCAATTTTTTATTTTTCCCATCGTAACACGTGTAAATTGGAGTCGCGTTTCTTTTGTTTTTTTTCTTGCAACTTTTTAACGAAACGTGACTTCAATTTACACGCGTTCAAATGGGAAAAATAAAAAATTGGAAATTAAATATCTCGAATTCTAAACGTCAGAAAATTTTTCTTCGTAGAAGAAAACTCTTAGTTTTGGTGCCAAGAAGGTTTATACTAAATTTTGAAAGATCCCTAAATAAAGTCGTTTTGTGATAGTAATACGTTGAGTCTCATTTTCCAAACGAATTATCGTTCAGTTTTGCAGATCTGTAAAGTCGTCGAATCTCTTTTTCGTTGAGTCGAAATCGATTGCGATCAAATCCGTCCATTTATTCGACTTTTTATATTTCTATTCATACGAAAATTTTACTAGCAAACATTTATTGAATTTTATATATCGATATATATAAATATATATTTATAGAATTTTATACATAGCAGTCAAACCGTCCATTTTACACTTTGTAATACTGCAAATAAAGCCTTGACAATTTTTAAGAAAAAATAACAGCATCCCGACGACTTTTCATTTCGTTTTCGTGCAACAATGTTTTTTTTTCAGCGACGATTTATTTTAGAATTTGAACTAGAGGAGCCTAATTTTCTCGTTCGTGTAAGAATCTCGATTTTCGGTGAACCTGTTGTTTTCAGAGCTTGTCGATTAACACCGTATGGATTAAGTTTATCGTTTTGTGGAATTTTCGTCGGACAGTATTTCGGAACTGCCAATTCGGTGATCCTTTTCGAAGCTGTGGGAAAAAATCATTTTACATAAGAAATTGATTTTCTTATTTTCATTCTTTTTGATTAATTATTTGCAAAATATACTAGTTTTCCACTGAGAGAGAAAAAAATCTCAACGCTGTTTTGTGCTCCCAGAAAAATGAATCGTTAAAAAAAAAAAAAAAAATGTCAGAAATGGTGTGGGTAAGAATTCTACAAATTTTCTTCTTCTGGCTTTGTGATTCGTGATAATTCCAGTTGAATATTTAGTCTTCATCGTTTACTACGAACCGACGGCTAATAGTGCACGTTCTTCAACTTTGCCTATTGCATTCTTATGGACAGGTTCACGATTTTTAGGCTGAGCCAATTTAGCGATACGATCTGTGGGTTTCCTGTGACGTAGTACAGGTTTTTCAAAAATGATGCGAGGCTCGATGGTCATGAGATCAGCCTGCGAACTTGTTTTTGTTGCTGGTTTATTTTGCTGCTTTGTCCCGAGTTTGTAACCATTTTCGTGTGACCTTGGAACGCGACTTACGATCACTTTTGGTCGGGATAATTCGTCAATGCGTTTTGCTCGTTGAGACATTCGATCTTTCCGAAGGTTTTTCTGTAAACGATGTTGACCTTCATAAATCTAACGTTTATTCAATTTTCATGCTTCCATTTATTTTTTAAACTCATGAAAAAATTCGTTCGACATTTTCATTTACGGACCAGATTTTTTGACGACTTTCTGGTCCGTAACTCCTTATCAGTGTCTTCGTCTTCGGAAGAAGTTGCCGAATCTCTGGCCTGAACTTTTCGCGGAGCACACCAAGAGGCAAAATTGGTCTCATATTTGTCAAAACGAATGGGAGGCTTGTAATCGTTCGTAGTATCAAATGCGTTCGTGTACGACGACTCGCCGAATCTCTCGTGTCGAGTACTCGTGGGATTTTTAACGCGAACTGAAAATTTTGATGGATCCATAACAATTTTTTTTTTTCTTATTTTTAGTTTTTCCAATTTTTGCTTATTAATTTTTTTACTCGTTCATGACACCGCCGAATTTCGAGCTGACTGAAACTAGTCGAATGAAAAAAAAAAAACACTAAAAAAAAGAGCATCGTAAATTCGGTTAATAAAAAATTACATTTCATTGGAAACTTCAAAATTAAAACAGGAAATTTACATTTTTTTTACTATCAAAATTGTAACCGTGTCATTACAAAAAAAAAAAAAAAAAAAAAACAAAACGTTGATTGCACCAAATAGCATTTCTTCTGCAAAATCAATTAAAAAAATTCACAAGCTTTAGAATGGACAAACGCGAAGGATCGGCCACGAGATACGACAAATTGGCAACCCCCAGAGGAAGGGTCAATACCACCGATAAAATGGATCCGTTCAAAGTAATTCAAAGTCCCTATACACTCATGTTTATCTTTTTTAATTACCACGAACATTGTCGAAAAATTGAGTTTCTTACAAAATCGAGAAAGGTGCAAAGCCAAAGAATTATTATTTCAATTTTTATGCTCCTGTCTACAAAATTTTTCACTTGTCATGTCCATGATGAGCGCACGAATAAAATGATGCTAATTGAAAAACGAAAATAGAAATCAAATGGTCCGTAGAATGGAAAGAAAATGGTCGAAAAAAAATATAATAGAAAAATTGTCCAGGTAAAACGTGGAGCCCTGTCCTATCGGATAACGGATTCGATGAACGCCTTAGCGATGCCCAAAAAACTGTACGACCAAAACGAAAAGAAAAGAACTTCACCAACAAGAGCCTCGACGGTCCGTCCAGACAATGAACTAGTTGCTAAACTCAAGCCACTAATACGATCGCCAAAGAATAATTTAAATCTCGACACTTATGCGGCGATGGTATTAAAAAACGATATTCAATGTCCAACACGAATAAAGAAATTGGCGAGACCCAAAGGACAAGCTTCATCGAATAACGATACCATGGACTTCTTCTGAATTCTTATTATTCCGAAAGCTTGTATTCTAGAATCATAAATATCTGTTAATTACAAGACTCGGAACTTTGAATTGAAAAAAATATTTGCCGAATGACAAATGACAATAAAAAGTGAAAAATTTTTGCATAGCCATTATTTTACAATCGCATTACGACGTAATAGCGAAATTTCCACATTTACGTTCCATCCAGTGATTGATCAAGATTATTGGTCAAGAGAAAAAAGTCTGGATGCACCAGCGAACTGTCGAGATCAGTTTTCTTTTTTTTTTATCAAATCTTAATAAATAAATAAACTTTCATTGTTCTCATTAAATGAGATTTCGGTAATTATTTATTGCAGCCACCTCGAGTATTTTTTTCCATTATGACAGTTCGATCTCCTTGAAGCTCGGGCAGATAGAAAAAAAAAACACATTTCTTTTTAGAGTTTACTTGAATATTACAAAATCCTTTTCGCCGATTCAGTGATCGGTTTACCGCAAATGGTTGGACGTGCCAACAAACAAATGAAAATCGTTCACAACTGTCAACAAGATTCACAGCAGTGTCAAAATTCCAATCAGGCATACACGAGATAAATGTTTGGCCTTAAAGAAACTAAATTAATCCTATAAAAATTCAAAATCATGGAATCGTCAATATTCCATTATTTTCGACCAGAAACTTCGTGCTGTTTGACGAAAATTCAAAACTCCAAATATTTTAGGCATTGTATAACAACGTCTTGATTCGTAATGGTTAGTTGAATGAGAGTGAAGTATAAAATCGAGAAATGGCACCAAGAGTGAAGAAAGAAGCGTCGACAGATTCACTGGGACTCGGTGGATCGACGAGCAGGAAGAAAAGAAAGAAGGGAAAGAAAGTTGCCCGTAAGAAAAAAAGTCAAAATAAAAACGATGACCCAAACGCGTACGTATTTTTTTTTTTTTTTTTAAATTTGTAGATAAAAATAGACAAGGGTTTAGAAAAAGGTTGCAATAATTTTTGAATTTTGTGAAAACCCTCAAAAACACTATTTCCTCGCATTTCCGCAGGTGCGAAGCACGCAATGTCACGCGTGCTGCTTTACGTTACAAGCCAAGTAAAAGAATGGTTGAAATAAGTCAACGAGAGGCAATCACATTGTCGGAAAAATGTAAAGCTTTGATCGAGATTACACAAAATCTCGACCTTCGTAACCCCACGAAAAGAACTAAACGACTTTTGGCTAAGAAAGAATTACATTGTCCGGATTTACTGACCGACGAGGAGCGGAATATTCTCGTGACACCAGGTGGAATTCGTAAAACTGCTTTGAATTACAAGGTCAATTAAAATTTTTGTGCATATCAAGTTACTACTCAAATTTCTTTCTTTCTTTCAAATTATCTCATTAAATTGTTGTTTCAAAATTCTAATTAGCGTATTAGTTTGGAACACTGGTCTCCGTTCTTCGACCTCCGTAGACACACTACATTTCGCGCACCTCCCTAGACACACATGGGTCTGGGGTGTCCTAGTGTTTTTTACTGTACTTTTGGATTCGATCGTTTAAAAAATCTGGAAAAATTCAGAAAAGTAGTTCTCGATCTATAGAAAGAGAGCCTGCACTGAGTGATGAATAAAATTTTTTTTTTGTCATTGTTATTTAATGGTAATCGATACGAAAAATGAAAAATTCAATGACAATGAAGTTCACAAGGTTGGGGTCCAACGAAAAATACGTTTTTCTATTAATTGTTTGTTCAATTTCAAAATCCATGACAATTTTCATACCGATTTTCTCTTTGGATCCCAAAAAAAAAAAATCGTTTTATTATCCTGACGAAATATTGAATAAGAATCTTGAGATCTCCTCAAGAAAAAAAAAAGAATTTCGTTGCATTCCAACGATGCAAACTTCAACATCGTGAAATTCACGCCATTCGCTGAATGGGCTGGACAGCCCAGACCCATGTGTGTCTACGAAGGGTTAATTTCTCTTCAGAGACAATTTTAAGATTTTTTCGGATTTGTCTTCGTCTTACTTAATTATGGAATCTAAATTTTTGGTCTTTCTGCTTTTGCTGTCATCGCGTATTGTTTGTTTTTTAAGTCTCATTAAATATTTGAATATTTAAAATTTCAGTAGCAACAATAATTTATTTACAATTTGTCTGGGCGTGAAAATAATTGGATCGTTCGACGACTAATTAGTTTGGAAAAACTTTTCTTTTGAATAATGTAGTTTACGCGTCGTATGGAATATCTGTCTCTGCCTGCCTGGCGATTTTTGAAAGATCGAAAAGACGATGAAGCAAAGCGATGGAAAGCGTTTATTCTGGAGGAGAATGATAAAAGAGGAAAACAAGTGTGGGCTGAAAAAATGAGAAAAGCTGAAATGAAGAGAAGGCGTGAAGAAGAAAAGCGACAGAAACGGAAAGAGGAAAAAGCTGCTTCTACTTCAGGAGCACAAAAAGAAAAGCCCGAGGATGAAGGAACGCCAAAGATCGAAAAACAGACTGCGGAAGACGAGGATAACGAGGAAGCCGTGCAGCCCGAAGGAGGCTCAGAGAAAGAGGAAAAGGACCAAGTGGTTTTGGACGAAAAACAGGAAAGCAAAGACGATGAATCCACAGCCGCTCGGACACACAAACCCATTGAAACGAAAGACGAATACGTATGGGTAGAAGATGAAGAAGCTGCGAAAAGGAGAGCTGCGAGAAACGCCTGGCGGTTTGCACCGTCTCCCTGTAAAAAAAATCCATTTGGCATCAAAAAATCCGCGCTGAAAGGAAAAGGTCTTTGGCTATTCGTGAATCTACTAATTTTCAGTCATTTCAAAATTTCGAACAAATTAACCCTTACTAGCCACTCTTCTGTAGAATTACGTACTTACCACCATGGGGTAGATTTGTACCCCAGTGACAAAAATTGTTATAAAAAATGAACTACGGAATATTTCGACTTGAAAATTGTTGTAGAACACATTGAAAGCTTTTTTCAAAAGATTGTTTACTTTATTTAGCCAAAAATTAATTTCAAGTACACTAAAAAAAATGCTAAATCCAACAAAAGTGGAAAAATGATTATTTTCCTTAATAGGCCTGGAGTAAGTTTGTACCCCAAAGTGGCAAGTAAGAGTTAACGGAGCTTTGATCCGTAAAATTCTATTTTCCTTTTTAAATCCTGTAATTTTTCATACCTTCGATCCCTATGCGGATTCGGTGGTTAAAAACCGACACGATAATCTAACTAGATCCTAATTTTGCCATTTCCACAAAAACGAGTATCAATTTTTCTTTTGAAGTTTTTTGAATTATAAACGATGATAAAATGTCGTAGTTTCTCCGCGTATGGCCGAGCTGGCGATTCGGACACTTCCGAAGGCATTGACATGCAAAAAAAATCCTTTCGCTGTGAAAAGATCGGCACTGAGGGGTCCCGTGTCGCCTAGATACGATGTATTAGCGAGACCAACTCATCCTCGAGATCCTATCAGGAAGCCACCTCCACGTGAGAAGGACTCATTTGGCCGTCCCATCTACGCCAAGCCGGTACGAATTAACATTGAGAACAATATTGATTTTTAAAAAATCCATGTCAATGTGCAAAACAACGCTATGAACCCAATATTGCGACCAAAATGGAATTCCGTAACACAATAATGCTCAACATTTAATGGAGGTTTAACTCTAAAGTTAAGCCTCCAGCCTTAATGGAGGCTTAACTCTAAAGTCAAGCCTCCATTCAGGCAATCTATTACTTGCTCGGTTGGTAAAAATCCCCCTACACGTTTTATTTGGAGAGACTGAATATTTCGAGAGAAATAGAGAAGAAGTCGCAACTTTTCTTTTTCTTTAAATATGAAGGGTTTCTGAGAAAAACGTGTATCTACTTTTTGGTTAGCTCTCTCGCACTCACGCGACTGCTAGATCACCTTAAGGGGTCATATACAGTTGGAAGGCCAAAAAAATTTGTTTTTTTACGAATTTTTTTTCTGGATAGGGATTTCATTTGATGAATAAAAGCACAAGGAAGTAAATGTAGCTTCAAATAGCTCCTGTAGTTGATCTCCTGTACGTCCTCAAAAAAAAAAGGCGTTTTGCGATGAGCAAGAAATCTCCGGTTTGGATCAGCTGAAATAAAAAACCGAAGAGATTTATTTAGTGGATAGATCCAGGTATTCATGGAAGGAATAGTTGAAATTTCGAATTTTGATAAAATGATGGCTCCTCAAAGACGAAATTTCCATTGTCGACCAAATTTTGTTCATGCAATGATTCAAAAAAGATAGAAATAATTTTCGGATATCTTATTCTTTTGGTTTTTGGCTTTTTTGGCTTGGTTTGGCTTTTTTATTTCAGCTGATCCAAACCCAAGATTTCACGCTCACCAGCAAAACGCCTTTTTTTTACAGGACTTACAGGAGATCAACTACAGGAGCTATGTGAAGCTTTATTTTTAAAAACAAAAAATGGCGATAGAGCGTTGAAAGATGACGCTCCATTTAATTCCTTTTGCTTTTATTCATCAAACTAAATCCCTGTCCAGGAAAAATTCGTAAAAAAAAAAACAAGTTTTTATAGCCTTCCAACTGTATATAACCCCTTAAATGCTCTAAAGCATTGTTATCTTTTCATGGTCGTGTCTTCGACCTGATTATGCCACGAGGAACGTCAATATGTTTTCGAAAAAAACGAAGCTGTAAAACTTGATTGTTAAATCCTAGAAAGATTTTTCATATTCGTGATAGAACTCTTGGGTTCAGTTTCTACGCAGTAACTCTATGTACATACAATGTGATTGTTATCTACATCGTGGATATTTTATTAGGTGTACGGAAGAAAGATACCAGCTAAAAGCCCGATCAAGCGAGCGATATGTCCGGATAAACAGAAGAAAGAAGATGACGAAGAATCGAAGAAAAAGCTGACGAAACGAAGATTCATCGATCCCATCGTGTGGGAACCAACGATAGATCCTTGCATCGATCCTGACAGATCGAAACGACAAATGAAGGCGCGACAGGCTGCGAAAGAAGAATTCAAAAGGCGGCTGGAGGGCAAGAAAGAAAACCAAGAAAAAACCGAGGCCAAACCAGAAGAAAATAGCCAAGAAAAAATCGAAGAAAAACCAGAAGAAAAGAGCCAAGAAACAATGGAAGAAAAACCAAACGAATCGGAGCAACCTGAACTTACTGATGATGAATAAATAAATAAAACACGCACAACTTACTCAACAAATTTTGGCCACTGTCACGCTTCATTTGATTCTGCCACCTCAATAATTAATCAAAAGTAATTGACATTCTAATAACTAGCTGATCAATTACTCGATCCCACACTGCACAAAAGTCACAAATCGATGAAAAATCAAAAAGTTGATGAAAATTATGCAGTTCAATTTTCCTGGTTGAAAAAATTCGTACTTTTGCCATTCAAGCCAGTTCGCAATTTTTCCAAAATTCGATTGAAGTGCTTCGTTAAAATACACGAATAAATGTACATTTGGTAGTGACCAAATAATCGTGAATTTTTTCTACAGAATTCGTAGAAAATAATCGATCACCTTCGATTCACCGTTCAGACAATTTTTTACAACATCTTAAAACATTTTTGACAGTATTTTTGGTTTCTAACGGAACTGTCAGCAAAGTTTACGATTGGAATGACAAAAATTTGCTTCCCGAAGAGACTTTCTAAAATATTTCGTGCTGCAATAACAAAATTTATGGGATTTTTTGAAAAAAGGTTTGGTCAAACGTATTCGACGAAATATCAATCTTTTCCAACAAAATTTCCTTTTCAGTGTAGGAGAAGAAAATGTCTTAAGAAGTCCGGAATATTATTTTGGATCAAGAAAGTGACAATTATCATCGCGATTGACAATTCAAATCCATCCTATTCATTTTATGACTACACCTCGAAAGAAACAAGGTGAAAAAAAAAATAGCGAACTCCATGGTACAGTGATTGAATCTGGCTGGACAATGTGTAGACGCCCCGGTGGTGACTATTGTTACTTGCTGGAAATTGAACACGTAGTATACCACGTGTTTCTATTCATATGACGGAGTATAAATGAGTCAGCCGGGTTGGCATGTACCATACCAGTGACACCGACGCAGCAGTGTGGAGCGAGACTCATCACACAATAAGTTTAGATTCATCCTCAGAAGTCGTTACGAATATTTTTTCGAAGAAGCGCCAATAAAACGTGAATTTCGAATCAGTGCGATTTGCCAAAATGCAGAGGGTTTCGTTGCTGCTATGTTTGTTGGTAGCCATGAGTGCAGCGCAGAATGACAGCGATGCCGAAAGCTTAGAACTCTTAACGCCGAATGGAAAAATTCGTGGATCGTTTATGCAATCGCGCCTCGGCAAAAAGATTTATTCTTTCCGCGGTCTAAGATACGCCGAACCACCAACTGGACAGCAGCGTTTCAAGGTCAGTAGCAACTTTGTCAAAAATTGCCTGATCCGTTTATTCCTTTCGTTTTGATTTTATGGTCCCTTAGGCAGCTTCATTGTCTCTGCTGATACATCCTCTTTTTTGTCTTCATCCCATTGAACGATTGAACCCTGCAAGGTGTGTCTGCAGTCAGAGTCCTTGATTGACTTCCGGTTCGCTTGTCCGCCACTTTTTCCCGCGCTCTATTTGCTTTTCATCAGCTTATGTAACCACAGGCTTCATTTATGCCTAAAAAATGAACAATGCCTCTTGAGGCTGCTGCAAAGCCGAGCACTCTTGATGCTTAACAAAAATAATTATGTCAATTGTAAACATAGCGTTTTTTACGTAATATTTAAGGTAGTACTGTCGGTTTTAGAATTACCGTTTAGAATTTAATAAAATTTGGTACAGAAGTATTGATTATTATTAGAAAAAGATCCAGTCAAATTTTGAAGAGGCTTACACAGCACTAGAAAAAAGATATTCGCATATTGGTAGTTTCATACATTTAACATTGAGTTTTATGATGAATCTCAGTTTTCATTGTATTCTACAATGAATTCTCATCAATTCTTAGGAGAAATCACAGTTTCCATTGTAAGATACAATGAAATGTATGGAATCAATGTTAAATTCGTGAAATTACCAATGCGATTATCTTTTTTCTGGTTCTCTGTAGTCTCTTGAAAATTTGACTGGATTTTTTCCTTATCATAATCTACCACTGTACCAAATTTTATTAAATTCTGAACGATATTTCTAAAACCGACAGTACTACCAAAAAAAAATCTGAACTCTCGATTTCATTCAAATTCTCAAATTCAATTTGAATTCGGTAGTCATATTCAATTTGTGCGATCGATGAGAGAGCCTGATGAAAATATTCCGAACTCATCATTGAAAAATGCACCAAGATTTCGAATTTCTTTTATTCTCGCTACAGCAGATCATGGCCTTAAAAATATACTTTGTGTTACACGCAATGTTCGTGAAAGGAAATCGAATTCGAAATCTTCTCAGACATAAACTGATGAGAAAATAATCAAAGTTATCATCAGATCGTCATGAATATTAAACGCTGTTACAAGATTACTACCTTAAGACGAAATGTTTTTCATGATTTCCTGAGGTTCATAGATGCATCACATTCTCAACGAAAATCTTCCATGCCATCCAGTTATTGTGCAACCTTCGAAACACAATTTGTATTGTTTTTCTTCAACTGATCTCGACTGATGAATCTGGATTCTCAATGATTAACATACTTTATGAGTTCCTCTCGCGAAATCTGGCACGTTACGTCTCTGATCAATTAAAAGCATAAGCATGACCTTGTATTCTCTGGGGCACGTCTGTCTGAAAAGTCTTCATCATCGTCAGTCTATTTTCCACCAATCGTCTGACGTTCGAATATATAGTGCTCAAGGTGTTAAAACCTCACCGTGTCTAAATGCATGAGTGCATGAGAATTCTTCCATTATTCAAAACATACCGTTTTAATGTGTTCGAGGAAATTCTCACAACGCTACATTTTTTTTGCGTTCATAACACGTAAGAATACATTCTAATCAAGTTCTCATAAAAAGTAATTTTTGTGCATTGATTTATTTTCTAGCAAGCGATACCAGTCGTTCCTTGGGACGATGTCTTTGATGCAACTGAAGAAGGACCTTCGTGTCCGCAACCTCAAGGACAATTGCAATCAGAGGATTGCCTGCGTCTCAATGTTTATTCTACTAAGGTACTGACAATTCATATTTCGTGCATTTTGTCTACAAAAATGATGTTGTCGGTTGTTTTGCATTTCAAAAAGTTTGAGGCAAAAATATGCTGAGACTTTTCTTCATCTCGGTCTATACGGTGCAGAAATTTTACAATTTTGTGCATAAAATGGACGAGAGGAACTTTTGCCATTTGACCCGCGTGCTCTCGTAACTTTTAAGGTTGAAAAGAATGTTTCTAACGAGATGGTATGAGAAATAAAAAAAATTTGGAACCATGTTATCAGTTGCCGTTCGAGAACTCGAGTAACGTCGAAAATACGACGAGGCCAGTGATAGTGTATTTCCATCCTGGTGGTTATTACAGCTCGTCCGGACAGAGTCTGATCGAAGGACCGCAATATCTCATGGACCAGGATATTGTCCTGGTCGTTGCCAACTATCGACTCGCCTCTTTAGGTAAAACTATATAGCAAAGGGAAAAATAACTGAGGAGTCAGTGCGAACACTGGAAATGAAATATTGTTAAAAATCGTCGATATTTTGTTGAATACGGTAAACTAAATATTTTTGGATAATTGCGCAAAATTTTCGTTGTTTTGGCAGTATATTTGCTTTCTAACGGAATTGTCAGCAAAATTAACGAGTGGAACGACAAAAATTTGCTTCCGAGGGAACTTTCTAAAATATTTCTTGCTGGAATGATACAATTTTTGGGATTATTCAAAAAAACGTTAAGTCGAACGTATCGAACAAAATATCCATCTTTTGCAACAAAATTTTGTTTTCTGTGAAGAGATCGAATATTGCAACAGGTAAATAATGATTTACAATCGATATTGACTTTAGGTTTTCTCAGCACCGGTGATTCCCTGGCCCCAGGAAATTTGGGTCTGAAGGATCAGGTGGAGGTTCTCCGTTGGGTTAAAAAAAATATACACGCTTTCGGTGGTGATCCGAATTGTGTTACGATCGCCGGGTACAGTGCAGGCTCTTGGAGCATTTCTTTGCATCTTTTGTCCCCGATGAGCGAAGGGCTTTTTCATCGTGCAATAGCGATGAGCGGATCGGCCATTTACCAGACTCCGTTGCCGCCCCATCAGAAAGAGTTGGCACAGAAACAGGCAGAAATTCTTGGATGTCCTACCGACACGACGGGCAGTATGTTGGTCTGTCTCAACGGGAAAACGACTCAAGAAATTGGCGACTCGCTTCCTCAGTTTTTCGTACGTGTGAATTAATCTTTGCAACGTTAATTTTGAGGAAAAAAATCCTCCACAATTACGGACTTTCCTAAACAATATTTTTCCTTTTGTATCGCGTTTTTCCTTGCTCACAGGAATGGCACAACGATCCAATTCTCATATGGCTACCTGTGGTCGAACCGGAAATACCAGGAGTAGAAAGATTCCTCACAGCTCAACCGATTGATCTCATAAGAGAAGGAAAGTTTCATCACGTGCCTCTAATCACCGGAGTTACAAAAGATGAATTCGGTGGAGTGGTGGCGCGTAAGTCCCTCCATTAGCTCTCATTACTCTGCCCAATTGAATGAATAACAATTCGAGTCTGATTCATACGAGTCGAAATCTGACGTCAACAATCTTGGCTCCCCCGATACCATCATTTCATTTTTATTCTTCAGCAATGATCGAAGAAGCTCGAAACGGCAACGTTTCGACTTTTGAAGATCTCAATGAAAATTGGGATAAAATCGCACCAATCAGCTTTCTGTACGAACGAAATACTCCGCGATCCGTAGAGATTAGCACAGCGCTCAAGCAGTTTTACCTCGATGGGAAAGCCGTAGGCGTGGACAATGTCGACGGTCTCGCTAAGGTGAATTGTCAAAAAAAAAAAATACTCTTAAGGACGTTGTATGCAAAATGTTCTATGGATAGAATTCCTTTAAATTTGCACCACACAAAGAGAATAGTGACATCTAATAGCTCGCGCAATTTTAAGAGGTTTCACCATGTAAAAGTCGAGATAATTATTTATAAAAATCACAATTTTTAGTAGTTTCTCATAAGAGCGTGTGTTAAAAGTTGCAATTTTCAACATTAAATATTTCGATTTCTAAATGGTGAAGCCTCTTAAAACTTTGCATACACTTTTGTGTAACATCGAAGAAGCTTTATTCAATTTTTCAAAAAAATCGCTCGTAAAATTTTTTCGAAATTTTGTTTATTATATAAAAAATACAGATTACCTCGGACAATCTTGGATTTAGAGTATGTTGTTCTTTAGTCAATTTGTAACAATTTTTTTCAATGAACTTAGGCTCGCAAACCATTTTTGATGTAAGAAAAACTGAAAACAAAAATTTAGATTCGACCGTCACTATACAACGTCCTCAAAAATGCCTTGTCGTTGAAAATTAATCTTATTTGGAAAAATCCCACGTTTAGCTTTACGCTGACGGAGTCATCGGCTTTTCTGTACATCGATTGGCGAACCTCATGGCCCAGTTCAGCGAGCAACCAGTTTATTATTACGAATTTACGTACCAAGGTCGTTACAGTCACGTCACTTGGAAGGATACCGAAAAACCTTATGGTCAGTAGAAATGTCAATATTCATAGTTTATTATTGTTCTCACAATATACTTATTTTGAAAGACTGGCAAAGCAGCACTGGGAATGAAATTTTGTTAAAAATCGTCGATATTTTGTTGAATACGTTAAACTGAATATTTTTTGATGATTTCAAAATTTTCGTTATTTTGGCAGTATATTTCGTTTCTGAGGGAATTGTCAGCGAAAGTAACGAGTGGAACGACAGAAATTTGCTTCCGAAGAGACTTTCTAAAATATTTCTCGCTGCAATGACACAATTTTTGGGATTATTCAAAAAAAAAAAACAAACGTTTAGTCGAACGTATCGGACAAAATATCGATCTTTTTATACAAAATTTTGTTTTCAGTCAGATCGATCAGAAATTTTGAATTGTTGGTTCGATGAATTAAAAAAAAAAGGGAACTAAATGGTTTTGTTTCGATCGGTACAGGCGTCGTGCATCATGACGATCTTCTGTACCTTTTCTACGTCAGTTTCTTCCCTTACTTCGACGAGAATTCGCCAGAAATTCCGACGGTCGAAAGGATGACGAAGATCTGGTCTAATTTTGCGAAAACCGGTGAACCTATACCGAGGGACGATGAAAAATTCTCAAACGTCACCTGGACTCCGTTTGACGTGAAGAACAAAAAATACCTCGAAATTGGCCACGAACTAGTGATGAAAACGAATCTCCATGGCGACAGAATGAACGAATGGGAACGTTTGTTTCCTCTGGAGCCTTTTGAGAAAAAATCACCGTCACCCACTACTGAACCTCGTACCGACATTTAATTCGATATCATTCTTGCGTTCGTATGTAATCACAATTATTCTAAATTTTTTATTATTATTCCCGAAATAAAAAGAAAATCACGTTGCGATGTGGTCGCGATTTTAACTCTGGCAAAAAAACAGTTTTCACACCAATTTAAAATTCGGGACGAGTCGAAATTTAAATAGAAATGTTGAAAAATATATTTTTTTTTTGGGGTTTCCAATTAATTTCTGGCGCTTTTCGAGTCATTTTTTTCCAAAATTATGAACTCGGTCACGCGGGACTCTAGTTACGATTACACGAAGTTTCGCGATGGGAAAAACGTTCGAACCGTTTGCTTGAATCGTTTTCTGAACGAGCACAATCGTTGCTCGTTCGTTGTCAACGTCACATCCTAAAGCAATTGACTGATATAAAAGGGCGTGTAAATGCTCGATTGATTGACTTCCGGTGCATGCAATGTTTGACCCGTTTCAATTTCTACTTTGTCACACTATTGTCCACTTAAACTAACGCGCATAATTCGAACCATCAATTGAAACAAATAAAAATAACACACGATACGAGTCGATAATGTGTCATTGTGAAAATGAAAAATTTACAACATCTACAATATCGTTCGAAAACGGTGCAATGCACAAAACATTTATATCCTAATTATGCCCTTAGTTTGAACAAATTAAAAAATTTGAGAACATTTCCTGACTATTGCCTCTAACGATCGAGAATATTTGTAAAGAAAATTTATATTCACGTGTATTCCTCGATCCGTCAAGAAACAAGAAAATCTTCAACATTTTATGATTTTGTTTTGGCGCTTCGTAAGCGAATCAAGATTATCGTGAAAATTTTGAAGAAAAAGTTTCGAAACTTTCGTTCGAGTCAATTGCACAAAAGGGGAAAAGGAATTTTAAACAATTTAAGAAGAAAAATAAAAAAAACAGACGTTCGAAAGTCAGAGTCCTCACAAATGTTGATACATTTTTTTTTCTTCCTCTGTATAAATATTCGTGAGAATCCTGAGACTAGAAAAGACAAATAAGTGGAGCTCTCATCACACTTGAGTTCGAACGATGCTCTGAATAAATGAAAATTCTTCACGTACGTCGTACAATTGCTTCAAGGAGTCATCGGCAGTTGATGCAACATCCGATTATTGTAAAAAATATTAACGAGCAAAAGAGAGAAGATTTTCTAGTAAGACTTTACGAGCGACGACGCGATTTTAGTCACAAATGTGTGTCGTTGAATACGGAAACGTGGGAAGCCCCCAGGCACCAACTTGCCACCACCAGATCAAAAAGAATCATGTTTGACCTTGACTGTAAATAAACACATGCAATTAGACGTCGTACGCACAGTCATCAACCGGAAAATACGACTTTAATGTTTCCGTTAAGATCCTAACAAAACTATTCCACTTGCAAATGCTCACACGACCAGTTTCTAAATTTTAGATAAGGAGCTGTAAGTCGACAAAAAAATGAGGTAAATTAACGAGGAAACGAGTCTTTCCGGTCCCACATAACGACACAATCAGACACATTGAATTACACCAGTTGTCAAGTGATGATTCATCGTGCTCGTTAATCTTCGCTAATGACGCATTTTTGTGGCAACGATGTTCCGTTCGATTTTTGAAAAGAAATATTTCGGTTTGAACGAATGTAACAAAACATGATTTCGAGCTACGATCACGTACAACCACCAAAAATAAAAAAAAAACATCAATACGATGATAACGTCAATTATTAATTTTTAATGACATCGTTTCCGGAGAATGTTTCCTTCGGATTAATAAATATTATAAATATTCAATCGGAGCTATTGTTTCAACGAAACTATAAATATCGAAGCCGAATGGAAAATAGTTTCGAAATATCGAATAAATAGAACATGCGAGACGATGATAACAAGATTCATTATTCGATCCGCTTGATTTGCTGTCGCTTTTCATAATTGCCGATTTTTATTGACACTTTATTTTTACAGCAGCTAATTTAACGATAAGACTGTCGACCCGAATAAACATTATTTTTACCACCATTTCATTTCGTGACCAATTTTCTCGGTGTGAGTTTTTTTTTTCTGTTTTCTTTGTGGTGAATTGTACGCATAAAGAGCTCGGAAAACTGCCGGGCGTTTCAGTATCGAACTATCGGAGGAATGTTTATCATACTTTGCAATCAGCGTTGTACTTTGAGTGAAAAATTCGAATTTTTTAGACTAAGTAATAAAACGTCGAGTGTAATTGGAGAGAAAATTTTTCTTTCATTCAGAAAATTCGACGATCCGCGAAAACTGTAAATACTGCAACTAAATGGTCGTAAAAGTTTTTCTCGTCCAGTTCGCATACGTGGCATTGACACTGGCCGGCGATGGAGCACAAAACGACACGACCGGAAATCCCGAAGTTTTCATGTCTCTTGGACGAATCAAAGGATCGCTTATGACTTCTAGATTGGACAAAACGATTTATGCTTTTCGAGGCATTCGGTACGCCGAACCACCGACCGGAGACTTGCGTTTTAGGGTTCGTTCCTTCGCAATAAAAAAACAAAAAAAAACCGTCGCATTAAGAATTATCGGAAAAGTCAATGATCAAGAACTGAAAAAGCAGTAAAGTTCTCTAATTTTTTTTTTTATCTTAGGAATCGCCTGAAGTTTTAGAATAGTGTAAAAAGAATCTTCATGAACCGACTCACAAATTTTTTCACCGATCAACCATCCAATCTTTTAGATATTTGCAATTAAAAATTGGCGTTTTTGGTCCCGAGTCCTGTACTCACGCGTGAACTATTATAAAGTTCGTTTAAAAATAAAAGAAATGGTAATTTTTCACCATTACCGTATTTTACCAATTCAAAGACATCAACTGATCGAAAATATTCATTTCACTCGACACGGAAAGCTAACATGACGGGCTGTAACGAAGTGGCAACAATGTAAGTCATTTATTGACGACACGCAACTAAGATTTTGGAAAACACTGACTCTTTGACGCTGGAGGCTACTATGCTGGAGGATTCCGGTGTTGCCACGATTACAGCGCCGTTATCTCTACGTGTCAGAGAGCTGTCCATGCATCAGGTGTATTTGCGTAGGTCATTCATGAGCATTAGATTTTACTGTACACTGCGGTCAAAACTTTAAGCTGTTACGTGCACATAATTTTTTTTCGCGCTACCCTAAGAGATGAAACCCTTAATAGTCACTCCTCCAGATTGTGAAGTAATAGTCATTGAGAATTTTATCAACTCCACGCCCTCTGAAACGCGATAAATAGTTGAAAAAACGTAAAAAAAAAAAAATCAAATAAAAATACTACAATGTATTTTCAACCCTTGAGTAACGACCAGGATGATTGTATTTAAGGTGCTCTATCGATTGCTCGGTCGGTAAAAATCCCCCTACACGTTTTACTTGGAGGGACTGAATATTTCGAGAAAAATATCAATTACACGTTGTTCCCATTTCACCAGAGAAGACGTTGTAACTTTTCTTTTTCTCGAAATATGAAGGGTCTCTGAGAAAAACGTGTATCTACTGTTTGGTTATCTCTCTCGCACTCACGCGACTGCCAGATTGAGGAGGTTGGCTACACACAACAATGGTGCGATGTTAACGGCATAGGAAAATTCAAAATGATTAGAATTTAATGAAATTTGGTGAGTATATTCTTTAGTATTAAATATGAATATACAAATTTTTTAAGATTTCTTTTCTACATAGTTCTCGAGTAATTGAACGCTAGAGTTTACATGCATAAGCATAGGATTCAGATATATATAGGTATATCTTTTGCATATTGTAAACTCCAATTATTCGACAACTATGTAGACGAAAAATTTGAAAAAAATTGTGTCATCGTATTTGATACTAAAGAATATCATCACCAAATTTTATTAAATTCTTATCATATTGTCGTATGTAGCCAACCTTCTTAATTCGTGCAATTTTTAATATTAAAAAAATGTCGAAAAAAAATTCTGCAAATCTGACTTTTTTTTTACAAAAAATGATGCAGAAATTGTAATTTTCCATTTAAAAAAAATATATATTTTTTTCGTAGATTTTGCAATTGCCTGACGAGTGGTTGTGTCCAATGAATCGGTTGCAAGCTATTCAGGAAGAGAGAGCTCTACTTGCTCCTGAACCATCAGCAAAATTCGAAATTATCGAATAAATCGAGAAATTGGAAATTTACTCTGATTTTTGCCTTTCCGAATAATTCGCGACAGAAGTAGAAGTAGAAAAACTCAAGTTGTAAAGGATCGATCGCGTCCGTTTGATTCTATTTTGTAGTTAGCGGTACCGGTGAAATCGTGGAGCGGAGTTTTCGATGCTTCCCAAGAAGGGCCCTCGTGTCCTGCCCCCAAAGGAATACTCATGAGCGAGGATTGCCTGCGAGTCAACGTTTATACCACCAAAGTTTGTAATTAACGATTTGAATTATTGCGAGCTAATTCGAGAACAATTCACTGACAAGAGATGCTCAGTCGTATTTCCATAAATTTCCGTGCAGCTACCCACGAACGAATCGTCAGCAAATGTTGCCACAAGAACTAAAAAACCCGTGATGGTATTTTTCCATGGGGGTGGCTTCGTCAAAAAATCTGGACAAAGCTATCTCATGGGACCTGAATACATACTGGATGAGGACATTGTTCTCGTCACCATGAATTACCGTCTCGGAGCACTCGGTACGTCAGGGATCGACAACGTTCAAATTTTCAAAAGATTATTTCCATCGAAAAATCGAAAAACGTATTACTATCTAAAAACGACTCTATTTAGGGTTCTTTCAAAATTTCGTAAAATTTTCTCCTATGAAGAAAAATTTTCTGACGTTTAGAATTTGAGATATTTCATTTCCAATTTTTTATTTTTCCCATTTAAACGCATGGAAATTGAAGTCATGATTCGTTAAAAAGTTGCAAGAAAAAAAGAAAAGAAACGCGACTTCAAATTACACGCGTTTAGATGGGAAAAATAAAAAATTGGAAATGATCTCAAATTCTAAACGTCAGAAAATTTTTCTTCATCGCAGAAAACTGTTAGTTTTGGTGCCAAGAAGGTTTATACAAAATTTTGAAAGAACCCAAAATAAAGTCGTTTCGTGATAGTAATACCTCAACACCAAGCGGTTGAGATTTTATTCTGAAAATCAACCGCAAGTTGAAACGATAAAAATAGTTTTTTTTTACGGATTCCAGGATTTTTGGCCACGGGTGATTCCGTTTTACCCGGAAATCTCGGTCTAAAGGACCAAGTAGTTGGGTTACGATGGGTCAAAAGTAATATCGAATCTTTCGGAGGCGATCCAGACTGCGTAACAATAGCGGGTTACAGTGCTGGCTCCTGGAGCGTTGGTCTTCACATGGTGTCGCCGATGTCGAAAGGTCTTTTCCACAAGGCAATAGCAATGAGTGGATCACCCGTGAGAAATTCTGCAACGTCTCACGATCTGACGAAATACACCAAAATGCAGGCTCGCATGTTCGGTTGCCCTGATGACACGAGCAGACGAATTGTCGAGTGCCTGAAAACCAAATCTGCATTAGAAATCGCAAAGACTTATTCCAAATTTGCGGCAAGTATCGAACAGCCCGATGCTGCTCGTTTGGCAAAAAGATAATAAAGAAGAGGCTCTTTCGGCCTCGCCCTCGAGCATTTTACATCCGCACAGTCGCTTCGATCATCAAAAAATAATCAGGTCGACGTTTGATTCGATTCCAGGAATGGCACTCTTATCCCAACAGAATCTGGGTTCCGGTAATCGAACCAAATATTTCTGGAATTGAGAGATTTCTCATTGATGAACCAGCAAAACTCATTAGCGAGGGGAAGATTCATCAAGTCCCTTTTATGGCTGGAGTCAATAGGGACGAATTCGGATTTCGGACGACGCGTGAGTGTCGATCACGATTTACTAATTATAGAAATATTCATTGCTGAATGAAAAGAAAGAAGATTGAAATTTTATAAGATTTTTTGCAGTCTAAACATTTTTTATGGTTGGACCGGATTTGCACGTCCGCCAAAAATTAATCGAAGTCGAGGAGGCTTCGATTTTTCTTTGATTCCAAATTCCTTAAATTAACAATTACAGCTGCGGTAATTGAAGCAAAAAAGGGAAACGATTCGGAGTTCGATGACCTGAACGAAAACTGGAATTACATTGCACCAATGATTTACGAATACGAGCGAGAAACTCCAAGATCGAGAATGATCAGCCAAATGTTGCGAAATTATTATTTCAAGGGAAAAGCCATCAGTCTGAAAACCGAGAAAAGCCTCGCTCGTGTATGTTCGAAAAACGATGAATTTTTTGATAAATTATTCGAAATCGAAACGGAGAAATAAGCGAAAAATGAATGACATTTGTTGCAGGGTTTCGCAGACTCGATCGTCGGTTTCCCAGTTCATCGATTCGTTCACTTAGTCGCTGCGGTTTCGAAGCAACCGGTTTATTATTATCGATTTGTTTACCAAGGGAGATACAGTCTTGAGAAATTGCCGGGCACCCAAAAACCATATGGTGAGCGAAAGCAACATTCTTTGCAAAGGAACGAGAGAAATTGGGCCTCGTGGTTGCAAATGTGAATATAAGGACCGAAACTCACGATCCTTTATTTCCTTGTCATCGTTTTTAGGTGTTTCGCATCAAGACGACTTGCAGTATCTATTTTACGTGAAACTATTACCTTATCTCGGGTCTGGTGCACCAGAGACCCCAATCGTTGAAAAAATGACGGCGATGTGGGCCAACTTCGTCAAAATCGGTGAACCCATACCCAAAAACCATAAAGCCTTCGAGGGTATCGTTTGGGAGAAATTCACACCTGAAAACGAGAGATTTATGGAAATTAACACAACTCTTACTATGAAAACTGGTTTAAATCGCGAAACGATGCAATTTTTCGAGAGAATCTTTTCCCTGAACCCGAGTTGTCTATAAATTTGGATAATTTTCAAAGAAAAAAGGAAAAGCAGGAAAACTCTGGATCAGGAACACGTAAAATTCTGTAAATAATAATAAAAAATAACAAATTTATTATGCCAACAATAAATCCAAATAAAATGCATAACAGTCACACTGTACTCTCCAAATACGCGTAACGCATCAAAACTAATAAGATTTTAACTTAAGAAACAAAATTTTTAAAATTTAGAAAATTATATCTTCGGATCGTTAGGCTGAAGTTTTACGAGGGTTTCGCTCAGTTCCCAGAACTTTTTAGCTTTGGCTGGATCTTTGGCGCCTCGACTCAGTCCATATTCCTAAAATAAAGGAAAATAAATGAGCATGGAATCCCAAAAAAAAATGAAATCGACGTTTTTTCTCGAGGCAATCGGCAGTTGGATTTGTTTCAAGTTCATTCTTACTCTGCAATCGAGATAATATTTTCCTGATACGCCATCCAGTTCATCGGACACGGCGAGGTGAATGCTAGTCTGAGCTCCTTGTTCCGGTGTCTTGAAGAATCCTTTTATAATTAGACTCAGACCCCATGACAAGGGAGCCGGAACGTTTCGCCATATACCGCTGTCGATCATACCCGGATGAAGACAATTTGCCGTTACTCCTGTGCCTTCGAGACGGCGCGCCAATTCCAGAGTGAAACAAATGTTTGCGTATTTCGATACGTAGTAGAGATACGCAGGGAACGTCGTCGTTGGGTTCAAATTGTTTAAATTGAGACTCGAAATTCTGTATAATTCGGAGGCCACCACAACGATGCGACTGGGTGCTGAACGTTTCAACAGATCTATGTGGATCAAAAGAACACGAAATCAACAAAACAATTCATCGTAATAATACCTCGAGGTCGTCTTGTACGAACGGATGCGAAATTTTTATTTTTCGAATTGCTTTTGAGCCACGAAATTACCGGAGGATTCATTAATTCTTTTTTTTTTAGTCCTTTAACGAATTTTGCTTCCTCATAGAGGAAGCTATGTGACGGTGAACATTTTTTTTCTACAGTTTTCAATGTCAATGTGCTTAAAATGTCCCAAAACATCGAAAAATTATTTCTAGGAAAAATGTCCGAATGTGTGTGTGTGTGGATGTTCTGGTACTGTAAAATTCACACGTTCATAACTCGAGAACGGTTTGAGCTACAGGGCTCCCGTTTTGCACAAATGTTAATCTCTACAAGTTCTTCATTTTCTGAGAATTTTGTTGGAATCTCTAGAAAAATCCGAAGTCTACGGCATTTTAAAATTTTCAAAAAAAGAATGTCGACGCTCTAATTTCCGCAAATTTTAAGATTTATTACTAATTTTTTTTTGTAAATAATCATAATAGGGAGGTTGGTATTGAATTTGGGAAAAATCGGTTGAATGGTTTAAATTTTATGATTTTTTGGATTTTACGAAAATCTGAGTTTTTTGAAAAATCGTCCAACCGCTCTAATTTCTGCAAATTTTTTACAATATTGTGTATAAGTCTGTACTTCCTCTTCACTTTCTAGAAAAGTTGTCGAAATTTTTTCATTCATAGAATGAAAATGAACTTTTGACAGAAAAAGATTTTCCCCTTGGGAAATCCAAGTGCAAATAAGTTTGTTGCAGCATCGAAATAAACTTCCAAATTCAAGGCAGAAAATTCTTATCAATTCTTGTTTCTTCAAGATTTACATTTTTTAACCGGAAATTATTTTGCACTGTCGATTTAACTGGAGCAGTGTCCGGTTTCTAATTTCCACGATTTCTCGTACGCTGCACTCAATACTGACCATAAATGTTGATACCGAACCGAGACTTACCGATGAGCAGATGAGTAAGAAGGAATGGACCATAGTGATTCGTAGCCATAGTCATTTCGATGCCATCCTCGGATACTTTTTTGGTGAAAGTTTCAGCAGTTCCAGCATTATGAATGAGCACGTCCAATTTGGATTCTTCTCGATTGATCTGTTGAGCAAAATCTCGAACGGATTTGAGCGAGGAGAGGTCGAGTTTCCGTACATGAACGTTATCATTTTTCGTAGTTTTGACGATTTCATCTGAAGATAAAAAAACAGAGAGTGATTGGTAAATATTTTTTTCAATGCAAATTCGTTGCGTTTTATTTGATATGTCACGAAATGTTATTTTCGAATATTTGCGCGACGGACTTTGAAGCCATTAGTAGAGGTCAAAAAAAAAACTTTCGAAATTTGTGCTCGAAAGTTTCGCTCTGTACTTTGGTTTCGCAACGTCACGGCGGTCTTTCGAAACGCGATAAAAATGCTGAAAAAAAAAAAAAAACATTCTATATCCATTAATTCGCTTGCCTTTCAATTTGTTTGCTGTCTCGACATTTCTACATGCCATTATGACCTTGGCGCCTCTTCTTGCCAAATCCTTCGCGGTCTCACGTCCAATGCCGGAAGTGCAGCCCGTGATTATAACGGTTTTTCCATTCATTTTCTTTTTGCTTTTACAAACTCCCAAGGAATAATAAACGTAAACGCGGAGAGCGGTCAAGAGAAACAGACCAAAACCGACGATTCCGATCACAACCAAGCAGCACAGAGTCCGCCAATAAGCGAGGATATCTTGGATCATATTCTAAAAACCAAAAAAAAAAAAAAACCATTAAAAATACTTTTTACCAAATTTTTGCTGTTTTTTTTTTCGAAAATTCCATAAATCAATTACCGCTCACCACAATCGTATAGCTGGCATTCTAAAAATAAATGTAAACGCTTCAAATATTGTTATTATTATTATTCGATGAAAATCAAAATTAAGGGACTCGCACAGTTTCGAAAAAGCAAATGAGTTTGTGATGATTTTCTGATATTTCGGATTATTGACAAAAAAAAACAACAAATATACATTTCTGAGTGTCTCACTGAATTATTTCGACACGATTGAATGAGCGCGAATAATTTGAAAAATAATTTCGCGTATAGTTGAAACTGCAGAGCAAATGCAATTACGTGTATACGTTGAAGAAAAGGAATGGAAATATAGAAAATACAAGAACTTTCCGTACTAAGAGGTCAAGGGTATTTTCTCGTGATGGAATTACGACGGACGTTAAATTACTGGGAAAGAATGATTGTAGTGACGGAAAGAAATGGTCAGTAATGCTCGTCAAGCAAACCGGTATGGGTTCGTTGACCGGAGCTTACTGGGACGAGTTGTTCTCATCCTATCGCATCAGGTGAAACAAAATTGAACTTAACGCTCGGTGTACGATTGTCTACTCCGGTCAACGACGAACTCATCAATTGTTTATTTATTTTTTCTTTATCCAGCTTCGATCTTTTTTCTTTATATGAAGAAAAAAAAAACGATTATTTCCTCGTTCGTCAAATTAATTCTGTGACGAACGAGCAGCTTCTTATTTTCTTGGAAAACTAACGTGTCGCTGAAAGTCAAGGAAATCGAGCGAGACGAGATCTCGTAAAGCATGGTTATGGATTTTTTTTTTGTTATTCTTTGTCCAAGATCATTACGAAGCAATTCAAAAATAATGACTTGTCCACTTGCAGTGAGAATAATTGAAAAAATTAAAAGTTTACATTTACCCGAGAAGAATTTGTTGTTTTCAATTTTATACAAATTTTATTTACGCCTGATAAAGTTTAATTTACCAAACAAAATGTCACTGCGAACAATTCGCGACCGTCGTCGATTTATTGTTTTTAATTCATCAGTCCCTTTACTCACCTCGTTGATTTTTCCACGCAAGACTTTTCTCAATTTTTCTCCTCGCTCTCTATCGCTCCAAGAACTACACAAACACGCTGGGTCAGGTGTATTTCCAAATGATTGTTCAGCCAGTTGTTCGCACCACAGCGACTGGACACGTTGTCGTGATGAGCTACCTTTTCGAGAAAGGATCGTGTCGTCCCCACTCGAGAGAGAAGTCTTCCAACGCTCATATGCCCCCCCCAAAGAAATTCTTCGTGCATGGAGCCCATGACCTTGGCGAGTAAGCGTGTTCCAAGTGGCATCGAATTTCTCGTTGATGAAAAAGTAAATGACCACACGACAGCAAAAAAATTGCATTTCAGAAACACTTTGCGCAAATGTATAAAAAGTAAAAAAAAAGATGCTCGAAGTATTTCCACAAAAAGAATGCACAAAATTCGATAAATCAGAAATTGGAAAGAAAAGTTTTCGTTGCATTTCGGCACGAATTTTCGGCCTCGCACATACGCGTAGCTCAGTGTAAAGAGAAATTTCAAAATATCACAAAGCTACAGTGGAAATGTCGAAAACGACTATCGCTGATAATACAAAAATTTTCATCCTCTTGTTACGATTATCTTGACTCTCGTGGTCGAACAATTATTTCAATTAAAACTGAATCGCTCCAACGAGCTATGTACGATCTGCGCATATACAACGATCCATGAACGCATCAGTGCAAATTACATACAAGATTGTTTCTATAATGTTGAGAAATATGCGAAATAAGTGTATTCTCTGTAGTTTTTCTTTCAGTCAATAAAAATATGCTTCAAAAATACATGGGGTTTATTTACTTTGTTAGTCATAATTTTTTTTTGAATTGGTAAATAATTTTGCGTTGTTGAAAAATCGTCAACTCGAACTGCCCAATGGCATCTTCGTTTTCATTCTCGGTTGCTTCGAGCCTGTAACGTAAGGCCTCGTTTTCTGGAGACAAATACCGCTGAAATTCTTGACTTGACTGACGAGATTTTCTATTCGTAAATTCTTGAGTTTTATTTCCCCGCTAAGAAAGTCGAGCTTACGATGTAAAATGTCAATGGTTTCGTCCTTGTCCCGCAGCGTACGAGCGAGTTGTGAAAACAATGCTGCACTGTGTACGAACTTGTCAATATGTTGTTTTTTCAACGACAGCGATGGCGTCGACGACGATGCCTCGAGTTTCGAAAAATTCGTTTCTTTCGTTGACCGAATGTGTATTCTTGCTGTTTCGGGTTGTTGACTTTTATAATTCCAAATAAACGATAGCAAACGTGAAATAAGAAAGCTCAAGGTACGAGCGAAAAAAGTAACCATTGCACGCACATACGGCATTTCATTAATTGCAGGATGGGTCAATTATTTATTTTATTCTCGAGATCGCATGCATCGCACGGATGTGAGTTTTCTCTTTTTTTTTTATCCTATCTGAGACTCTTCTAGCGAAACTAGTATTTTCTCGGACCGCGAGGAAGGTTTTTACGCTTGACGTGACTTTTACGAAAATTATCGTGAGCGTTGTTTCTCTGTTTACATCGTTCGTTCGAGTTGGCTATTTTCCACAGAAATCTATAGACCAATGCCTCGACACTCAAATTGTCTCTCCTCGGGTCACGATTACCCGATTTCTCATGAGCGCTTTTGAGCTCGTTGTTATTAACGGGACGTTTCGCTTTTTCGACTATCGTACGACGACAGCAGCAGTCACGATGAGTTACTCGTTTGCGTTCGTTCTTCACGTCTCTTCCATTCCCGGCCATCGGATCTTTTCTATTTTCACAAAACGTCCGACGACCCAAGAGCAACAAAAATTTCACCGTTCTAATAAGAATCGACAGCTTTTAAACGATTTGAAGCTTTGTACATTTTTGTAACTCATCAATTTAAAGATTACATTTTGGTTATGTTAACAATTCGTAACAAAAACTTCACGCCGGACATTTATTGCGAGCCTTTTCCACAGAGGCTGTGAAAGTCAAGTATAGTCGTCGCAGTCAAGCGGTTTTTATTATTCCATAAAACTATCAAGTATGAGGGTGTACGAGACGAACGATTTATATCGATGAAATATGTTTCAGGCAAATGAGAACCTCGTTTAACGTTTTACTATCACGGAACGATTTTATTTAGGATTCTTTCAAAATTTTGTATAAACGTTCGTGGCACCAAAACTAACAGTTTTCTCCTATGAAGAAAAATTTTCTGACGTGCAGAATTTGAGATATTTCATTTCCAATTTTTTATTTTTCCCATCTAAACGCGTGTAAATTGAAGTCGCGTTTTTTTTTCTTTTTTTTCTTGCAACTTTTAAACGAAACGAGACTTCAATTTACACGCGTTTAGATGGGAAAAATAAAAAATTGGAAATGAAATAGGGTAAACCACCCAGTACTCAGCCAGAAACCTGTAGTCGGCCTCTGCCTATTCTTTGTATGAGTGGGAAGAGTACGAAAGATATATTTTCCACTCTTCGCACTCATGTAAGGCCGACTATTGGTTTCTGGCTGACTATCGGGTGTTTTACCCTATCTCAAATTCTGAACGTCAGAAAATTTTTCTTCATAGGAGAAAACTGTTAGTTTTGGTGCCAAGAACGTTTATACAAAATTTTCAAAGAATCCTAAATAAAGTTTTTTTGTGATAGTAATACCTAAAGTGAAAACGGGCGAGCCTCTATACCAAAATCGATTCGGCAAAGTAGAAAAGATTTGTGAGGATTTTATATCGACTCCCAAACCTTTGAAATATGCTAAAGAAAATGCACGCCGTCGACATTGCGCATGCGCGGGGATTAGTTCGGTCATAGACCGCAACAACCACCTAGCGCTCCGAGTCGTCGGTGCATGACGTCACTGCTCAATGGCGTGCGTGTGTGCAAACGTTAAAAGACGATCGAACTGTCAAAACAAACTGAATTGTTAACGTGTAATGTGTCTTGAGGTGAGAACTAAATAAAAATCCATTTTGAACAGAAATCTACGAAACATTTGCAGTTGTTTTATTTGCACCTTCAACCACAAACTCTTTACGTCGACGATACATTTGTAGTTCCATGTACCATCGATTGATATGACTGTAGCACCCAGATATCGCACTACGTGTGTTGTCGAGTATTGTACTGAATTCATTATTTTTTACGTGTATAATAAATAAGATAATAATCTTTATAATCCACCCTGCACTGCTTCCTCGCCGATAAATTTTAACGTATATTTTTTCTCACTCAAATTTTCGCAAAAAATACGCTTCCTCGCAATGGCTTTCATCACGAAATGTCAAAATATCGAAATATCACAGATTTTTACTGTAAATATTGGTATAGGTATAAATTCTACAAGAACCTTATGACACAAAATGCGGAAATCGCGAGTCGAAGAAACTTCCAAAAATCTATCAACCGGAGTTCGATCGCAGCAGTCGACAACAAGGCTACGAAATGTTACAAAGGAAGAAATTGTGGATAAAAAAAAGAGATCGGTGGATCAAAAACAAGGAGCGAACGATGTAAAGCCCAAAACCGTAAGATCCTCACGTTCATCCGTTACGATGCAGAACGGAGGTGGAGAAGAGGATCGTCAACAAGCATCGTCGACCGTCAAGTCTAGAACAAAACTTGTAGAAAGTTCAAATTCTAGTGCGACTGTCACATCGAAATCAAAGACTAAAGTTGCGACTAAAAGTTCTGCCGATGGTTCTAAATTGAGAACGGAAAAAAAAAGCAACTCGGAAAAGAGAGGCGTTAGTACAATTTTTATGCCGAAGACAGAGGTCGCTAAAAAAATCACAAAATCTATGGGACCAAAGGAAGTTTCAAAGACCCACACGACTTCTGGTAGACATAAAGATCCACCGCCGACCAAAGTTACCTCTGACAGAGGGAAGAATTCTTCTGTTAAATCCAAAAACGATCCCGCGACAAGACAGAGACTTCCGTCAAGAGAGCGCCGGAGATCGAGGACTCTTAGCCCCAGTGAAGTTAAAATACTGCATTCTAGACCTCAAATTGCAGACAGCAGCTCAAAAAACTTGGTACAATCTCTTTCGCATTCGTCGACGTCGAAAAACACGAAAATTAATGATAATAACGAGACTGATGAGGATTACGTCTACGAAGACGATTTCGAAGTAAGTCGACAAAAAAAAATCCTCCATGACATACAATTCATATAGGTTTCCACCAACGGATTATGCACTCATGATTTTCTCTTTGTTTTTGAATACACAATGAATAAAAACATCAAGCTCAATTATTTCCTGCTTATCGCCCAATGCGTAACTTTAATTTTGGGCTTTCGTTAAAAACCTCGTTTCGTTTCGCGTCTGGTTTTCCACTTTTCGACGGAGCGCAACAGATTCGATATATATTTCTTACTTACGAAAGTTTCGATGGGTTCCCCGGAGATCCACTTATTGCGAGAGCATTTTTCTTTCCATGAAACTGACACTACACCAAAAAATTATATACACTTGTAGGAATACGAATCAGACTTTGAAGAATGTACCGATAGCGAAGCGTCCGAAATTAGCGAGGAAACGAACAAAAGCGATGAAATAATAACCGCCGAGGAACCGATTGAATTACGAACGGAAAAACAGGCGAGTTTGTTGTTACTCGAATCATTTATTAACAAGAATCAATGTGTAATCGATGTCATTAACTTTTTTCGAACGTTTAAAACAGAAAACAACGATAAACAGTGCTGAAAGTTCGAAAAAATTGGAAGAAGACAGGATGTTGGATTCCGGACATTACGAACTCGCGGAAGCTCGGCGTCGGGCGGCTAGAATAGAAACTATCTCGCTACCGCGAGAGTCAAAAGTACCAGAAACGGAAACGTTATTAATACGACCAAGCATCAGTCCATATAGGTTTGCTGTAGTTCGAATAAAATATCAAAACCAATAAACTCGGCACGTTTGAAACCCTAAACAGCACACTTGTTGAAAATTTTTATTCGCCACGCTTCAATAATATTTTTTTTTCCGCATCGTCAATAAACGGTCAAACGGTTCAATTAAAAATGCAAGTTGGAGTAAAATCGCTAGCTAACTCACGAAAGCACGTAAATATATAGAGTGTAATTGAAATCAGGGAAGAAAGATTGAACGAGAACAAATCTTTACCATCATCGATGGACGAGGGTTTCGAGGATTCTAGATCCGGTGACTTCGCAAAATCTCCTCCATTGTCACGAATAACCTTCATCGATTTTCGCAAAACTCCAAAGGAAAATATCGTAACAAAACTAAGGAAACCGAAAATTGTTTCGCGCGGGGAAAAATTGTTAGAAATGATTAAGCTCGATACCGTCGAGTTTTCGATTCTGGAGAGCAAACCCATTGCATACGAGGAGTTTATACGAACTTATGGAAAATTAAATACCCGACAAGTAAGTCTTTCAAAAAAATACATTTAATTACAAGAGTTACACGAAATTTTCAAGTATCATCGTGGCAAATGTAAAACCTTCGAGATGTCCTTGAAATTTCAACGAGTGCTCCGAAAACAATCTGACGAGACAACTCCCTTAAAATCGAAATGAAAAATTGCGCTAGAAACTAAATTTTCAACCCATTTGGTTCGTTGTTTTTTAAACGTTTCCTGCGTCTCTGTAGATATGTGTGCAAACAAACGAGGACAATCTGGAAGTGGAGACCCAAACCGATGGCATCGAATTAACGAATAAATGGACGCAATTTCCAGTGAGATGTAGAACCAATTTAAAAACTGAGGAAGACGTAACGCGCTTCAACGTGGTAATTTGATTTTTTACTAGGAACGAGTGTAAACAGCGCTCAGCTATTTTTCACACAAAAACGATTAATTCATGTTGAAACATTATTTTTAGGACTGTTTGGGTGTCGGTGGCGAAAATGAAGTGGACTCGACGAAAATATCGCGTCCAATCTACGACGTCGTGCAAATGAATGAATTTCTCGGTCAAGCCAGCAAAGTGATGCTTTCCTTGTTGGAGGAAAGAGCCAGTAGTAATAATACGAGCACTGATAATGTTCACGAATTAGCCTTCAGTGAGAGTATAGTCAAGCTGTCAATCGATACAGTGACTTTCCTTTCTGGTCGTCCAGTCACGATGATACATTACTCGAATATATCCAACAGGGTTTTACTAACGATTCACGCACCAGCTGACGAGGTGAAACAGCAATTACGTATTCATACCGCTATTGATTAAGAAACGCTTTACATTCCTCGAAAGTTATAATTATTAAGAAAAAGATACGAGTTTCGAACAAAATGGCCCTTGGCATGGAAATTGTGCATGAAATATTTTGTTTTGTCACCAGCAAACTTTTCAACGTAGTTTTCGTTTACGGAACAACAATTTTTTTATATTGCTTCCTCGTAGAGGAAGCTATGTGACTGTGAAATTTTTCTTTTCCAGTTTTCAATCTCAATGTGTTTAAAATGTCCCAAAACATCGAAAAATCATATCTAGAAAAAATGTACGGATGTATGTGTGTGTGTATGTTCTGGCACCGTAAAATTCAAACGTTCATAACTCGAGAACGGTTTGAGCTACAGGGCTCCCGTTTTGCACAAATGTTAATCTCTACAAGTTCTTCATTTTCTGAGAATTTTGTTGGAATCTCTAGAAAAATCCGAAGTCTACGGCATTTTGAAATTTTCAAAAAAAGAATGTCGACGCTCTAATTTCCGCAAATTTTAAGATTTATTACTAATTTTTTTTTTTGTAAATAGAGTATCATAATAGGAAGGTTGGTATTGAATTTGGGAAAAATCGGTTGAACGGTCTAAATTTGATGATTTTTTGGATTTTACGAAAATCTGAGTTTTTTGAAAAATCGTCCAACCGCTCTAATTTCTGCAAATTTTTTACAATATTGTGTATAAGTCTGCACTTCCTCTTCACTTTCTAGAAACGTTGTCCAAATTATATAATTTAAATATAAATACAAAAAACCCTGCGAATTGAAATTTGCAAATAGCTTCCTCAAGATGCTCAAGATGCGAGATGTTCGAAGCTTCCTCTATGAGGAAGACAAAATAAAAAATATTATGTATAAATATAAATATTGTACGAGTATTTTTTTTTCACTTTTGCAGGAAATCGAGACGCCGAGGGACGAAGACTTTGTAATGGATTGTTCGATCGGTTGCGTTTGGAACATTTTACAGCCATCAAGACCGACCAAGATATTTTACTCGCCAAGTAAAATAACAACTTGTTGTTTTCACTCGACTAGTTATAACATTGTGTTGGCGGGTCTCGAGGATGGGTAAACTTGAAACGACAAATATTTTCCATCAAAATGTCGATCCAACGGAAGCTCAGCCTTTTATTTCGATTCACAGATCGATAAGTCTTTGGGATCTTGCCGAAGAGGAAGCTTGCCATAGAAAAATCATCGACGAGGCTAATAAGTGCGAATGGATTTTAAGGAGCCCCACGTATTCCTCGATCGGAAACTTTGAAACAATCGGTCACGATTCAGAGGTCGTAGCTTTGAGAGTATTGTCGAAAATCGAGGGTGAATATGGAGATTCTAATAACAGACAATTCATGCCGATACAAGTAAGTCTTCCAAATAAATAAATACTTGTTCATCAAACAAAACTAACGAGACAAAATTTCATTAATTCCAAGTCAACTTCTATCAGGGTCAATTTGACCCAAGCCAATTTCATCTTCGGCAAAAAGTTGCACTCAAAAGGTCTTGTTAGTGTAAATTTCAAGCGCAATGAATCTAATCGTTTGGTTCAATTGAACTTTGTACTTTTTGCACTATTTATTACTTATTATTATATTTATTACTATTTATTATTTATTTATTACATTTGTACTATTTAAAAAATTGCCTCAAAAATTGCTCATTTCACGAAAAACTGTGATTTCTCAAAATATTTCAAAAACTTTGAAATAAATTCAATTATTTTGTTGGTTCGTTCGAAATGTGGGGTCCGACCTTTTTCCAACGGAATATAAAAGATTGTACATTCGTTACGCAGATAAGTAGCCTCGATTCGAATGGAAGATTGATCATTTGGAGTGTGTTGAGAAATATGAATCGAGCCAGCGTCGAAGACTTGGGCCTGTCCTGGTGGGGAGATTTGAAACTTGTCAAGAGTCAAGAAATATCATTGAACTCTGAAAAATCTTCCGAAAGGTAATTCCTGCTTTTGAATTCATCTTGAAATTCATTCCCATTACAATATCTTCACAAGCTTCTGAATTTTGTAATATTTTTTCTTAGTATTGGCATTATTTTGGATTTTGAGGCATACATATTCCTTCGTATTTCAGGAACAATCATTTGAAAGGCTTTTCGGATATGCAAGTCGATCGTCTCGATTCAAATGCATTTTTCATCGCCACTAATAACACCGACATTTTGCACGCAACTCGCATTGGAAAGCATGCGAATCCACCTGTCTTCAAATCCAACGGAATCGGTAGGAGGATTTTATACACAAATCTTACGGAATATTCCAATATTCACGTCAAGATTGTAACTTCACTTTGTCGTCCAGTGTTCCTTTACCTGTAAGAGAAAAAAGGATTTCACTGTAGTATCATTTGAGAAAAAGTATCGCTTTGCATTGATATTTTGTCGTCGAGCAAAAAGTCGGAAGAGACTTGAGGGAAAAATGTTTGAAATCAGAAAAAAATTACGATTTAATGTCGTTCATGAAATTCAATGTAAACAATGATAATAGTTCTTCAGGTATTGTAGCAAGATGCTCCAAAAATTGTGCAAGGCTCAGGGACATGAATGAAAAATAGAATCAAATTCTTCAAGTATCTCAGTTTGAAAATTTCACGTAAAACGTTTTGAAGAATTCAGAATTCACTATTTCGCCATTGTGAGAATTTTAATTTCGAAAATTCGAGTTGAGGTTCAGTGACTGATCCATCATCTTAAGTCATTATTTCCTTGGGGGATCAATGAATTTTCTGTTGTTACAATTTCAGACTGGTGTGGCGAAACGAACTGCATCGAAAACTGCCCTTACGATGAACCTTTTTTCTTGGTAAGATACAAAATAATTCCCCGAGTTCGTTCGAGCTCGACATCGTTCACAACATGACTTGTTTTCTTTATATTTTCACTCCTGCTTTTTAAAGGTTGGATGTGGCGACGGTACTGTAAGGTTGCATTCAACGAAAACCAAAAAACCGCTGGTGCAACTGAAACACGAAGATTGTAACACGTCAATAAAAGCCGTTCAATGGTCGAGATCGAAGCCTTTGACAATATTTGTTCTGGACATGGACTCGAAGTAAGTTCACGTAGTAGTAAAATTTTTCAAAAATATCTCTTCGAACATTTATTTTAACGAAGCAAATTCATTCGAACAGATTTCGCGATTGCCTTCCCAAATATTTTTCATCATGTCGAAATTTTCTAGTTTTTTATTTATTATTTAATTTCCCAAAGTTACGAAAAAGCGAATTGGAAAGAAAAGCTCGCGAAGGTAATGACTAGAATGTCGTAAATAATTCATTATCGATACAGAATTCACATCTGGGACTTGGGAAGCAGCGATTTGGTTCCTGTCAAAAGCATTTCGACGAAAGGCTGGGCACACATCGACAGTATGGAGTTGTCACCTTGTAGAACTGCTCACGAAATGACGCATCAATACATAGTGAGTCATTGGTTTGAAAAAACCCAAACTCACACGTTACTGCATCGCTATTTACTTTGTTCTTCGCGAGATTCTCAACAGAGACACCACGTCGTTTCGTTATTCCTAATTTTATTTTTTTGTTTTTTTTTTTGTTTTTCAAAAATAAATTTGACAACTTTTCTAGAAAGTGAAGAGGAAGTACAGACTTATACACAATATCTCAAAAAATTTGCAAAAATTGAAGCGGTTAGACGATTTTACGAAAAACTCAAATTTTTGTAAAATTCGAAAAATCATAGAATTCCAACCGTTCAACCGATATCTCCCAAATTTAAGAATTCGTATTTTTCGAAAAGAATTCGAATTTATTAATTAAGAATCGAATTATTTTTAAGAATCGAATTCGAATTATTTTTTAAGAATTCGAAATTTAAGAATTCGTATTTTTCAAGCTTCTTATTATGATACTCTATTTATAAAAAAAAAAAAAATTAGTAATAAATCTTAAAATTTGCGAAAGTTAGAGCCGGGAGAGACTTTTTTTTGAAAATTTCAAAATTTCGTAGAATACGTATTTTTCTAGCAATTCCGACAAAATTCTCCGAGATTAAATTAACATCTGTGCAAAACGGGAACACACACACATCAGTCATAGTGTCTGAGTAATTTTTTGTACGTATGATTTTTCGATGTTTTGAGACATTTGAAGCACATTGACATTGAAAACTAGAAAAAAAACATTTCACCGGCACAACGCTTTCTCTATGAGGGAGCAAAGTGAAAGTTTGAAAAGATATTGACGTGGTGGATCGATGGAGAATCTTTTGGGGAACGAAATTGGCGATGGTCCATGAGCATCCCTTAAAAAATACAAGTTGCATGGCATTTCGTCTCAATTTGGTGAAATTATAAAAATTAAAAAAAAGAGGTTTATCGATTCGACACAAGGTATGATTTTTAGCCCGTTTCAAAATCTTATGGAGAATTAAAAAAAAATGTTTCTCTCTTATTTTTCAGGCTCTTGCAGCAAACAACGGCTGTGTCGAGGTTCACAGACTGAACAAAGATTTTTCTTACGCTCACAGAGATGCCTCTAAGCGCGAAATGAATACGTTCTTAAGATACGTCGATATATTGTAATTTTGTTTTTCTTAATCAACAGTTCAACGTCAAAAATCCGTCATGAACAAAAAAAAAAATCATGAATCGGTTGGTAATTAATATCACCATTTTAATTAGGAAAAATAGTTTTTTATTCGAGAAACAAATTTTTCATGCAAGTGACTAATGTCTCATCCGTCCAATCGCGATATATAAATGCAGTTACGATGTATATATGTAGTTTATATAAAAGTTACACCTGAGAAAACACGAGCCGACCAGTGGACATTTATCTAGTCCAATGACTTGTTCGAAGTTTTGAAAATGAAAAATAAAAAAAAACAACAACAACAACAACAATAACAAAACTTTTGCACACATTTTTTGGACGACTGAGATTATTTTCATTGTGAAGGAACAGTTATTGTCATGCGGCAGATGCAGAAATAATTACGATGGACATGAATATCGTTGCTAACGAGCTGAATAATGTTCTCGTTGGACGACTCGCATCGCTGCAGTAGCTGTATGTCTTTTCACGAACCACCAACCTCTCCACGACTTCCGGGTAACTCCGTGGCAACCGGAGCCTATCGGCATCTCTCTGGAGATGTTGCGTTTGCTCCTGCACAAAGAAATCAAATACAAAGTTACACTCAAGGGAAATTATTTTTCTTGACTTCTTCAATATTTTTCTATAAGATGAGACATCAGTCGCTATCTCGCCACTGTGAGTTCGAGAGAGATAGTTGCAATTTTCGAAATTGAATATTTCCGACACGGTTTCATCAATAAAAAAGCCCCTGTCAGCGGATTTTTGCCATCGTCCTGCGTACGCTGACAGAGCCTTTTTTTGATTAGTCAAACGATATCGAAGAATTTTTATATCGAAAATTCGAGGTGAGGGACTGATCCATCATCTTAAGGCGATCTATCACTTGCTCGGTCGGTAAAAATTCCCCTACACGTTTTGGGTGGAGAGACTGAATATTTCAAGAAAAATGTTATTTACACGTTTTCCCATTTCACCAAAGAAGAAGTTGCAACTTTTTTTTTTCTCAAAATATAAAGGGTTTCTGAGAAAAACGTGTATCTACTTTTTGGTTATCTCTCTCGCACTCACGCGACTGCTCGATCACCTTAACGCTACTTGGGGCAATAACACACAATAATATTGAGGGAATTGATCGAGTCTAATGATCGTCGCTTGTTTTGTGATATTGACGCAAAAGTTGGCCGTCAAGAAAGGTTATAGAGTGATTGAATGATGAAAAATAATGTGTGATTATTGTTCATGGATAGAGAGCCTTTTGAGTTCGACCGAACCGGAAGCTCCGGTATCGACGATATGCACGAATGTTATAGAGAGTGAGAGGAACGGTGAAAAGGTCAATGAGACCGTAAAATCTGATGCAACGATTTTGGTTCATGGGACAGCGGATTCGACGTCTTCACGAGAAGAAATCAATGAGTTGTTGGTACGAATCGAAGAAGCAACGCTCAATGCTTATAAAGAGTTAATCAACGGTGCGGAGACTGTGGATACTGTTGAGATAGCGATTCGACAATTAGAGAACGAAAAATCATCCACGGATCTCGCAGATCAGGATAATAAATCGAAAGGAGAAGAAACAACGTTCATAAGAGACGCTGCCATCATGGACAGCAGTTCGAACGCCGGATCAGTGGGCGCAGTCATTAATTATCACAATCCCATCACTCTGGCAAAAAAAGTTTTGCGAAATACCGATCACGTACTAATCGTGGGAACTGGAATCCAAAATTTGCACATCGACCCCGATTCAGCGAACGAGATCGATAATTCTGAACAGGAAAATAAAATCGAGCTGAGAAAAGTCCATAACTCTCAAGAGCAGTCTGGAAAAGTTGGTATTTCTTTCCCGTATTTTCTAATCGTATAAAATAAAACTTTAAACTGTGGAACAGCTGGAGCAGCCGAAAAACGTACGATGCGCGTTGACACAATGTTTTTTGTATGAATCTCAGGGAAAAAATTGTAAAGGGCTCAAACTGTACGGAGCAGTCGCGAGGGATCGAAGAGGACGAATGTCATGCGGAATTTCGACGTTCGACGATCGTGAAGAGACAATCGCAAGATCATCGATGAGCGCCTCGGGCACGGTTTTGGGTTGCGGAATATTCGCTGACGCTCGAGCGTGTTGCACAGTTTCCGGGACAGACACAGCCGTCTATAAATATGCACCGGCCCGGAAAGTAGTTGAAAGACTAAATCGAGAGTTCGAAGAGCACAGAGAAAACTCTGGCAGTTCATTTATCGATCAAATCCTCAAAGATGAATTGAAGCAATTTGTAGAATCAACAGGAGAATCTTCAATAGGAATAGCAGCTTTGAACGTCGAGGGTGACGCTCAAGTGGCTTTCGAGAGCAATTATTTTCCATGGGCGTGTTGCAATCGTGGAAAAATAACGTCCGGCTGCGTCAAGGGAGAAGTTTCCACAAAAAATGTGGAAGAAAATCTCGACATGCCTTTGGATTGCGAGTGTCATTGAGCTCGAATATTGCGTGTACTAACCGGAAATAGAACGTCGGAGACCGTATCGTAACGTCCATAGAGGGAGAAAGCTGGCGCAGGACCCGGAAAATGTTTGCCAAATAAAACGTCAATCTCGAGTAGAGTCGCATAAATTTCCTCGCTTCTCAGTGCCGTCATATTTTCATTCGTCATTACACTTGCGAGTTCGTTCCATGTCAACAAACAAGATTCTTCGCTCTTTCCCGATGGATCAATGCACAGCATTCGGAGATTCTCATCCTCCATTAAAGACGATCCTTTTCCATCTAAAATAAAGAGAACAAAGTTTTTACTGACACATTTCTGTATTCGTCGTCTTTTTTTTTTTTTCCCCCACGCGTCACGTACCATTCAATCCATTCTTAAGGCTGACAAAGGCAACATCAACTTTGCCCGACTTCAAATACGAGTAACCAAGAACGGTGGCGTTCTTCTCGGATTGATCTGAGCAAAAAGATGCAAAGTGTTCGTTATATTGCACGTAGACGAAGAATAATTGAGGGAGACAAAAATTTGATGGAATTGTTCCTAAATCTTCACCTTTTTCACAGAGTGAGTAAAGATTCGAAGGCACTGAGCGTTTCAAGTGATCAATTCCGTAAACGCAACTGTCCTTGAAAAAATTTGATACTGCAACGAGGTCCGAACAATTCCACTTTACGTCGTTCGTTCTATTCACCATAACATCGACGAAAGCGTTCCAACCTAAAATTGTTTAACTGTTTTTACACATTACTCCGAATAAAATAATCAAATAGCAAAGCACTGAAGGGAACATTTTTTGACATGCCGAATGTAAATTGGAATTACAAGGCGCTCTATCATTTGCTCAATACGAGGGGAAGCAACAGTGGATCAGATTTTCATTATTTTTGAAGAATTTTCATATTTTGAGAAAAGAAATAAAGTTATAATTCATGTTCTAATTAAGGAGGGTGGCTACACACAACAATATTGCCATGTTAAAATCATAGGAAAATTCGAAATGAGAAGAATTTACGCAGTAGCTAGTCGTCCGGGTAGTCGGATGAATAATATTCGTCCGGACACGCTTTATCCAATGATTTCCACTTTATTCGGACGAGCAAGGGTTGCTTATTCGTCCGAACCTCCTTTTAGTGTACGAAATATCTGGACGAGTAGCCACAGCCAAGAATTTAATGAAATTTGGTGAGTACAATCTTTAGTATTAAATATGAATATACAAAATTTTTGAGATTTTTCTTCTACATAGTTTTCGAGTAATTCAACACTAAAGTTTACACGCATAAGCACAGGATTCAGATATATATTTTTTGCATATTGTAAAGTCCAATTATTCGACATCTATGTAGACGAAAAATTTGAAAAAAATTGTGTCATCGTATTTGATGCTAAAGAATGTCATCACCAAATTTTATTAAATTCTTATGATATTGTCGTATGTAGCCAACCTCCTTAACGGAGAACACTTTGTAACTTGTATTTTTGCTCGAACACTGAAGTGTATCGGAGGAAACTGCGCAGCGCGATTGTGATCGATTGAACGACTGATAGATCACATTAAAGTGATATTTACCGATGCTCCGGTAGCCGGTGAAATATGCTCGTGCTCCTTCCAAGTCACTCAATGCATGATACTTTGAATCATTCTTCACTAATACCGCAACGACGTTGATGTCTTGCTTTTTGTTGGTGATCGCACGGAGCAGCGACTTGACACCTTTTCTAACAGACAATTTTCAAAAATAAGCAAAATTCCTTCGTAATATTTCTAGTGAAGAATCGAAAAATCGCATACAGTCTCGCCTCGGCTTCCTCTTGCGGTCCGACGACAACAATGTCCGAACTTCCGGCTCTGAGAGCATCGACACAGGCAGTTCGATTCGACTGCTGAATACAAGATATCGGTGGTCCAATGCCATAAGCTTGAACGACATCCCTCATTGTTCTACATTTTCGATCCTCGATGTTCGACCCAACGCACCATCTGATCGTTCTCGATGGCATGCAGCCCGAATGAAAGTTTGCAGTCGTGAAACCCGCATCTAGGAAACAGTAACGAGATTCATTTTTCCATGTTTATTCGCCGAATCAATTCTCAGTCGCACCAATTGCCAAAAATCCTGCGAATTGACTAGTTACTCTGATTCAATTTTTAAAGATGAATACAAATTTCGCGCCTCTCCTCTTATTATTCTCCTCTATACTTTTCACGGCGATTTCACGAATTTCGTGTTTTTCGTATAACAATTGTCGGATGTTTAAGGAGGTTGGCTACACACAAGAATGTTAAAAGCATACGAAAATTCGAAATGATTAGAATTAGTATTAAATATGAATATACAAATTTTTAAAGATTTTTCTTCTACATAGTTTTCGAGTAATTCAACACTAAAGTTTACACGCATAAGCATAGGATTCAGATATATATTTTTTGCATATTGTAAAGTCCAATTATTCGACATCTATGTAGACGAAAAATTTGAAAAAAATTGTGTCATCGTATTTGATGCTAAAGAATATCATCACCAAAATTTATTAAATTCTGTTCATATTGTCGTATGTAGCCAACCTCCTTAATGAATTGAAAAGAAGAGTTTTTTAACTAATTATGTCTGTGGAAAATAATGAAATGAAATCTCGTTACATCGTTGTACGAAATCTTCGGGAGTCGGTAAGCTTTCCGTAGGTACCGGAGTCACGCGATAACTTTCCATCAATTGTACTACGTTATAGTGCCAAGATAGCTGCGTCATGCTAATCATATTAACAACTTCAGCGACGCGTTCAGCGTTGTGCCTGAAGACAGAATAAAATTTTACATTGTTCGGTATCACGTCGTTTATAATAATGGGGGGAAAATAAAAAAATACAAGAAGGAGGTGCTTGATTCTTTACCGAGTAGCAACGACGACAGGCCAAGGTTTTCTTATCCAAACGCAAGGTCTTTCGACGTCCATTGATCTCGTTGAGCCATCGGGGCACAAGTAACGATAGTTCGTTTCGTTGATTGCTAGAGACTATGCGACAGAATAATATTTACTTTCCTCACAAATTCAACACGGATAAGCCTCAATTTAATTTTATGCGAGAAAAAAGTTTTTAGCGTCGCTTTTACCTTAAAATGGTAGAGGGCGTCTTCCAATCGGACCCAAGCAACATCAGCGTCGTTTTCAGTCAAACAAAGAAGAGAACCTTCACGGCCATGATATTTGTCACTGTTGTAACATCCCGCAGGGTTGTTGCACAGCGAACACAAATTTTTGTATTTCGATTCTGTTGAAAAAGTAACGAAAGATCGTGTCATTAAGTTGGAAAACTCATTTCCGGTTATAAAACTTGTCTTTCAAGCTATTCCCTTAATTTCAATGTTTTTAGGCAATTTTTTGGCATTTCGAGCAAATAGATTCGATTTGTAGGAATGAATAAACTTCACTGACTAAGTTGACTATCGAAGCTCAAATCCGCGGTCCATGGGCCCGGCATACAAGAGGAACCGAAGTAATTTGCCAGCGAAGAAATTTCATCTTCCACGAGGGTCATGTCGGGGTCGCATTTTCTTGGAATAATCCAGTGTTGAAAATACTAAAAATCGTAATTTCGTCTAAATTATTCGATCAACGGCATAGATCAGTGATTTGTGGAAATAATCTTGAAAAAAAAGTGCAGCAAAGTATCGCTTTCCTTTGCAATACGAATGTTTTTAATCCCATTTAATCCTTACTTGCCACCTTGGGGTACAAACTACCCCAGGCCTATTAAGGAAAATAGTCATTTTTCCACTTTTGTTGGTTTTAGAATTTTTTTTAGTGTACTTAAATTTAATTTTTCGCTACATGAAGTAAACAATCTTTAAAAAAAAAGCTTTCACTATGTTCTACAACAATTTTCAAGTCGAAATATTCAGTAGTTCATTTGTTATAACAATTTTTGTCCCTGGGGTACATATCTACCCCATGATGGCAAGTACGTAATTCTACAGAGGTGTGGCAAGTGAGGGTTAATAGTTCTTCTATGTGCACAAACCGTCGCAAAAATTCGAGTCGAATCATCCATGTTCTCCAAACCGCTGTGACAGAATCTTTTTCCCATGAGATCGAACGAGCTTTTGATGTCACTCTTCACTATAGCGACCATCGAGAAACGTTGAGTATCTAAAAATAATTCCGGCGAGTTATAATTCAATTCTTCTGCTGATTATTGCACATTGAGACGCGTGCCAGGTGGGCCCAGAATTAATCAACATTTGGGTTTTCTGCAGCATTGCTACTGAAAAACGGGAGGAAGATAAAATCGGAAATCCCGAATCGCTTCATACATTGGTTTTGCCCAGTAGCGGAGATATGACGTAATTTTGTTCTCTTTTTCATATCGCATTGCATTTTTTTTTTTTTTTTTTGGTCTCGCGACCCAGTTTTCAATATTTTATTCGTAATTTTTAACGGAAATGCGAATTTTTCAGAATAGAAGCTCCTCCAAACGTTCATTAATAAATTTCAGGCATGAGCAGTTTTCGAAAATCATTGTCGACAAAATCGTGAGAATTATCGAGTTTAGAATTTTGAAAAATTTCGAAATTAATCGTGTTCGAAATAAAAAAGTGGGTGTAATAAAAGTTAATAATCTCGGAGATAACGATGAAGATAATATTACCATTTTTGAATAACCTCAACTCGTGTGTGACTAGAATATCGTATTCGGTATTCGAACCCGCGAGGACGAGGTCTTCCGGTTCGAGTACAGCAAAATCGGCATCCCCCGCGGTCAATCTCCGTAGGCAACTTATTCTGTGAACGTGAAAAAATCATTGTAACAGAATAGAAACCTTTGCGATGCATTTTCATGGGGCTTTTTTGTGTTGCGTTTCTTATGCCAAATATTTTTTAATACCTCTTGTCGTTATGTATCGTAGTAATTAAAACTCGAAGGAACGCTTAGGGCAAGTTTGGCACTTTCACGATCAACTTAAAAAAGTCGTCAATATTTTAAATCTTCTAACTTTTGGTCCTTCATGTACAACGAGCTCTCAATATTTAAGGAACTAACGCAATTATTATTTCTGAGCTTTACTCCAAATTTGATTCACAAACTTTTTCTACTTAGTTTTCTCCAATTTTTGCAAATTTGAGTAACTATCGAGGTCAAAATTTCAGCTGTGGAAGTAATTGCACCTTCATGAAATCGTTTTTTCGATTTCGTTTTGTCGATTTACTGAAAAATATGAGGCTTGAAATTTTTTTTCTTTTGTTTATTCACAATCTCTTCCAATTCATAAACTTTCTTTCTCGCGCACAAATTTTCATCGATTATTTTGTTAGCCTCAGAGACGAGTGACAACAATATGAAGAAAAAAAAAACGATCATTGACGATTCGTCACTGTAATTTTAAATTCTAATTTCTTCGAATAGCCATGAGATTTATTTTTGTCGGTATTTTCATATTTACCTGTCGTCTACGATGTCGCACTTGACCTGACTCGAGAGATCGTTCGCTAGTGTAGGGCATAGTTTGCTAATTCGTTTGGTACTGTGTACAGTCTCTGCGATGCACATTCGAACTGAAAAAGAATAAGATACTCGAATTGAATAAATCGAATAAAATAACGCTCCAAAAACATAAACTTGAAAGATTCCATGTCAAAAGCGACGATTCGAATGAAAAACCTTACGTTTGTCAGCATTAACGAAGCTGTCGAGCGAAGCACACAAATAGCAAACGAAAATGAGTGAGATTTTGAGAGGATCACGTGATGTGCTAAATGAGCAGGTTTTTGGCGATCTCGTTTGCCTCATCGTCGTAGTTCTACAAAAAGATCCTGTCGATTTGCTGAAAAATTATTATTCGATAAATATATGAGAAAGTTTTGTTCCACATAATTCGCAATCCGTACGTATCGAGTCAAGTATCATACAAAGTCGTAAATCAAAAAAGAAAAAAAAAAGTATTGACTCACGTTGATTGAAGGTGTCGGTGATATTTACAGTTTGAAGCAGATGTATGCAATGTCAATATGATCGACAGCGAGTTACGTCACATCGATGAAGATTTGAGTGTAGAAATTCAAAGATGTAATCGAAAAATGAGAATTAATGCAGGTTTTTCACATTTATTCTCATTCGTGGGCGTGCCTAGGATATCACGAGTGTTTTCAAAGAGGAGCAAATCTATAATGAGAAATAAAACGCCTATACACTGAAGAAACAATGTGTACGCGATAACCACGTGGGAATGGTGCGGGGAAGAACAACCTCGCTGCACGAAGTCAACCGATTAAACTGAATCTGCTCTGTAAATCATGGAGACGTGTATGTGCGATGATGATAATTTTCTGTGCTTTTTTTAAATGTTTTTCATTTTACGCAGCGGTGGCAATATGCGTCACACTGTGTATCTCTCGGACTGCTTAGTCTGGTATATCCGATGAAGAGAAGTAGTGGACTTGTGGCATGAGAAACCGTATCTCCTTCCCTTTCATTCCCGGCTCTCCGTCTCTTTCTCTCTTTCTGTCTCTTTGGGAATACGCGCTTGGCCAATATAACACATGCATAATCATCACCGATCCATCTATATGTGTGGCTGTGTTAATATTCTCCGAATACATCGAAAAGCCTGGCTGAAGTAGCTCGTTGACCTTCCTTAAAGTCCAAGGACAGCAGTTTTAGTGGGAGACACTATGCGATGGGAGAAAAAAAAAGATTGTAACACCTAGTGAAGCGGAGGACAAGATGTTTTGCGTCCTCTCTTTAGTTAGGATTTTAAGCAATCGGAGCGCTATACGGATCTGCATGTTGAAAACCTTCTGATCCAGTTGCGTCAGTTGATAAATTGATAATGGTAGCGGGAAAAAACTGCATTCGTATCGCACCTCGTAACAAAAAGCTCACGATATTCATGTCCATCTACCTGCAATATAATTTTGTCGCATCAGTTGAAAGGAAACATAAATTCTGCACTATCGATTCAGAAGCGAAAATGAGCAGCTATCCCGCATTATCGTGCACTCACGGCAACTCGGATGACACTTAAGGTAGTTCTGTCGGTTTTAGAATTACCGTTCAGAATTTAATAAATTTTGGTACAGTAGTAGATTATGGTAAGAAAAAAATTAAGTCAAATTTTCACGAGGCTATAGAGAATCAGGAAAAAGATATTCGCATTGGTAATTTCATGAATTTAACATCGATTTCATACATTGCATTGTGTTTTACAATGAAAACTGTGATTTCTTCTGAAAATTGATAAGAATTCATTGTAAAATACAAGTAACCCTAGGACCCTACTCAGGGGTTCCTCAAACCCTCACTAAATAGTGAAAAATTCGAAGATTATGTTCTTAATTTTTTCTAATTGCATTTTTCACCGTGAAAAATGAATATTACACTTTTTCTCAATGTTTTATTTTATTTTTCAGAATTCGAACGAACAAATTTAAAATAAAACACACAAAGCTCTCTACGACAAATAGCGAGTCAACTGCATCGATTCAAAGTGCTGGGGTGCCCGTAACCCCAGTGTAGGGGATTTGTTTTAAAACACATAGTGCAGGGTCCTAGAGTTAAAACTGAGATTTCTCATAAGACTCAATGTTAAATGTATGAAATTATTACCACTGCGAATATCGTTTTTCTGGTTCTCTGTAGCCTCTTGAATTTTTGACTGGATCCTTATCTAATCATGATCTACTACTGCACCAAATTTTAATAAATTCTGAACACTAATTCTAAAACCGACAGTACCACCTTAAACACTTGAATTTTGAGAAAGGGTCGAAAAAATAATTCGCATCTAGACCAACTCTCAAATGTTGTCCTGGGAATATGTGCTCCAAACATTGGCATTTTTGTTCCATTTCGAACCGACTCATTATTACGCGAGAAAAATAATTAGAAAACTTTCAACTTTGATATTTATCACTCGACCACTCAATCAAGCGCGTCCAAGACAGTGATGGATTGGACGTTCCCGGTATCGAGCATTGACGGACCCCAAGGACGATATCTACGCGTGTATGGCAACCGATTGATTTTGTCATTCTACAAATTGTTCGTTGCAATGCTTTTTGTTGTAAAAACTAAAAAATAATATCCAGGAAAAATTTGTTCATTGTTCGGCAGTCAAGAATACAATGAGAGGCATTGAACCTTTTATTCGCGGTATCTGATTCTTGTGTGCTCCGTAAAAAATGGATCAGTATTCCGAGATTCTCTCGACACGATCACATCGAGATACTTATCGGAAACAAGATGCTCATCTTTTCCGTAAACGTGCTCGACGGAGATTTTCTCTTCGGAATCGTACGCGTTCGTCGCAGATCGTGAAACTTCGGTCAAAATTATTGTATTCGTAGTCATGGAACGTAAGAGCCGCATCTATCAACGAAGGAAAAATCGTTCGAAAATCCGTTTTCCTGTCTAACAATTGTCTACCGACATTTATAATTTTCGATCCAACTAAAAAAATGCTTTTTCATTATTCCCCTCAATTCTGTACGAAATTTATTGTTCCCTTACAAACCCCACGATCCTCATGTTTTTACAATTGAAAAAATCGTAACGTGTGCGAACTTTCTTCATATTCGTCGATTCAGTGCCAAAAGGTTCATTTTTGCTGTACCGACTTTTTAATAAAATAAAACTTTTCAATAGAGTAAAATTTCCTCCAATACTCACCTCAACTGAGAGCCGCATTCTCCGCATTTTATAAATTCGAAACTGCTTATCTCACAGGAAGCGAAAGTTGATAGAAATGTGATACGACATCTCGCGGAAAAAACTCCAATTGGATCAACGATGAGAAATATTGCCGGCGATTTGGCGTCGAACTGACAGATATCAGCTGATCGCCGTTCACACAACGGTGGCTGCTACAACAAAAATAAATGTTGAGCAAAAATTAACTATTATTTAGAGACAACGCGGTGAAGATTCTCATGATTTTTCAATGGAACGTTGAAATTCGTACCCATAAAATTGAGTATCTGTGTTTGTGGACGTGTGTGTGCAAAAAATCCTTGACCCTTGGGATATCTCGGTAAACGTGTTTTCTAAATTTTTATCAAAATACATCACAGGACGTTTCTCGAGTATCTATATCGTAATTATGACTAAAAAATATGCGAAATCAAGATGAAAGTGACCGCGATCTTTGCAACTCGATCGCGTTGAGTAAACACACACACATTGACCATATGTGAGCATCAAAGAAAATGGTTTAAAAATTGTATTAAAATGAATTGAATGGAAAATTCCATTTGACTTCAACGACACGTGATTCATTCTCAATTCGATATGCGACAGTTTCGGAGGCTTCAATCACTTCTAGAAAATTTTTATTTTTACCATGATCATCGTTGTTATTATTCTTTTCATAAAGACTGTGTAAATTGTGTTTAGCAAACGTTATTTTTTGTTATAAAAAGAAAAACAGTCAAATTCTGCCAATTTCCATTTGAGTTCGTGGATATAACAGTTTTTTTTTTATAGACTTGATGTTCGATAAATGGATTTGAATAGGCTCGTAAGAGTATGAAAAAAAAAACAGTTTGAAGCTCACACACATGTCACACGTGTGCCACATGGTTTAAACCTTTAATTCCATACGAGCATCGATGATAAGTTTTTCAACTGCGAACCTTATCAGACGTACAAATTGTATATAATTTGAAGAACCAAGAGATTTAAGACATCAACTTTATCTTGGTCGTTGAGAATGGATACATTCTTATCACTAAAACAAACTCAAACTGGAATCGTCGAGACTTGAATTCATTGTTATTCCGTGTGCGATATTCAATTGCAATAGCACTTTTGTCCAGTTAGGTAGGAAAAAGTTGAGACTTCTCAGTCGTGGAATCATGACACAATGACATTTTCGTCAATCGGTGACCTTGAAATTTTTGCAACGGAATTGAAAGGCTGTTGAAATATAATTTGTTGCACAGTGTCAATTCCAACGTTTCTTTTTATTTTTTGCAGCGTGAAATTGATGCAGAACTCACAATGAAAAAGCAACTTCCATAAAAACTGCAGTAATCGGTGATTGGTAAGATTTTCATAATTACAACTCAAAAAATCTGATTATCCCAATTTTCTGATTTTTAGTAGCCACACGAGATTGTGAAGTAACTTTTTTCGTGTTGGTTTTTTTCGTCTCACGGTATGTGCAGAGCACCATCGACGGGAGACCGAGGCAAGAGATGAGCACAGAGACGTGACGTTAACTTCGAAATTTGGAAACTGGAGATTTATCGTGAATTGAACCAAACGAAATAAAAATATTGTTTCATCGGATACATTTGAATGTGGAAAAATGAAGATCAATTCGAAGCAACTACCTGTCAAGGCTCATTTCTTCTTTTTTATGGCAGGTAATCAAATCATACAAGTTTCTATCACTCGAACCAAATAAATGTCTAAGGGGTCCATGCAATAAACAAAATTGGAGCTCAATAAACATCAAAGTTAATACAGACTATTGTTTCTTTCATCTTCGAAAAAAATAGTTGAGATTTCGAAACTTTTAGCGAGAAAAAAGCCTCCAGGAGTAACCAAGCTGGAGTATTTCTCATTTTCCAAATTGTACCTTCGTTTTCTCTTATCTTCTTAAGCTATTTTTGAAAATATGAGAATTCCAAAAACGTGCATCTACTTTTGAATCTTATCTCTTGCACTAACGCATTAAATAGCATAAGCATATTCAAACGATAGATAATATCGTAGCAAATCACAAAAGACGTGATAAAATTTGAAAAAATAGTGATGAAACTTCTACTGATTTAATTTTGTACCTATATTTGATTTTTTTCAGCTATGGGTCCAATATTACCTTTTATATCGGTATACGGAAGACAGCTCGGTGTTGCGCCAAAGATAATGGGAACTTTTACATCAATACTGCCCATATTGTTTCTAATAGCAAAACCAGCCTTTGGTTTCGTCGTCGATTATTTCCGGAACGTGCGAAAATTCATATTCATCGGTCTTCTTTTCACAACGTCTCTCGCATTCGTCTCGATGTATTTTTTACCGGAGATGAAAGTTTCCCCATTGGCTAACCAGCAGAGAGACGTAAAAATCTGCGACAAGCTCATGAGCTGTGAATCCTATAATATCAGCAGACTCGTTAACGATTATCCAAGTGACAAACTTGACTGTCATTTGTCTTGCAATGAAAAAACCAATAATTACTCAGCGTCTGTGATAATTACAAGCAGAGAGACAAATTTCTCCCTCGCATCTTTCTGCCTCGTTGATCCAATCAACGAGACTTTTGACTGTGATGAAAACAGAAACGAAAGTACTTGCCAAATTTCGTGCTCATCGGAGGACGAGAAACACTGCGTCTATGGATCCCTTGCTTTTTGGGGTTTCGTTATACTCGTATCCATTGGATCTATTGGCTTCAATGTTTCCAATTCGATAAGCGACGCCATATGTTTCGATGTATTGGGTAAGTTTCCTCATCGCTCGATTCTGAGATTCGGTCGACTCGATTATTCGGCTGATTTATTCTCAGAAACGTTCGCAACGACTGGAAATGAAAGAAAATTAATATAAAAAAGTGTGGAAGCAAAAATTACTTTTTTATTGAAAAGAATAAATTGCCAAAAGCTATTTAACGAGCCATAAAATGAAAAAAATATCCAAGAATTTTTTTGTGGAACAAGAATTCATATTGCTGCGTTACAACGAACGAGATTGAAGAATTATCTTGATTTTCTATTTGTCAAAAAACAGGCGAAGGCGGCCAAATGGGCTATGGTCGGCAAAGAGTTTTTGGAACCATTGGATTCGGTCTGACAGCGTTGCTGGCTGGTTATGCAGTCGATTTATGGTCAGAGGGTCAAGCAATAAAATCTTATACACCGGCGTTCGTCCTGGTTTTTACTTTCACCTGTTTTGACTTATTATGCTGCACTAAGCTCGAGGTAAGACCAACGAATCATTGAAAAGGATACAGAAAAGATGGTGAATTAGTTTCTGACTCGGTTTACTTTGTTTGCAGTTGCCAATCATAGCAGGCTCAACGAGCATAGCCAAAGACGTTTACCAACTTGTTAGACTGAAGCCCGTAGCAATTTTCCTATGTTTTGCTACTCTCGCAGGAGTTTTTGATGGCTTCATTATTTATTTTTTATTTTGGTGAGATTTGATAAATGAAAAAGTCGAAAAGAGGAATAATTGATAGGAAATTTGGAAAATGACATAGAATTCCGCCGCTGCAACAATAATCGAATGATAACGAATGACAGGTATCTCGAAGATCTTGGAACAATGACGGGGCACATGACACAAATCAAATTAATCGAAGGGTTAGTTGTAGCCGCCGAAACTTTGGGTGGTGAAGTCGTGTTTTTCTCGTTATCCGGTGAGTCATTTTCTCTCTGTATTCATTTTGTTTTTTTTTTTTTATCGATTTTAAATCGAATTACATAAAATTGTACTTTTTTTTCCTTTTGTCCGCAATGACGATTTTCGTGATAAATGAAAACTGCAATTTGTTGATTAACTGATCGCTTTTTAGGCAAAATATTGAAAAAATTCGGCTATGGTTATAGCTTCGTTTTTTGCTTCGTTTGTTACGCTCTTCGATTGGGTCTTGTCTCGATCGCACCCAACCCTTGGTGGGTTATTCTGATTGAATTTTTCATGCAAGGACCAACGTATGCTTTGTGTTACACGACAATCGTGGCATTCGCGAGTACAGTTGCTCCTCCTGGTACTTCGGCAACTGTGCAAGGAATCGTTGCCGGCATGGACGATGGTTTTGGTGAGATATAAAAAATAATTATTTTGTAATGTTCGAATAGTGGAGGTGAACTGCAGCGCTAATGGTGGTCAAAACTATAAGTTATTCTATGCAAAACTCCCTTGAAATCGTATGGGCAATGGCACGTTTTTTCTTTCGATCTTCAGGAAGCCAATATTTCATGATTCAACAGTTTCCGTTGATGCGCGTGTTTCTGTCACGACTTGCTGTTAGAATCGAAATTTGCAAAATATAAAAAAACGGTGCATGACATTTTTTCCAAAGAAATGTTGTCGCCAGAGTTTTCGATTCGTTAAAATCACAATTGCATTAAATAAAACACTAAAAATCTTTGGTAACGCAAATGTCGTAGGTTTCGCAGTGGGCAGCTTAGCGGGTGGATTTATGTACGAATGGTTCGGAGGTGCTGCAACATTTCGAATATTCTCGAGCCTTTCCGCTCTCACGGCCATGGCTTATTTGCTGCTGCACGTAACGTACTTGAAAAATGCGATGCCACAAACTAAAGCTTCGTCCGATAAAGTACGTTCAGCAAACGTGCTATGGAAAAGTCCTGAAGAAGCGGCGAAAAATACTCATGTTGAAAATGAAGCGTGACACAGAAACTTTCGTGCTGGCATCACGCATCGTAATTCTTTTGCAATAATAATCAAAATATGCATAATGATTGTATATACGTTGTACAAAAATATATTTTGTATTGAAGATTTTATAACGAAACAAAACAAATATTTTTCTACTTAATTATTCCTGCAAAATTCAATTGTCACGCAAAGTTTAAAGGGTTTAAAGTGCGGGCTTGTCGAGCAGAGCATATAGAGCGACATTGTGTACAAGTTTCTATCGGTTCCAACAACAACATTGCCGCATGTTTGGACACAACGAATTTTTGTGTTTGAGCGTGCCGGTATAGAGGCTAGCGTTCGCCTGTTTGTGTCCAAACAATCACTTTGTAGAGGCTCGAATTCAGACCGAGTGTTGTTTATTTGAAAAACACACAGTTTCATGTTTGTTTATCACGACGAATGGGTGTAGAACCGTTTGAAACCGTTGAAATGATTTCGTGCTTTGAACGCAAGAGCCGCGATAGTCGCGGCAAACTGGTTGTTCTTATTATCACCCCCCTAGCCCCTGACGATGACAGATGAGTGGCATTTAGACAATTTGCCATCGGACGTACTCTTGGTGATATTTGGTTATTGTCATGCCTTTGACCTTGTCAGACTCTCCGAGGTTTGCCGGAGATTTAATCATATCATCTCCGAAGATTTTTTATGGTTCGAAAGGAGAGACAAGCCCATCGCGACAAATCAATCCTCGCACAGATTTCGAGAAAGGTAAGTAACGTTTGGCGGTTATGTCCTGCCTCTATCCCCTTCGGAAAAAAACTACTTTTTTTCTAATACTTCTATAAATATTTGTTCATGGAATTGTAGCAAATATTTGCAATTCATCGAGAATAGCGTTTGGTGCTAAACTATTTTCATTTTTTTTTGTCAATTTGCCCGGCTAACGGTCAACACTAACACATTGTTAGGTGGCCCCACACTAGACCGTTTGATCATCGAGATTACGATAATTTCCTTAAGCCTCAAATTGTATTCCAAAGGATAATAAAATAATTGTGATTAACCGTGAACACTTTTTTTTTCGTATTTTCTCTCTTCAGCATGAAACTTCGTTAATTTTCCATTAAATAAAATGGAAATTCATGATTTTCAGATGCAATACCATTCTCTGTCTCCGCACGAGATGGCACGTGTCGGACAATTGGCAGAGAGGCAAGTTCAAAGAAAAAATATTTCATTCGTGGGAAGAGAACACGATGCCATGGATTCATCTATCCAAAGAAAGTCTCTGGTGGAGCAGCGGCAATCAATTGTGCGCATTTCGTCGTCGACGCAATCGACCTTCCTACTTACGCGAAGGGTGGAACGAAGCCGATAAAATATTCAACAGGGAAGATATCAGTAGCGATATATCCAAGTTTATTGTACGGGATCAGTATGTAATATCCGGCCACAGAGGTGGACACATAACGTACTGGTCCAAGGCGACCAAATGTGATACTCACTTGGATGTACGAATAGAGAATGCTCACGCGAGTCATGTAAATGCCGTGGATGAAATTTCTGGAACAATGATTTCTGGGTCCAGCCACGGAACCGTAAAGGTAAATTGACGATGGAATCCTCGCTCCAGTTGCCTTAATTTTTCTAAAGTCGTTCAGTTGTCATCGCTTATTGCATTCGCTCATTCATGGTTCTGCAGAAATTTACAGTAATTTTTATGCACGTCTTTGGTAAACACAAGATTCGATCAATATTTTTGCCAGAATATCTCATGGTTTTTTTTTCGTGTTCCATTTGGATTTGCCGAGCAGTTATGGTCGCAGCCTCAAGAAAATGTGCCAAACGTGCCTCTCGCAATCATCGACGTCTTTGATAGAGTTTGGTCACTGGCAGCGGACCAGGACTCCAAAAAAGTTGCGGTTGGTTCGTCCGGGCATAACTCGATACCACCGCTGAAAATCTTCGACTTGGAATGGTTCGTTATTCTCGTGATATTCGCTCATTCTCGTCGTGCTTGCGGTGTTATCGTTTTTTTTTTTCCCATTGATTTTTGTACGAAATATCCTTTTTCAATTTTTGCAGCTGCGGCGAATCATTTCCTATCAAACATAAATGGAAACGCGGTGCCGGAATCTACGACATGCTGTGGGAAGATTCCAACATTCTGTTGACTTGCGGTTTCGATACGTACGTTCGAAAATGGGATACAAGGTGAGAAACTGATTTATCCTTTTTTTATGTTAAATATATTTTCGAGAGTACGGCCTTGCTAAACACGAAAAGCATCGTAAAGCCTCAATGTTGTCGAGAATGCGATTTTCTGTCGAGAAAATTTGTACATTATTAAATTCTGCAATATACGCAATAATTACCAAGAGCTATTTCTTCGAGAAAACACAGCCTGGTCGAAGTAAATCGACATTTTTGTTAAGGAGGTTGGCTACACACAACAATGTTGCCATGTTAAAAGCATAAGAAAATTCGAAATGATTAGAATTTAATGAAATTTGGTGAGTATATTCTTTAGTATTAAATATGAATATACAAATTTTTTAAGATTTTTCTTCTACATAGGTTTCGAGTAATTCAACACTAGAGTTTACATGCATGAGCATAGGATTCAGATATATATAGATATATCTTTTGCATATTGTAAGCTCCAATTATTCGACAACTATGTAGACGAAAAATTTGAAAAAAATTGTGTCATCGTATTTGATGCTAAAGAATATCATCACCAAATTTGATTAAATTCTTATCATAATGTCGTGTGTAGAGCCAACCTCCTTAATTATTATTTAATACGTTTTTCAAGAATAGACCGATTACAAGGCTCCGTTATTTCTCTGTTTAGGATAGGAAAATGTGTGGCCACTTGGGCGGATCCAACCGACGCAGCTCTCTACTGTTTGAGCTCAGATTATCGTTACACGATTGTAACAGGCGCACAATTCAATTGCAAAGCTGTTTTATGGGATCAAAGGATGACGCGATATGTACAGGTAAAAGGAGCCCCGTGAAATTTTTAGATTTCAGGTTAGCGGAAGTGAAATTGCGTAGCAGCAATAAAAATGATTAACCGTTTTTTTTTCCAGTTATTTTTCCTGACGAACGTGGAAAAAAAATCGAGTCCACTGTACAGCATCTCATTCGACAGCTCGAGTTTATGGGGAGCTACGGACAGACGTTTGATCGAATTGAATTTTTCGGGATACAAGTATCGCCAAAAAGATTATAGAAATATTCTCTGTTCACCGATGCCCACCATCAACCTGCCGAATCGAATCCGTTGACATCTGTTTTTTTTAATTTTAACATTGTTGAGTAATCGTTCGAATGGAGCCAAAAAAAAATGATTGTTGCATGATGAAAATTAAACTCGGAAATCATGAAATTTCTCAAGATTATGAAGACGACGAATTGATAAGGAATTTGCCAATGAAATGTACATGTATATATATATATATATTTGATAAAAATGCGTATGGCTGAAACGCACTTTTTAGTTTCTTTACATAAAGTACAAGATGACACAACCATCAGCAAGGACCCATTTTATGCCATAAAACAAAAATAACATATTCACCTATAATAAAGCTCTAATATTTTGTTCACAATTTTTTGCATTGGAGGATAAAACTCGGAAAACCTTTTTGTCCCATTACTTAAAATCCCTTTCTTGTTTTTCGCTTCGGAAGAAATCCCTTAAATGCTTACACATCTGCGCGGCAGTTTTTACACGAGTCTTCCGTCACCTTTGACCACATTAAACTCAGATCATCGTTCGTATCATGTAGTTGAGGATACCGCCGTGTCTGAAGTAAGTTAAATCGACTTCGGTGTCGAAACGAACAGTCACTTGGAATTTTTTACCATCATCCGTTGTTACTGAGATTTTTTCAAGCGGTTGACAATTCTCGGGTATGTTTATGTTGAACTTTTCGTAACCGGTGAGTCCGAGGCTCTCGGCATTTTCGCCAGGCATGTATTCCAGCGGAACTATCCCCATACCAACGAGGTTCGACCTAGAAAATTGTGACCAATTGAATTTTCTCACTCAAAGCTAAATTAACTGTTATCGAACAGCGTCGACGTTGGAAAAAAAATGTTTAGAAACATTGTGTACTATGGAAACAATGTTACACCGAAAATTTAATGTTTTCGTACTTTTTTTTTTCAAGTCTCTGGCCCCGAATTTCGAGACCAGTGCTAAGCCGCAAAATTTACATTTTTTCATACATCGAGTCTGATCGAATTGCCTGTCGGAAATTTGAATTTTGTATTATTGAAAATGAAGAGACGAATGTCTCTCGTCTTGACGAGAAATTTACCTGTGAATTCTTTCATACGACTCGGCAATGACCGCCCGTATACCTAGTATGAAGGGTCCCTTGGCTGCCCAGTCCCTCGAAGAGCCTGCGCCGTAATCCTTCCCTACTAGAGCTATTAATTGTGTGCCTTCTGCCTTGTATTTTTCAGCAGCGTCGAAAACGTCCATCTACGTTCGAATAGAAAAGAAAATAATAATCATCCGTCTACTGTTGCAGACGTCTCGTTGGTTTTTGAATGAAATCTTGAAATTCACCTCTTCTTTACTTGGAATGTGCAGCGTTCGGGGTCCGGGTTTACCGATGAATTTGTTGACAAGTCGAATATTTGCGAATGTGCCGCGCGCCATGACGGCATCGTTGCCACGTCGAGACCCATAAGAGTTGAATTCCTTCGGTGTAAGTCTGGGGAAAGCCGAAAATCATGATTTTGCAAAAATCTAAGGAAAAAAAAAGAGGATTTCTGGAAAGTTTAAAAATTAGTAAAACCGACGAACCCTCGCTTGGACAGATATCTCGCTGCGGGCGAATTACGAGCTATACTCCCCGCTGGACTGATATGATCCGTTGTAACAGAGTCTCCGAGGTTCAATAATGCATGAGCTCCCACGATTGGTTTGATTTCTGGCAATTGCTAAAAATGTAACAACAACAAAAATTTATGCTATTTTTTACGCTCTCGTCGACACTCGACTATCGTCGAATAATCGTGATAATTACTTTTTGAAGTCCTTCGAAATAGGGTGGATTTTTTATGTACGTGGAAGATTGATCCCAGGGGTAAAGTTTGCCATCCGGAGCGTTCAAGCTCGACCAGCTACTGCTCCCTTTTTCAATCTTACTGTAAACTTGTCGGAACATCGCCGGGATAACATGTTTTTGCTCGATAGCTTGAATTTCTGCTCTCGTTGGCCAGAGATCGCGCAGATACACTGCTCGGCCATCGAGCTTGTGACCTTCGGAGATAAATAAAAAGAATTAATTCTTCTTAACAAAGCACTGCGTCGAAATTGCATTTTCTGTAAAATCGCGTTGTTCTGGGCGAAAGATTATGCGAAAGGTCGAGAATCAGGGGTTTTTCCGGGATTTTTTTTCTTCCAGGAAATTACCCAAGCAATTTTTAAGTTTGAGTGCCACTTTGAGGATTTTTTTGAATAATCTTGCTCCCTTAAATCTTGAGACTAAGAAATTTACCGAGTGGCTCTTTTTCGAAATCGATGTCAACGGTTCCGGCTATGGCGTAAGCGATTACTAAAAGTGGCGACGCCAAATAATTCGCTCGGGTGTTGGGATGGATTCGACCCTCGAAATTTCGATTTCCTGAGAGAACACCACAGCAGACAAGCTCGTTCTGTTAACAGAAGAATAAAAATGTATCCTCGCCATAAGAGAAAAATAAGCAATACTTTTTTTAAACGATGGATCAGTCACTTCGAATTTTCGAAATTAAAATTCTTCCATATCGTTTGATTAATCAAAAAAATGCTCTGTCAGCGTAGGCAGGACGATGGCAAAAATCCGCTGACAGGGGCATTTTTATTGATGAAACCCTGTCGGAAATATTCAATTTCGAAAATTGCAGCTATCTCTCTCGCACTCACAGTGACGAGATAGCGATTGATCCATTATCTTAAGGTGATGGAGCAGTCACCTCGAATTTTCGAAATGAAAATTCTCCGTTGTCGTTTGATTAATCAGAAAAAGGCTCTGTCAGCCGACGCGGAACGATGGCAAAAATACGCTGACAGGGGCTTTTTTTAATTGGTGAAACCCTATCGAAAATATTTAATTTCGAAAATTGCAGCTATCTCTCTCGCACTCACGTGGCAAGAAAGCGACTGCTCCTTCACCTTAAGGGACAAAACTCGAAAAATAGTGAGAAGAAAGAATTAGGGAACGAGCAACGTGTCTTCCGTCAATGTTGTTGGACTATCGGAACAGAAATTTTTTAGATTTTCACCTTTTCGATCGCTTCGACCATGGAATCGTGAAGAGGACCGCTGTTACCGATACAAGTCATACAACCATATCCAACGACGTCGAAACCAAGTTGCGTCAGAAACGGAATAACTCCGCTCTCCTTAAGATAATACGTAACAACTCCGGAACCAGGTGATAAGGAAGTTTTTATATAAGGCGCAACTGTGAGACCCGCTTCGACAGCTTTTTTGGCAAGGATTCCTATGGACCCAAAAAAAAAAAACATGAAATTTTCTTCGTGGCATGACAAACAGGAATAAATATATAAATCAGGAAAATTACTAATGTTTAGGGAAGGAAAAGTGAAGAACAGAGTATTGTTAGGAGGAGAAAATTGACCGCCAGAGAAAATAAATTTACCGGCACCGAGCATAACGCTTGGGTTACTCGTGTTCGTGCAGCTGGTTATTGCTGCGATTACGACCGAGCCATGCTTCAGTTTATAGTCCTTTCCTTCGTAGAGAAAAATACCCTCGGCCGCTAGCTTGTCGGGGGACAAACCAAATCCCTTGAATCCTACCTGAAATAATGAAAACGAGAAAAATAGTGTGAACATCTTTGTGCATACGAAAATATAATGTCAATTAATAATTAAATAAATTTCCATAGTCTCGACAACGTTAAATGAGGAAAATGATTAAAAACAGTTTCTGAAGTGGTTCAGGCTTCAGGCATAGAAAAATAAATATAAGAATTGTAATGTTATGAAACTGTCTGTAAAATATGATTAAAAAATACATGGTCATTGCCCATCGACGTTGAAGCGTTTGTTGGCTCGATTCAGTTGCAATTTGTCAAAATTGCTGCTCCGAATCGGCTGAGTTTGCATTTTTGGATAATTCCGAGCTGTTGGTTCGTCAACCTGCGAAGCATTTTGCTTCGAGCTACAAAATACGAGACTTCAATGCTTTTTTTTTTTGCAACGTTCGATCGGTGCTCAACGTAGAGCAGCCAAGAATGGTTAACGAAATATATAAATGAAATGTTAAGGAATAATGAAGCTCAGGCTCAGGTTGGGCTATTCTTTGAAAGCCTCTTCTTTCGATTTATGATACCCTTTCCCTTGACGAATGTACAGTTCTTCGCACAATGAGTCCGATACAATCGAAGGTCTTGCCAGGGCATTTTGCAAACCATCGTACTCCGGAGGGAATTTGCGACGCTTACTTAAAATTTTCTCTTTTCTAAGTACAGCCTTCGAACATAAATAGCTTTAAATGGGAATAACAGAAAGGGACTGTAATGGTCAAAAGTAGGATCCTCCGATTGTTTGAGGGGCAAGAAATTTTCTGTCCAACTATCGCTGTATCTTTCTAATATTTTATGACAATAGCTCTGTCTCTGGACTATGCCATCGTTCACGAATATTCGTCACGTTCAACGGAAATTTTCAGAAACGAAACAGCGGGTCTCAACTATTTATTTCGTGCTATAAAAATGCACTTTTATCATCAAAATACATTTCAATAATTCACCAAACTTCAAAGTAGCAAAAATCCTCTTGTGACGAAAAAATGGACAAACTAATCAGTTGTAAACCTTTTGATGTGTGAATATCACTCCTGATAAATCATGATTGGAAGATTTGAACCGAAGAAAATAAAATTTTCATAACCACGAAAAAAAAGGATTCTTGCGATTTCAAACAAATTCGTAATTTATTTTAAAAAAAATAAAAACGCCCTGTAACTTTTCTTTTCGCTCATAATGCAGGATATGATTTAGGATTTTTATAAATTTGTTGTAATATTTCTTACGGAGATTGGTAATAAATAAATTTAAAAAAAAAAATTGGGCCACATTTGAGTTTTTTTTATAATTGAGCCCGGATCCAGTGGATTCGGAATGCCTCATTAAGAATAAATATTGATATACATATAAAGCATCGAACGTTACAGAAGATAATGCAAAGAAGCCAAGAGCCTCGCGAACTGCGAATAAATGTGTGATATATGCAAAAATTACAAGAACGTTGAATCAGCTATTTCCGTCGAGCATATTCTTCGTATCATTGGATGCAGACGCGAGTAAAACCGATATTTTTACGTTCTTAATGAAAATGTATGGAGAGCAGAGTTTCATGGGGGCTTAGGTGAGAGCGACATTAAATTATTTTGTAACGAGCTCGCGTTAGGAAAAAAAAAAATATTTCGATGCTTGAGTCATTTTTTCCAATTAAGTTATTGTCGTTTCATTAGTGGATATTCGTAAGTCTCCAACAACTTTTCAATAATCTTGGAAAAGACGATTTTCTTTGGAAAAAATTACGACAATCGTCCATGACGCCTCGTGAGTGGAGTTTCTACTTCGGGCCGAAATCTCTGCTACTAATGATGACCCTACGACCAAAGAATCATTAGTAAAAAGCAATTAACGAAACATTATCACGATGAAATATATATTTTTTGTCGACGATGCAGATAGTGCTCGAGTCGATTCGTGCGGTCGATTACTTCTTGAGAATTCGCACGATCGACAAGTTTTTTTCTTCAAATATTGTGTTTTTTTGGTAGTTCATGAAACTTCATCGCGAGACTAGATCGCGAAACTTTATAGTACGTCATGCTGTTGGTCGAGGAAGAGAAAACGGAAAGGAAATTTCTTCCCATTGTCCGAAGGGACTGGCAAAGTGTCTACCTGCGTTAATGACATTGATACGCGTCTGCGCAGAGTGAGATTTCCAGGGACCAAGTAATTAAGGTAAATCCTACGTGCAGTGGGAAAGTACTGAAAATTTCGAAAATTTTATTGACCAAAATTTCTCGAATTCTCTGGGAAAAAGTATGAAATGTACTCTGGGAAAAAGTATGAAAATTTCTACGAAGAGAAAAAGTTTTGTTTCGATTTGAAAAATCGAAAATTCGAAGCAGCCAGTCGAATCGACATGGTAAAAGTTTCAGGAACGACGATCAGTTGCAAATAATTACGGACGGTTAATTCGAGCAAACGTTTTGGCATATGTTGACGATAAAATTTCTGATAATAGCGATTTTTGATATTATTCAACTCGATCGAGAAAGCGAAATAAAAAAGAATCCATAACCAGCCAACATCGAGGAAAATCCAATGTATTTTTCCTCGTAAATTGTGCGACAGGAAGAAACGTATATAGAGATTTGTTTCATTGAGGAGAAAAGATTCGAGACAAGGCGTCACATCCACTGACGCTTTATGTTGAGAGTATCGCGATTTCAATGTTTGATTTAACTGAATAGAAATCGATTGGGGGGTCTGTGCATGTGGCGACGTTGGTTTGCCGAGAAAACATCTAACCGACACCATTGTTTCACGATCCCAACCAACTAATCGTGTCAGACACCGTATGTACATACATACGCGTGTGCTGTGTGTATCTACATATAATATATAGATATCGAGTTGATTACAAGAGAGTTTGCAGGGGAATACTCTGTCTCATAGTAATTGAGAACGAGCCTGAGAATAAAAAAAAATGTTCTACTTTAGTAGCAATTAATTATGATTCGTAAACGAAAAACGACGGCGTTATCCAAGCTGCAAGTCGCCGTTTCGCGACCTCGCCAATTGAATTTTAATTCTAAGCAAATACGTCGCTTTCGTGAAGCCCAAAATCTGTGTAAATAATATTATTGAAACAGAGAGACCGAAAGAGAGTGAGAGAGGGAGCGAGGCAAAGAAAGTAGCGTATGAGGTATCAGCCGATATGAGATCTCTCTCACAAATGATTGGGATCTTGAGAAATCAACACATCTGCCATTTTCGATCGTGATACGAGTTGCATTTTTTTTTTCTTTCTTTTCTTCATTTATTTTGTCGCGATCGAAATAACTTTATTCTCATTACTTTGCAACTTTTGCACAGGCCGAAATATTCGAAATTTGAAAACGTGTGGACGTGCTTGCGAGAAAGATCGCTAGGGGAGAAAGACCGAAGCAAGGGGTGGGAGAGGGCGTCCACTCGAAGCTTACCCAAGTTTTGTTTAAATCGCGTAGACGCGTTTTACGGTCTCTACCTGATTGCCGGCCAATGGGGTGAGAGAATTAGCGAGTTCGAAGACAGCCGGAGTGGTAGGGAGGGGCACGTACGGTCGTCGTCACCGGCTCCTATAAGTAGCGCTCATCGAATGAGAAAGGTCATCAGTTGGAGATCGACATTCAGACGATCAGGATTTCTAGATCCTGAGACTGTTTACGAGACCCAGTGAATAAGAGTCTTGTCATCGTGGACACTTTTCGGAAAGTTTTGTTTCTCTCGTATTTGTTCTTTTTTCTTAAAAAAAAAAAAAAAAAGAGTGAACTTTTCTATTTTCCTAGTTTTATCCTCAAAGTATCACGTGGTTTGGAATTGGAACGAAAGCAACAAGCAGCGAGGTGAGTTTTTAACGATTTTATCATCAAGTTCCTTGGAATATGAAAAATTTTCCGAAGCGGCCGCTGTCGGATGCAATCTCGCTCGGTGTGGGAAAATATAGAAACCTCACCGGGTAGGATTCATCCAATATTCGCCACTTTTCAACAATTATTTTTCATCGTCTGATAAATACCAAGAAATGGGAATACTACGAGAAAATCTTGATACCGGTAGCGAAGTATTGATCTAGTGGCACGTTGTGATTGAAAAATCGTGACTAGATCGAAATACTCGTCCCCGGATGTCGAGCATTGCCGGCCTGAATCCGGAGAGAAGAAAAAAGGGAACAACATCCCGGAAAATCGATAACGAGCTTCATTTCGACTCACGAAAGTCCCGTTTATTTTTCTTTGGTGATCTAACTGTATGGTGATTCGAGGATCATAAAGCTAGATCAGCAAGGCAAAATGTACGTGACATATCATCGTGGGCTGTCGTTGGAAACGTTTTCGAGCTTCAACTTTCGATAATATTTGGGAAAGCGAAACTACCAGGAATTTGTTATGGTCATAGATTCCGTAGGAACTGTTGTCGTGATGTGTGGTTTTTATCATATCACAGCAGTAGTTACCTGGGATTTTGTGATCACCTTCCATCACCATTTTAAATGATATTATTCAAATAATAGGCAGCAATATTCAAGGCTCAATAATCGAGTATAGAATGGGATAAACTTAGCCCCGTCTGACGTTCAAAATTTATACATTCGTCACTGGGTTATGTTTGTCCCATACCAATACCGTTCAATCACCAATTGCGCCTATTATTTTTCATCAATTTGTTGTTGCATGAATTATACTTTGAACGTACTTTGTTGGTTAAACAATTGTTGAAATCGATCTTCATGTCCGTTACGGATACTCGATCGTGAGGCCGTTTTGGTCCGCTGACGCTCGATACGACTGTTGACAAATCCAATGTCACTGTCTCGGAAAATATCGGATCCTGCGCCGGGTTATTGTAATCACGAAGCATTTTCACTGCTTCCAAATATTTCTCGATCCGTTCGATTTGCTCTTCCGAACGATCTAGAAATTCATTCAAATCCTAGAGTTTCATTTTGCAATTTTCAAACGTATTCAAAATGATTATTAAATCATTTAGGCTCTTTCGAATTATGAATATGCTGTGGCTGAATCGTTCTTTTGTCTGAACATTAAGAAATAATTGCGGAAATAATATTGCCGAGCGCCATTTTCGTCCGAAACCGAAAATAAAAAAAATAAATTTTTTTTTTTTTTTTTTCAATGTTGAAACTGCCTAATTTTTAGTCATTAGCAAACGCAGATGTTCCGACACATTTATGTGAGTATTATCAAGTAGGTAAGCATCGGATTCATCGGGCCGACGGTTTTCGCAATAAATATTAATAATATTCATGAAATACATATTTTGGTATTCAACTATTTATCAAACAGTTTTAAACACTCTGAACCAATTATTAAGAAAATAAAAATGGTCATTCAGTGCCGAAATTCGAATCTATTCCATCAATAAATCGACGAAAAATGTTTTTGTATTTATGCTACATTTGATGTGCCGATAAGACCGATGTTGGTTTTTGCTAAAAATACGAACGAAATGTGTGGAAAAAATGTGCGAATGCCAGCGACAAAGAAATCAGGTCGTTGAATAATTTTTTCGGGTCTTAGCATTTTGTGTGGAAAGTGCAATTGAGCTGGCAATAATTTCTCAATTTTCAGACAATTAAAACATGCGCAATAAATATTCAAATATCTGAAACACGGCCGGGGATTCGGTGGCTCTACTCAGGCCCACGAGGTCTAATTCATGGGTGAAAAAAAAAGTTTTTTTTTACTGCAAATTTGACTCTTTTCTTTCTGTCGCACGAGAAGGAAGGATTTTCTTTCCATTTTTGTTTTTTTTTTTTCAAATATTTTACTCACTCGTTTGCCTGAGGTACACCAAACTCTGTTGATCAACAGGGAAGAAGCCAACGGTGGCGCCATATTCGGGGCACATGTTCGAGATCGTAGCACGATCGGCAATGCTGAGTTCAGCTACACCGGGTCCGTAAAACTCAACGAATTTTCCAACGACCCCCAATTGTCGAAGGTTCTGGAGAATAATGAAAAGTTATATATTCGATGGAAAAAAAACCATGAATTATTAATTGACAACAAAAATAGAAGAAATGACACGAAAACGGTACCTTCGTGACGGTAAGCACGAGATCGGTCGATGTGACGTACTGATTCATTTTTCCAACGAGTTTGTAACCAACGACTTTAGGCAAAAGCATCGATATCGCTTGACCCAACATTACAGCTTCGGCCTCTATGCCACCAACACCCCATCCAAGAATTCCTAAACCGTTTATCATCGTTGTGTGCGAATCCGTTCCGACGACACTGTCCGGATAAAGTAACTCGTTGCTATCGAACACAACTCTTGCCAGATACTCGAGATTAACTTGATGAACGATTCCACTTCCTGGTGGCACTATCAACATATTTTCGAAAGCTTTGGCACCCCATTTGAGGAACATGAATCTCTCCTTATTCCGTTCGAATTCGAGCTCTTCGTTTTTTTTCAGAGCATCTCCACTGCAATGTATCAAAGCACAAAAATGCATAGAATTAGAACTTCAAAGGTTGGAAGGTCATCGGAAATCTATTATTTTTATGAACTTGTTTATAATGAGCATCAAATAATAATAATGAAAACCACAGATAACTTTTCGGAAAGTTTTCTTTCTCTCGTATTTGTTCATGTTTCTTAAAAAAAAAAAAAAAAAAGACTGAACTTTTCTATTTTTCAAGGTGCATCCTCAGAGTATCACGCGGTTTGGAATTGGAACGAAAGCAACAAGTAGCGAGTTTTCAACGATTTTATCATCAAGATCCTTGGAAAATGAAAAATTATCCAAAGCGGCCGCTGTCGGATGCAATCTTGCTCGGTGTGGGGAAATATATACACCTCACCGGGTAGGATTCATCCAATATTCGCCACTTTTCAACATTTATTTTTCATCGTCTGATAAATACCAAAAAATGAGAATACTACGAGAAAATCTTGATACCGGTAGCCAAGTATTGATCCAGTGGCACGTTGTGATTGAAAAATCGTGACTGGATCGAATTACTCGTCTCCGGATGTCGAGCATTTTTTTATAAACTTGCTTGTAATTAGCATCCAATAATGACAATAAAAACCACAGATAACTTTTCATATAAGAAAATCTAATCGTTTCTGCTTAATTACTTTTTAATTCATTCAAAAATCCCATAACGATAATGATCACGTTACCTTGTAGTCTAGGACAGTTTGAAATTTTTTTTTCTTTTTTTTTTTTTAATTAAATAAAACGGTTTCCTATAAATTTCTTTGATTACAAACTTTCAAAAATATCAGATTGAAAAAATCGTTTAAAAAAGGTACGCATACCTTCTTATGTAATCTACTTGAACGGAGTGATCAATGACTAGATCCGACGGACACACAGGATTGATTTTGTGTGGATCACCTCCAAGGTTCTTCACGGCATCTCGCATTGCTGCGAAATCCACCACCGCTGGTACTCCAGTAAAATCCTATGAATCAGAATATTTCAAAAAATTGCTACCGTTATCGCAAAACATTGAAAACAGTAAAGTTTCCGAGGGAAACTTCAAGTTTCGCTCGACATGAATTTGGAATATATTTTTTCGAGATTTCTACACGGTGCACCATTTTTTTGAATTACAAACAATTGTAACTGATTCAGAAAAGAATCTCCAGCAATGGTATTCCGTTCACATTCGCGATATTTTCTTCATTATTTCTCTGCGTTGTGATATTTGTAACGTTTACGAATGAAAACAGGATCGATAAAGTTTGGCTTGCCAAGAAAGTTTACAATGTTGTGGACTCTCGGAAAGTGACAAATTAATCATTTCAGTGAATCAAGCAAGGAAATGGGCTTGCCGCTCCTTAATATTCCAGGTTGTACTATTTTGCAATGATAATAATAGTGAAAAGTAAAAATTACAGCAACTTGGGCCAAAGCCACGATTCAGCATAGCCACCAATGATTATTTTCACACATGGATTTTAAAAACTTCTTCCGACCCAGCGTCTTATCACTGAAGAATAGCAAATTCTGGGAGTTTGATTTTTCTCACCTGGAGAATAACGCGCGCGGGCTTGAAGGCAACTTCGACTCCGCCCTCGACGGCCTGATTTGCTTCCCATTCTAAAATCTTTGTAACATCTTTTTGTTTGACTTGGAATTCGTCGCAGTTCCTAACGGCGCTTTCTAAGAGAACTCTGATGGAAAACGGCAATCGCTCTGTTTCAGGAACAAAAAATATAAGGACAATATTTTGTGCATTTTGGTAGAAAACATTTTTGTTGACACGAGTGAATAGAATTTATTGCGAGCGAGACATTGATGATGTAAAAAAATTCGTGGGCCAAGAGTTTTGACCCTGAGCATGGACTTTGAACTCTGGGTTGATTAATTTACAGAATTTAACGACTCGTTACACTGATTGGTGTCTCACCATATTTTTCACCAAAAGTTGAGATGTCGAAGTAACGCCGAGGCTTGCCGCTAACCTCGATACTCTTGACGAGATCCAGGAATGGATTTGACCCTTTAAACCACAATTCAGATTAGCCGAAGAAACTATATGCATTGAAGTTTTGTAACGATTTGCAATTGATCAAATTACACTCTGAAGTGAAAATATTTTGCCCTTCAAGTGGCAAGTTTTTCTTTATCAGAAGGAAATGTTTGACACGACCAATCGAGTACAAAAATTTAGAAAACGGGGAAATTTTTGAACGAATATGTAGCATGTGTCTGTTTGTGGGTCACAAAAATGAAGAGTCATGCTTTTTCCAGACTTTCTTATTCGATGCAAATACGCGATACACTTTTTTCACGTTTGGGACTCGTTCGCGTATGGAAACATTCAGAAAACTGTCAAAAATTGAGTGAGAAATTGGTGTGTGTGTTTTGTACGAAAAGACGAGTGCGTTGTTTGTTTCTGAAAACAAATGGAACCCGATCACTGTTCTTATCACTGTGAAATTTTTCAAACGAGTCCACGAAGCAAATGAAATAAAAAAACAACAATCACAAAACCGCACCTGTGAAATGTTTTTGCAGCCTGCAGTGAAGTCGTGGTTTTTTTGATTTTTCTGAATTCATGTCCGAAGAAACGTAAGCTCGATCTTGTATCGAAAGAAAATGCAACTTTCAGCAATAAATTAACATAAACTGGCAGTGTTTGAAAGCTACAAGAGTTTTTGTAGGTTGTTAATGTCAAACATATATTACGATGTATATTTATGACACGTGAAATATAAACTTTCGAACGATCACTGAGAAATTCGGTAGTGTAAATAATTAAAAACAAATAATTCAATAATTTCAATATTTTTCGCGTGAAAAGTATCAATTTAATAACCAACGCATTCACTGTTTTAAACAATACTCACCAGCCATGATCGTCAGCGAGCAAGTCACGTCCTCGGAACTGTTGACTCTATTCAGACTCTCCCCACACGCCGCTCACGCCATATACCCCCGCGAGTCGCAAAACAATATATATATATATATATATATATATATATATATATATATATATATTTGTTTCTCCCGCCCCTCCTACTTGCATCGTTCACTCAAAGTTTCTCTTTCTCAATAGCTCATAATGATCGCAAATGCGAGTGGATATTGTCAGCTTTAAGGTATTACTATCACGGAACGACTTTATTTAGGATTTTCTTTCAAAATTTTGTACAAACGTTCTTGCCGCCAAAACTTAACAGTTTTCTCCTATGAAGAAAAATTTTCTGACGTTTAGGATTTGAGATATTTAATTTCCATTCTTTTATTTTTCTCATCTAAACGCGTGTAAATTGAAATCTCGTTTCGTTTAAAAGTTGCAAGAAAAAAACAAAAGAAACGCGACTTCAATTTACACGCGTTCAGATGGGAAAAATAAAAAATGGGAAATTAAATATCTCAAATTCTTAACGTCAGAAAATTTTTCTTCAAAGGAGAAAACTGTTAGTTTTGGTGCCAAGAACGATTATACAAAATTTTGAAAGAATCCTAAACAAAGTCGTTCTGTAATCGTAATACGTTAATTACTAGTCGCAGTACCACATGATACACTGCTGAATCGCATTATTATGAAATCATCTCATAATCTTACATCTGAGAATGTAATACACGCGCGTTATTGAAACGCTGAGTATACGTTTGATTTTTTGTCAGAGTTCAATAATAGGGTGTAAGGGGTCAGTAAACTCGCGCTACGGTGACATGTAACGCGATGCATCTCTAAAGCATAGAATCAATGATTATCTGTAAACGCGGCCATATGAGCTTTTCCTGGATGGAGATTTGCGAAAATTTGCAATATGTGAATAGAAGATTCAATATGTCAAGCGCATTAAGTTGCTAAAAGCTTTTTGGGCAACCGACGAGTTAAGCCACTCATTTTTCAAACTCATTTTCTTATATAATCAATCCTTTGCATTTATATTTAATAAAAAAATCGTGCAAAACATGTTCTTTTCATTAAACGGAGCCGTAAACGTGCGAGCACGCTGAGAAACTTGAATATGCTGATTTTGGTTGTATTCATAAATTCAAAATGAAAAAAAAAATAAAATGAATGATGAATGTGGAAAGATAAAAGCAAACAGCAAAACAGGTATGAGCAGCACGTAAGCGACTGCTTATCGCGGAAAGACGGTGAGAGGCGATACCGCGTCGAGGTCACGTGACAAAAACCGCCGGTATCACTCCCATGATAATGAGGAATCTGCATTACCCGAAAAACCTAAAAGACTGCTGAAAAACCTGCTCTAATTTCCCAGTATATTATATTACAATTTCGTGAAAGTTCTAGATATGGCTGATGGCATTTTATGGAATAAGGGAAAGCTTATCGCAATATTAATAAAAAAAATCGCTTATCAAAAAAAAGATGACGCTAGAAAATCCCGGCTAATTTGTAATCGTTGCACACAAACAAGACACATGCGTCCTGAACGCATACTAATTGCTCTGCAGTTGATTCAATTCGTAAGACTTTATTATTTTTACTTCCAGCTAGAATAATAAATAATTTATATGTCATGAGCAGCGTAACGCATCGACAAGGAATCGATAAGTGAGGTTAGTTTCCTGCACCATTTTTCCCATACGTATCGTTACGTTATGATGAATGAATCAATTCATTCATTGAAATGTCGTTACGATAACTCTAGATAATCTCTCTGTGTCGATAAAACGGAGAAGTAATGAAAATGAAATGAAGAGTCTTCAAATAAAAACAGAACGGTAAACAAATATTATGAGTTTAAAAAACTGTGGCGCTTTCGATGACGCAATCTCTTGCGAAAATTTAGAAAAGCCACAGCATAGCAGGTGTTTTTGGAAGAAGTATCCATAATTATATAATGGAACAGTGAAGATCGTAAGACCTGCTGGACACGGTGATGTAATGCCCCAAAAAATGAAAAAATTGGAAAGCGTGCAGCAGAAGCGAAAGGGCTGGACAGAGTTGCGGCGGTTGTTACGAGAACCGATAGAGGGTGACAGATGATGACTGCTGGAGTGAGGGAAGCTGCGTAAAAAGGGGGCTTTGAGGGGAAAGAGCACGATAGGTGCGCGCGCGCATCTCCCTGGAGCCTTTCGTACACTTTTATACGTATGTGCACAGATGTAATAATAGCGTGTGAACGTGTATATATATACGTTTTGAATCGAGAGAGATTACGTATAGGTGTACGTGTGTGAAGATCGTGGGTGCTTGGAGCGCCTCCTTGACGTCGGTGGTAAGCTCGTCGGTACTCGGCCCAAGTCGGTCGGTGGTACAATGTCGGACGGCAAGCGTTTTCGTGGCCAGTGTTGAATTATCGTTTATTCGAATCGTAATCACATACATATGTATTATTAACCGCACGCTAACGACCGACATCCCGGTTGCTCTTATTCCCTTAACTCAATCCTCGTGTTTTAATGCTAAACAAGAATAAAACGTGTGTGTGGCTTGACGAGAAAGAAAAAAACAAAAAAACATAAAACTCGTGTTTAATTTACACATTGTGTGTGTGACGCGCGGTGTCCCGGTGTGTTTCTGGCTTTTATAAAAAAACGAAGTTACTTCGAATTTTAATCGTACGAGACTCGAGGAGGAATCTCGACATTTTGGCCAAGAAAAAACACATTTACAGCGTGTTCGACACAAGAGAGAGGACACAAATTTGTCCCCACCAGGAGCACAGTCTTCGCAACTTCTGATTCTCAAAACTCTCGTAATAATGGGTGAGTAAAGGCGGAAACTCGCTTAGCCGGAATTTAACTATATTCGCTGTGCCGGCATCGCCTTATTTTTCCTCTCTCTCTCTCTCTCTTCCTCTCACTCGTTCCTTCCTCCTCGCATTTGCTCGTGTAGTAAAACTTTCTTATCCAACGCTGAAATACGACGTGAATTCGTTGTGTATTTCGCCCAATTGTACTGCAGGTTATCTTCAAAATTCAATTCCACGGTGTCAAAAGTGTATTGCTTGATTTACAAGTAGGCGTACGCGCGAGCTTATACAGCATACATATTACGTTCGCTAGCACATGATATAGTAATGATCGCATTGTACGCTAATATGAGAATACGGAAGTAATAAATATATATATATATATATTTATATAGATATTCGTGAGCATATTGGTGATTGTGCTACGAGATGATCGAGATATACACGCCCAGATACGGCGAGCCTTATCCATGAGCTATCAGTTTCATTTTTTCTTACAACGTTTAGTCGTTTCCGTTGTTCGAACTTGCGTGCAATTATTGTGCTGAAATGTACTGTACATACTCGTACAGTAAATAAGAGATATGAGAAGGACGATGGGAAAAAAAATACAACGAAGAAGGAAAGCGGTTGTTGAATGTTTTGGAATAATGGGATATTTAATGTGGAAGCAGTAGAGTAAAAAAAAGAGAGAAAAGGGGAAGCGTGGGTTAGTTGCTAAAATTAGTTGACGCGTTTCTTACAGGGGCGTGCATGCTTCGTTCTCACATAGCCGTTGGCGTGCAGTCCCGTAGCGTAGTTTTGGAATTCCGAGTTTTCGTTTTCTAGTTCTCTCTCTGCCTCTTTCTCTCTCTCTCTCTCGCTTGTACATACTCGTCGACACATGAGCCGGACGTTAATTTAAGCTCCGCTATGTCTCATGGGCCTGGAGCAAGCTCTAAGGAAATCGTATTGGGGAAAGAGGAAGAAGAGGAATGTCTGCATCGGAAGAGAGATTCGAGCATTCCGCGATCGGATACACGATCATGCTTTGGGCTGGGCTCTTCTTTTCTACTCTTTCCTTTCTCTCTCCCTCTCTCTCTCTCTCTCTTTCGCATTACCCAGAGCTCCTCATTCTCAGCTTGGGCTGTCTATTATCGACTTGACGTTCCCCTTCTTGGAATTGTCGGAAAACGAGGAACAGAAAAAAAGGATATTTGACGATGACTCCGAGAATCGATGGGAAAAAACACCATTTTACCTGACTCGTCATTATCGTTGTGTTGTGTATGTGTGTATGTGTACGTTTATATATGTAGAGATATATATGTTGCTCAGGGAGGTTCGTTATTTCATATCGATTTTCGTACGACCCCCAGGGCACCCACCGAACGTATGCCACGGGGTTAATACCGAGAAATGCAGCGTGAAGACCCTTTTTTTTTCTTTGACACACAGAAACACACGTTGACACACGTGAAGCTTCGTAAATGGCTTCGTTTTTCCAACTGGCTGATTTGAAGATTGTCGAAATATCATTACTCAAAATAAATGGATCGTATTTTTTATTTTTTATTCGTGCACATGTCTCCACGTTCGAGTTCCCAGACTCTGACGTTGTGTTTGTAAACATTGAAACAAATACGCGAAAGAAGTTACGAGTGCAAAATATTTGTTCAAAATACTTGGAACGTTGTTTCGGCGCCTGGAGCTTTCCTGGGATTTTATTTCGTCGCCATTCCAAGGAATTCATCAGAAAACTCGATAATTCGAAGAAAAAAATTTCTCAACGTATTTCTATCACAAAACGACTTTATTTAGGATTCTTTCAAAATTTTGCATAAACGTTCTTGGCATCAAAACTAACAGTTTTTTCCTATGAAGAAAAATTTTCTGACGTTTAGAATTCGAGATACCTATTTCATTTCCAATTTTTTTTTCCCATCTAAACGCGTGTAAATTGAAGTCGCGTTTCTTTTGTTTTTTTTTCTTGCTACTTTTTAACGAAACGTGATTTCAATTTACACGCGTTCAAATGGGAAAAATAAAAAATTGGAAATTAAATATTTCAAATTTTAAACGTCAGTAATTTTTTTTTCATAGGAGAAAACTTTTAGTTTTAGTGGCAAGAACGTTTATGCAAAATTTTGAAAGAACCCAAAATAAAGTCGTTTCGTGATGGCGTGAATACCTTTTAAGCGAATTTTTTTTTACGAATTCCGCAATTTTTTTTATGCTCACAGCTGTCACACCGAAATCCATGCCATGGATTCCAATTATTTGGGGCAAAGGCTCAGAAAATGAGAATTTAATTCATTTGAGAAACTTTTCGATCGAAAAACAAAAAAGCTGTCGGAAAGCGATCGGAAAAAAACAAACAAGTCAGAGTTTCCAGAAGTTCGAAAAAAAAAACTTAATCGCTAATTACACCAGGTAGTTCGACGTCTATCAAATCTCCGGCGATCGTTTAGTAGCTCCATAATTCGCATAGATATTTCGTGCTAAATATGTTGAGCTCTAGGCCAATATATTCGCAGTCCCCTGCGATAAACCCAGAAATCGTCACGCGCACATGTAAACCCTCTTACACGCCGGTCACTCGAAATTCTTTCCCGGAAAGGTCGAATTAACTACGCTCAATTGGCTCGATCCTTTCGTCCTATTCTGTCAGCCATGGAATTTCTCACTTTTTCCATATATCTATACATTGAAATTCATGTGTATATCATGGCATATATCAGACTGTTTCGAGGACGTTGAACATACGTAAACATATGGATATAGTTAGTACGACTCATTCCAAGTGAAACTGTCAGTCGGCTCGCTCGATTATTTTTCCGTATAATTTCATACGCCAAAAATATTAACCCTTGCCACTTTGGGGTACAAACTGCCCCAGGCCTATTAAGGAAAATAGTCATTTTTCCACTTTTGTTGGTTTTAGCATTTTTTTTAGTGTACTTAAATTTAATTTTTGGCTATAAAAAGTAAATAATCTTTTGAAAAAAGCTTTCAATATGTTCTACAAAAATTTTCAAACCGAAATATTCAGTACATCATTTTATGACTCTGAAGTTTGCAACTTTGACATTCAACGAAAAATATTTAGTGCATTTATTATTTATTGAATTTTGAAAATTCTTTGTGTCGATTGAGTTTTTAGATCGCAAGAATGACTCTGCAGTTTCCAACGTTGAGATTCAACGAAATAGTAGTTTTTTGATTCATTATTTAGTGATTTTTGAAAATCATGGCAATTTTTCGTGTCGATTGAGTTTTTGGCTCGCAAGAGAGAATCGTTTTATTGTCCAGACAAAATATTGAATAATAATTATAAGTTCTACAGAAAAAAGAACAGAATTTCGTTGCATTCCAACGATGCAAACTTCAACATTCTAGTTTTCATTGTATTTTAAAATAAATTATTATCAATTCTTAGGAGAAATCACAGTTTTCATTGTAAAATACAATGAAACGTATGAAATCGATTTTTTAAATTCATAAAATTACCAATGCGAATATATTTTTCCTGGATCTCTGCAATGACGTTGAAGTTTGCATCGTTGGAATGCAACGATATTTTGTTTTTTTCTTCAGCAGAGCTCATAATTATAATTAAATATTTGGTCTGGACAATAAAACGATTCTCTCTTGGGACCCAAAAACTCAATCGCCACGAAAAATTGCCATGATTTTCAAAAATCACTAAATAATGAATTAAAAAAAAGACTATTTCGTTGAATCTCAACGTTGGAAACTTCAGAGTCATTCTCTGCATAGCCTCTTGAAAATTTGACTGGATCTTTTTCTTGTCATAATCTACAACTGTACCAAATTTTATTAAATTCTGAACGTTAATTCTAAAACCCACAGTACTACCCTGAGTACGAATTTTTGAAATTTCTACTTTCGGAATTCGTCTACATTCGAATTGTACAGCTAATTTTTATTTTTCTATCGTATTTCGTTCGTGAATTTTGTTTTTTCTTTAATTTCGGAAAAGTAACTGAGAAATTGAAGAAATATTAAGGAGTTACTGTAGAAATATCAATAAACGAATGGCTGACTCGCGAAATACGAAGCTCTCCGATGCTCTCGTTTTCGGGATGAAACTTTAACCTGGAAAGCCTCATGCAGACTCACATATTCCATATAAATATATCTGCAATTCTGATGGCACGGTGTACGTACATGCACCAATACGTACGCGTGTATTTCTGGCACACATTACAAATAGCGTTACGTAATCGATGTCTCCAGTACGGCAACGATAACGGCCACAGGTTGCATTGCCGAGAGACGAATCTTTTGCCAACTATAAAGACCGTTCACCCGATATGTAACGTGACAGCAGTGAAAACGAGAGTTTAAATCTTAGGAGCATCGACATCGCTTTCTGCTTAGCCAACTAGCAGCTTTAACCAGTTTTTCTCTCTTCCTCTCAATCTTACTTTTTCCACTCTTTTCTTACCGCAGGCACGTCGGTCAGTGATTCATTCGCCATCACGAATTTCTCTTTTTAAATAAAACATTTCCCGCAGTAACTGAAAAAACGAGATGAAATGGTAATTCGGAGAGAATTTCCTGAAGGAATTCACGCTTTTTTTTTTTATTCCAACATAGTTTATACTTTTAAGTGAGATTTACTTGAAAAATAATGAAGGATTCACGAAAATCGACCTTGACTGAGTTCGTGTATTAGGAAATTGAAATTTTCTCACGCAGCTAAAAAGCGTGCATTTTTTTTTTAAGGTAGTGCCGTTGGTTTTAGAATTACCGTTTAGAATTTAATTAAATTTGGTACAGTAGTAGATTGTGATTAGAAAAAGATCCAGTCAATTTTTCAAGAGGCTACAGAGAACCAGAAAAAAGATATTCGCATTGGTAATTTCATGAACTTAACATCCATTTTATACATTTCATTGTATTATGCAGTGAAAACTGTGATTTCTCATAAGACTCAATGTTAAGGACGTTGTATGGCGACGGTCAAATATAAATTTTTGTTTTCAGTTTTTCTTACATACAAAATGGTTTGCGAGCTCAAGTTCATTAAAAAAAGTTGTTTCAAATTGACGAAAGAACAACATACTCTGAATCCAAAATTTTCCGAGGTAATCTGCATTTGTTAGATAATAAACAAAATTTTGAAAAAATTTTACGACCGATTTTTTTGAAAAACTAAATAAAGCTTCTTCGATGTTACGTAAAAGTGTATGCAAAGTTTTAAGAGGCTTCACCATTTAAAAATCGAAATATTTAATGATGAAAATTGGAACGTTTGACACACGCTCTTGTGGGAAACTACTGAAAATTGTGATTTTTATAAATTAATATCTCGACTTCTACATGGTGAAACCTTTTAAAATTACGCGAGCGATTAGATATCACAATTCTCTTTGTGTGGTGCAAATTTAAAGAAATTCTAACGACAGAAAATTTTTTAATACATTTTTATATATTTTTGAATATATTTTTGCTGGTTCTCTGTAGCTTCTTGAAAATTTGACTCGATTCTTTTCCAATCGTAATCTACTACTATACCAAATTTGATTAAATTCTGAACACTCATTTTTTAAAACCGTTAGTACGACCTTAAGAAGGAAGGCGAAAAAATATAATTTTACGAGAAAACAAAACGACATTGGCCTTTGTGCTACGTGCTAGCAAAGTCTCCTCGATACCTCGCCTGTGTCTGTGTCTGTATAGAAAGACAGAAAAAAAATACATGATCCAACGTCTAAATTCGGAGTACACGCAAACGAGCCTGGCTCATACACACCCGAATAAATCGTGATGAGATTTTTTCAAGGTCAATTCGGCAGATCATCACCAATCAAAGTGGTTCCACTTTAATCCTATTAGTTTCATTTTCGTTCGATAGTTTTATCGCTCTGTTTATTAGAATGCTTATTTGACTGTGTTACATTTAGTATTATCTAATTATTATGCTAAACCTTTGAGCCAGCGTGGCCAATTAGGATTTCAAAGAATAATATCCAAGTTTTTTTGGCCTCCGCAGTCGTTGGAATATTCATGAAGCTTGATTATTTGGCAATTGCACAAATATTCCATAAATTGCTGGATTTTGTGCTTCCGACGACGCAATTTTTTTTCGAACTTTACACACGCCACGAGAATTTTTCAGAATTTTTTTTTAAATTACTCGTCGCCAAGTTTTTGTTTAAAAAAATAGAGAACCCAATCAATTTAGAAATTCGTTAATTGCACAAAAATCCCATGGATTGTTGGGTTTCGTGCCTTCAACCACGCAATTTTTTTTCGAAGTTGATACACGCCAAGAGAATTTGGCAGAATTTTTTCCAAATTTTTCATGGACAAGTTTTTATTTAAAAAAATAGAGAACTCAATCGATTAAGAAATTCGTTAATTGCACAAAAATCCCATAGATTGTTGGGTTTCGTGCCTTCAACCACGCAATTTTTTTTCGAAGTTGATACACGCCAAGAGAATTTGGCAGAATTTTTTCCAAATTTTTCGTCGGAAAGTTTTTGTTTAAAAAAATAGAGAAATCAATCAATTTAGAAATTCGAAATTGCGACGTTTCTTAAAACAGAAACAATGAATTTCTCACGAATTTATTAGTTCGATTGCGGTTGAAGGAATTTCGATTTCGTTACGAAAAGTAACGTCTAACGAATTTCTGAAAAAAATCGGTCAATGAAAAAATATCAGTGATGAATCACAGAGATGGTATGAAATTAACAAAGAAAAAGCAATCCTCCGAGATAAGATTATAATCCGTGGAGAAACTTTTCGTTTTGAAGACTTTCATTTGACGGCGTATTTAAAGAGCTTTATGATAAAACTCTTATTGGCACAAATAAAATCTCCCAAAAGCGACTGGCATGTCGATTTTTTTACAACTTTTGATAAAGTACAAAAAACTTTTAGATAAAGATCGCGACTTTGTCGGGCAATGTAAAAAAGTTCAGTTACAGGTAATCGTCCTCCAAGGTTATTAAGAAGTTGAGGAATTTCGATTGCTCAAAAAGTTCGGATGCTTCTGACTCATCCCCGAAAATCCCTTGTACAAAAAAAAAACCGTTCCAAAAATATCTTCGCTCTAATACGAAAATAGATAATTTCCTTAAGGAGGATAACTACACACAACAATGTTGCCATTTTAAAAGCATAGGAAAATTCGAAATGATTAGAATTTAATGAAATTTTGTGAGTATATTCTTTAGTATTAAATATGAATATACAAATTTTTTAAGATTTTTCTTCTACATAGTTTTCGAGCAATTGAACCCTAGAGTTTACATGCAAAAGCATAGAATTCAGATATATATAGGTATATCTTTGGCATATTGTAAACTCCAATTATTCGCCAACTATATAGACGAAAAATTTGAAAAAAATTGTGTCATCGTATTTGATGCTAAAGAATATCATCACCAAATTTTATTAAATTCTTATCATATTGTCGTATGTAGCCAACCTCCTTAATTTCTGCAATTTTTATTATTAAAAAAATGTCGAAAAAAAAATTCTGCAAATCTGACTTTTTTTTTTTTTACAAAAAATGGTGCAGAAATTGTAATTTTTGATTTAATAAAAAAATAATATTTTTCCGTAAATTTTCCAATTGCCTGACGAGTGGTTGTGGCCAATGAATCTTTTGCAAGTTATTCAGGAAGACACAGGCTCTACTTGTTCCTTTGCATATTGTAAACTCCAATTATTCGACAACTATGTAGACGAAAAATTTAAAAAAAATTGTGTCATCGTATTTGATGCTAAAGAATGTCATCATCAAATTTTATAAAATTCTTATCATATTGTCATATGTAACCAACCTCCTTAAAACGAGTCTTTACCATGTAAAAATTCCTCATTTTACAGCATTTTCCAAATAACTTTGAATCAGAGAATTTCTCTCCCACACTCAGCACAAAAATCATCTCTTAACGCAGTTTATCGAAGGTCGAACTCTGCTCACATTCTCGAGCCTCAATTTGTCGTACGAAATAGAAAAAAAAAAAAAACTAAAAAGTTACATAAATGAATAAAGAATCCTCCCAAGAATATTGCCATTGAAAAGACTCGGCGAGAAATAAAAGTCGAAAAAAAAAAAAACGAATGTTTCGTCCCGGGCGACGTTGTTGAATTCTGAACTCTGGACGTTCTGCCATAACTCTCGAATTTTTTGTACCCCTCCAGTGGTGACGTACCACCGTCACACTGGCGTCTCTTCACAGAGGTGGCACATACGAGAGAGCGAGTAAAAAGTGTAGAGAAAAAAAAAAAAAAACTGGAAAAAGAGCGAGAATGTAATTAAAGTGGTACGTAACGAGTCGTGGCGGAGTTGTTGGAGCAAACGAGCTCTCTGTGTATCGTCTCTGTGTTCGGTTCGTTGAGGTTTTCACTCTCCAGCACGCCCTCGAGCGATATATCGTTTCTACCTCCCTCTTTATAGTCGATCGTTCTATATTTTACAATAATACACTACTGTGTATACTTTAGCACATAGAAGCAAAAGTCAGTCGATTATCGTCCTCGGTGTTGGAACGTTGCAGCCGAGCTCTGCGAAAAGCGAAACGAGAAAAACAAAAAAAAATAAAAACGATTGCCAAGTATTTTATTTATACGTACTGAACACACATGACGTAGTATTTTATCAGAGATAAGAAACCTTGAGGTGTTCCGCGAGTAGGAAAGAAAAATAATTGTTCCAACTAAGTTTCACAAAAGACTACCGCGTGTGTCGTTATTATGTCATTGTTGCAATAAATTTCGCTTTTCAAATTGCAAACACACGCGTTTGCCAGGCGTGTGAATAAAGTTAATTAACATCGTTAGAAAATTATCCTCCTCGGAAAAAGGTTCGATAACGAGGTCGTTGATTATTGGTCAGTTGTCGAGAAAAGTTTAAGAGAGAGAGAGCGACAATAACGAGCTCAGTATGCGTACAAAAAAAAAAACTTTATCAGCCGGCGAAAGTAAAGGGGTCAAGAACAATCTATCCGACTCAGAGACTCTCGAGCAACAGCCTAAGAATGGAAAAAAGGGTGAGGATCTCGACAGCAAACGATATTTATTATTTTTTTATCTCAGTCTGTAATTTTTCGTCGTTCGTTAAAAATAAACACAATCGATCGAATACTTTTTTATTTTGCTATCAAAGCCTCTGAATTTTAGAATCTCTGGAATATTAATTATTTATATTAATGGGGTATATTTGTACCCCAGTGACAAAAATTTTCATAAAAAATGAACTTATGAATATTTCGACTTGAAAATTTTTGTAGAACATGTTGAAAAATTTTTTTGAAACATTGTTTACTTCATATAGTCAAAAATTAAATTTAAATACACTAAAATAAATGCTGAAACCAACAAAAGTGGAAAAATGACTAGTTTTCTTAATAGCCTGGGGTTATAACGTTTGATCGAAATTTCAGACGCAGGATTCATTATGATGCTCGATACGAGCTATTTCTATCGTTACCAAAAAATTATATGGCCACTGACTTTTTCATCGATAGCGAAGAATCTCAATTTGTGATTCTGGACTGAGTCTCAAATTCCTCCAACGATTATTTCCCCTTTTCCCTGTTTTTTTTTTTTTTTTGTAAAATGAGACTTTCTATTGCACGTATTGATGTGCACGTGTTGTGGGAGTCAGTGAGAATGAAGCTTCTGTTAATAATCTCAAGTATCCCAGTCAATCACGTCTCTTCCTCCTCAATCTACCTACGCACTGGACGCCGGAATTTCATGTCAGTATGTCATTCTTTTGTTTCTTTCCATCGTCCATTCTTTCATTCGCACACTGTCCTCTTTGCGTTTGAAAAATAATATCGTCAAGAAATACCTATTTGGTTCGCGTTGTAATTTCACGTTAAAAATATTCGGCAATATTCTATCTTTCCGACGATCGATTCTGATGAAACTTTATCAGGAATTGCGGATAGAAATTTATAGAAATAAACTGCAGATTGTACAACATTTTGGTAAAATCATTTTTTACGAACTTGCCAAAAGAAAGTAAAAAAAAATGTTTATATTTGTCGATTTTGAAAAATTTGAGAGTAACCGAAACAGGCGAAACGTAAAATGTGAATTTTGGCGTTCGAGTTTTTTGATAGAACAAACGTTTGCAATTATTTTTTGTGAGCTGATGAAAAAATATGGAAGTTTCGTTATTTTTAGTTGTGAAATTTTGGGAAATTATTTTATAATCAATGTCAATATGACAGTCGCTTTGACAACGATTTTTACAGCCGGAGGCCGAGCCATCGGCACAGTCAGTACGAATGTTTGGGAATCAAAACATTATTTTCAATCGCGATCATTTTTTTTTTCTTTTAGATTCGAATTTATTTGTTTGGGAATATCGGACGTACGTTTTGTTCGGTTAGCACGAAGACGTCGGTCTTGATTCGTTCCAATCAGCAACGCACGTGCCAATTCGCGACACCTTGCATTTGTATATCGAAATGTGTATGAGATAACGCCGTTTGATAAGAAAGAATACCGCGACTAGAGGCAGCGTCGAAAAAGACGAAATAAAACATTCGAAAGGGAGAGAGAGAGAGAAAAAAAAAATTCACCACGGGGAATTGTCGAGTTTGACGTTTGACCCCACTCAGCGACATCCTATTTAGTCCACTTACGAATCACATTAACATAGTATCACACCAACGAATACTGGTCAACTGCATTTAACGAGCTGCACCACTCGCAGCCTCCGTTCATTTTTCACTATTCTGTGCCCACACCATTTTTTTCAACGTATTAATCAAATTTGGAAACAAACATGAATTTCGAATTCCCCAACGATTTTTACTTTGTGCGGAACGTTTACCATTTTTTTTTTTTTTTTGTATTTCCATTCCCCCGAGTTCACATTTGCTTTCTTGTCCTCCATGACTTTTTTCTCCATTCATTTTTTTTCCATTTTCTTTGAAATGTTGATCTCGATGCAAATTGTTATGGAAATCTGACCTTCCACTGCGGCAACGTTCGGAAAAAAAAACAAGTTCACTCGTCCATCGTAGAAGAAGGACGAATTTTTTTTCAATTTTTTTGAAATCTCGATGTCGAGAACGAACGAATGAGAATCTGACACTTTGTGCAGGCGTCTGTGTGTATTCACGGTTAATATATGTACGCAATTATGCACGCAGGATATCACCGGAGTTCTCTGATGTAATAATAGATATAGCGTCGCGGGACTGGAGAGTCACCCGATGTGTATATATATATATATATTTATTTTCAAACGAATTTACCCGCGTGACATATATATCGGTGTAGGTAAAAGCATGACGTCGTATGTACAAAATATGTGTGACTAGTGTGATGTCACGTGGTATTTATAATCTCCTCTCCACGAGCTGTTTCGTAGCGAGTTACTTTTGCTTCCTCGTCGAGGAAGCTTTGTGACCGTCGACTGAGAAAAATAACAACGAAATATCGAATTTTTATTGCCCTTGGTTTTTACAATTTATGGATTTTCCGGTTCCAAAGTCGAGGTTCACGAAAAATAACGAAGGAACAAAATAGCGTACGAATGCTCGAATTCCAGTTTTTCAGAATCTTCACAACTCGATGTTGTTGCGAATGCACATTCGTGAATGACTATTTTTTGAACTGTCAGACGAGAAAATTCATTTTTCGAAAATCATGATATTCAGAAATATCGAGAATTTTTTGGATCACGGTGGAATTCAAAAAAGTGATTAGGGCAATGACTGCGACACGTTTATTGCCTCGAGCTAAATTAATCAAAACAACATAATTATGGAAAAATTGAAATCGTTAAGGCTCGCTTATGAATCGACGCTTCTGCGTCTCTAATCATCGCATCGACCCATTTACGAAATAATCGATTTGTCTATGGATCAAAATCGTGTTGGGGCGGAATAAATCATCAAATTTCTTTTAAAATTAAAAATCGATTTAACAAATAACAAAATAAAGAACAAAAAGATTTCCAACAGAGTTACCGCAATTTTGAATGATGCTGAAGTTTCCATCGTTGCAAATAAACGATATTGTCGTATGTAGCCAACCTCCTTAATTTCTGCAATTTTTATTATAAAATAATGTCGAAAAAAAAATTTTCCAAATCTGACTTTTTTTTTACAAAAAATGATGCAGAAATTGTAATTTTCGATTTAAAAAAAAAATAATATTTTTCCGTAGATTTTCCAATTGCCTGATGAGTGATTGTGGCCAATGAATCTGTTGCAAGTTATTCAGGAAGACACAGGCTCTACTTGCTCCTTTGCATATTGTAAACTCCAATTATTCGACAACTATGTAGACGAAGAATTAAAAAAAAATTGTGTCATCGTATTTGATGCTAAAGAATGTCATCACCAAATTTTATAAAATTCTTATCATATTGTCGTATGTAGCCAACCTCCTTAACTAAAATGTTGAAATATCTGAAAACTGCAGTCACGTGACCAGGAAGAATTTTTCAAAGTGTCTAAATTAGCGAGACTAATTTATCCGCATCGTTTTTGTATTTTTTCCTCAAACTAAAGCAACTAATTACCCGAGTAGAAAAAAAAAAAAACTGAATTTCAGCAAAGTTGTGTAGCTCGAGCCTCACAGAACGACCACCGACATTAACAAATGACTGTACAGTAGTCGTTGCAACCCCCACCTGCTCGAATTCGAACCATGTGTTGGAAACCGGAGTAACTCGAGAGTGTTTTCAAATTAAACGCGCATGTGCTTCGCATGGCAATCGTAAAATACAGAGGCATTTGTAAAGCTGGCTGCAGATTCTGCACTTTCAGCAAAAAGCCATTAGATAGCTATATACATGATCGAGTATATGGCGCAGAGACACGCGAGGATCGTCAGGGCAACCACGCGTCTCCGCCACGCCCTCTATATGTGTCTCTGTGTATGTGCATATAGGGCCTTTTGTGTTGAAGAGTAATGCCAAAACTTGAATCATTTTCTCATTGGCACGATCGGTTTGCCAAGAGCATGAAATCACATCTCGTCTTTCTTCGACTCCATTGTGTAAATTAAAAATTTCGTTACATTGGATTTGATACAGAAGCTCTTCTCACAATTTCAATGCAAGTTTCCCCGAAGCATTGTTTCCTCGATGGAAATGTAATTGAATTGAGAAACAAGCGAGAAATAGTCATTTGTTTGAGTTGGAAAATTAGATTTAATATATTCGGTTATTCGATACTCATACAATTTTTTGAATGAATAAAAAACTAACTTTATTGTTTTCAGTGAAAACATTTTGCCAAAGTTGCAAGAAAAAATGCAGCGGTCAGGTGCTGCGGGTACAGGACAAATATTTCCACATTGGTTGCTTCAAATGTGCTCAGTGCAAATCGAGCCTGGCCCAGGGTGGATTCTTCCCACGTGACGGTTCCTACTATTGTACGAAGGTGAGGAAACATTTTTTTCCATAGGTTTAAATTTATCACGAAACGACTCCATTTAGGGTTCTTTCAAAATTTTGTATAAACGTTCTTGGCACCAAAACTAACAGTTTTCTCCTATGAAGAAACATTTTTTGACGTTTAGAATTCTAGATATTTCATTTCCAATTTTTTATTTTTCTCATCTAAACGCATGTAATTTGAAGTCACGTTTCGTTAAAAAGTTGCAAGAAAAAAACAAAAGAAACGCGACTTTAATTTACACGCGTTTAAATGGGCAAAATAAAAAATTGGAAATGAAATATCTCAAATTCTAAACGTCAGAAAATTTTTCTTCAAAGGAGAAAAATGTTAGTTTTGGTGCCAAGAACGTTTTTACAAAATTTTGAAAGAATTCTAAATAAAGTCGTTTTGTCATGGTAATTCGTTAATGCAGCAATCAATAAGATTTTTATTTACCAATGGATTTGACTTATCATCAGGCTTGTACAGTAATTTGTTCAGCATTTAAAAATAATTCGTTCTTCAATCAATTATTATAAAATCATCTCATTAACCTGTGATTTCGAATTTCCTAGGATTACCGAGAACGCTGGGGTACTCGGTGCGCTGGCTGCGGTGAATACGTTGAGGGCGATGTCGTCACCGCCGGAGACAAACATTCGTTCCATCCGAATTGTTTTCACTGCCAGAGGTGTCGACAGCCTCTCCTTGGCGAAGGAACCAAGGTGACCCTAGTCCAAGGTTCGTAAGTTCCGTCATTCACTCGAACCAACGACAAATTCTTTCGTGTGATAAAACGAGATTACTTTTCCGATGCAAAAAAAAATTGGATTTTCATGATTTCCGTATCAACTCTCCAGGATTCACGTTCAAGTTAAAAATATTTTCAAACAGATGTTTTCATTATTGTGAATAACAAAAATGTATAAAATTAATACTCGTCGAAATCAACGATTCTTTTTACGACAATAATTCAATTGAACAAATTATTTTTTCCACGAATCAGTTGACGAATGGCCGTTTCATTTTAAGCCTCAATAAAAAAGAATCGTGGTTTTTATTCTGTTGTCGAGTTGGAACGTGCCAAAAAAAATGGTGACACAGAATTCGTAGCCTGCATAAATAATGTTGGCGTTACCAGCAAAATTATCTCGATGAATCATTCGAAATTTTCCAATGAGAATGTTCGAGAGAAATCGAAGAATAAAAACATTTGAATATTTGCAGGTCAAGCCCTTTGCCATCGCTGCGTTGGTATTCCTGTACGCGAAGCTTCGACTCCTGTATGCACGAATGATCATAACCGTGGAACTCCGGGAAATGCGGGATCGACGGATCCCGGTGCATGCGCCGGTTGTGGTCTACGATTGCAGGAGGGTCAGGCGCTCGTGGCTCTCGATAGGCAGTGGCACGTATGGTGCTTTAAGTGTCATAGCTGTGACACCGTTCTACATGGCGAGTACATGGGAAAGTACGTATCGTCGATACACCATATTTTTCGCGACCGATCACGCTTTCTAATTTCAGTATTTTTCCAATTATTACTGTATTATAACGAAAAACTGTATAAAGGACGTCCGGAACGAAGAAAATCCAGTATAGGAATTACGGAGTTTCACCAACGAAACGCTGAAACCACATTTGTGTCAAATTTTCTCTTATTGCTTCCTCCTAGAGGAAACTATGTGACGGTGAAATTTTTTTTTCCCCCAGTTTTCAATGTCAATGTGCTTAAAATGTCCCAAACCATCGAAAAATCATATCTAGAAAAAATTTCCGGATGTGTGTGTGTGTGTGTACGTTATGGCACTGTAAAATTGAAACTTTCATAAATCGAGAACGGTTTGAGCTACAGGACTCCCGTTTTGCACAGATTTTAATCCATACAAGCTCTTCATTCTCTGGGAATTTTGTTGGAATTGATAGAAAAATACGAATTCTACGGCATTTTGAAATTTTCAAAAAAAAGGTGTCGACGCTCTAACTTCCGCAAATTTTAAGAATTATTACCAATTTTTTTTTTTATAAATAGAGTATCATAATAGGAAGGTTGGTATTGAATTCGGGGAATATCGGTTGAACGGATTAAATTTTATGATTTATCGAATTTTACGAAAAACTGAGTTTTTTGAAAATTCATCCAACCGCTCTAATTTCTGCAAATTTTGTAAAATATCGTGTATAAGTTTTTACTTCTTCTTTACTTTCTAGAAAAGTTGTGCAAATTATATAATTTTAAATGTAAATACACAAAACGCTGCAAATTGAAATTTGCCAATTGCTTTCTCAAGATTCTCAAGATGCACGATGCTCAAAGCTTCCTCGATGAGAAAACCAAAATAAAAAATGTAGCTCCCTCATGAAGGAAGATTCAAAGCCAAAATTAAAAATATAGCTTCCTCACAGAGGAAGATTTGAGCATCGTGCATCTTGAGTTGTTTTCAATACTAATGTTTTTCATAATCGGTATTTATTGAGAAATTCGATTCACTGTCAAATTCCCCATTAAAATAACTCTAAGCACAATAATAAGAAAACAATAAATCGTGATAATTGACCGATTTTTCAGAGACGGAGTGCCTTACTGCGAGAAAGATTATCAAAAACAGTTTGGGGTGAAATGTGCGTACTGCAGTCGTTACATAAGCGGCAAAGTATTGCAAGCAGGTGAGAATCATCATTTTCATCCAACGTGCGCACGATGCACCAAGTGTGGAGATCCATTTGGCGATGGAGAGGAAATGTATCTCCAGGGTGCAGCGATATGGCATCCGCGATGTGGTCCTGGACCAACGGGACCGAACGGCGTTGTCAATGGCCATGGACACGTTGCCGAGCCTCACACCCCTCAACATCGTGAATCCGAGCGCATATCGAGCAGCGCTTCGGAGATGCAGGTGAAGCCACGATCCCATCGTAACTCGGAATAAAAAGATGAAAACTTAATGGAAATAACGTTCCATACAAATCTGATTAACCTTCGCGTTAGAGAATCGAGCAAAATCATTGTTTCATTTTTTATAAGCCCAGACATTTCCAAAACGAACTGTCAACATTTAACAAATTCATTTTTTCAACATTTTTCATAACTTGACACATTTTTTTCGATGAGTTTCACAATTCGTCGGTATACGAAGAATCACGCTTTAAAATTGGAAAGAGATCCGAAGGTTAATCTCGTTGCGGTCCTTACAAATTTCACAGACGTTTCACACATTTTTATTTACGCCTCTTGAGTGCACGCTAATGTGAACGTTAATATAAGTTAACTGTATATACCGAGTTATACATAATAGTTTAGAGAGTGTCGAAGATGGAGGATCCCACATCGAAAAACTGAACATCCAATCCTGCTTCGCTCTTCCACACCACGCTCGTCACTGCCCCAAGTAAATTACCGCTGAATGTTTATTTTTCCTCCTCGTTTATTCCTCCATCACACGTTTTTCTTAGTTAATGCTTGATTCATTCATTTGTATATACACGTATGAATGTATATGTTTTTTTTTTTTTTCGTTCGTAAATTTATTTTATTTTATTTGTCGCACGATAATTGCGTGTAGTTTTCGATGCGATCACGCACACCAAGCCTGAACGGATCGATGTGCAGCCCTTACAGCAGCCTCAGTCGCAAGGTATGCCATTCTCATTCGTGTTATTTATTTTCTGCTGCTTCAACTTGCTCCATTTTTAATTTATTTCCAATCCAAACAAGATATTTTTTTTTTTCTTTCGACCATTCAATCCTCTGATACTCTCATAGTGATTTTTTGAGTTGGCCTCTCAGCCTCAATCCACCAATTCGTGCAAACCAAGCGATTTATTTTTCTCAGTATTATCCAGCCAGAACCGGAAGTCCCGGATTGATCTTGCGCGAATATGGACGCGGAGGAGCCGAGGACGTTTCAAGAATTTACACGTATTCTTATCTTACCGAGACACCTAGTCAAGGATATCTTCGACGTCCGATACAACCTTACGACAAACCACCCACGAGTCCACACTTTCATAGACCCAGTTGTGAGTTCTAGCACCAATAACAAAAAGCATTTTTTTTCTTTTTTTTTATGAAATCTGACGGTAATACGACGATATTACTTTTTGCAACTGCGTTACTCAACAACTTTGCTCTTCGAAAATCTCTTCTTGAGCGTCCAGAACGTTTATACGTTGTTATTTAAGGAGATTGGCTGCATACGACAATATGATAAGAATTTCATAAAATTTGGTGATGACATTCTTTAGCATCAAATACGATGACACAATTTTTTTCAAATTTTTCGTCTACATAGTTGTCGAATAATTGGAGCTTACAATATGCAAAGAAGCAAGTAGAGCTCTGTCTTCTTGAATAACTTGCAACAGATTTTTTTTTAATTGAAAATTACAATTCCTGATTCATTTTTTGTAAAAAAAAAGTCAGATTTGCAGAATTTTTTTTTTCGACATTTTTTTTTATATTAAAAATTGCACAAATTAAGGAGGTTGGCTACGTACGACAATGTGATAAGAATTTAATAAAATTTGGTGATGATATTCTTTAGCATCAAATACGATGACACAATTTCTTTCAAATTTTTCGTCTATATAGTTGTCGAATAATTCGAGTTTACAATATGCAAAAGATATATCTATATATATCTGAATTCTATGCTTTTGCATGTAAACTCTAGTGTTCAATTACTCGAAAACTATGTAGAAGAAAAATCTTAAAAAATTTGTATATTCACATTTAATACTAAAGAATATATTCACCAAATTTCATTAAATTCTAATCATTCCGAATTTTCCTATGCTTTTAACACGGCAACATTGTTGTGTGTAGCCAACCTCCTTAATATTCTGTTCGTGTCGATGTCACAAAATTGCCAGGAATTATGAAAATTAGTCAAAACAATTATTACCGGTTTTTCTACTTCTGAAAAATTTGAAAATTGCCTGAACAAAGTGATGAAAATTTGAAACTTTGTCAACAGCATCGCGCTCGATAAGAAGTAGCGGTGGACGCAGCAGTCGTTCAGGAATGAGAGCTCTCGTCGATGCTCTCAGCGATGCGAGACCGAAATCTCCAGCTGCCGGAAGCCAAGCCGACAATGACGAACCGATCGAATTAGCACATTATCCCGATGCAATGAAACCACCTCCTGGATCGAAACCACCTATCGAGAGAGATGATTTCCCTGCACCTCCTTATCCTTACACCGATCCGGAAAGACGTAGACGATGGTCCGACACTTACAAGGTTCGCTCCAATTCGGGAAGCGTTTATTGTTTGTCTTTAAAATCGTTCAAAAATTATCAGCGACAAGGATCATTGAAAATTCGAAATTAACGATTCTCCGGCTGCTTCTGTTTTCCCACATTTATAAGAATTATAATGATTGGGATGTGAAGTTTCTACTTTTCTTGATTTTTAACGTCGCGTTACTATTATTCGGATTGTTTGATAAAAATGAATAAATTCCTAACAGGGAGTACCTGAATCTGATGACGAGGATGAGGTTGATCACAAAGGATACATAAGGGAGGTCGAGCAGAAACTAAAGAAGGAGCACGACGAATTGAGCAAAATCGACACGGGAATTGCTAAAGTATTTCTCCAGGACAGGGAAAAGGATCGTGAGAATTTGCGACACAGAGCGGCAAATGTCGATCCGAGAAATGCATCGAGAACACCATCGGCAGCGCGAGAACCGACTTACAGACTGCGTTACGAGAGTCCGGTTGGAGCTTGTAAGTTTTTAAAAATCAAACACTCCTCGTTCGTTGAATTCGTCAATAGGAAATTATTTTTCCAGAGAATCCACGAGAATGAATTTTTCTTTGACTCTCAAAGTCTATTGGCAAATGATTTTGTGTAAAATGAAATTTTTTTACAGCTCCTTCGAGAAATATCGATCATGCCCGACCTTGGGAGGACGAAGACGGCGTCAGTTATAAATCCAGCACTGGACCAAGTTACAACGGTGAGTTTTGCACTTTGGCTGACTGATCGATTGGAAGAAATAAATTAACAAATGAAAAAATGCTCAAGGAAACACAATTCACATACGTATATAAATTTTCCACTTTTTATAGAGAAGATTTCACTGTTTTTCTCTCTTCATTAACCACATATGCGTATGTCTCATCTCATACATGTCCACACGTTCGCACATAACACTAACATGAACCACCACCTCTACCGTTGAACCTCGAATGAAATAGCGAGAACGTACGTAATTAGTTGATTTTATTTCTCTGGTTTTTTCGTCTTCTTCGTCTTGTCGAATGAAGAAATAGACCGATGCCGATGAGCGCACGTTTTTCAATCGTCAAAGACGATTCTTCTTTCTGATCGTTAATAGGTGAGAATAGTTCGGTGCTCGCTATCGGAGCAAGCGCGTTATAGCAAAAGCCTTGCCACTACTTTATTCTTTGACTCCAACAAACATTAACATTATAAACAAAGCGAAGAATTAATCAACAAATGAACAACAAGCTTTTACGACAATAATGGATTGATCAAAAGCCCGAGATACCGGTTGGTCAGGTCTCGATTTATATATCAGGTGATGTATCCAAGCCTTTGCATGCAATTAACGCGATTTTCTCTTCTCTAAAGAATGCTTCACTCTTGTGCACACAATCCAACTCCAAAATTTCAATATGAACTGCAACAACACGCAGCGAGAACATTTTCGGCGCAAATCTGTTGCTCGAAAATTGTTGTCTCATTTTTTTAACAGAAAATTTAACAAAAAAAGTCGCCATTCTTGTTTTTTTTTTTTTCAAATTGAACAGAAAATGCTCGTTTTGTTAAGACATTACTATCACAAAAAGACTTTATTTAGGATTCTTTCAAAATTTTGTATTAACGTTCTTGGCACCAAAACTAACAGTTTTCTCCTCTGAAGAAAATTTTCTGACGTTTAGAATTTGAGATATTCAATTTCCAATTTTTTTTTCCCATCTAAACGCGTGTAATTTGATGTCACGTTTCGTTAAAAAGTTGCGAGAAAAAAAACAAAAGAAACGCGACTTCAATTTACACGCGTTTAGATGGGAAAATAAAAAATTGGAAAGGAAATATCTCAAATTCTAAACGTCAGAAAATTTTTCTTCAGAGGAGAAAACTGTTAGTTTTTGTGCCAAGAACGTTTATACAAAATTTTGCAAGAATCCTAAATAAAGTCGTTTTGCGATAGTAATACGTCAAATGTTCCTTTTTTTCTCATAGACGATGTTTCCTCGATCCGAGCTCTTTTGCATCGCGTCGTCAAGATAAATTCAAAGACACTGATCAATATTTCACAAAATCACAAAAAAAAAAAATTTTTTAAATTGTCGATAAACTTGAAAAGCACAACTTTCATCGTTCTGGATACTGTTTCTCTCGCAATGCTTCGATTTGCGCATGTTCTGGTTATACACAATTTTCCGATGCACTTTTCACCATCCCAACACGAAAATCTTTCACCGTACATAATTATAAACATCACGCATTCCTTTTCAAAAACTCTGTACTCTAAATTTCTCCGGTCAATTTGTAAGCTCGCAACATTGACAGACGGGAAAAAGTTCTTTGAAACTCGCATCTTTTTTGGGAACAGTTTTCCCTTTTCTTTCAATGTTGCCGCTCACCTCGGACATTGACATAGAACCATCACAATTGTGCATTCACGGAGATACTCAGTGGGCAACGAAACGATTTTTCGCTTGAAAAAACCTGAAAAAAAAAATTAAATTTCCTACATTCACGCGACACCGTCCGTCGGTGTCTCTCAATATTTCTCAAACGGATAAAACTGTTGGAGCCCAAATTCAGTCACAAAACTGAAATGATTCGTTTGATAATAATAATTAAAAAATTTCTTATACTTTGTTGAAAAACGAACACAATGAGCAACTGAAAAAAGAGATTCTCCAAGCGCGTTCGTTACAAAGTGACTTGTTTCTAAAACTATTTGTCATTTTTTTTTTTTTTTTTTTTAATGAGATTTCCATCGGTTTTTGATGAAAGTCTCAAAAATCGTTTCGTTATTCGCGAAATAATTTCACCTACACCCTCTTGAAATTCCAATAGCCAGTTGTCTCTATCTTTCTCTATTTGTGTTTCTCTTTTTGTTTTGTGTGTTTGTGTCGTGTCGTTTTTGCGTGAGCCGGGATTGAGAACAGCCGGGAGATCATCAACACGTTCCCCGGCTCCCAGAAACTATCCACCCATTGGCAATCAGCGAGCCTTCACTCTACCAAACGCAGCTAGGCATTATAATTCGGTGAGTTGTGGAGATTGAACCGCGCTCGCACTTTGCCCCGTAATAATTCTACGAAATGGCATAAAAGCGACGAAGATCGAAAGAGAAAAAAAAAGAGTAACAACTTCCACCTGAACGTCGGTACATTCGTAAATTCTTACGGGGCCAGGCGCTCACAGTACAAAAACGTAATTGTAACAATGAAGAGAACAAAATAAGCATAGGAGCTAGAAAGGCTTTGCTAAGACGGATGCCGATTATTCGAAACGTGGAGATTGAGCGAAAAGTTTAAATAGGAAACGCGTCGTCGGCCGGTTGTACATAAATCGAAACGTATAAACAACTGAATAAAAATAATCCGCGAGATATTCGACGGTAGGGTTGGTACGAGTCTGGTGGCAAAGCGGGCGAGAGTTCTTACGGTCTTTATTTTTGAAATTTTCCATCTCGAAACGAGATAATCTGCATTGTTTTTATTTTTCACTCCAAAATTGCGAACGTTGGGCACTCGTATGGGATCGAGAACAAATGATCGTAACAAAACAACAAAATGACCAAGTAAAGAAAGCATAATGACTGATGAGTAATGTCAATTGAAATTTGGAACCAGTTGTGAGCTCACTTCGGCACATCCCGAAGCCGGGATACGGTCTGGCACCGCGAAGTCACACCTTCTCCTCGACCGGGGGTTCCGTATCTGCTCTCCCTGTAAGTCTTGGAAAACGAATAAGAAAGAAACAAAGTTACACCGCGTTTCAACGAGAGATACGATATTGCACCGTCCTCTTGACGCTACGAATAATCATCCGAATTATTCAATAAAAACAATACATCAATATATTTTTATATATTTCTATGTGATTTAAAAATATTTACGTCACTCGTCACGAAGTATGTCGAAATTGAATAAATTCTTCTCGCCCATAGGGTGATTACTCGTTCAGCGGAATGGGTGACAAGACGCACAGCACAGATTTTTCTTCTGGCAAATCTGACAGTGAGTATTATTATTCTACGATACTTTCCAGTTGAAAAAAAAAACAATCAACGAATACAATAAACTATCGTTTTCTTGCGCCCCAATTTCTTTTCAACGCGTTGCGCTTTTATTTTTTCACTAGTTTACTGAACGGTAGATACTAATCAAATAATCGTTGAATTTTTTATGCCGCGACTATAAATCCTCTTCTCAGTTTATGAGATCCGATTTTTTTTCAACTTTTGTTTCTACCGAACGTGCATGTTTTCACTATTCCCGATTACTTTCCCTGTTATTGAACGTTCAAAAGACTTTGGTCTAGTTACAAGATTCGTTCTCGTGGTACAATTTCACTCCTGCCAATCGCAGATCGTGTCATAATTAATTGGCATTAGCAACAGTGAGATAAAATTTATTGAAAGTTTTTTCAAAATTTAAAGAGTTCGATCAAATATTATTTTTGTTCGAATTTAGCAAAATAAAGATTTTCCCGTCTGCCCATTTTCTCATGATATTTCAGTTCTGATTTTGACAATCCGCAGATTTTCACTTCACTTTACTTTACGTCTGGTTAAAGTGAATGGAAAATACCCAATAGGCAACGATTGAAAAATAAGAAAATTTACTTGTCATTTTTTAACCCTTCGTGGTCACACCTCCGCCACCGATCTCGGTGGTCAAACTGGGTTGATTATACCCAGTCTATTTTTGAACCCTCATTGTGACCAGCCTATCGGCCCAAAAATTCTCAAAAAATTACTGAACATCCTTTAGACATTCCAGTTCAGATACGAAAAACTTTCCTGAAAGAAATCGAAGGCAAACATATTTTTTAAAATGCAGAATGAAGAAAATAAACGGAAAAAAAAAGTTTTTTCACTAAAATAATCGTCACTTGGTGGATTTTCAATATTTTTGCTTAAAATTTGAACCTGATATTCATCAGATCTGGTTCTTTCGTGAAAAAAATAGTAGGATAGCGCGAGTTTCAAAAAACATATTTATTCCATTATTGGAAGTATTGGAAGCGCATACAGGACACTTCGAACTATCGTTGCTAGGAACTAGTAGATAATTACGCCGAAAGGTGATCACTGGGAGGATTCTACCCACTGTGACCACGAAGGGTTAAATTTATAACAACTAAATTACGTGGAAAATCCGAATGTGATATTTCTAAGGGTGAGGCATAATTTCATGGGTTACACAAAGTTCCATACCCTTCGTAACACTGTACAGGAATTCTAATGAAATTTAATATCTATATCCAGTCTTATCTTCGACTTTCGAAACTTGAATTTTCTATCAAAAATGCACGAGCACTTACGATCGAGTTTTTAACACGATCAGGTACACGATCAAGAAAAAAAAAGAACGCAATCACTTTCGATCTAACTGCATTGTAAAAAAAAACGGTTTGACGATGTTTTTCTCTTCTTCCTTTTTTTTTTAACAACCACATCAATTTAGTATCAACAGGCAGCATCACAGATGTGGATCGGCGGGCACTGGTATGTACGACAACTGCCCCCTTCTGCTCCCGGCGAATTAGCATGGTTTGTAGCTTGCTTTTGCACCAAATATCGTTATCGAAGTCCACACTTTACCAAACTAATCGTGCGTTCACATGTACTTTTTTTACGCCATATTTTTCTGGTTGTTTCTTTTCATTGTTTTTTGTACGAGCAACAAATCGACCGAATTGTATATTTCGAAAGAGGAATTTGTACATAGAAATATGGTAAATCCATTTTTTTAATACTTTTCTGAATTTTTTAAATCTTCAGCTATATAAATCATAGCACTGGAAACCTCCATAGCACGTAATTCACAAAATGCATGACTGTACAAAAGTTGCTATGTCACAATCGTTATCCGTCATTTCTTATACGAAACTTTAGACTTTTCTTAGTTTTATTTCACATACTGTACAAATTTGTGTCTGTCAATAATTTCTTCAGTGTCTTCGTCGTGTAATGTAAATTACGAAAATATTTCCACAAAATGTCGATTTTTGCGTTGGTAAAGAGAAATTTTACAGTTTTAGGGGAAAAAACAACGCGTGAATGAAAATGAAATTTTTGAGTGGCATGTACAGTTTGGCATGTGCATGATAGTGAGGCGATTTTTTATTTTTACATTTTCATTTAAATTTTTTGCCTTGAATAGCAATGTTTGGTTATGAAGAAATATATATTGATCGCTTTCCATTTAGAATGACGGTGGAATTTTACCATCGTCGACAACGTATACGGGAGGTCTGGGCTCTGTCGTCGGCGGAAGTCACGGTCATCACGTGAGACGCTCGTTGCCGGATATGGGAGCAGCACCCACCGAACCACCCAAACTTTATCCCTATCATTTGCTAGTTATAACGAACTACAGACTCCCCGCTGACGTCGATCGTTGTCATCTCGAGGTAAATATCCCACGCAAAGCATCTTCACACATCCGCATTACAAACCAACCAATTTCCGAATGAAACGTCCATTTAAGGTGCTCTATCACTTGCTCGGTCGGTAAAAATCCTCCAACACGTTTTACTTGTAGGGACTGAATATTTCGAGAAAAATATTAGTTACACGTTGTTCCCATTTCACCAGAGAATATATTGTAACTTTTCTTTTTCTCAAAATATGAAGGTTCCCTGAGAAAAACGTGTATCTACTTTTTGGTTATCTCTCTCGCACTCACGCGACTGCTAGATTAAGGAGGTTGGCTACACACAACAATGGTGCCATGTGAAAAGCATAGGAAAATTCGAAATGATTAAAATTTAATGAAATTTGGTGAGTATATTCTTTAGTATTAAATATGAATATACAAATTTTTCAAGATTTTTCTTCTTCATAGTTTTCGAGTAATTCAACACTAGAGTTTACATGTTTACATATAGATATATCTTTTGCATATTGTAAGCTCCAATTATTCGACAACTATGTAGACGAAAAATTTGAAAAAAATTGTGTCATCGTATTTGATGCTAAAGAATGTTATCACCGAATATTATAAAATTCTTATTATATTGTCGTATGTAGCCAACCTCCTTAAAAAACAATGAAAAATTGGAAAATGCCAAAATCTACCAAATTATATCGAGTCTGTTGGAATTATTCAAATAGAGTTAATTGTTGGCACAACCATTTTTCGTTAATTCTTCCTTTTCATCTTTTGTGTATTAATATTATAAATTTCAACAAATCCAATTTAAAGAAAATTCGTCACCAAAACCAGCTGCCAAAGCTGCTAATTACTAAACCTGCCACATTTTTGACACTTTCGAAAAAAAAGTATTTATTGACCTTACAAAAGGAATTCCGAAATCTCAATTATTAAAAAACTCACGCTTCAAATTTCTTTAACAATAATATTGTCAATGTGAATTGCAGCGCCATCTATCGGACGCCGAATTTGAAGCTATACTGCAGTGTAGCCGTTCGGAATTTTACCGGCTACCACAATGGCGTCGTAACGAAATCAAAAGACGCGCCCGTTTGTTTTAAAGTAAAAAAAAAAAAAAGCGAAGAAGGAAAGGAAAAGCGTCAACGACAACTGCCGTTCTATACATTATTTCGATACACCAAAATGTCACCCAATTCCGTCGTGCCGCAAGAATATTCGGCACAGAGTGCGCGCGCGCGTGTGTGTGCATGTGTGAGTGTGTTCGTGCGTGTGTTACATTCCCACACAGAATAAAAAATAGGAAAGAAAAAGCATCGCTTAAGAATTACCAGTCCGCACTCAGCGATGTTAAAAAAGCAGAAGCAACAATTGTAACCGAATAATAACACAAAACACACGTACACCAAGTATACTAAACACACACATTATTCGTTGTGCGAATTCTCAATTAACTAAAAATATTTGCCGATTACAAGTTTTAGACTATGCAAGTGTTTCGATGTTAGACGGGGAGAGACAATTGTGTGTTCTTTTAATGTTGTTTTCGACATCGGAACCAGCCATTTCTCGTATTATACCGAGGGGACCGACAGCAGACAAAAGTCACTGCCATTATTATCCCGTCGATTCGTACTATCCACTACTCCAATTTTTCTAAAGTTTTTTTTTTTTTTTGTTTTTCTATTTTTTGGTGTTAAAATTCCGAGAGAATCCGGTTTCCGCGAAGAATCCACGGGAGACAAGCTGCTCCCGTTGATTTCAAACTCCCTCATTTCGCAAACGCTCCGCGCGAATATGAAAACGTTGAAATATCTAGCATCGCGTTGTTACGCTCGTGGACTTTCAGAGCTTAAATTTTATTGAACGCTCGATATCGGAGGGATTAGATTAGCTTATGAAAAAAATTTGAAAAATTTCATTGTACAAACGATACCCGCGTAAGAGCCTACTCCCCCACTCCTCCCTTTGGAAATCGCTCTTAGGAAATTTCTTATTTTCCAGTTTGAACCGCGGCTTCAAGGGTAATTCGTACTAAACGATTTAGTCTAGGCTCGTCGAATTCTCTCGCTCGTTCCCCTTGTTTTAATTCGTTATTCGACATTGTTAGTTTTCTTTTGTTTTTCGTAAACCGTGTGAAACAGCCGAGGCTCGTTTTTTATGAAAAATGAGTCATGAGTAATAACGAGAAACAAGAGAAGACAGTTTGCTATTTTTATTACGTTACGAATGGGATAAAAGAAACAAAGACTCGTGTCGACGTCATTTGCGTTACCATGAATACTTGTATTTCTAATTCAGTGGATAAGCCATTTCAATATCGACGAATCAAGAAGTTGTAAGGAGAAAGGAGAAAAAGACGAACAAAAAAAAAAAGCAATTATAGTTATGGGAATGTAGAAGAAATATCGAAAATTCTTTGAGACTTTAAAGTCCCTCAAGTCCTATGAATAGAGCCGAACACTACGCAGTACAAACGAAAAAAGGAACCACCAGCTATTCGGCAACGTTAGATTATCTTTGAAGAGAAGTAACTATTGTTTGGCCATACATTTGATCAATTATATTCTTGCTTAATTTTAGAGTAATTCAAAGAAAAAAGGAAAGAAAGGAAAAGTGTCGAGCGGGAGGATTTTATCCGGAAGGAAAAAAATATTTTCAACCCTTTTGAAAATAACAGAGTCCCATGAAACTCGATGATAACTCTGCATAATGTAACACTACGAAGAAGAAAGAGAAACGTCAGCGCTTTCATTCTGACTTTTTATTGTCATGATAATTATTATTATTATTACCATTATTATTAGTTCGCGGACACCAGCCACAAAAACTGGAGTTTTCGTCTGTCGCATGCAATTCGTTAGTAATGATAATCCCGAAGAATCAGCGGACCATGATAAACAGTTTGCAAGTTTATCTTCAAAGCGGTGCGAACGAAAAACTTTCGGTTCTTCATCCTCTATCCTTTTTCGCATTTCCCTTCCCCCTCCCCAAGTCATGTGCCTATCGATAAATGTCCATGCATAATAGACATTTAACGCACTCTTTGCAGAAAATCGTTATACATAATATTATATTGTACTATTACGACATAGTATATAATCGTCGAAGTCTCATAGCCTGTAAAAGCAAACAAACAAAACCAAGTTAACTAACCAGAAGGATAGTGTGACTAAAATCTTGTGAGGGTCTCATGTGCATCAACGTTGGTTTGCTATGAGAATAAACTTAATAAGTGTTGTTGTACGAGACTGCAGACATGTAATGGCAATTTTTGATGGAAGAAAAAACAATCTTCGATATAATTCTTTCTGCAACAATGAACATCGATCTAGAATGAAAAAAAAAAAAAAAAACAAAAACAATCAGATCATCCAAACTTTTGAACTTGTCTATTTTAGAAAAATTATTTACAATTTTTATCAGTTCGAACGTTTTTTTTTCGTTCGAAACTTGCCTGCTCCAGAACTCGGTGATTTCGACGCTATCGCGATTCAGCCTCAGATGCAAGAGACCCCTTATATGTATATGTATATATGTGCGTGTATGCGTATCATATATGGAAATATATATCTACGTAGATACACATTTATATAGATATATATGTATCGTCTCGCTGATTAGCTATGAAAATCGACGTGAAGGTTTCTGTTGTATAAAGCACACACCGCTTTCGCTAGTCCATAAAGTTCAATTATAAAATGCAAACGAAACAACAACAACAACAAAAATAACAAAATAACTATGTCAAAGAAACGCAGCTTGTTGCAACATTTTTTTGTCCGCTCATTCCAACGTTTCTATTCAACGCTCAGGTCGTTTCTACTTTCTCACGAAGCACTACGAAACCTTCGAGAACGCTGCTCAATGGCTCGTAACGGTCGTCCACCAACTCGGCTCTTTCTCCTGCTCCAAGAAGCAACGGTGTCGTATGCACGTGACCAGCTTTTATCACTTTTGGGTTTCCCACCTTTCCGACTACGTCCACCGCCTCACCCACTCGTACCGACACCGGCAAAGCCTGCGAAATTAGCGGTTGGAGTTTGTTTTATCCTCGAATCGCCGTTATCAATTTTTTTCAATTCTCTTATTTTTATACCTTCGAGTGCATACTGGATCGTTTTGACCCTAACTATTTTCTGTTTTGGCATTTAATGTTCGTTTTCGTCAAAAAATAAATGTAGAGTCTACAAAAAAAAAACAAAAATGTTTCTGCCGGAACGCAACGGTTCGAAAAAAGCTCTGGGTCAGATTGACCCAATATGCACTTACAGGGTGTGTTCAAAACTGTCAAGATAAATAATCGACAAACTTTTGTCAATATTTTTCCTATCTCGACATTCCAAACTCATTTTTCGAGAGTTTTCCGTGGTCCCTTTGATTTTATTAATTCTTGCTAAAATATCTCGGGTGCGTACCAGTGAAAATAAAAATATGCAAGCCAAAGAAAAGTATTTCTTCCATTTTTGTTTTTCAATAGAAAGTTTTTCCAGATTATGACATTTTGTGAAAACAACAAACCTGCAAATTTGTATCGAGTGTGACCAACCACCTTGGTTCCATTGCGACAGCCAAACAGTAGAGAAGGTAGTGCGATTTCCCGAGTATCAAATTCTTGCAGTCGAGACATGCGACCAGTACAACCATCAATGCCCCTAGACACGTGTAATCGAGAACTTTCGTGTCGTAACGCAATGGACACAACGAAAGTGTCCCCTGGCAAAGTAAAACAATCGTTTTTGACACTTGCCATTAACCCTTACTTGCCACACCTCTGTAGAATTACGTACTTGCCACCATGGGGTAGATTTGTACCCCAGTGACAAAAAAATTGTTATAAAAAATGAACTACTGAATATTTCGACTTGAAAATTGTTGTAGAACATATTGAAAGCATTTTTTAAAAGATTGTTCACTTTATAGAGCGAAAAATTAAATTTAAGAACACTTAAAAAAATGCTAAAACCAAGAAAAGTGGAAAAATGACTATTTTCCTTAACATGCCTGGGGTAGTTTGTCCCCCAAGGTGGCAAGTAAGAGTTAAAATCGCCGCTTTGGCTTTTCAAATAAACACAATATTTTGTTCCGATGGATAAATTTGTTTCGTACGAAAAAAAAACGTCATTGAAATTAATTGTATTTTTGGTGATTCTAAACTGTAGATAAGCTCGTGATGGATGACAACGGCGAGTACCTTTCCAAGATGCACAAGACCTTCGGAAATTCTGACGAGGAACGAATTCGCTGGATCTTTGGCATGATAGACGGCCAAATGGCGGAGCATCGTAGCGAGTCGGGCGTTGTTGGTACCGGCGCCAACGAGGCCCAGAGCCAAAATAGCAGTGTGCACAACATCGGGGTCGTTATCGTGACTGTATTTGTTCAAAATATCGACAACGGAGCCTTGGGGATTTGATAATGTCGACAGAGCCGTCGCAAGAGGTACGGCACGACGTAACGCAGGAGATCCGTATCTCGCGAGCTGGCCAAATATCCTTGAGTTTTCTTTGCCCTCGCCCAGTGAAACGACCGCAACACCGAGAGATGCTATTGCTTGCACGGGCCCGATCTCACTTTTTGAGGAAATTACAAATTCAACGAATTTTTGGTAAGCAACGATAATATCTCTTGCTAAAAACTATGTCAACATGAAAAACGGTTTAAAATTTTGCAAGTTATGTGTAAATCAGCTACGAACGTGAAAAAGTTACCGATAAACAGTGAAATTAATGCTGTGCAAAAAAATTGGACTGTTCACATTCTGAACAAGTCCCAAAAATCAATTTTTACAATGTACTGAAAATAAAATTTTGTTGAAAAAGATGGATATTTTGTTCGATACGTTCGACTAAACGTTTTTTTGAATAATCACAAAAATTGTGTCATTGCAGCAAGAAATATTTTAGAAAGTCTCTTTGGAAGCAAATTTTTGTCGTTCCACTCGTAAATTTCGCTGACAATTCCGTTAGAAACCAAATATACTGCCAAAATATAGAAAATTTTGAAATTATCCAAAAATATTTAATTTACCGTGTTCAACAAAATATCGACCATTTTTAACAAAATTTCATTTCCAGTGTCCGATTTATAAAAAGTCCTGAAGCTCGAAGTGGGAAATGAAAGTTGACAGACACGCACGTGGCAAGGGCTCGATGACTACGGCTCGCGTTGATTGGGAAATTAGAAAGGAATAAGATCGGTTCGTTGGTACGACGTACTTGTAATTATTCCGCAACTTGTCAAAGGACGACGAGGCTGGAGCAGATTCGCTCCTCGCATTTTTCGTCAAGTTTGAAAAACTGTCGTCGTGTATAATTCGCGAACTCGAAGCAGCCTGAGCTAATGTCTCAGCGGATCGAATGGGCGAGGTAAGCCCATCTAACGATGGCTCAGAGCATATGTGCAAAAGCTCTTGAACGATAAGTACGTCACCGGTACCAGCGTAAGAGCACACTTGTAACATCGTTTGAGCTGCGAGCTTATAAGGCTCTGGCAACACTTCGAGAGCTGTCGATAACGTTTCGATCCCGTCTCGTCGGCCCATGTATATTAAGCCCAGTCCCAAGGGTAAAAATCTTTTTGATTAAAAATTCATTATCATTCGTTCATTGATAAAGCTTTCCTTTCGAATTTGAAAATAATTATTTTCATATTTCTCTATAAAAATTCTTCGGAAAGATTTAAAGTTTATGGAACTTTGGAAAAGTCCGATTACCGAGTATGTGTGTTGGCTAAATCAGGGATTGGAAGTTCCAGTAATTTTTCAAGTATTGCTGTAGAACTTTCGGGGTTTCCCGAACCGACGTTGATCAGCCCGATGGAAATTGCACACAGGGAAGCAACCTCCAAATTACCTGAATGAAAACGTTTTTTCTTCTTCTCTGTTTTTTTTTTCTCGGCAAATTATTGAAAAATGAAGTTTTTACGGAAATATTAAATTGAACGGACTGTCTTTGTTGAGAAGAACGCCACTCAATAGCTCCGAGACATCGCGACGTTGTGTGCCTGCATATGCAATCCCCAGACCCAGAACTGCTCCGATCCGCAAAGTTTGACTAGTCGATGAGACGTAATCCGTTAAAAGCGCTAACGCTGGATCACACTCGTTTCTTACACCGCAATTCACGATACCAATTGCCAAGAGAGCTCCTGATTTCACATAATCTTCTCCCGTATAAAGATATCTGGAGATTGAAAACGTGGGAATTTTTTTTCCATCATTACAACGACGAAAAAACAAGGAAATAGCTAAACTCACTTGTCAATGGGTACCAGCCCGCCGTCCACATCCCACATGTGAATAAGCCCAAGAGCTGCAGTTGCTGAAAGCATTCCGTGATCCTGCATGAACATCCTCAAATGAAACTCCAGTTTTTTTGAAATATTTATCAATTCATTCAGAAATGTCGTGGACTGTCAGAGCTTAAATTTTATTGAACGCTCGATATCGGAGGGATTAGATTAGTTTATGAAAAAAATTTAAAAATTTCATTGTACAAACGATACCCGCGTAAGAGCCTACTCCCCCCCTCCTCCCTTTGGAAATCGCTCTTAGGAAATTTCTTATTTTTCAGTTTGAACCGTGGGTTCAAGGGTAATTCGTACTAAACGATTTAGTCTAGGCTCGTCGAATTCTCTCGCTCTTTCCCCTTGTTTTAGTTCGTTATTCGAAATTGTTAGTTTTCTTTAATTTTTCGTAAACCGTGTGAAACAACCGAGGCTCGTTTTTTTATGAAAAATGAGTCCAGTCCAAAATCCAGTTTATTAAAAAATTAATCAAGTGATTCAGAAAACATATTTCATGAATAATAATAAAAATGACGAAGCTTCGACTTTTTTAATCGATTCGTGGACTAAACGTGATTTTCTTACTATTCGGGATTGGATCGGGAATTTTAACGTTGCACAGGACATGGACGTTGAGAACTTTGTATTCGCAATTCTCTACAAATTCTCTTTAGCTACCTTCGAAAAAAAAAAACGTCATCGCTTTAAACAGATCCTGCAACTTGATGGAATTAGCTTTTTCCAAGTTTAACGATTTGCTGCAAGGCAAATAAGGAATATTTCCTACGAAATTCAATTCTGGTTAGAAATACATCAGTTTTAATAACGTTGGCGTTATTTACTTTCGTTATATACTTTGTAATCCCCTATGACAATTCTTCACCTTGTTTTTATAGACCCAAGAATCTTCAGTTTTGGATATTAATTTGTCAATGCCAAAGCCAGCGTGAACGAAAGCCGAGACGAAACTAGCAGCTAAATTAGCTCTTGCAGAATCGTGATGCTCGATCAGTCGTCTCGTTGGTATTCCAGTTACGAGCCACGATTTATAAATCTCCTCAGGGAGCTTGGGTTCGAGAATATCGAGTTCACGTGCCAGCATTTGAAAGTGAGGATTAATCATGGAATTACTGAGAATAATCTCAATGCTCTTGGTGTCTTCCAATGACTCCTTTCCCTTTTCATTGCTTTGGAACATTGAGAGCTGGTGAAGGAATTTCAGAATATTTTCAATCGACGTTTCCTTATGAAGTAAAAAACTGCAGACAAATGTCTTTTTACCTTGGGCGGACGACGTTTTTGTCTGGCTAAAATGAATGATAATTGTTTTTTCGTCGAAGAATCCTTACATGCTTTTAAACAATTATCAATCAACGTCGAATCATCAAGCTGCAAACCAATCATGATCGCTTTGCTGTACTCCCCAAATTTTATATCGTGTATTGCTATTCGATTCAAAATCCGGTCTCTCTCGGTCTCCTCGCTGCAACGACCACCAAGTTTCATAAAATTTTCAAAAATTGAATGAAAACCTTTATCAGGGGTATCGATTGGTTGGTACGAGCCATTCATGCGAGTGCGAGATACTGATACGAATTTTTAATGTAAAAACTTTTCACAAAGTTCCTCCGACTCCCTGCCCATTTTTGACGTTTTCCCATGGGCTCTGCAACTTTTCCATCAAAATCAATCAAACTGTGGCGCAAATTTTCCACGAGGATTTGTTTTAATTTTTAAAATGCGGAACGAACGCAAAAATGTTGGGGAAAGAATTTTTATGAATTCTTTTTAGGAGGAAATATTATTGGAGCACATGTATGGCGCATCAAAATCCTGAAAAAACCTCCAACAACCTGTAGTTGGCGCAATTTGCAAGATAATTGCAAATCCTGTTAAAGTTCATTTTGTCCAGATGTTGCTCGATGAGCTCGAGTTGGTCGAGCTCCAGACAAAGATCACAAGCTTGAATTTCAGCGTTATCCTTGACGTCGAAACTCACGATACTCTTCACAAGAGGCATGAGCTTTTCCCTTGAAATGAAATTTCGTTTTCAACGTCAAGTTGAATGTTTTCTCCAGTCTTTTCGATTTTAAAGACGTTGTATGGCGACGGTTGAATCTAAATTTTTCTTTTAAATTTTTCTTACATACAAAATGGTTTGCGAGCCCAAGTTCATTAGAAAAAGTTGTTACAAATTGACTAAAGAACAACATACTCCAAATCCAAGATTGTCCGAGGAAATCTGTATTTGTTATGTAATAAACAAAAATTCGAAAAAATTTAACCATCGATTTTTTTGAAAAACTGAATAAAGTTTCTTCGATGTTTCATAAAAGTGTATGCAAAGTTTTAAAAGTCTTCACCATTTAGAAATCGAAATATTTAATGTTGAAAATTGCAACTTTTAACACACGCTCTTATGAGAAACTACTGAAAATTGTGATTTTTATAAATAAATATCTCGACTTCTAGGTGGTGAAACCTCTTAAAATTGCGCGAGCAATTAACTACCACTATTCTCTTTGTGTGGTGGAAATTTGAAGGAATTCTATCGATAGAAAATTTAGCATACAACGTCCTTAATTCCAAAGATAAGTTGATAGTAAAATTCAAACTTTATTTCTTCTTCGCGTTCGATCGATGCAGTGAGAAATTCTTCAACGATATCGGCCTCGAGTTGTCGAATGTATTCGTGACCCCAGTCGCCCGGATTTCTCGAGGAAGCCTGAAGACGATACTCGAGACATTCCCGCGAGTTGGTGTTGGAACCAGCAAGAGCTAAGACGCTTAAAATTTCAGCGAAATTCTTGAGTAGTTTGTCGCAATTTTCGCTTCTCGTTGTACCGACTCTTCTCGACTTGATGCTCTCGTAAGTGCTCTTCAGAACATCGTAAGAGTTTCTCAGATACTTGAGGGGCTTAGGGACGGCGGTCATCGAGGAAGTTGATGTTTTTATCAAAGTTCCTAATTGCACAAGGGATTTGACAAAAGCCTCGTCTTCGTGACTCGTTTTCTAAAAAAACGAATAATACTTCGAATTCCTTGCAGGCCTTATAACCACAAATTATTCAGAGAAACTGCAATTATTTAGTTGGAATGCAAATCACGCAATCACCAAAATAATCCAATTCAATAAAAACGAACACTGTCGATAAAAATGTTGGAAAATGCAGAATTTTTCATTTCTAACCGTAAGAACATCCACGAGACGCAACAGCTCTTCCTGCAGTCCCTTGTCATCTTCGCTCTACAAAATCGTTCGTATTTTTTTTATTTATTGAAATAACATCAATGGAATCCTAAGAATCTTACCATCTCTTTTTCTTTGCACGTCTTCATTTTAATCTCGTTGTGACTCGCGACTTTGTCGAGGACCGAGCAGAGTTTTACCTTCAGAAACACGAGATCGTTAAAAAAAATATTGGAGCACGCGATTCTCAGGTGTTTGAAGTGTCAGCAGGAAGTAGAAGGGAAAGTTATCGAGAGTGAGAAAAACAAACGACGACGAATGGCACATTTATTATTTGATCGATGTCATTAACGAATAAATAGGTTATAATCGATAAATAGATAATCGTAGATATAACAAAACCGTCTGAACAGAGAATCCAGAAGATCGGAAATTTGATTAAAACCATGGAATTCACTGGTAAAGGAAATCCATACTCACGCGTGAGCACTAAACCACATTAAGAAGGTTGGCTACACACAACAATGTTGCCATTTTAAAAACATAGGACAATTCGAAATGATTAGAATTTAATGAAATTTGGTGAGTATATTCTTTAGTATTAAATGTGAATATACAAATTTTTTAAGATTTTTCTTCTTCATTGTTTTCGAGTAATTGAAAACTAGAATTTACATGCTTGAGCATAGGATTCAGATATATATAGGTATATATTTTGCATGTTGTAAACTCCAATTATTCGATAACTATGGAGACAAAAATTTTTTAAAAAATTGTGTCATCGTATTTGATGCTAAAGAATGTTATCACCAAATTTTATTAAATTCTTATCATATTATCGTATGTAGCCAACCTCCTTAAGGAGGTTGGCTACACTCAACAATGTTGCCATGTTAAAAGCATAGGAAAATTGGAAATTATTAGAATTTAATGAAATTTGGTGAATATATTCTTTAGTATTAAATGTGAATATACAAATTTTTTAAGATTTTTCTTCTTCATAGTTTTCGAGTAATTGAAAACTAGAATTTACATGCTTGAGCATAGGATTCAGATATATATAGGTATATATTTTGCATGTTGTAAACTCCAATTATTCGATAACTATGTAGACGAAAAATTTGAAAAAAATTGTGTCATCGTATTTAATGCTAAGGAATGTTATCACCAAATTTTATTAAATTCTTATTATATTGTCGTATGTAGCCAACCTCCTTAAAACTTAAAATTGAGAAAAATGGAGTGATCAAAATGAAAGTTCATTTGTTGTTTACGACGAGAGATTGAATTAGTGTTTTTCCGCGACATCCTTTAGGTCGACAGCGGCGCCTTTACTACTGTGAGGCTTGCCTCCGAGCTCAGCTTGGATTTCCTCTAAACTCTTGCCCTTAGTTTCCGGTAGAATAAATATTGCGAAGAGAACCCCAAGGGCCGAAAAAACAGCAAATATCCAGAACGCTGTAGAATTCCCAAATGCTGCGGCTATGTCGCTGAAGAATTTCGTTATTATGAAGCCCAGTGTCCAACACACGCAGACTGTGATCGAAGAAGCTTTCGCTTTCACGTCGGATGCAAACATTTCACCCATAATTCCCCATGGCAAGGGACCCCAACCGATGCTGTAAGTCGCTATGAAAATTACAAGCGACACAACTGGCAGCCACGATCGAACACTATCCACAAGCGTGGCAGCGTCTGCGTCCGTTAGCGATTGTTCCTTGATGTAAAAGAAATATCCCAGGGCAGTCTATATTTTTAGGAAACGACCAAATTAAAATGATGCACAAAGATCCTCGTGAAACTTGCTCGGCTCGTTGATTCGATTAACGTATTACTATCACAAAATTAATTTATTTACGATTCTTTGATAATTTTATTAATTTTCTCCTATGGAGAAAAATTTTCTGACGTTAAGGACGTTGTTTGCAAAACTTTCTATCGATAGAATTTCTTCAAAGTTGCACCACACAAAGAGAATAGTGATATCTACGAGATATTTCGAGATATTTATTTATAAAAATCACAATTTTCAGTAGTTTCTCATAAGAGCGTGTGTTAAAAGTTGCAATTTTCAACTAATCTGTAAAGAGGCAATCTGTATTTGTTATGTAATAAACAAAATTTCGAAAAAAATTTATGACCGATTTTTTTGAAAAACTAAATAAAGTTTCTTCGATGTTTCATAAAAGTGAATGCAAAGTTTTAAGAGGCTTCACCATGTAGAAATCGAAATATTTAATGTTGAAAATTGCAACTCCTAACATACGCTTTTATGAGAAACTACTGAAAATTGTGATTTTTATAAATAAAAAAAACATAACATAAAAAAAACGACAAAAAAGTCGTTTAAAAAATAATTGTTCCTTTCTTAAGTGCATCCCACCACTTGATTAAAATTAGTCAACAAATGTGTGCACCAGGATGAAAATGATAAAATTATGAATAATCATGACTCACCAAACTCGTGACCTCTCCGACTCCGGAAATAACGAGAAGAAGTCTTCTTCCGAGTCTGTCAACCACAAGGGGTGTTACACACGATGCAAAAAATTGCACTACGCCAACGATTATCGTTGATATCGATGGGTCTAGGCCGCCGTCTGGGTCGCTGGCCGACCTGAATATCGTTTCCGAATATAAAAGTACGACGTTTATGCCACTCAGCTGCTGACCCGTAACAAGAACGCAGGTGTACATAAGTGCCTTGAAATTGGCCTTCACGTGGAGCAGATCCAACCAACTTGCCGCACTTCGATTAGCTTCCTCAACCGCTGCCTGATAGAGATCGAAGTACCATCGTAGTTGCAATTATAAAACGTATCGTATCATATCTCGCACATTCCGATGTAAAGATCGAAAGCAAATGTTCGTTCTTTCGATCGTGCGATCGCAAGAAACAAGAAAATGCTCAAATTTCAACCATTGTGACTAGAAACATTACGCTAATTAGCGAAATTGATTTTTTTCCTCGTTCATTAATGAACGAACAATTGAAACCACAACGTTCTGACAAAAATCTAATCTGCACGGTAGTTCGGGGATTCGTGGAATCTTTTGTTAAAATAATTGAATAAAACGTACTTGCATTTCATCGCATTCGGCTGTCACTGCATTTTTACTCTTCCGACGCAATCTAGCAAGACTATCGATCGCATCCTCCCGTCGATTTTTTCCAAGTAACCAATATGGCGACTCTGGCATCCAGAAAAAACAAGCAGCGAATAGAAAAGGCAAAGAGCCACATGCGATCCAGAGTACCATGTACGAGACGTAGGGCCCGATGCAGTAAGACCATAATAAACCAGCGGTTATGAAAAGTTGAAGAAACGAGCCCAGGGTACCTCTGATCGATGTCTACAAAGTGAAAAAAACAACAACAGAAAACACCCCCAAGCAAAATCAGGAAATAGTGAAAAAATCGGGGATAAGATCAACAAGTAGGAAAAACATTCGTCGTGATAAGACAGGAAAACTAAGAAAAATATAACAAACACGCACTTGTCGATATTTTACCCGTTGAGATACTCGACAACTCGTGAAATTATATGGCCTTGCAATACTTCTGATAAAGGTGCATAAAAAAGTCTCGCTAGAGTCTGATAATAAAATTTCCAATAAGCCATAGAACGTCGATTTATAGGAAAATCGATTATTTCATTTTTCGAGTCTCAGCGAATTTCTCAAAACTAAATGGAATCAGTGCTTCGAGTGGATTTTGCAAAATTTTCATTTGTTGAGTCATATTAATATTCGCTTCTTATCGATCACGTGATCACAAGTACATGGATTATTGAATTTGATCGAGTTGAAGTTCCTGTAAATATTTTACATTTCGACATCGTTAACCTTGGAACGGTAACCCGGGGTAAAAAACGACCCCAGGCGACTTTAAATCCCGCGCCCTTTCTCCCGTTTTTTTATCGTTTTACCGCATTTTTGACTGTTTTTTTGACTTCAAACAAAATCGCTCCAGGCTCACGCGATCCTGCATTACACTGAAAACAAAATTTTCTTGAAAAAGATCGATATTTTGTTCGATACGTTCGACTAAACGTTTTTTTGAATAATCCCAAAAATTGTGTCATTGCATTAAGAAATATTTTAGAAAAGTCTCTTCGGAAGCACATTTTTGTCGTTATACTCGTAAATTTCGTTAAAAACCAAATATACTGCCGAAATAACGAAAATTTTGAAATCATCTAAAAATATTTAGTTTAACGTATTCAACGAAATATCGACGATTTTTAACAAAATTCCATTTACAGTGTAGACAACAAAAGCATTTTTCAAAATTGGGATGATCCCGGGTTACCGGAATAGGTAAAAAAAAAAGTTACGTTCCAGAGTTAATTATTGTCTTTGGAGAAAAAAATGAATTTTATTACCTCCGCGATTTCACCAACGTACATGGGAAGAGCTGTGAAAGGTATAGCGAGGGCAAAACCCGAAATTAACCGGGCCACGTATATCTGAGCAATATCACCAGCAGTTGCAATGAGGGCCCAACCGATCGTGAACGGCAAAACACTTCCGAGCAATGTTAGTTTTCTTCCGAATCTAGTTGAACAATCAACGAAATTGAAATTAGCATCCAAATCGATTAATAACACGATTTAATTGGCTAAGAATTCACTCGGAGCTTTGCAAGATATTTCATGAAATTCTTCATGAGTTTGTCGATTAAAATGTTTGTTCAATACAGACTTTGGCCCAGCTGAGTCAAGACAAGCTCGAAGAGTCTCCAATCTATCAAAATTACGAGACGAGATCTGTCTCAATACTTTTTAATTATTCGTACGAAGTGAACGTTTGTCGATTACCTTTCGGTGACATATCCAGCGAAAAAACTGCCAAACACAGCGCCGAGAGGAACGAGCGAACCAATCCAAGAAGCTTCAGTTTCAGAGATTGGTCTTCCCACGGGATTATCTTCGTCCACTGGATCGGATTTCATGTATGGCAATACTGGACTGGTCCAACTTAGCATAGCTCCACCAGCGACGACACATAAATTCCCTTGAAATAGGAAATAATAAAAAAATATTAAAAAAAACGGCTATAATGTTGCACATTCGTAACGTCACGAGCTGCAGAATCCGGAGAACACAATCTCAATGAATCCCGCCCATATTTTGCATTCTTCTATTTTCATTCCAGACATTCGATCCCATGTGTTGCAGTCGCAATATCTCGTTATACGGCAACTGCGTGGAACACTGTGTTGTCAGAACATGCTGAAGATAATCATTTTTTGCGTCGAAGTAAAGCCGACATTTCCAATTATCGCGGGATTGCAATATGTTTTTTCTTTTCTATTATAATCTGGATGTCGAGTGAGTCATAATTTATTCAGCAATTTTTTTCCGAAGGGTTTCATGAATAGAAAAGTTTTTTGTTGACCAAATTCTTGAAAATTCAACGTATCGAGCGATCCGTTTTTTTTTTTTAAGATTTCCCTCCTGACGTCTGAGTTGATTTTTTCGCGAAGGTTCAGCACCCAATATTTCGGAGTAAAAAAAGTGCAAAACTTCGAGATTACGTACTGGCCCAAAAAAAATATATAAATGAAGGAAAAAGGGAAGTTGGACTGCGTTCGTTGTCCACGAAACAACTCTTGTTTGCTAAATTGGGTTGCGACTTTTTTTTACGGCCATTTCCAACTTTTTAGTCAGACAGAACGACTACAGGGTCCTTAGAACTTTTGATCAAATGACTGTGTCGCTGTTATTACGTCTGCGAGCACATCCAGACCAGACAAGAATTAATTAAGGAAGTTTGCTACATACGACAATATGATAAGAATTTAATAAAATTTTTCGATAACATTCTTTAGCATCAAATACGATGACACAATTTTTTTCAAATTTTTCGTCTACATAGTTGTCGAATAATTGGAGTTTACAATATGCAAAAGATATATCTATATATATCTGAATCCTATGCTTTTGCATGTAAACTCTAGTGTTCAATTATTCGAAAACTATGTAGAAGAAAAATCTTAAAAAATTTGTATATTCATATTTAATATTAACGAATATACTCACCAAATTTCATGAAATTCTAATCATTTCGAATTTTCCTATACTTTTCACAAAACTAATCATAGATTTTAGATTTTTATGCATTGCATCGACGGAGAAATGCCTCATGGCATTATTCGTTGCTGCTATTTCGTCTCTCTAGATTCCACTCCATAAGCAGATTTACATGATCACAAACGGACGTTTTTCATTATCAAATATCCGGCGAAACTCTCGGTCGACGTAACCCAACGAATTGCACACGTTTCGCGTGTGCCTCTTAGTTGCTTCAAGATTTCAAATCTTCGAATTAAATTCTTTCCTCTTCGCAGTAAGCTTTACAGTACAAGGTTGACCGGACAAAATTTTCGACGATTCATCAAAATTTTATCCAAACAACAACTTGACGAAAACGAAAGATTATCGATTTTTTGGTAAAAATAGAATTTAGAACGAATATTCTTCTTCGGTTATTGGGATTGGTGTTTTTACATTCGCGTCCTTGTATTTCGACTCGAATGCAATCGCTCGTGTGTAAGTCAGACCGCAGGTTTATTGTTTGATCTAGCTTAAAAGCTTGCTTCCTCCATAGCTAGGAGAATTTATGATTGTGGCTTACTGTCAAACTAAACTCCAGAATGTAGATGACGAAAAAATAGAAAAAAAAAAAAGTTCCACAATTTTCAAATTGTGACGTTTCCGTTTAGTTCTTTATTTCTATTAAATAGAGAAAATAATTATCAAATTTTCTTTTACGTAATTAGGAAGATTTTAACGAAACGAGAGCCATATTTATGGCATAAAAATAAATTTCATCACATTGAAGAAGGAGCATCGCTTATCGGTGAGCTCGATAATCACCATTCTGCCACCTTTTTTTGTCAATTATTCTGATCCGGTGAATAAAAAATTAAAAAATTTTCAAATATCATTTTTCTACAAAAGAATAATTACCTTTTTATGAAACGCGAAATTCGAACACATTTTTGAAAGTGCTCGATCGCGCGTGGAATCATTTGAATTCTCAGTCACTCATTCTCATCTCCGTAAAATTTATCTTTGCTTGTGGTAAAAATAAAAAAAACGATTCTACGTGGAGAAGCGAGTAGATTAGTTGTATATTTTCGATTCAGCTTTCGTATCTCTCCGAGGTCGTCATACTCGAAAAGTCATTTTTGTCATTCGTACATGGAATTATGTAAAATTGTACGTTTGAATTTTATTCTGTCAAACAACGACGAAATGTGAAGAAAAAATTTTTTTTTACCAAAAGAATTCAAAAGCACACACACGCACACTTTGTCAGGCAAATACGAATGACGTCGATTGGCCTGACATTATTTGTGAGTAATAAATAGCAAAGCTACTGTTAAAATTTCATTCGGTACGTTTATAATTTGAAAATACTCAAAAAAAAAAAAAAACGTCGTGTATGATTGATAGTTTGACGCTAACTTTTTGTGTTTTCACATTCAAGAGCAATGGGCATGAGAATATTTCAATTCAAACGAATATCTAATCTTTCGTCTAAATGCCAATCAGCGACGAGATATTCGTTAATCTGTCGATCGATCTTTTCGTATTTCCGCGAATGTCAAATAGTGCATGGTGAATTTTTCAAACTTACCAGCCATTGCCGCAAAATATTGGAGAATTTTCGAGCCCTCCTCCGTCATTTTGTGGCTGAATATTTATATCTTTGCTTTTCAAACTTTCTTTATTGATCGTCGCAGCGGCTATTCGGAGCTCAATAGATGCCCCGCACTATTTGGACGAGAACTGACTGACTAATTTCGTAAATTGTCTTATCTCCAGTCTTCGCTCTACGTTTGCAATAATTCATTGACTCAGTTGCTAAAGGTTTAGGAAATCTGTTGGTTGTTATATTCCCAATGCAATCTCTTAGGATATTGAATATCCTGATGTCTCAGGGTGGTCCCGCTTGCGTACAGTCTCATGCGTGACAACACTCTGGCGCTTCAATATTCCAACTCCGCTAATCCACCACTTGTTACGTTTTATACACGTGCCCCTCTTTCAAACCCTCCTCGAAAGTTTATATCAACGAGAATGCACATGTATCTTTGCGTGTGTGTATAAGTTTTCTGTCATAAATGAGTAGGTGGCAATTACAACGAGGTGGGGATCGTCCAGATCCACTGTGCGAAGCGTTTACGTATTATACGAACGATTATGTACCGGTTTTTCTATACCGATATGTTCTGTGACTGTGTACAAGTGACGATTGTTGGACGCGAAATATCTTTTTATTACTTTACTTACTTTTATCATTTCCTCGTGGACGAGTCACTGGAGTGGACAGTTCCTTATCGCTCCAAGATCAAAAAGCTTCTCTAGATAATTGTGCTCGTAAGAATTCACAGATTCCATCACACAATGAAATCGTTTTTACTCGCACGTTCGTTGAAACAAACGAGGTATGCGAATCGATCGTTGCGATTATTTTTCTAGCTCCGAGAGGTACGGAAATTTTTTCCAATGTCGGAACAATAAAATGTTGCTGTTTTTTCGAGTGTAAAGTTGCTTCGGAGTTATCGCTAGTGGAAACTTTACTTTTCAGCATTGTCGAGTCTGGGGCTTTTTACAACTTCAGTTTTCTTGGCTTATCATTTTTCAACTACGGTGGAGTGTCTTCGGAATTTCTGGGTTAAAGTTCAAACGTTACTCCGAGCTCTTTCCGCGACTATTTGAGTTTTCGTAATCATGGAAATCGCCCATCGACCAGTGAGCGAAATTTCGGAACGCGAAGACAAAGAACACTTTGAAATTCGTGGAATATGTTTAACCCTAGAACGGTAACCTGGGGTCAAAAACGACACTGGAAATGAAATTTTGTTAAAAATCGTCGAAATTTTGTTGAACACGGTAAACTAAATATTTTTAGATAATTTCAAAATTTTCGTTACTTTGGCAGAATATTTGGTTTCTAACGGAATTTCCAACAAAATTTACGATTGGAACGACGAAAATTAGCTTCCGAAGAGACTTTTTACAATATTTCTTGCTGCGATGACACTATTTTTGGGATTATTCAAAAAAACGTTTAGTCGAACGTATCGAACAAAATATCGATCTTTTCCAACAAAATTCTCTTTTCAGTGGACCCCAAGCGATTTTGAATCCCACGCCCTTTCTCCCGTTTTTTTTATCGTTTTACCGCATTTTTAACTGATTTTTTTACTTTAAACAAATTGCCCCAGGCTCACGTGATCCTGAATTAAAAAACGAAAAGAATGAGACCAAGTTAAACACTTTTCGTTAAATTCTACCGGAGATATGAATTTTTCAAAATTGGGGTCACTTATGACCCCAGGTTACCGGAATAGGTAAGAAAAAAAGTACAGGATTCGAAAATCGTCGATATTAAAAAAAAATGCAACGAAAAGCTATTTAATAAATATTACTCAGGAGCGATTTTTGTTGAAGCACCGCTCTCGTCGTGTCTAGCCTTCACCTTGCACCTGCTGACAGCTTCGATCTCATTGAACCATAAAGCACATTTAATGAAAATCCTGAATTAGTCGGTTTTGTCTCATTACGTTTACGTATCACAACGACGCGATTTCATTATCGAACCTGCGACCTCGACAAAAAAATATGAAATAGTTTGTCCACTTCGCTTACTGCGTATTATTGGAAACAAACATTTCTGCCACCGTCTCTCCCATTGGGAGATAAATGCTTGGTCCATATAAAAGAAGTTGACACTTGGCCTAGCAGTCGAGCTTTTTCCTTGTCGATCGATAAAGCAACACCAAAAATTGTCACAACTGGTGACTATCTCTCTCGCGCATCAACGATTACACATCGTTCACTTTCTTTGACTTTCAAAATCGATGAAAAATTTAATCTCGACTTGTCGATCGCCAAATCTAATGCCAAAGTAGATTCTGTCTGTTTGCTTTTAGATTTTACTGGAAAGAATGACGAAATGCCATTTACTGGCGACGAGAATTTATAAATCAACAGCTTATGAGTGAAAAATGAGGAACCGATAATCGTGACGTAGAATTCGACGTTTCTGGACTTGGATCCTGTTTCAATTCGCGTCAAATCGAAAACATAGAGACATACAAATTAAAAAATGTAAACAAATATCTTGCGTGAAAATCAGTCGCGAGCTGTGATCGATGGATTATCTTTTGGCAAACAAATCTGGATACGGATGAGTAGGACTTTCATATCAGATTTCCCATTCGTAATCGATCCATAGATACGTGTTCGATAAGCGAGAAGCTCGAGAACTGATTAATCATTTTTCCATCGAATCTGTACTTTGATTATTGACCTTGTTCTCGTCCATTTTCATGGGAATCGTTCCCAACGAAAATTCCCATATTATCATGTACCCGAGGACGCGATTTTATGCACAATGAATATCCAATGATTATCCAGCCCAAATCTACTCCGAAATTCCGCATGCACAGAATTAAATTGATACATAAAAATGTTTGCTTCAAAATGCATTTCATTTCAAAATGCGAGCTTCCAATGAACCCAAAGTTCGAAAATTCCAAATTGCTCGTTTTTGCCATAACACATAAAAATTCGAAATATTAGTCTGAACCTTTCCGAATGAGAATATCAAGGGCAAAATTTTTTAACCAATTTTCAAAGTGGCGAAAAAAAATCAGCAAGGAGGCAAAGTGAAAAAAAAAAATTCGGGCGCCCCAAAGCACCGTTGCAGAGAAGACCAACCGTCTCCGGCGCTAATAACTTGTAGTCATTCCTGCTCAAAGTTGCCTTGGGCTCATTAGGACCCCTGACAACAACGGAGAGTCAATGTTTATATTTTTTTTTCAAATTTATAAACAACCTCGGGACTGTGGAGAGAATTGTTGAAAGGAAACAACGTAAATCTTCGCATAGCTCGAAGGGTTACAATTTTGTGTGCATCATACGTCAATAGTGCATAATTTATTCCTCAGAAAATATAAAATATATGGTCGAGCTATTTTCCTATAAACGTGCTTACAATTAAAATGGTTCACTAATTTAAAATATAAAATTGTCTTCATATTTTTTTTACTATGTACAGCCTAAGTTGAAGTTTGCAATATTTTGTTTACGCGTTATGGTCCAATGATGATAAAAAAGTTCATCGTCTCGGCAATGGCTGCTTCATTATGTAGAAGCCTTTTCATAACGTGTCAATTTTGGTGAATAACTCAATTGATTATTTTAAACATTTTGGCGACTAAACGTTTCTCGATCTCTTTGGACTGATTCCGTTCAGTTCGAGCTGGATTTCTTGGAGGGTCTTTCCCTTCGTCTCTGGTAATGCGAGCATTGAAAAAACTGTTGAAATTCCCATGATAGCGGCGAAAATCCAAAACGTTGTGGCCGCCCCAAGACCCTCTTTCATCGATGGGAACGTTTTGGTCACGAGGAAAACGAGAAACCAATTGAGCATAACAGCCAGACTAGATGCTATGGCTTTAGTCTCTGCTGTGAATAACTCCCCCATCAACATCCACGGTATCGGTCCCAGCCTTAAAATCAAAATGTTTTTCATATCATTCTGCACAATGCTGATGATAAAATTTTACAAACTGGTATCGTCGAGTCTAATGACAGTAAAGTCTTCCTAATTAGTGACAACAACGTGTAACGTCAAACATTATCCAGACATTCCTGCAAAAATATTGTTTTTTTTTACACCATAAAAAATGAAAAATATTTGCACGCGATATTAAGGTTGGTTTTCGAATTTAATAAAATTTTGTACATTAGTAAATTAAAATTAAAAAATGATGCAGTCAAATTTTCAAGAAAAAAGATTGGTAGTTTCATAGTTTTAAGGACGTTGTATGACGACGGTCAAATCTAAATTTTTGTTTTCGGTTTTTCTCTCATACAAAATGGTACTTCTCATATAGAAAATTCAAGTTCGAAGATCAAACGATGCCTCACGGTTCCTAAGAGCATTTGCAACCTTCCGATCGAAACATTATTTTCAAACAACTGGGTATTTAAGGAGGTTGGCTACACACAACAATGTTGCGATGTTAAACGCATAGGAAAATTTTAAATGATTGGAATTTAATGAAATTTGGTGAGTATATTCTTTAGTATTAAATATGAATATACAAATTTTTTCAGATTTTTTTTCTACATAGTTTTCGAGTAATTGAGCACTACAGTTTACATGCGTAATCATAGGATTCAGATATATATAGGTATATCTTTTGCATATTGTAAACTCCAATTACTCGACAACTATGGAGACAAAAATTTTTTAAAAAATTGTGTCATCGTATTTGATGCTAAAGAATGTTATCACCGAATTTTATTAAATTCTTATCATATTGTCGTATGTAGACTGGAAATGAAATTTTGTTAAAAATCGTTGATATTTTGTTGAATACGGTAAACTCAATATTTTTGAATAATTTCAAAATTTTCGTTGTTTTGGCGGTATATTTGGTTTCTAACGGAATTGTTAGCGAAATTTACGAGTGGAAAGACAAAAATTTGCTTCCGAAGAGACTTTATAAAATATTTCTTGCTGCAATGACACAATTTTTGGGATTATTCAAAAAAAACGTTTAGTCGAACGTATCGAACAAAATATCCATCTTTTTCGACTAAATTTTGTTTTCAGTATAGCCAACCTCCTCAATCGAAAAAATGTGAAAATAAATGAACAACTTACCCCACGGAGAAAGCGATCATGAAAATGACGAGTGAGGAGAGTGGTAGCCAGCCGAGATTACTAACGTCGCTACCGTTCGCTTGTATCTTGAAGTACACACCAAGTGCGATTAGGCTGACTGCCATGATGAATGATGAGAAAATCAGGAGGGGTTTTCGTCCAGCTCTGTCAACTATGAGAGCCGCGACACCAGCCATTACCGCCTGCAGTTTCATAGTTCGATCGAGAATCGAAATCGAAAGAAAAAAATGTTGATTAATCGAACGAAATGATTAAAAATCAGATAAAAAGTATTTTTTACGCATTGTTTTCTTTGAGGAAAATACATTAAAAAAAAAAAAAGAAAACGAACCTGAACGAGGGCGACTACAATGGCAGCAATATCGGGATCCATATCGCTACCAGCAGCCTCGAAAATCGTAACGGTATAAAAAATGACTGCATTTACACCGGACAATTGCTGGAAAGCCATCATACCGAATGATGCCAGAACGGCTTTTCTATTACCCCGCGTTTTAATCAAATCGAATACCGAACTTTTTTTCGAAGCGCTGCTTTCCATCTCGGCCTCCATGTTCGACAATTCGACATTCGTGTCATAAACGTCACCACGAAATATTCCAAGAGCATGCGACGCCTCGGATTTTCTTCCTTGACCCTTCGTTTGTTTGGAAATTAATTAAGACATTTTGTAACGAAAATTTCAAGTTTGAAGTACGTTTTACGAACATTCAGAAATAATGAATATGATGATCAAATAAATGTCTTGGAACCCCAAAGGCATCTGGAGGATTTGGTAACAATAACACAATCTCGAATCGATTGACATTGACTTACGATTAGCCAAGTTGGAGATTCGGGCATAAAGAAGAATGTGGCGAGAAAGAGAACTTCGATGGCTCCGCAAGTTATTGCAAAAGCGGTGTAAGGAACTGTAGCCCCGACACCAAACGCCAGGACTATTCCAAGTGCTAGAAAGAGTTGGAACATAGCGCCGAGTTTACCACGAGCCGACGGTTCCGCGATTTCACTGATGTAAGTCGGAACAAGCACGCACGAGGCGCCAACCGCCGTGCCAACGATGAAGCGCGCCAGACATAAGAGCCAAACGGCACGAGCCAATATTATCATCAACCATGACAATAAAAATGGACCGGCCAATATCAAAAGTGCTTTCTTTCGTCCTATTTTCTCGGACAGTGTACCCGATGGTAGGGCGCCTGCTATAGCGCCAATTGCCAAGAGAGAACTCACCCAAGAACCTTCCTCCTCGGTCACCGGAAACCACGATCCTTCGGCGCTCAACTTTGGCAATACTGGCGACGTCCAGGCCAGAGCTGTGCCCACTCCGACAGCGAGCAGACTCGCTATCGTACAAATCATGCATTACTTTTCTTTTTCATTAATTTCTCAACTATTTCAAATGAATTATCAACTTCTTTATCGTTTTTATCCAATCGATTGAAACCGAATTTATTTATACCACAGAATCGATTAGAAAATGTATTTCTTCTTTGATTCCTTCGTACACTAAACTAGTTCATTTTTAATTGACTTGGTTAATAACTTTTGAAGTTATTCAAGGAAACGTTACTTTTGCTTCCTCATAGAGGAAGCTATATGACGGTGAAAATTTTTTTTCCCAGTTTTCAATGTCAATTTGCTTCGAATGTCCCAAAACATCGAAAAATCACATCTAGAAAAAATTTCCGGATGTGTGTGTGTATGTTCTGGCACTGTAAACTTCAAACGTTTATAACTCGAGAACGGTTTGAGCTACAGGGCTCACGTTTTGCACAGATGTTAATCTATACCAGCTTTTCGTTCTATGAGAATTTTGTCGGAATTGCTAGAAAAATACGAATTCTACGGCATTTTGAAATTTTCAAAAAAAGGGTGTCGACGCTCTAACTTCCGCAAATTTCAAGATTTCTTATCAATTTTTTTTTTATAAATAGAGTATCGTAATAGGAAGGTGGGTATGGAATTTGGGAAATATTGGTCGAACGGTCTAAATTTTATGGGTTTTCGAATTTTACAAAAATATTAGTTTCTCGAAAAATCGTTTAACCGCTTCAATTTTTACAAATGTTTTTTTTTTATGAATAGAGTATCGTAATAGGAAGGTTGGTATTGAATTTGGGAAATATCGGTTGAACGGTTAAATTTTATGGGTTTTCGAATTTTACAAAAACATTAGTTTCTCGAAAAATCGTTTAACCGCTTTAATTTTTGTAAATGTTGTAAGATATTTTGTATGAGTCTGTACTTCCTCTTTATTTAAAAATCAAACGAGTTAATCTTGAATAAATTTCGAGCGTCAAATAAACGAAGAAATTAACGTCGAAATGATGAATTAGGGAGTGAACGAGTATGAAAAAGAATTGTACAGACCGAGTCGAAAATTTTCACAAATACAAGTCGCGAATTTTTCTCCCAAGTGATAAAAAAACGACAAGCTTGGAAACTCGACCGAGCTTCAACGAAGTTAACGAAGCCAATGAAAAAAAATTCTCATCGTTAGAAAGTTGTGGTTTATGGATAGAAAAATGTTTGCAAAGGAAAGTATGGAAATGCATTGAATTTTTCAGATACTAATTGACAGTGTGGGCGACGCACGTAGGAAAATGAATCCAGTGAATAAAATTACCTGAACACGCAGCGAGATATTGCCACAATTTCCGGCCCTCTTGTCTCACCGTCGTCTCATTACCATCGATCATCCCCGTCGACTCCATTTCCCAATGGGAATTAATACGTAATTCCACCGAATATGAATTTTCGAACGTAATAGAAAAATAATGAGCTCTTTATTCGATACGTAGACGAAATCGAAGAAAGATGAGATTCTTTTCCTTCCGCTTTCTCAAACTTTTATCGCAATTCGTCAGGAACCGATACGCCGAGCCAGAAATAAAAAAGTTTATTAAAAAATGAAATTAATCTCGAAGAGAGAAAAAAACACTCGATTTACGGCGACGAGGAAAATGTCGAGTGCATCGAGGCGAATCCACGAACTAATGACATTTTCAACCCGATTATTCAGTCTTTTGAATTTTGCGCTCCCGAAGAAAATGATCGACGTCGAATGAATCTCGACGGAAAGGGTCATCCGTATAATACCGCTACTCGTACGATTGTACTTATCTCAACTAACATTTATCACTAATCGTTGCGACTTATCTGCTATGTTACCAGAGACTAAAAAAATGTATTTAAAAAATAATAAAAATCACTCGGAATCAGATCGGCGCTTCGCGTTTCTCGTGATAAAGTACAAACTACCTCTAATAGCTTGCGCATCCCACCTGTTTCTCTATACAACCATTTCCGTTTTTATTTTCACATTTCTCCCCCTTTTCTTCGCTTTATCACCCCCATCGACAACTTTCCACTTTTGTTGACTAATCTCGCTCGTCGTCACTCGAGTTCAGTTTACCCAATTCTTTTTCTTATTTTCTTTTTATTTTTCTATAACGTGGTACTGTTTATTCGCCTAATGTATATCTCAGTTCCTCACGTCTCGGGAATCCGTTCTGTGTGGTTAACTTTTATTTATTATCGACAACCCTGACCCAAAATTTGATGGGGAAAAATCTCGTCCATATCCGTTCGTATTCCCATAGTTGACGCATCAATTTTTTCTAATATTTTTACCTCGTTTTTGTGGACAAATCATCGAATCTGTCTTCAGACTTTTAGATTTCGTGTCCTGTCGATTAAGGTGATGGAGCAGTCACCTCGAATTTTCGAAATGAAAATTCTCCGTTGTCGTTTGATTAATCAGAAAAAGGCTCTGTCAGCCGACGCGGAACGATGGCAAAAATACGCTGACAGGGGCTTTTTTTAATTGGTGAAACCCTATCGAAAATATTCAATTTCGAAAATTGCAGCTATCTCTCTCGCACTCACGTGGCGAGAAAGCGACTGCTCCTTCACCTTAAGGACGGTGTATGCAAAATTTTTTATCGATAGAATTTCTTTTAATTTGCACCACACAAAAAGAATAGTGATGTCTAAATAGCTCGCGCAATTTAAAGAAGTTTCACCGTGTAGAAGTCCAGATATTTATTTATAAAAATCACAATTTTCAGTAGTTTCTCATAAGAGCGTGTGTTAAAAGTTGCAATTTTTAACATTAAATATTTCCATTTCTAAATGGTGAAGCCTCTTAAAACTTTGCATACACTTTTGTGTAACATCGAAGAAGCTTTATTTAGTTTTTCAAAAAAATCGGTCGTTAAATTTTTTCGAAATTTTGTTTATTATATAACAAATACAAATTACCTCGGACAATCTTGGATTTAGAGTATGTTGTTCCTTAGTCAATTTGTAACATTTTTTTTTAATGAACTTGGGCTCGCAAACCATTATTGTATGTAAGAAAAACTGAAAAGAAAAATTTAGATTTGACCGTGGCCATGGAATGTACTCAATAATTTCTAATTATTAAATTAGAATATTTACTTCTGCGCGAAATAAACGGAAGTCCGTTAACCAGAAAATTAACAGCAACTTCTCCGGTTGCTCGTTTTTCGTGAATCGTATCATAGAAACTACAATTTGGACTCAGCAGGTTGAACTTTTTGAAACGTCTACTTTTTATGGTTATGCCAACACGAAGATTTTGAAATACTCTCGAAATCTCAACTTTGGGTGGAAATGTACACGATTTTATGGATAACGCGGCTCATGTATGGCTGAAAAATATCTAAGGTGAGTTTTAAAACGAACTCGTGGAGATTAGACGATCATTATAAAGGCATTATAAAACCATAATTCGAAAAAGAATTTTCCTCAAAAGTTGTATCACTGAAACTGAAATAATATTTACTCGACGTTATTCCAAATAAAAATAGGGCCAAACTTTTACGGAGTGAAGAAAACGACGAAAAAACATGTTTACTTTTTGCTCGATTAATTGAAGCAGGTTCTCCAGGTTTCTTAATTACTTTCCGGATTGTGAACACTTTCTGTGCGAGGAAAACTGAGGATTGTGGAAATTAAATTTCCATCGTTCCATCCTTCATATTTTGCTGTAGAGTTTTCCATTTGATGTGCTTTCTTAATGCAGCAATGATCGTAGAATACTTGCCTGCAACTTCGAAATGTCATGTTTTACAGGAACGAGCTAAAAAAAGAATAAAGTCAAGTTTTATTTTTTTATTTTCCTCTCTTTTCTTCTTTTTCCTCGTTCCTCACTCTTTCTTTCTCCGACGACGAAATCTCGTTATCCGACCTCTCGAGAGACTCTTCTATCGTGGGCTCGCAGTTTTCACCATCAGTAACCGAAGCAAATTTTAATGTAATTACCCTCAGCGCTCTTGAGCGTGACCTCATTCTCCTCCTATATTTTCCTCTCCGCTCCATCTTGTAAGAGTAAACTTATATTTTCCTCTTTGCACACTTGTAACACAGTTCTGTTGTGTGGATGGACCTTCTCCTTGTGATAACTCGAAAAGAACAATGAAAATTTCCATCCTAAGTGGCGAGCCTCACTTTTGCACTCTGACAATTGAAAAGTCAAGATTCAGTGAAAAATGAATTCAATTATCATCAGAAAAGCTTTGCCCCTGTCTAATTATCGGCGGATCTCGAAAGGTCAAGTCTTTTCTCACAGTCAATTCCAGCAGCTGCGAGTGGGTCAACCGAAGAGCAGTAAAAAATCAGCTGTAATTTCCAGAAAAACATCGTCAAAATGATGGTCTCAATATTTTCTTCTATTTCATCGAAATTCAAGGACGTTGTATGGCGACGGTCAGATCTAAATTTTTTTTTTCAGCTTTTCTTACATACATAATGGTTTGCGAGCCCAAGTTCATTAAAAAAAGTTGCTGCAAATTGACTAAAGAACAACATACTCTAAATCCAAGATTCTCCGAGGTAATCTGGATTTGTTATACAATAAACAAAATTTTGAAAAAATTTTACGACCGATTTTTTTGAAAAACTAAATAAAGCTTCTTCGATGTTACATAAAAGTGTATGCAAAGTTTTAAGAGGCTTCACCATTTAGAAATCGAAATATTGAATGTTGAAAATTGCAACTTTTAACACACGCTCTTATGAGAAACTACTGAAAATTGTGATTTTTATAAATAAATATCTCGACTTCTACATGGTGAAACCTCTTAAAATTGCGCGAGCTATTTCGACATCACAATTCTCTTTGTGTGGTGCAAATTTAGAGGAATTCTATCGACAGAAAATTTTGCATACAACGTCCTTAAACTGCAAAAGCTCGAAAAGCCTGTCAAAATGTCAATTTCGACAGACCCCGTCGACCTCGCGGAGTCGATTTTTGAAAAAAATGTGCTGAACGAAAAATTGAAAATAAAAAATAAGCGGAAGGAACTGACACCGAGGAAGTACTTAGCGAGAGATAATTTTATAGCGCGAAGAACTCGATGAGAGTTGGCAATGAAAATCGCAGTGCAAATAAATCCACCACTGTAAACCAATATTTGAGAATGCAATCGATATCGGAACCTGCCCCGTGCTTTCGTATCAAGCACATACTTGGCTAAACGACTTTATCAAAGTTCTTGGCACACCAATCGAACAATAAGAAACTATTTTTCGTAATATGCCATTACCACTCGCGAGGGTGAGTGTTTCGCAAAGAATTCCACCGGAAATGACAGAGTGTAACGATTAATCATAAATGAAAAAAAAAAAGAAACGTTTCGAGCTCGAATTCTTCGGATGAAACTAACGAATCAGAATTTTAGGATCAATAGCGATAATAATGGTATAAAGAAAATAGAGGGATGATAATTATTTGCTTTTCAGCGTTCACCCATAAATGTGAGCGAATTTTAATTAAATTTTACTTTGTTGTAAGAAAAAGGAAATCTCAAACTTTCCGGTAACGTTTCCGAAGGCAGAGGAAAAACAAGCGATTAAAAAAGAAAAAGCCCAGAGTTCAGTAGACTTGCGAAAATATTTATTTCTCGTTTTAATAAATTCCTACGAAAGGAAATCCCTCCCTTACACCGTCCGCTGAATACCATTTTTAATCGTAAAAAATGAATGCAAAAAATATGTTATCTAGCCTAAAGATACGATTCGAGGAACGTTCCTCAGCTGAACTCGAGAGAACGACGCTTTGGAAAAATGCGAGTCCCGAGAAAGAAGGCCAAGACGTAGAGAACCATTCCTCGTCGATATTTCAAGTAATTCTAACGGCCATTGAGAGCTCAAGTCTTTTACTGACAATTAAAATTTGTGACAAATAATCGCAGAGAAGTGAATTATTTCTATCAATTTAATCGACCCCCTGCTATGCTCGAAACAGCACAAAAGGCAATGATTTCTTCCTCGTTCTATATTCCAAAATATAAACGTTCGTACAAATGGCGCAAATTCAAAAATTCTTCATAAGTATCGTGCAAAATGCAGTTTCACGCGATCTAAATTGTCATGTGATAATTTTTTAATATCTCCACCACATTCCATGCTGAAATTACGAATAATCGTCATTCTCGTGAGAATGTCATTCCTAACAGTCAAATTCGCTCATCGAAGTATTCATAGTTATATCTACGACATATGTGTATGTGTGAATTGCCTAAATTAAGTGTAGGAGAGAGGCGGACAAAGCAGAACGGCCGGGCGAAGCGAATTTACATTTTTTTTTTAAATGTCAAAGTTCTAAATTTCTTCAATTGAAATCTCATCGAAATTATTAGGTTTTTGAGATCTGGAAAAACAAACATTCCACTTTTTTACGCGGGCTCGTTCACTTTCCCCGCCTTTCTCCTAGAAAACTATCAAGGTTCCTACGTTATTTTGATACAATTAATTTTAGGATGTAGCTTTATCACTTGAGACGTGTGTACAGCTGCGAACGGACGAAATAAGTACGTTGAGTGCGGCGGTGATGAAAATAGACAAGTCTTAACACCGTAACAATAATGACGTCCGTTGTTTCTGTCGCGATCTTAAAAATAAAATATCGGGTAGCATTTCCATCCCTAAAAACGACCACGTCGATATTTTTCAACAAATACCAAACGTACGAAAACAATGACTCGACGTTAATCGTCTCACAGAAGAGTTTTCTTTAAAGAAAGTAAAAAAAACGAAATATTACCTAATAATACCTACGATAAAATCGTACAAAACAGAATCTCTTCTCCTTTTCAGGCTGTTACGAAGTTTCTATTTCGCATAGAAACATTCTTGAGCTTTCATAGACTTTTTAAAAATAATATCTGCAGCTCAAACTGTCCCTTTTTCAGGAGACATTTTTCCAACGCCGTTACACGCGAAAGGACTCGCGAGGATTTATCAATTCATCAGATCTTCAGTATCATACTGTACGTGAATATAAGCTTTCCCGTATCCGTTGTGTGCACGAGCTTGTATCTTTTTGCCAAAAGTTTTTCCACGAGATTTTTTGTTTCCGACTTGCTTCGGTGCGATCCCCATCGTATCGAAACCACCGCGATTCGTATCTTTTCCCATGGTATCGTGTCAAGAACCTGCACAAAACAATTCACTTTCATTGCATTTTTCAGGTTTCACATTTTTTTATATCGTTCTTTAGTTTTAACACGAAATTGCCAAGAGAATTTCCAGCTTTGACCTTCGGTTTTACGGAGGTTCGTGTCGAGATTTTTTTTCCATCAAATTCTCAGAGAATTGAGCACAATAAATGGAGCAACTCGAGGAAATATTCGTCGAGAATTATAGCTTCCCCTTGTGTTTATCAAGACAAAAAAATAAAATGTGACTTTTTTGTTTTTAGAGATTTTGCTGAGTACCTGGCCGTCTGGGGCGTCCGGGCTGTCCAAACTCAAATAATCCAAATTGGTTGCGTTATACGCAAGTAATACACTGTAAAGCGGAAAACACTTGATTCTGGTTGTAGGAAGGCCGTCGTCCGACGAGACAAGACTGTTGGGACCTTCGCCGAGCTTCGTAACTTGAACCTCCGATTCTTGATGATAAGTTATCTTGGAATAAAAACAAATTCGCACAATAAAATAACAACAAAAGCGGTAGAAACGAAAAATTCTTTCGATCCAGGAAGTACTTGTGATGTCTGGAAATTATTTATCGCTTGTGCTTCTCACCTCTTTCGTGTCCTTGTCAGTGCTGAGGCAAGCGTGAAGAACTCGAGACCCCCGATGCCTGCTGCTCTTTCGAGCCTCAAAAAAGCTGTGGAAATCCGTGAGTACGAGAACTCCTCGCCAGTCGTACGTCGATTCTAGCCATGAAGTTGTCGAAGGTGCTCCGGCCTGAAGAAAATACAAATTTACTCCACAAAATTCATAAAAACAAATTCGTACCTCCGAATTGTCAAATTAATTGATCGAATTTAAATCACGGCCAACGAAACTTTCCTCATTATTTCCTATTTTATCAATTTTTCGAAACATCCTAATTTTCTTAGTAAATTGAGTTTGTTAATTAAAAAACAATATCATTCGCTAATCGCAGACAAAGACAGTGCGAAAATTTTTAATTCAATCGGGAACGTCGAAAACTTCGTCATCGTACAATCTATACGTTTATATACGCTCGAGGGTACAGCTAGTTTAATATGAAAAGCGAAAAAAATTTTTCTAAAATTCTTCAAACTTTGATTTTACGAAAATCGCTACAATTTTTTTTTTTTACAAACTGGCACTCCAGCCACCGCTCATTATCTTCATTTTCGAATTATCTTTGAATTGGTAATGAGCTATTTTTAATTTATTATCATTTTTAAGTTGCTTGTGAACTTTGAAAGTGGAAAATCTGATGAAAAATGTGATTTTTTGGTTCGAGTACCCAAAAAAAAAAAAAAATCGGAATGCAATACAGCCCAAAACGGATTCTAATTCATGAGCTTCGTTCCTGTGACTGATTCATCAAAATTGGTTCAGTGATTTTTGCCTGAAAAGGGCACAAACACAATTTTGTGTAGGAGCTTATTATATATATAGAGAGATTAGAGTCTCACTCTACTGATGTATTCTAAATAGACTCCATCACGTTTTCCCTTGAATAAATTGGCGACGTAATTTTCCTCCGCAGTCTGAGTCGCGTTCGGAGGATCTTGTCGGGTCGTGGGTATTAATTGAACCTGCCGTATATACGCTATTAATTGAGGGTCGTCCATAGAAACGCTGTGAAGTACGTAATCCCTGGTCATGTTTGCATCGAAAGCCTGTCGCCTGGAAAACAAAAAAAAAAAAGGATCAAGTTTAAATCAATACCGCAGTGAATTCTGGATTAATTGGAAGGATTTTTTTCGCTTTCAATCGAGTTTGCTAACCGAGCTCTTCAACAAAGTGATCTCTGTCAAAAATTTCCTTGTTTTCAGAGTATTTTTCGTTACGGACTAAATTGTACTTTACTTTCGTTAATCCAACAAAAAATAAACATAACGCTGTCGTTTACGTTTCGCAGGAAATTGAAATTCATTTTGGAAGTGCCTTTGTGAGGAAAAAAATTGTGAGCTCAAAAAATTCGTCAAAATAAATAAATCGCCCGTTGGATTTGTTTCTTTCGTGTTTCGAGTAAGCCTCAGAAATTCTGTCCGCAGATTTTGAGATTTTCAACACTTTTTATTGAAAAAATCTCGATTTTTCGGAGATAAAAAAAAAATCTTGCATACCTCAAGGCAGCGGCCTCGCTCCACACGAGGAGTAGAGCCATTGCGGTTGAAAAGGCAGCCAAAAAGGCGAGGCAAGGTGCGAGTCTTCGCCACCAAGATTTTTTGTTGCTAAGATTCATTCCTGCGGTGGTCGAGGTAACCACGGACGTCGGAGCTATTGGCACCACGTTGGGAACCATTTGGGCTCCTACACCGGCCATTCTAAAAAAATAACAAAAATAACAAAAATTTCTATAACGTTGAATTTACGGAAGTTTTAATTCGTCAACGTTTGGAAACGAATTCCGTAACTTCATCGCAACTTGCATTTACACACAAAAATGTTGCCATGTTAAACGCATAGCAAAATTCGAAATGATTAGAATTTAATGAAATTTTGTGAGTACATTCTTTAGTATTAAATATGAATATACAAATTTTTTAAGATTTTTCTTCTACATAGTTTTCGAGCAATTGAACACTGGAGTTTACATTCATAAGCATAGGATTCAGATATATATAGGTATATCTTTTGCATATTGTAAACTCCAATTATTCGAAAACTATGTAGACGAAAAATTTGAAAAAAATTGTGTCATCGTATTTGATGCTAAAGAATGTTATCACCAAATTTTATTCAATTTTTCATCATATTGTCGTATGGAGACGACCTCCTTAATCTGCCGCAGTGCAGCCTACAATTCACCGGTCTTCTTCGTTTATACGAAACAATAGAAATTAATATCGCGAGTAAAATTAAATTGTGAAATGCATTGGAGAGGAAATTCTTAAAACTCCGGAAACGACGTTCTACCGTGCGCAACGTTTACGGTGCTATCAAACAACACAATTTTCGAATAAATTATTCTTGAGTGTACAGCAACGTTTATGAATGGTTGCCAGAGAACAGTTACGGATATCAGAGAGAGAGCGAGCTTTGGTTTTATTCGACGAAGCGCTCGAAAGTATTCAAGAATAATAAAGTTCAAAAATTCGTTGCATTCCAAAGGAACTTTGACATAAAATAAAAAAACAATGGAAACGGTGACTACGAACGATAAGAAGAAGCGAGAAATGCGACTCGGAAAACCCTCATGAAAATCTCTTCCGCTTGGAAAATGTCTAGCAATTTTTATTTATTTGGAAACAGCTCGCTGCACTTCCGGAAAAATATTTACAGGTCCATTTATTTTACGTATTCATATCTTATCGGTGGCTGTCATAACTCTGAGGATATATCGAGACCGCAGTCTTTACGAGCTGCTGGCAGTTTCTCTCTTTCTCTCCCACGATTCTCCGACGACTACACAATGCCCGAGCCTATGACGGCACTACCTGCGAGTTCTCATCCTTTGTCCCTCCTGCATGGGTAGAAATATTCTGCCAGTTCTCCTCGATGTTGCGTCTTACGACGACCGAAATTTTCGACAGTTTTGAAATTTAAATTTAAATCCGTTCAAATGCACTGAAATTAATTTTTTCTACTCGCTTTTCTGAAAACCTCGGAACCCCCGCGTTGTTTTCAACGTCAGGAGTCCCCAACTATGTCCTTGGTCCTGACCAATATTCTAGGACAACGTTATTGTTCAAGGGAGATCCGGAAAAAACACCCATCGAAATGGAAAGAAACCTATTTGTTGCGATTCGTGGGAATCGCAATTGTTGAAATTATTGAAACTTTTTCGATCCAGGGAGCAACAGCAATAAACGTTACGCACTAAAGATTACAAGTTCTTATTACAATGAGCAAAACAATTCGTTTTCTTATAAAATTGCAGGCAGAGCCTAAAATAGAAATTACGACGGTCCGGGTGCTACGAATACTTGAGAAAAACGCGAGTTACGAAAATAAAAGTAGTTGTTACGATGATTCGTTGAGACGATCCATTGCGTTTGGTTAGTAAACAGCAAAATATTCATCAGATCGACGAAGCGTCGATTTTACAAGGAATTAATATTCACAGCCATAAAAAGAACTTAAGGAGGTTGGCTACCCACAACAATGTTGCCATGTTAAAAGCGCAGGAAAATTCGAAATGATTAGAATTTAATGAAATTTGGTGAGAATATTCTTTAGTATTAAAAATGTATATACAAATTTTTTAACATTTTTTTTCTACATAGTTTTCGAGTTATTGAACACTAGAGTTTACATGCATAAGCATAGGATTCAGATATATATAGGTATATATTTTGCATATTGTAAACTCCAATTATTCGACAACTATGTAGACGAAAAATTTGAAAAAAATTGTGTCATCGTATTTGATGCTAAAGAATGTTACCACCAAATTTGATGAAATTCTTATCATATTGTCGTATGTAGCCAACGTCCTTAATATTTAACCGTTAAATATTCAATAGAAAAGTTGACTCACTTTGCTTCCAATTCCTTGGAGGAATCCAGCTTGATAACTGAAATAATACACCGATCCACGCTTGTATCGTTGTTTATCGATCTCGAGCGATCGATATCTTGGCACAATTGAACAATATATCCGGCGAATAAACCGCAACAATAAGCACCGATTATATATTCACTGTTGGATTAAAAATGTCGAAAGTTTTGGGTGCTGGTAAGACATTTTAATATAGCACGTTAAATAGTATTTAGTTGGGAATAATATGGAATCAAGAGTTTATTCCCATGAGAATGGTGGAGCAAGAGACGAGTCACGTAAAGGAACTGGATGTTGTCAGCTTTGGGTATTTTGTCGGTATTTTGCTTGCTCGAATGTCTACCACGCGGTGAGAAAGGAAGAGAGGGAGAGAAGGGGAAGAGAAAGACCACTTGGGATGACGAAGCTCGGCTATTGGATTCGACTCGTTTTTCTCTCTTCCACGTTTTCTTATATCTCTCTCTTTCTACCTCTCAACACATACATTTATAGATCCTTTTCACCGTCTCCCATTCGGCACGTAACATCGACTGTCCGTCTCCGTTCTTCTTTCACTTTTTCTTCGTTGTAATAACGCGTCTTCTCATTCGTTCTCTCGTACCCCACACAGCCTTATTGTTTACAATGTTATACAAAGTCAACACTCTTGCGTGCTGCTGTCGTCCATACAGACACGTACGTGTGTGACTGTATGTGTATAGTCTAATGCCGGGGTATTAAACTCTCTCGAGACCCCCCAGACGAAGATCCATGTACGCGCGTCGTTCTCTTTTCTTTTCCTCGCTGTCGCGGCGTAGGGATCACAGAAAAATTTACGAATATTTATTCATCTGTGGAGTAGCACCGCAACAATGCAACCGATATTCGCTTCACACAAAAGAATCATATAACTAACACAATGAGTGAAAGTTCTGTCAGCAATCCACATGCGATTGTACGCGATATTGGAGCATTTCGCACGTGTAATACTCTCATTTATCACGTTTTTTCGCAACTGTTGTTTCACGTCAACGGTTCGAAGCTTTGTCTCTGGTCGAAGGACACAATTTTCAAAAAAAAACTTTCAGAAACAACGCACGAAAGAGTCAACACCGATAACCCTGCTGGGATTATTCACGCTCACAGGATAAAACAGATTTCTCAATATTTACTATATATATGTTTTGCACGCATCTTTAAAGGAATCGAGTTGTAGATTTGAATGTTTTTGTTATTTCCTTTACGGAGATAATGAAAGACTCACATAAACATTCGTGATGCACGCTTTCGTGTAAAGTATAAAAAAACAGACTGTATTTTCGAGAGACAATATCGATGAATTCTAAAGCACAAAAGTGTTCGGTTCCTCGTGGAATAGACGCGCGAGGCACGATGTGCGTGCGAACACACCGCGATGTCGACGAAAACGACTGAGAGGGAAAGGAATAACAGCACCAGCAGCAGCAGCAGCAAACCAGCGAAAAAAAGGAGAATCGAAGGCGCGTGTAAGTGTGTATGTGTGAGGCTGAAAAGTCAGGCGGAGAGAAAGAGAACGCATACCACCGGGCGGTAGAGTTTTTTTCTGTTCAGTCGAAGAGCACAGGGCAAGTTGGCAAAGCCGCACGTCCGACGTTCTTGCTTTTACAAAATACTTGGCTACTGCGTGCGGTGGTAAAGGAGAACAAAAGGAAAATAAGATCGAGTAAAAAAAAGTTTGCTGCTATATTTCTCGCTGGGTCGCATCGCTCGAAGGCTCGTGCGAGGGCCGACTGGCGTCGACGAGGCACCGAAACACCTGGAAACCTCGCTGAATCGACGATATACCCTGCTGCACAAACTCGCTTCTTTACTTTCGTGTTATACTGAAAAAACGGAGAAATAAAAAAACATGCACCTACACTCGCGTAGTCACGTTTAGAATTCTTCGTCCTTTTCCATCTTTCGCAGCATATTCCGACGTCCCCTTTCTCTTTATTATATATCCAACTCCTCGGCCTCGTCTCTAGTACCCCCACCAACCTCCTATTAAGGAGGTTGGCTACATACGACAATATGATGAGAATTTAATAAAACTTGGTGATAACATTCATGAACATCAAATACGATGACACAATTTTTTTCAAATTTTTCGTCTTCATAGTTGTCGAATAATTGGAGTTTACAATATGCAAAAGGTATTCCTATATATATCTGAATCCTATGCTTATGCATGTAAACTCTAGTGTTCAATAACTCGAAAACTATGTAGAAGAAAAATCTTAAAAAATGTGTATATTCATATTTAATACTAAAGAATATACTCACCAAATTTCATGAAATTCTAATCATTTCGAATTTTTCTATGCTTTTAACATGGCAGCATTGTTGTGTGTAGCCAACCTCCTTCATCTAAATGCATACTCACGTATACGGAAAACACTACCAAGTGCTCGTGTGTATTAGGGGCCGGAAGTGCTCGATGATGCTGACTGGCTTTGACACACTCGCCGTATCCATAATCCGACTGATTAATCGCTCTCAATTTCAAATTCAACTAAATAACCGCCATTTCTTTTGTAACATCGAGCTAACTGAACTAACCCTTTTTCATTGGTCGTCTTCATAACATACCAAGGAACACTACACCGCGAGGAAGAATAGAACTCTAGAGCCTGCGTTAGAACGCCGAGAGCTTCGTGTTTTTGTTTCTATCCTTTCTCCGTTGCCCTTGTACCTATGACTACATATATTTTTTCTTGTTTTCGTGCTTCCTACTCCATCGTACCAGAGTCTAGCGGAACGGAAAATAAACTGCGGCATGCATCGCGTAAGTGTAGATTTTTATTCGTATATATTTGGGGTCACCGCGTGACAGATTATCGCCACAATTTTCAGTAATTCAGCCCGACGTTATCACTATACTTTTCTTCACTGTACATTTCCTCTTCGCTCTTGTAAATCTCATCACTACATACTCGTAACGCTCTTTGAGCTATAGTGCTCTCGTACTGCGAACCAAGAGAATACAAAACAGCCAACGAACCGACATGCTCTTCGGACAAACGGAGCGTGTGTTGCCGCAGGTAGAGAAAAAAAAACACAGAGGTTCTCACTCAAATCTTTTTTCATCTCGTACACGGAATCCACAATTTTTCCGTCCTTCCTATATCCATGTTTCCGGTCGTAAAAAAAAGACCGTTCATATATTTTATCCTTTCGTTTCTCTCCTTTCGGACTTTTCAGTGCAGACTTTTCTCATCGGGCTTTCGTGAAACCTCGCAAACCTCTTTTTCTTTTCGAAGCTCAAATAAATCGAGATATGCTTCAAAATTTTCATATCGATCTTACAAACAACGACGGAAACAAAATTCGTAGCGAAGGATTTGATACATGAGGGTTAGGAATTCGTTCGTACGAATTTTCCGAATTGATATTTCCAAATAAGTCCGTTGGGGAGCTGGAGAACCGAAAAACTTACTGTATTGTATCGCGAACGATTTATGGGAAGTGTGAATTTTATGGGTAAACAATATTGGATGGGATTGCATGGTAGCTTCTCAAATTTTCGCCCCTTTTACCTTCATCTCACAACTTCTCATTTTGAATTCTATTTTTTTACTTCGGTTGCCTCGAATCGAAGCAAAATATTTCTCGTAAATATTTCGATAAATTATCTCAATATGGCGGATTCCCTTGCAGGCTGCAAATGTAAAGACTGCTCAGAGCTCGTTTCGATTTATTAAGCCTGGTGACCTAAGCCATACACCACACAGAATTATAAAGATTCTAATTGTTTCCATGACCCACATACACACACCTACAAACCCGGAAATGCATTTTTTGCACGACGACAGTTCTGCTTTCTGTTTTTCGAGTGCGCCAGCTAAATTGATGGATCGGAGCATTAAGGGGTGAGGCTGAAATGATTATGCAGTGGCAGGTACTAGAACACGAATATTTCGCAGAAAATTTCAAACTTTCACAACGCGAAAATAACGAAGGATGACGAAAATAGCGAGGCCAATAGTTTGTGACGAGCTTCGAGGCGTGTTGAGACACAAAAAATCAATGGGAGCAGTGAAGACTCGTGAAACACTAGGGAAGGTTGAACCCTTTGAGCCAGAGTTTCCCCTCACGCGTAAAATGCCTCGACGTTGAGTTTATGGGGTTTTCAGGGTCGCTAATTACGAGCCCGATATCGGAATCCAAAAATTATCGTCTTTCCATTAATTTTTTTATCACGAACCACTGCACGAAAAATTTCGATTTTTTTTTCTCCGAAAATCACTTCGAGTCTGTGAACAAATGGCCGTTCCAATGGCCTTGATACTAATTTAGTAGAAAATAAAGTTTTTTATGAAAAAGTACAAAATTCTATATTATTTCGAAAATCGACAAATAATAACCATTTGTTTGATTTTTTTTTACTGTCACGAAAGTTTCAGGTGTTCGCGTAGACACTTCAAGTGCACACACCCTATAAGTACATATTGGGTCAATCTGACCCAAGGCGTTTTCCTAACCGTTGTATTCCGATAAAAAAGCATTTTTTGTTTTTGTTTTTGTAGAGAAATTTTTTGTAGTAAATTATCCATTTTTTATGGCCCTACATTTATTTGTTAACGAAAATGAAAATTAACTCTAGAACGGTAACCTTATTTTTTTTTAAATCTATTCCGGTAGCCTGAGGTCATAAATGACTCCCATTTTGAAAAATCAATATCTGTGGTAAAATTTAACAAAAATCATATCTAGAAAAAATGTCCGGATGTGTGTGTGTGTGTGTGTTCTGGGACTTTAAAATTCAAACGTTTATAACTCGAGAACGGTTTGAGCTACAGGGCTCCCGTTTTGCACAGATGTTACTCTATACAAGCTCTCAATTCTCTGAGAATTTTTTTGGAATGGCTAGAAAAATACGAATTCTACGGAATTTTGAAATTTTCAAAAAAAAGGTGTCGACGCTCTAACTTTCGCAAATTTTAAGATTCATTACTAATTTTTTTTTTATGAATAGAGTATCATAATAGGAAGGTTGTTATTGAATTTGGGAAACATCGGTTGAACGGTTTGAATTTTACGATTTTTCGAATTTTAAGAAAATCTGAGTTTTTTAAAAAATCGTCCAACCGCTCTAATTTCTGCAAATTTTGTAAGATATTGTGCATACGTCTGTATTTCCTCTTTACTTCCTAAAAAATTTGTCGAAATTATATAATTTAAATGCAAATACAAAAAACGCTGCAAATTGAAATTTGGAAATCTCGATCACGTGAGCCTGGGGTAATTTTGCTTGAAGAAAAAAAATTAGTCAAAAATGCGATAAACCGCGATAAAAAACGGTAGAACGAAGAGAGCAGAAAGGGCGCGGGATTTAAAGTCGCCTGAGGTCGTTTTTGGACCCAGGTTACCGTTCTATCGTTAAACACCAAAACATTCGTTGCGAAAAAATCGGTGACAGGAAATTGTTGGCGTTAAAACGACCGAGCATTTACTCGAAGGGTTAAAAATAACTGGGACCGAGATTTTCCTACAATGGCTGAAAGGGTTTTGACAAAATAGCAGCACACCAAACTTCGACTCAATGGAGCAAAAGTTCCATTCGATATATATACGAGTGCAGCGTTCAGAGTTATTCGCAAACAGTTTTATTGGCAGCTGCAGGTCGTAAAAAAAGTTTCGATAAGCCATACGATATGCGGAATATTCGAAACCACTCGATGGAGGAATGCGCATTCAAGAAGCATGTGCAACTGCCGTACATCTGTCGAACCGTTGAAGGCTCAGGCTCCGATTATTCGTCACAGTCGAGTGATAATATTTATACCTGAATTTCGTAAATTTAGAGAGCAATCGCTGCACAAAATAAAATACGGTCATGTGTATCTTTTGCATTTTGGCTGCCAATTCGAGAATTATGAGAAAAACTGTAAACGAATGTTTCAGTGCCATTGCAAAAATATAAATCAGGTTTAGATGGAAGAAATGATTTACGGGATAGTAGTGAAGCGTTGCAGAGATACAGCCGTGTGTGAATCTCTAGCCGACAGACCGGCGTCGTCGTCGTGGGCTCGACAGCGTTTTACCACCGTAACGGTTATTGATCCTGAAACTCGAGCTCTGTGTCCTATTATTCGCCGTAACTCTCGTAACATCGTGTATACATGTATCTACTTTTATATATACGTCCATAACGTATATACAGGCGGCCCGAGGTTGAATGATCAATGCAGTGAACTCGACAGTGCTCTGGCTGTCGAATCAAAGAGCCAAATGTTTTTTTTTTCAATGAGATTTCGTCCTGATGAGTAATCGATTTTTAAAGTTGATGAGAGTCGATTCTTTTATGGGGCATACTAAGAAAACGGTGAGAGATAGGATAAAAATGCATAGGACCAATTTTGTAGAGCGAAAAATATGCTAGATTAAAGGTCATTACAACTTTTTTCGTATATGTGATATTTTGGCGGAAAGAACGGTTGAAAGAAAACTTGCTTTTCAGGCTCGCACTTTAAAAGATCCAATGTGCTTTCTTTCGATGGTTTCTCTAGGGGAAACTACCAGAGATCGAGAAATGTTCGTAGGAACTTTTTTGCTGGAAATTTCATAATCTACAACATTGGTCCTATGCAATTTTACTCCATCTCCGACCGTTTCCCCAGGGCGCGTCCCAAAAGAGTCCAATCTCGTGAACTTGAATTTTCGATGAACCATCAACAAAATATCTGATTACTATATGGCACGAGGCTCTTCCCCTCGAAATCTGACGCTGATCCTATGCTCACAGTGTTCTGGCCAAATCAGCCTTTATTGGCAATGCCAATCCAGAGCCATGCATTAACATTATTGCCGCGTAGAAAATCGCATATTCAGAAGATTAAATTCATCTTGGTTGTGGACAACGTAGTGCGAACCTGTCGTAATCATTTCGAACACAAGATTCTCTCAAGGACGATCGAATACAGTAACACAAATGGAAAAGCAAAGTTCCGAACCAACACCAATCGATATTCCCCTTTGAACGCACGAGTTTTCTCCCCCCCCCCATTACTTCGGCCCCCATACACTCGCTCTTCTCATTCACCAACTAATCGGCCACGACGAAACTTTATTTTCGTACTCGTCCCTATACTCGAACATCTCCACAGCTACTAAAATTCATCTTCTCATGTTATTGTGTACACGAAAATTCAATTCCCTACAGACTGAATAAACCCTAAGAGGGATACCGCAAATTATTTCCAATCGAATCGTCTGTACTCATTCGTTGAAATTTTTCAATGTTTGCTTTTGACAATATCGAAACTTGTACACTGAGTAGAAAACGCCAAACACTTCGGAACACCTCCGACGAGTTTTTCTACGACAACAGTCATAGAAAAAAGAGTCTCTGTTTTTTTTTCGTATACGTTTTGTTTTTTGGATTCAATGAAAACTATTATTTATTTATTTCAATGGGAGGAAAACATTCGGGCATTTCGAAATGAAAAAAATTTTTTTTCGGTCTTGCGTGAGACAAAAGTAAAAATTGATAAAATTATGAATCGTAGAAGCTCAAGAGTTTGACGTTTGTGAATTTTATTAATTATCTTCGCTGCTAATTCGAGCGACCACGTTCATGTTCCAGGATCAAGTGCTATTCGCATCGTGTACAAATTTTCCGATAATTGGCAAGAGAACGAAAGTTAAGGACACAAACGGTACAGAGCTAATGAACGAGATTGACAATAACGACGTTTACGTTTCAAGCAGAATCTTTGCATCCGAATCACCAAGAGCTTTTTCAATTGAGTTTTGTTTTCGACGAAAAGTTCCTGAAAAAAAGAATTTTTTTGACCGAGATTAGTTTTGAAAGAATCGTTTGTTTAGGATCGTGAGTATGTCACTTTTATTCGCTGTTTTGAAACACGAAACGACGTATTTTCAGAGGCAGATTTTTCGTCATGAAAAGAACATTAATCGAGAAAAAAAAGCAGGAAAAAGCGAAAAAATTGATGGAGAAGTTTTTTTTATGAATGAGAAAAATTTTCAAGGGTCGCACTGCCGAAAGTTAAGATGACAATATAAGACAATAAGGAACTGTGTTATCTCTCGCTTGTTGGTTGATTTTTTTCCTCTAAGTAATAGTCGCCCTCATAGTTCCCATCGTGTTCCGCTATAACGCCAGATCTTGCTCCTGCCTTTCGGAATCTATATGTATACGTAACACGCATACCCTTCTCGCGTTTTTACATGCTTCAATTTTTGCCTCAATTTTTTTTATTCCACAATTATTTTTCGTTTTATTCCACAATTATTTATTCCACACTTACTCGGTGAACCTCTATTTTAACGTGAGTTCCGAACAGACAGTACACAGTTTTTAAAACATTTAGAAAAAATCCATTGCTGTCGGCGGGAATCGAACCCGGGCTCTCTGGTTGTGAGCCGAGCACGTTACCACTGGGCCACTGTCTCCCCTTGTCTTCCATATATTTTCCAACCTTTGGCAAAGTCTATCGAGCTTACCCTCTTCTCTCCTGACATTCTCCGGCGAGATTCATTAACTCGCGGTGGAAACGTTTCAGCAATCTAATCACGTGGAATTCTCTTCCGATTGGTAAATACGTTGGACCCTCGTTAGAATTGAGTTTCGAAAATTACTCAATTTCTAACAGTTTCCACACTAAATGTAAAACCGTTCTTTTACCACAGCAGAGTATGCACAACCGATCGTTTCCAAATTTATTCCAAGTATTTCTATTGATTCGTTGTTTTGCTATAATTATCCAACGAAACGAAAGTTTTATTCCATGAATTGTTCAAATAAAATAAACGAAAACATCTCAATACGCCGAAAGGCAACGAAAACAAAAATACAAAGCAACGTACCAAAAAAAAACAATTTTCCTAGGGGCAAATTAGTTAAGCATAAGCATATGTAAATAAAAACAATAAAAACCCTTGAAAAAAAAAACAAAAAACGAATTGCTCACTTTGTTTAATGCTGAAAAATTTTGTACGCTTAGCGATTAAAAAATTCCATCAGAATTGGCGAAGAAACGAGGCAAACAGACGGAAATTTGACATGGAAAAAAATCCTGAACGAAAAAAATCTGCTGGCAGCACTTTTCGTGATTTTTATCGTAATTAATTTGAATGTCATCATTTTTAGTATTTCGGAGCGTCGTTCATGGCCCGTAGTCAAACGAATACGATTGAGTGGCTTTATTTATAGAATTAAATGGAAACGGTAGACTCCGCTGTTTCCAGCTTAACGTGAAAATTTATTTGCATAAAAGTGGCGTTTGCAAAGAGATGCTGCGGGCAGAATCACCGGAAAACCGATATTTAATTATTAGTTGAATATCGAACAGAATCACACGGAAAAGTATTGGGATAAATGATCCGAAGCAAACGTCACCGACGAAAAGACAGACTTTATTTTTTTTTTTCCGCACTTTGGCAATATAAATGGCCGTGCCAACTTTTGATTATTATATTTTAGTTCAGAGCTTCCCCAAGCTTTAATAGCCCTCGAGATAGGCGTGGGGTCGAGACGATATCGATCAATGGGTGGCGAGAGCAGAGAAAAAGGGAAAACAAAACGAAGCGCGAGAATGAGTTTGAGGGAAAAAAGTGGTGAGGCTTGGACTGGCATCGAAAAAGGAGCTTGTCACGTATTCAGTGGGAAATATCGTTTAACCACGTAGAAAGGGCGTCACATAGCAACTATCATCTCTACAAAAAATTACCTCATGATTGTGTAGAAATTGGAGCTCAAAAGAGCAAGAAAAACTCGTTGAACTAATCGCCGAAGCTGAAAGTGCGAAAATCAATGAAAAAAATGACATCCCGATTGATACGAAGCTCGAAATGTTATTAGAAGCTTGGGAAAGTAGTTTGAAGTAGCGGAAAAGAGAAAATACGAGTAAAGCCTGTGGATAGTATGGGAAAACGTGCGTTTAACGTGAGTTGATCCAAAGCCTCAACGACGCAGACGCTAAAAAGCTTGTGAGGGTTCAGAACAGAAGCATCCTCGATGCCGCGACCGCAGCTATCGGTACTCACTTCCGCGACAGCGCCCGACCTTGCACGAGGAACTCTCTGCGCTCGTAAAACATAAAAAAAAAACCATCATAAATGATTTGAGAAGTAAAATCGAAAAATTCATCTTCGTTGTAAATCACTTGAAAAATCTTTGTGACTTTTTATTAATTACGCCGAGTTATAATGGTGTGAGTGTTTTTATTATTCATCTGCTCTAACGACGTAGAAAAACAAATTGAAATATATAAGTTGCTAAGATGACCGAGAATAACGAGCTATTCGATAAATTTGTTAAATCTACTGGCGGGCTCTCGTCCAAGACGTCGCGACGTGTTTTTTCCAATACTCGGCTTCCAACACCCTATCGCGTGGAACACTGAATACATAAAATGGGTGGAAACCAATCAGCACGAAGCATTCCAACCCCCGGCGAAGAAGGTTGGAAAATAAATAATTATTCATCAGTTAATATTTTATTTTATGTTATTGGCTTATTCGTGCTTATCAAAACCTTTGAAAACGACGTTCAAATAATAAAGGAAACTCGCTAAATTAACAGAATATCGAGCGAAGCTGCCAGTGAAACTCTATGTTCATAAATTCTGTGTCATTCTTTACCACGAAACGGTATTATGAATCAAAACAATTCATTTATACGAAACGTCAAACGCATGTAGACTCGAGAAAAAAAAAAATTTTACAAGCTTTTCCTCTCTTTACCTTTTTTCTCTAAATATGGATAATTACACGCTTAAAGGACAGTTATTACCGTGAGTCGATGTTACATGAAAATGCCAATTTCAGTCCTACAGTAACGTACATTGCTTATGCTCCTTTCATTTGATAATTGACACTTGTATGAATATTGAGTACGTTCGAATGGAAATTTACAATTCTCACATCAGTGTTAAATACATTTGCTAATGAAATTGACTTGGCAGTTATTGCAATGCACGATATGGGTACTTGGTAACGATTCATAATGAATTTCTCAGAACGTATATATAGGAATTCGTTTAATTACAATTCCGACTCCAAAAATGATGTTTTTGTGTCGATGTTAATTTTATGATTGAATTTCTGGACTGGAATTCTGTTTTTTTTTTGTGTTTTCGTGTTTCTCTGTAAGGTTACCAAGTGCATTGTTAAACATCGTTATTCAAACTGGTGCATATTTGGTTTATCTTTCGATTGCATCAATCGCCAAAATATTAAGATAAAAATGAGAGAAATTGTTTTCAGTTTTTTAAATATTTCCCAAGTCAGAATCGTTAGAGTAAATTTAATTTTGTGTACAGTCGTTTCCCTACAACATTCGTTTGCAAATTCGTCAGTCAATCCTGCTTGATACTCGGTTCTTACGTTTTTTATTGTTCACAGTGAATTTCGATCATTTTCAAATCTTGCGAGCCATCGGCAAGGGTAGTTTTGGCAAGGTAAGAATCATTTGAATCGACATCAATCTGGAAATCTCAGTGCACTCTTTTTTTTCTGTAGTTTTCGATCGTTTTTTTTTTTTCATTTTACAATTTTTTTCAAAATTTTGTCTGTAACCCTTTGAGGATTAATTTTCGACCAGCTTTTTTTTCTTATTGCAATTACCATTAGCCCCTTTGATCATGGAGCTGGGTTTGGAAACTAAAATAATTAATATTGAAGTTAGAACTTTCAACACTCATCGCATGCATAAGCAGGCCTGAACTGCACTTCGAACTACGATACACCTGTAAAAGTTTCTCACGTCTAACGTCGCGTCTCAGCGTGATTTATTTATGCATAGAGCGCTTAACTTTTCTATGAGATTATCGCGACTGTGCCTGATTGATTCCGAACGGTTCGTCGAATAATAAATTCAATTCAAGTTTCAAAATCAAGTTTCTCAACCCTCCAACCTCACCGTTGAGTTATAATCGTGGCTAAACCTTTGAGTACAGTATTTTTATCAATTATTTTTCCCAACAGTGATCGTTATTTACTTTCAGTAAAAAATCCAATCAAGATCACTACATTTTTTTCGAATTATTCTCCGAACACTGATGTTTTTTAATCAACGATACGAACGAATTTATTTATTTATTCAGTTTTTTTATTTCTACTCGACCGAAGGTTTGCATCGTTCAAAAACGTGATCGTACAGGCAATATGTACGCGATGAAATACGTTCACAAGGGTGAATGTGCTGAAAAAGGTGCACTGAAAAACGTGGCGAGAGAAGTCGAGATTCTTTCAAAATTGGAGCATCCTTGTCTCGTGAACCTCTGGTTCAGCTTTCAAGGTGAGTTTCCAAGTTCAAACGATTCTGTATTCCCCTCTTGAACGTTAAAACACTTTGATCTCATGCATTCACGTCGTTTTTCTTCAAACGATTAAATTCTATTTCTACCTAAGTTATTCACGAAACTCTGAATATTCGATCAATCGTTGGAGCTCTTGTTACGAAACACCGGATGAATTATATAGAGGAGCATTTCGTTGATTTCTTTTCGCAGCTTTTTCGATTCAATGCCAAACCTGGCAATTGGATTTTGGAAAGAGTCTCATTGACCCTCCATGCATATAACAACTGCATACACTCGATATTTTCATGGGTTCACAAATGCAACGTTCAGCTGTACGAAACCTAACGTTACAAATATTCCACTGCCTCCAAAATTCTTGCTCGTCTATAAATACGTGTGTTGCCATATTTGCTTAGCTTCGTTTACCCTGCTGTTCAATGTTAGAAAATATATCACAGGTTTACTCTGGAGCGTACATGTTTTTCAATCGAAATGCAAATTCCTACCATTACATGAAATATAGAAGTTTGTCCTTTTATTCACAATCGCGACCACAACGAATTTCTATCATTTTGCTTCCTCATAGAGGGCGCTGTGTGACGGTAAATTTTTTTTTTTTCAGTTTTCATGTCAATGTGCTTAAAATATACCAAAAAATCGAAAAATCATTTCTAGAAAAAATGTCCGGATGTGTGTGTGTGTGTGTGTGTTCTGGCATTGTAAAATTCAAACTTTTGTAACTCGAGAACGGTTTGAGCTACAGGGCTCCCGTTTTGCACAGATATTAATCTATACAAGCTTTTCATTCTCTGAGAATTTTGTTGAAATTGCTAGAAAAATACGAATTCTGCGACATTTTGAAATTTTTAAAAAAAGGGTGTCGACGCTCTAACTTCCACAAATTTTAAGATTTACTACTAATTTTTTTTTTATAAATAGAGTATCATAAAAGGAAGGTTGGTATTGAATTTGGAAAATATCGGTTGAACGGTTTAATTTTCACGATTTTTCGAATTTTACAAAAATCTGAATTTTTTAAAAAATCGTCCAACCGCTCTAATTTCTGCAAACTTTGTAAAATATTGTGTATAAGCCCGTACTTCCTCTTTACTTTCTAGAAAAATTGTCGAAATTATATAATTTAAATGCAAATACAAAAAAGGCTGTAAATTGCTTTTTCAAGATGCTCAAGATGCACGATGGTTCAAAGCTTCCTCTATGAGGAAGCCAAAATTAAAAATACAGTTCCTCATAGAGGAAGAGTCGAAAGTTTTTCACGATTGCTGAAAAATAAATATTTCGAGATTTTTGGTCTCGAAATTTTCATTCGATCCCAAGGGATAAAATGATAATTAGTGAATTTATTCATTTTATTCATTCGATACATTTTTCAATTAACAATTACCCTATGGCTTCACTATATCCAATTGATTAGCTTTGTTCCTTCGTAACTTTACGATACGATGGAGCCGTTGCTTATGCTTTGTTCCACTTGACAGACGAAGAGGATCTCTTCATGGTATCGGATCTTTTGCTCGGCGGTGATCTACGATATCACATACAGCAACAAGTTATCTTCACCGAGGAGAGTATCGCTCTATACGTCGCTGAGATCGCCCTGGCTCTCGATTATCTCCAAACCCATAGGATTCTACACAGGGACATCAAACCGGACAACATCCTTTTGGACGAGGAAGGTAAGATCAATCATAATTACGTTAACGACATTAACGATAGGCTCGATTGCTTCCAAAGTTTCAACACGAGGACGACGGCCCTCGAACAGTTTTTTGGAAATTCAGATATAAGAACGAGACGAAGAGCTAGTTTTCTTTTCGATTTTTAAGGACGTTGCAGGGCGACGGTCAAATCTAAATTTTTGTTTTCCCTTTTTCTTACATACAAAATGGTTTGCGAGCCCAAGTTTATTAAAAAAAGTTTCTACAAATTGACTAAAGAACTCTAAATCCAAGATTTTCCGAGGTAATCTGTATTTGTTATATAATAAACAAAATTTCGAAAAAATTCTATGACCGATTTTTTTGAAGAATTAAATAAAGCTTCTTCGATGTTACACAAAAGTGTATGCAAAGTTTTCAGAGGCTTGACCATTTAGAAATCGAAATATTTAATGTTGAAAATTGCAACTTTTAACACACGCTCTTATGAGAAACTACTGAAAATTGTGATTTTTATAAATAAATATCTCGACATCTACATGGTGAAACCTTTTAAAATTGCACGAGCCATTAGACATCGCTATTCTCTTTGTGTGGTGCAAATTTAAGGAATTCTATCGATAGAAAATTTTGCATACAACGTCCTTAACAACGCAGTATTTCTAACAGATTTTAAAATGATTTTCAAAAAAGTTGATTTCCCAGTCGATTATTGAGAAAACATTGAAAAACTGACCAAATTTTACGATGAATGAGTAATCGGTTTTTATGGATCGGAACCCATTGAGAAGACACGTAGTTCAGGAACCATGAGCTGTTTTTTCGTTCGGAATGGAGACTCCACTGGTTGCCAATTCCATTATTCGAACATCCCCTTTAAAATGGCGCTTGGTTCATCGACTTATCTCTCTTTTCGATTCTTATCCCATTGTTTAAAGTAACAAGGGAACCTTACAGGTTGGGAAATGAAGACGAGTTCGGATGACTTCATTTTTCTTGTCGCTGGGTATAATGACGACAATATATCAAAATGTAATACAGGCTAAATCCAACTGTGGATCGTACCGGGCACGATTTATAGAATCTCTTTTGTGATCCTCCAGTTTTTCAGCTCGGGCGAAACGTACGGACGGAAAAAACGTGTTGGCAATGACAAATTTTTGTATAAACGAGATTTTTAATTAAGGCTTTATTTAGGGTTCTTTCAAAATTTGGTATAAACGTTCTTGGCACCAAAAATAACAGTTTTCTCCTCTGAAGAAAAATTTTCTAACGTTTAGAATTCGAGATATTTAATTTCCCATTTTTTTTTTTATTTTTCCCACCTAAACGCGTGTCAATTGGAGTTTCTTTCGTTTTTTTCTTGCAACTTTTTAACGAAACGTGACTTTAATTTACACGCGTTTAGATGGGAAAATAAAAAATTGAAAATGAAATATCTCAAATTCTAAACGTCAGAAAATTTTTCTTCAGAGGAGAAAACTGTTAGTTTTGGTGCCAAGAACGTTTATACAAAAATTTGAAAGAATCCTAAATAAAGTCGTTTTGTGATAGTATTACGTTAAAAAAAAAGTTCTAACTAGTAATCCTCGACGTTAAATTTGAGCTCAGAACATGAATTGTTCTTCTGACACTGAAGCAAAACCGATTATTGCAAAAATAATTGAGTTCAAGCAGAGAATCCCACGACCAACGAAAAATAATAATCTTCCACACTGTCGATACATCAACGTTGACATTCTGACCGCGATGGTTGTCCCATTTATTCTTTACCAAACGTAAATAAAAAGCGAGTGACTCTCAGCGACATTGAGAAGTGGAGAATAGAGATTTGAACTCGTGGTCGCAATTGAACGTCAATGTTGATCCGCTGTTACATCGAGTGACCAGCAATGCGTATCGAATCAATCGACACACCGCGTTGCGCGATTTTTGAAAATAGTGTCACGAAAGACTGACTTTCCAGTCGAATTTGATCGCGAGTCCAGGGTCAGGCTTGCCTGCGAGCCTTCTTGTTCATCTAGGATCAGTATTTCGTGAGCTGCGAGTCCTGTTTTGAAATAATCTTGTAAATAACGTTGTAATCGAATATAAAAACGTGAATACCAGCCAACGAGCCATCAGTCACACTCGAAACCGCCTCCTGCGACTCTCCCGCTCTCGCCACTCCGTTTCTTGATACCAAAGTGAAAATGTAACGATCCTAATATTACAGGAAAAGGAAAAATGTTGTTTATAAAAAAAAATTGTTGCTTCGACGTTGTTCACTTAAACAAAATTGCTTTGACACGTGGTTCTTCAATAAAAAAAAAAATGAAACAAGTGCGAAACACTCCGCCCCATAAGATCGAAAAAAATACACACGGAAATATATTTCTGCGAATATTGTGACGTTTTGGGAGCAACGCTCTTCCGAAGTTGGATATAATCCGGATTTATGTGGTTTTGATATTAAAGCTATAATACAACGTGAGTTACATTAAACGCCGAGGGAGAAAGACCTCGAGCCTGGGCTTACAAGACGATGCCTGTTGGAAAAGCAATTCAAAGATATCTCCCGAGACCCATCAACCTCTCTAGATATATCTCTCAACTCCATGATGAAAAACAAAAGCTAAAAGGAAAGTTGTTGCCTGCAACAAAAAGATCTCTGAAACTTCTGCCACGATGGCTGCGTTACATAAACCCAAAAACACACACGCACAAACATAAAAAATCGTGTTTGAAATACTCGGCAAGTCGCTATCGATCCCACGAAGCTTTTCGAATTCGCGAGAAATTTCCTCATACAACTCCATCCTCTAAACGCATTCGCTTTTCATTGATATTCGCAGTTGAATCACGACCGATTCGCACATCGAAAACATTCAAACGAATCACAGTATTTGCTTGATTGAAATTATAATTTCTCTTGAAATAGTTCGATGTTTACGGGCCTCAAATAATTCTCATTCGTTTGATACAAAATGAACCATTGGTTTTATCATACGGTCCAAACGAGCTCGAACCAGTGCTCGAAAACCCTTGCTCATTTGTTATCTTTATGTACGCAGTAATGAGAAATTCTAACAAAAATGTTTTCATCATATTCTGGTTCTCGTGTGCGACAGCGTTTTGAAATTGGAAGAATCTCTCGAGCTCTTCTCATAAATTTAATATCCATATTCTACGAAAATCTCTGAAGCCTTCTATGAAGCTTTTTCCTGGAAAAAGTCCTGGAATAAACTGCAAAATATCCCACATTTTCCAGAATATGAAAAATCGGAGTGCATGCAATTAGATGCGAAATTCGAATAAGCACAACGGAACGTTTTGGTCCAAAAGGACACAATATTCACCGACTCAATATCCGATGGATTTTGGATTGTGTGATCAGTAAGTACAGGGGATTATTATCGGGAGTATTGTCAAGAGAAGACAATTGGTTCAGCGAGTACTTTGTCGTCGGATATTTTGCTGTAAGGATGTTCTGCCGTCACCGGAGCTTTTGTCTCGGTTTCGAGGATTTCGTAGCAGAGGAAATGCGAAATTCCTTTTCCTTTGAACTTTACACAGACTGTGGAATCTTTGTGTTTCGAGAGCAACGAAAGTTTATCCGTTGAAAGAAATCCGCAGCCTTGTCTTCCTTGCTTGGCTGTAATTCGCAAAGATTCTTCTTCTCGGTATTTCATGCAGAAGATTCGTTTGCTCGCAGAAATAAAACTGTCCTCGAAAGTCAAATAAACTGTAAAATCTGTCAAAAGTTGTAAATCCCAAAAAAAAAAAAAAAAGATATTTTTTCGACAGAGAGTCGAGACATTGATAAAGAATAACGATAAATATTCGAGCAGTCGTGCTATTCCACAGCAGTATGACGAAAATGAGGTTTTAAATGTTCATGAGGATGTGAAGAAAACTCGCTCGCCTTCTATTCTGCAGGGAAATTCCTCGAGGCTTGTTTGACGATTGAAATAGCTCTTGCATTACTCAGGCATCGTCGCCACGTCTCCAATTCACTCCGCCTCGTTCTATATGCACACCGACCACGTATATACAAACGCAGCTGCAAAATAATAGTGTACAGGGCCATGGTTCTGCGAATCTGTGTGTCTGTGTGTATATCGTGAGTAAAATAGCTCTCGTGTAAAGTTAGCCTCGTGGAGAATTAGCCAATGTGCCATTGTACGGAGACACTTGAGTTAATTTTGCCACTGTCTCTCACGAGGACACTTTCGGGCATTAAATTGAGTGGCCGCATTGTTTCGCATCACAATGAAACAGAGAGTGAACTTGGTTGGCAATGATTGAGGAAACAATTGATAGGATACGTTGTCAGAGTTTGTAGTTTGTAGATAAACGCGTAACGTAAACATTTGTTTTATTGAAATTGCAGGACATGCTCACGTGACGGATTTCAATATCGCGACGGTGCTGGAAGGTGAACATCTAGCTACTTCGATGTCCGGAACTAAGCCATACATAGGTGAAGGGACAAACTCTCGGTTCGCTACTACATACTACTATCTACTCGACTATAACGCGCGCTATTGCCTTCCAACTTCTTCTTCTTCAAAGTGTCGGGCACAATTATGAAAAAGGCAATTTACACCATACGTAATATGATCTCCTTTTGTCTTGCTCTCTGTCTCTCCCGGTCTCTCTTTCTCTTTCTCTTGTGAAAAAAGACCAACGTTGTTTTAATGCAGGAATAGAAAGATAACGAAAAGGAAAAGCGCACAAATCTCGTTCAACCGGTTTGATTCAATCGATATTTCTATTGTTTTGAAATTTATTTATTTCGCTGATTTTCAATCCACGTTATTATCATAGACGAATTAATTAAAAGAAAAAAAGAAAAACAAAGAAAAATCATTATTGCCGCTCGATCAGCTCCGGAGATTTACAAGTGCTCGTGTGACGACTACAACGTCCAGGGATATGGATATCCCGTCGATTGGTGGAGTCTTGGAATTCTCGCGTGGGAAACACTCGCTGGTTCCCGCCCATATTCGTTGCACGCTGCTACAACCCACAGGGAGGCTCTATCTATCATTCAGGCATGTATTGTTTCACCCCGTACGTCAAAAGTTCATAGGAAAGAAATTAAACCCATGGAGACAAGTTACACGAGTCGAATTTTTATCGCTCATCCATTTTTTTCTGCCCCGAGCTCTTTTTTTTCATATACCGCCGAAATGGTTGAAGATAGAGTAAAAATGCATAGGACCAATCTTGTAGCCCAGAAAATTCTCTATAAAAAAGTCTATAATTACATTTCTGTAACGTCAACACACGAGTCTTGAGAGTGAATCCGAAAAAAACTTCAAAATCGCTCACCTCGACCATCCGAACGAAAGCTCATCGTCTCTGACTCTTCCCATTCAATCAGGTTAAACGAGTTACGCCAGCGCACTGGAGCTCTTGTATGTGCGAGCTCCTGGATGGACTTTTAACGGAGATTCCCGAAAATCGAATATCGACGCTCACGAAACTGAAGGAAATTTCACTAATGAAGAACCTCGATTTCGATAAAGTTTTGAAAAAACAGATCAAACCGTTGTTCACACCGCCCAAAGATCATCTCAATTGCGATCCTACTTTCGAACTCGAAGAAATGATTATCGAGACGAAACCTCTCCACAAGAAGAAGAAACGACTCGCTAAACAAAGGTTTGTATCACATCCTCAAGGACGTTGGCTACATACGACAATATGATAAGAATTTAATCAAATTTGGTGATGACATTCTTTAGCATCAAATACGATGACACAATTTTTTTCACATTTTTCGTCTTCATAGTTGTCGAATAATTGGAGTTTACAGTATGCAAAAGATATACCTATATATATCGGAATTCTATGCTCATGCATGTAAACTCTAGTGTTCAATAACTCGAAAACTATTGTCGAAGAATTTTTTTTTTTTAATTTGTATATTCATATTTAATACCAAAGAATATACTCACCAAATTTCATGAAATTCTAATGATTTCGAATTATTCTATGCTTTTAACATGGCAGCATTGTTGTGTGTAGCCAACCTCCTTAACGAGGGAGGTGACACAGTAAAATGGTAAAAAGCAGGAACAATTAATACGAATGAATAATTATCATTAAATATTTAGATCGCTCAGAGCCAGCGATTTGCAACATTCGCAAGCGGAGCAAGATCAAATTCTGGGGAACACCGGAAACGGTGGAGGTTTGGCAGCAACTGATGTGACGCGACTCGCCTATATACCCGAATATAGAGTTTACAATCGTGAACGAGAAATGGAGAGAATAGAGCGTGAAAAAAAAGAAAAACAGTGGGAAGATGAACTTAACACTGCCATGATGAGTGCCGAAGAGAGGCTAAGGTAACAAGATGAAAACTATAAACCAAAACATAAAAAATTTAGACAATTTTTCTAGAAAGTAAAGAGGAAGTACAGACTTACACAATATTTTACAAAGTTTGCAGAAATTAGAGCGGTTCGACGATTTTTCAAAAAACTCAAATTTTCGTAAGATTCGAAAAATCATAAAATTTAAACCGTTCAATCGATATTCCCCCAATTCAATACCAACCTTCCTATCATGATACTCTATTTATAAAAAAAAAAAATTTGTAATAAATCTTAAAATTTGCGGAAGTTAGAGCGTCGACAACCTTTTTTTGAAAATTTCAAAATGCCGTAGAATTCGTATTTTTCTAGCAATTCCAACAAAATTCCCAGAGAATGAAGGGCTTGTATAGATTAACATCTGTGCAAAACGGGAGCCCTGTAGGTCAAACCGTTCTCGAGTTGTAAACGTTTGAATTTTACAGTGCCAGAACATACACACACACACACACACACACACACACACACACACACACACACATCCGGGCATTTTTTCTAGATTAAGCACATTGACATTGAAAACTGGAAAAAAAAAATGTTCACCGTCACATAGCTCCCTCTATGAGGAAGCAATAGACTCTTGGTTGCTAAAACGTTTAAAGCGTCTCGTGCTCTCACAGAATAAAACACCAAAGACAGAAGCAACAAGTTAGACCAGGCAGCCGTTTGGGAATTTCATCCGCAAATGTTAAAGCAAGAATCGGTGCATCACCAAAACCACATCGTCGGAGAAGTGCTACGACCTCGTCTTCAGAGATCGATTACATCGACGCTAGTCCGGAGCCTTCTACGTCTTAAATCGTATTTTTCTCTTTTTTACTCTCAATACTAATTTTTAAATTCGCAACGAACTAAATATTTTCAACGACTTTGTAATTTGAGGCTTTTCGTCAGGGTAACAGCTCCATTGTTGGAATATGTTTCAAGTCAATAATTCAATAGATTAAGTTAGTTCTCTTGGTTTTAGAATTACTGTTTAGAATTTAATAAAATCTAGTACAGTAGTAGATTATGATAAAAAAAAGATCCAGTCAAATTTTCAAGAGGCTACAGAGAACCAGAAAAAATATATTCGCATTCGTAATTTCATGAATTTAACATCGATTTCATACATTTCATTGTATTTCACAATGAAAGCTGTAATTTATCCTAAGAATTGATAAGAATTTATTGTTAAATACAGTGAAAACTGGGATTTCTCATAAGACTCAATGTTAGGGACGTTGTATGCAAAATTTTCTATCGATAGAATTTCTTTAAATTCGCGCCACACAAAGAAAATAACGATATCGAATAGCTGGCACAATTTTAACAGGTTTCAGCATGTAGAAGTCGAGATATTTATTTATAAAAACCACAATTTCCAGTAGTTTCTCATGAGAGCTTGTGTTAAAAGTTCCAATTTTCAACATCAAATATTTCGATTTCTAAATGGTGAAGCCTCTTGAAACTTCGCATACACTTTTATGAAACATCGAAGAAGCTTTATTTAGTTATTCAAAAAAAATCGATCGTAAAATTTTTTCGAAATTTTGTTTATTATATAACAAACACAGATTACATCGGACAATCTTGAATTTAGAGTATTTTGTTCTTTAGTCAATTTGTAACAAATTTTTTTAATCAACTTAGGCTCGCAAATCATTTTGTATGTAAGAAAAACTGAAAACAAAAATTTAGATTTGACCGTCGTCATACATCGTCCTTAAATGTAAGAAATTACCACTGCGAACATATTTATTCTGGTTCTCTGTAGCCTCTTGGAATTTTGGCTGGATCTTTTTCTAATCATAATTTACTGAACACTAATTCTGAACATAATTCTGAACACTAATTATAAAATCGACAGTACTACTTTAATTGTCTACTTTGTAACGTAAAAATTATAATTCGTAATAACACGTGAGAAAAATATTCGTCAGCACTCAGCGACGTTTTACCCTCGTGAAAGCCTTTAATTACGACGAAAATACTTATTGACACAGCTCTCTAAACGCTCCGAGATTCGTTGCAATTTGTGATAATACTTAACTTATTGTAGACGGTTAAGCTCAATAGTGCAGGCTATATGAGTGGAGTGGTACTTTTGGCACAAGTAACAAACGAACTTGATTCCCATAACGCCGCATCGTGATCACTCACAGCTGTGGAGAAAGTATGCGACAGATGCTTGCAAAAAGAAATAAATGGGAAGGAGAAAGCTTTTCTTTTTTGCATCGTTTATATTCAGTAAATATAAATAAAAGTCAAGATGATTAATATTGCAGGTAATCCATCCACATTGTACGAGAGTACTGTTAGTATCTTTATGAATTTTTAATATCGTCGTTCAAACTGGTGGACGAGAATATTTTAGAAAAGTGAAAAATTCGAACGTATTAAGGATGTTGAGTACCTATGAAATTTTTTAATGTTAATTGATCAATAAATAGCTTCTCAAACGTCGTGAAATTTTTACACGACCTCCTGAATATTTCATGCAAAAACATGCCAAATTTTAAAAATTCTATCATTATTGCAAATCTGAAAATTTAGAATGTTTTTGTATGAAGTATTTGAGAGATCGTGTAAAAATTTCACAGCGATTAGGAAGCTCGTTATTAAAAAATTAACATTTTGTTAAGAATAATTTTTTAAACAAAGACAAAAAAGATTTTTCAATAAACTTCGTTTTGTTTCCGTTGCTTTCAGTATATTGTAGATATTAAAAAATTGAGAGGTCAAAAAAAAAACTTATCGCAAAGTTATACCAGTTTCCATAAGACTACGTTTGACTGCATTTAATTTATTAATGTTAATTGTTCAATAACGAGCTTCTTAATCGCCGTGAAATTTTTACACGATTTCTTAAATACTTCATACAAAAACATACCAAATTTTCAGAATTTTCTTATCATTCGCGATTTGGAACTCAACATCCTTAAGAAACCTTCTCAGTGTAAAGTTTGAAAAATTCAGACTCAAAGCAACAGGATTATAAAAAATTGATGCTACATTCACTGGGAAGGTCCCTTGAACGGTCTTGTTAATAAATACGATCTTCTTTGAAATAAAAAATGCATTAGTGCCTCGGTGGAATATCATAGTCGATTATTGGACCAAGTAAAAACGTAATCGGCCGCACGCGCAGACTATTTATTATGAACGTACAAAGAATTCATTCAGAGCTGGCAATTACGTGGATAAGCCTTACAGACTAATTTAGCCTTTTAGTGAGAAAATAAGCGTCGAGTAATTGAACCGTTCGAGCGGAGAAGCTGTGCTAGTGCCAGAAGAATAAATAAAAATGAGGACGAACTCAGAAAAATCGAGTCGAGTTGGCTGCTTCGAAAAATGGAAAAACTTTCAACAGCAACGACAAAGCACGAACGATCGATTTGTTTTTGCCACACAACACTTGAGCGAACATCGACAAATGTTGATACTCTTTTATGTAATTCTCAATGTCAATAAAGCGCTGTGCGAAACTCCACTGAGAAACTTTATATACGAAATGTTTTTTGGAATAAAATTCATTTGTTGGATTACGAGAAAGGTGCTAAGAAAACAACAGTCGCACAGTCTTTCGAAATTATATCGTTTATTTTTGTTGTCAGCTCTCCTCGACAGAGAGACGAAAAAAAAAAGAACATCTTTCGCTTCAACTGCAATACAATTTTCAAAAACGAGGCTAAGTATAAATGCAATTATCGAATTAAAGATAAAAAATGATAGAAAAATATGCATTTTACGAGATTTCATAAATTTTTATTTTATCGGTTAATCACAAAAACTTATTGTGCTAGCGGTACGAGCGAATATAATTGAAGACTCGGCCACTGAAAATAAGAAAATAATAAACGTTCAAAGAGAGCCTGTAAAGACCGAAAGCGAATTGCGACTAATTGGGTTGAGACGCGATCTCAATTGCTTTTTCGATTTCTCCTAATTTAACGACACGAATATTTCCTTCGGGTCATCGTGATTTTTCACGAAAACAAAAAATAATTCTTGACAAAGTGTAAATATCTCGATTACGTAGATCAAGGGCTTAATCCCTGACGAGAAAGCAATAATGATGATTAATCGATTAGGACTCAAGTATCATCTTTATGACTAACGAAAAAATAAGAGAATCAGAAAGAGAAATAAATGTAAGAAATTATATTCGTTAATATCACAAAGTATAGCCGCTCAATCGTCGCTGCAACGCGGCTAAATCGTATATTATTCAAATTACGCACTATCCATTTACTTTTGTTGTAATGGCTTGACCGAGGTTCGTACAACATGGAAGCCCGCAAAATTGCCCGCCTCGAAACGGCTCAAGCATCAAAACATAATCGATTCTTTTCTATAATTATCATTCTTGCTGCTTTTCCATTTTTCCTTCTCTTTTTCTTTTGTTTAACAACTCTTTATTTTTCACGAAATTACAAGGGAAAAGCGATGTGAAAATATCTCTTCAGAAAAATATCGACAAGTTTCTTTCTATCTGTAGTGTCGGGGACTCGAATTTCATCCTGTAATTTTCACTGTACCAATTTCCTTCTTGTGTATGAATAGTAATGGTAGTCGTGAGATTATTCACATTTTTGTTTGTTCACAAAATGCCACTCAGCCTGCGCTTGAGAGACTCGTTCAACATAGCTCCGCTATTTCCTTAGCCCTTTAATATAATAATATATCACAAGCACCGCGGAACAATGATTATCCAAGTTATTGTTATTCTCTTTCGTTATATTATCATTGTTATTATTATTATTATTATTATTATACATATAGTCCGGTAAGATGTCAGCACAAGATTGGGCGTTTTGCAGCCAAAAAACTATCGCGGCTTTTTATTAAGTTCTATTAATTTGTTTAATTTGAACTGTAAATATATCAGAAAATAAGATATGATATGGAAAGTTCTCACATATTATCGTTGACACGATACGATGGTCGATTATCCCCATTGGCAAGTCTATTTTATTCCAGTTTCTTTGCAAACTATTTTTTTTTTGTCTATTCACCGGTTAATTTTGTTTCCATCGCCAATTTAAATAACGCGCTGAGCTCCGCGTAGATGTGGTGGAGTTCACGATACTCGTAATTTTTTGTGATTCTCTGCCGAGCGCAGTCGACAGTTGGAAAGATAAACTTTTCGTATTGGTTTAGTTCGGATTAATCCGTTGGGGGAAAACAGACCGTCGCCTAAGCTTTTTTTTATTTAACGATAGAGAGAAAGAGAGATGAAGAGAGAATCGAATAATTTGTTTTGCGACTAAACGGTAGTCACGTCAGTTATTTCGATTCTGGTAATTGGTTTCGCCGGCTCGACCACAATGTACTCTTCGTCGGTCGCCTCGTTCGCAGAATCTGGGGAATCGGGATTACCGAGTTTGAGCTGTTGCAAGTTTGCGACGATCGAGTCAACCTGGACTGGTTGATCCGGCTTTGCATCTTTGTTTCGCAATTTTCCAAAATGCAAATAACAGTAGCCCTTTTGACCGTGCCATGTTATGTGCCTGGCTCTCACTCCACGCTCAAGAAGCGCATTTTTCAAATGTCTCACACGAACATCTGGCTTGATGTTGGATAGTTTCAATGAAAAATCAATGTCCGATCGTGCCCGTAATTTAATGGATTTACGACGCCGTGGCTTTGTTTCATTTTCAACATCGTTCTCATTGTTTTCGGTAACAGGAGCTGCTTCGTTATCGCCTTCGGGCTTGCGCTCGCGCAGCGGACGTCTCTTCGGCAAACGTCCTCTCCTCGTATCACGATTACTCGGCTGCTTCACAGTCTTTTCGTCAATCTCCACGTTGGGCGTACCCTCGGAATCCGTTACTTCGCGCTTTGCTTTAGCTCGCTTTTCGCTTCGAGGCTTCCTGAACCAGCGTCTCTCGTGGGGACGCCGCTCGTCGCTCGTATCGTTTTCCTTCAGCGTTATCGTCTTCCCATCCTGCTCTTCTCTCCGTTGCAACTGCTGCAAAATCTCCATTGACTTGACGCGTCTCTGCGTCAACATTTCCCAATATATACCTTCCGGCTTCTTCAACCTCTCGCCGACGGTAAGTATCTGCGTCGGTGTCACTATTATATCCACCGGTACATCGTATTTTTCAAAAATATTCTCCGGCAAAGAATCCAATATCTGACAATCGTCAACCGTCGTCACTACGCGTGTTTCACTATTTATTGCACCCATTTTCATCAATACAGCAAACTCGAGATCTTCAAAACCCTCACCCTTGCCGATTCTGCATCCTGTTCGACTCACGCAAATCGAACCGAGCACCACGAGATCCACCTTGGAAAAAAAGCATCACACATTTTTTTAGTAACCACAAATTATTCGTCTCTTGGCAGTCTGAAAAATGAACGATTGTACGGGAAGGAAGCATGTTTGAGAAAGTACGAGATTGCGACGCTACCTTAATGTCCGAATCCAAATCGACAGCTTTACCAAATTCTTCGAGACCTCGTCTCGTTGCCATGTATTTCAGATCCTGCTTGCTTGTTTCTGCGCCAGGTACCACATGCAGAAACACTCCCGACTTGAGGCGCGGAATTTTCACTAAGATTTCTTTATTGGCTTCCAGAGCCAATAGTCTGATATGCTCTTGAGGCTTGTCAAGATTTATTTTTATTACTTTGGCTCGTTTGAATTCTTCCAGTTGGAGAATTCGTTGAGCAGCTTCTTCGGCGCCCTTGAAATATGGTATTCTTCCGTGATTGCTCGGCCGAACATCACCCAGTTCGTTTTTTCTCATGAGTTCCCAAATTTTTTCCCTGAAGCTCTGCTTCGAGAGATTTTCCTCGGGTGTCGCTTAAATACGATGGAAATTTAGGCGTTATTCAATTGCTTTAAAACTGGAAAAAAACGTTGTTGTTTTCGATTGCTAACAGAAAGAGGCGTATTTTGTTATCGCGAGGAGTGTGACGATTTGCAAACGTCTCGTGTACTCGTTCCTCGAGACTGTCAAGTACACGAGTACACACGAGAATATTAGTTGAGAAAAAAAACAACAAATCGTGGGAATAAACGGTGATGTTTGCTACAAAAGAGCGATAACGACGAAGGCGAGAGTGAGGATGCCTCTTATTTGATAAGAAAATATCAATTTAAAATTCTCACCACATATTTCCTGTTCGTCAGGCATTTTGAGAATGTGTATTATTCTTGCTCGTGGATCTTGCGATGAAACAAAAGTCCTGCACGGGCCAGTCGTCCGTTTTTGTCGTCGAAGCAGCGATCGCGATCGATGCGGCCTTTCGACACAATGAAAATATGTCGAGTCGAGAGTCGAGAGCACACACGTTACTATATTCGCAGACAGTAGTTTTACTGAGAAGAAAGAGAAACTCTTTTTTCTTCGATACTATCACGAAAATATTTCCCACCGTTATGGATTATGTACACGAATTTAACAGCACGAAGAATATATTTATTCAATTGCCAAATTATATAAAAAGCATGACGTCCACCCAAAATTCACCACAATCGCACTCTCTTCTCGTTTAAGTTATTTCTTTAGACCAAAAACCAACTTGCATCAATCGTCTTCCCACGACGTTCGCGACTGCACACTGCACTGCACTCGCGTTATATCTATTACGAGCTGATAACATGTGTTGCATACAAATGTATGATTCTTAGCTGGTATTAGACTGAAAGCATTAAACACACTCTCCAGTACGTATACAAATATGTATGGAATGCAATGGGTCGCTGCATTTGATCTTTTGACAAAGACGTTCGTTGTATGGTACCGACTGATGGTAAAGTCGAGGATTTTTATCGAGCGAGGCAGACGTTTTTCAAGACTCGAGTACAGAAAGTATATAATTATATAGTTATATAACAACCTTATGTTGATGATCCTACTCTGTAACATTCATTTTTATCGAAATTCGAGTTTGTTTAAACTTTTATTTCAAACAAATCCCGTGTTCTTTCAGCCCAAACACTTTCGTGTTCTTTTTTTTTTTTTTTTTTTTTATTTTTCAGGGCGTTGGGTACAGATGGCTCCCATATTTTCGTGTTCCCACGGAAGAGAACCCTCCTGCCATCTCGTAGGTAACACGTAAACGAAAACTCCATTTACGCAACGGTGTGGGGAGAGAGCCAATGAGGATGAGGAGAAGAAGAATGAAACTTTTGTAAACAGTTATAAATATTGAACATTTCTTACCGAACTTCTGTCACTTTTGCCATGCATTGTTAGACGTTTTTGTCTAAGGTCGATTAAAAAATGACAAGTGCTCTTGATCATAATGGATTTTTATCGCGTGTGCAAAACGCTTTTCCCATTCTTAAAGGAGAGGTTAGTTTGAAAAACTTCTGATTTATCATGTTGACCATCAAATATCTCATAATCCATACTCCTTCATCGTCTCAATGTCTAATTTCAATATGATAATTATAAATCCTGTAGCAATAAAAATTCTCAGGACTGAAGTCGGACAGGTCGATGACCGAATTTAATTTTCGATCTGTCATTTATATTATCGCAATTATCACGATTGAGCGTGTTTAGTGGATTTCCTCGTTAACATTTGACGATAAATCCCATTCGTTGTAAACTCAAATTTTCATATATTTTGGTCCATATAGAATATTAGGGGTTTGGAAAAATGACAAAACTTGCTGAGAATCTGCAATGAACTTCTATGTACTCTAATTATTCATTATCAATTTAAATTGATAATTAGGTGGAATCAGATTACACAGAAGACCAACACCTGGAAATCATCAACGAGATAAAAGGCTTGAATCTGGCGAGCAGCATTCGGAAGCTTGTGATCCATCACATTGAAAAATACATAAGACAACAAGTGGCTCCTAACTTTTGGTCCAAGTTCACCGCTGTCACGGATGAACAACAAGGCTTTGAATTATTTAGAAGCGCCGTGGACGATTTATACTCCAACTCGATAAAATTTCTGCCAATCCTAAAGAAACTGGAACTACTTATCACAGAGGAAGATTCTAAATCCATGCTGTATGGCCAATCACATATTTTGGCACAGTTCAAACTAATCGTGAGATCGACGCTGCTGAGTTGCTTGCCGTTGTGTTACGAAGTCATCATTGAACATTTTTACAAAATTGCTTTCAACGTTTTCTGCAACACCGATGTCAATTCGGTTGGTAAGACAAATCGCGTTTACTATTAACTTTGTTTACCTTTTGAAAAACGTTCAGACCACCAGGAATTCTGAAAAAATGAAAAAAATTCTACGGCGAGCTGATTTAACGACAATGAAATTTTCCTTCAAGACAATGAAGCGGAGATTACGGAATGCGGAGGCTGCAACAAAGAATTGGACAGCTGTCAATGCCAATTGATCGTTTACATGTTCCACGAGACAAACAGAAAGTTAAACGAGCTCGAACTTCTTGAGAGACTCGTTGGAAATGTACTCACTTCGCTGATCCACATTCGTATCAAAAGTCACGTCAGTCAATCGTGCGAACGACCGTTCCATATCTCACAACTCGTTCCTCTCGAACACGTAAGAACTCAAACGTTTGAATATTGCTGTCATTGATTCTTCGCATCTCTTGAACCGATCTGTCACGAAAAACATTCATTTATTTGCAGTGGCTTGGAAATGTGGTGCTCAGCTGGCTCACGAGAATTTTCTCAGGTGGTTCATCCAAGTCCGTTACCGTCTCCGAGAGAATTCGTACCTTCTACAAGTTCAAGAGCAAATTGTCACATTATCTTTATGAAACGTACACGAGAATTAGAATCGATCAGTTGTTTAATATCATCATAGGTAATTTTAACATTTTTTATTATTATTCCTGCGTATACCCTTTCAGGTTTTTACGATCCCATCTCACCCCACTGATCCAAAAAACTTGCACGTATTGATGGCCAAGTCGGTGCAGGACTGAATGGCATTTATTGACGTCGATTTGAATAAAAAATCGTTGAAATCTTCTGCGATTCACGTAGGGAAACTTTCATTACGAAAACTTCACCAACGAACGATATTCACATTATTTTTCAGAATATCCAGACTCACAGCCGGCCGTCGACGACCTACGAATCTGCTTGGAAAGAACAGACTTACGCAAAGTTCTAGTTCAAACTTTGCAAGAGGCTCTGAGGACTCGCTTGTTACATCCTGGTGTCAACACTCCTGATATACTCACTGCTTACATAGCTGCAATAAAAGCACTACGACAATTGGATCCAACCGGTGTCCTCCTGGAAACTGTCACCGAACCAATTAAGTAGGAGTTTTTCCGTTTGATGATTTCTGTGTCAATGATCCCGTCAGTTCGTACATGCTGGACAGAATCCAGGAGCATTGGTTTTTGCAGTTTTGTTAAATCAGGGACTTTCGAACGTTTGCCAATATTTCTACGTCGAAATTTTCACCGAATTCGCTCCAGTAAAGAGCTTACGCTAAAAATACCTTTTTGTAGACACTTGATTAAAAATAAGTGTAATTCCGTTTCGGTTCTCGTTGGAATTAAAAGACTTGAAACAATTTTCATTGGCGATTCAATTTTCTTTTCAGGGTTTATTTGAGAAGCAGAGAGGACACAGTAAGATGTGTAGTGAGTGGCCTTTTGGACGATTCGCCGAGTGATTTGGCGGACGAGCTAGTGAAAGGAGAATCTTTGCAATTGGACGATGGATCGGTGGACGAGGAGAACGAAGATTGGGAGAAATGGATGCCTGATCCGGTGGACGCTGATCCTGGTAACAATGAACAAAAGACGATGAAAATATTCTGGGGATTAATCTTCGCGATCAAAAGCTTTATAAACATTTATTTTCAGCGAAATCGACGCAACGACGAATGTCCGACATAATATCGATGCTGGTGAATGTCTACGGGAGTCAAGATTTGTTTGTCAACGAGTACCGAACCCTGCTGGCCGACAGACTGTTGTCTCAATTGAATTATCACACTGAGCGAGAAATTCGTTATCTCGAGTTGTTGAAGAGACGTTTCGGCGAGAACCAATTACATTATTGCGAAGTTATGCTCAAGGATGTTTGCGATTCAAAAAGAATCGATGGAAATATTCAATCGGACGCGATTTACAGCATGGAAATGGCCCCGTTCTCCACCTCGGCACTTATTCTGTCTGCACAATTCTGGCCTCCCTTCAAAGAAGAATGGAAACTTGAATTGCCGAGCCTCGTTCAGGAACAATTAAAGAAATACGTCAAAGCCTTCGAAGCTCTCAAAGGCAACCGAACTCTCTGCTGGAAACCTCATCTTGGGAATGTCAATTTGGAAATCGAAATGAAAGACAGAAAATTCGAAATCAATGTCACTCCCATTCATGCTACCATTATTTTACATTTTCAGGAAAAAAGTAAGTGTCGTTTGCTTGAAATTGATTCTCGAGCATTTTAATCGCGGGTCAATATTTATTGCTAAAATAGCTTTGCGAACTGCGAACAATTAAAACTTTCGATGGACGAGAATTATTCGATTCGACGTTACGATAATTTTTGTTTTATTTTCAAGATAAATGGACTTTGGAAGAATTGGCTGAGGTGATGCACGCACCGGCGACAGTTTTGCGTCGAAAAATGACGTTCTGGGTGTCTCAAGGCCTTTTGAAAGAAACCTCGAACGACGTGTTCCTTCTTCAGGAAGAAAGTTCGTCGAAAAATCGTTCTGTCGCAGAGATCGTTGATGACGAGGAAATTGAGAGTGCAATGGCGTCTGCGAGCGATCAACGAGAGGAAGAATTGCAAGTTTTCTGGTCGTACATCGTTGGAATGTTGACGAATCTCGATTCAATGCCTTTGGAAAGAATTTATCAGATGCTGAAAATGTTTGCGTCTCAAGGTCCTGGAGCTGTCGAGTGTGGATTACCCGAATTGAGACAATTTTTGGACAGAAAAGTTCGCGAACATCAGTTACTATTTTCCGGAGGATTGTACAGATTGCCAAAGGCTTGAAAATGTCATTATTTATTAACAATTTTCACTCTCATTAAAGTTAAACATCGGCAACGATATACAACGAATTTCAAACTGGTTTACCCGTCCCTTGCGCCTTTGTAAAATTTTTAAAATTTTCTCAAAACTACCAAACTGTTGGGAATTATTTAAAAAAGTAGAAAAAAGAGGGAAAGAAAACGAATGTACATACTACATATATATAAAGTAATCGTCTATCCTAGAAAGAGAAACTCATTTACAGCAGAATTTTTCGTTTCATCTTCCTGTCCATATTGCATATATTTCATTTTTTATTCACTGGCCTGGGCCTGACAAAGACTTGTCCATAAACTTCTTTTTGGCAAAACACAACCACCATTTGCTTGGCTTTCCATCTTCTCCGTACACTTTGTCTACTAATCTCGTCGCAGTTTCTTGCCTTATTTGCTGCAGATATTGCCTCATTTTATCTGAAACATACACAAAAACAAAATGCAATTAGCTAAAAAAAAAAAAACTGACGCAGATTGAATTTTTAACATTTTTTCTTCCAAAAAGAAAATTTGAAAGAAGTAATTCGCTGGTGATAAGTTTATGATGATTCAAAAGGCTACTCGCAAAAATATTGAGGAACAAAAAAACTCATAAATTAGTGCTATACGAACTAGTCCCTGATTTTGTTGAGAGTTACCTGCTTCGTCAGGACTGCTCGGCTTAGCATAAACCGAATTGAGGGGGAATCCGGGATCCCCGGGAATATCAAATTTAGCAAACGCCAGAGAATGCATTTCGTTGTTGGCTTGGTGACGGGTGCCACATTTTTGAAGTCTCTTCAAGCATTCCGTTATGTACAAAGTAATGTAGATGAGAACTCTGTCTGCTTCGCTCTGCAGAAAATTCATTAGAATGGATTTATGAATTGATAAAATAAGAATGGAATTTTATTTATTTACTTATTAGAAATTTATTTTTTCAGAATTAAATTTCCGTAAACATCTTCCAGGCTGATTGACTTTTGTCAATTTCGATTTGATATTTTGCTAATTATGTTTGTGTTTATTGTTGTACGAACGAGCGATAAATTACCTTAATTTCGTAAGTTCTGAAGAAAACATTGGCTTTGAAATAATAAAGTGCTTCATCAACAATGTCCATATCCTTTCCGGTCAGAGGTGGAGCAGGACCTCGGAAATTTGTTTTCAATGGCAAAAGTGCCATATTTCCGAGAGCTTTTTTGCTCTCTGTAAAGCTGGAATGGAAGGCCTGCACCGATTGAATTGGCAGAAACAAGACAAAATTGTATTATTTGAATAATTGAAATTTTGCAGATAAAGTTCGTACACGCCCTTTTGACAGATAAGATTGAGCGTTCGGAAAATAAATTTCGATTTGTTTAAGAGTTTGTTAAAAAAATTGCTACTGCTTACCGGCATTTTGTATCTTTTATAATTCCTATTGTTTTGTTTAGCGACTTGTTTTATTTAACGATAATATTCAACAAGAATCACATAATAATATTTGTAAAGACAGTTTTATGAATCAACGGGATTGAAAAGCACGAAATAAGCGATTATACGAATACGAGAAAATCCGGTGCAATTGACGAACCGGAAGTGCCTGAAATTCGGTCGGTAACGCGATCACGTGACATGGTTTTGTAGATGTCGCTTCTCGTTGAAAAAGGTTCAGGCCAAACCGGATGTGGCGACTCTTAAATGTTTTATACGGGCATGGGTCTTCGTCATGATGTCCCTTCTTTCCTTTCGTACATTGATCGTGCAGGGTGAGTGGCCGCGTACTAAAATCCACATGGATCAACCACATCCGACATAATTCAAAGCTCGTCGTTTGTTCAAGTGCTACTCCGTGATCTTCCGCGATATGTGATTCCATACGTTTTCCCGTTGTTCTTTCGAGTTTTTTTATTTATCGGCTTTTTTCTGTCATAACCTAAACTTCGAGGCGCGCTGTGTTTTCAATGTTTCCTAACATACTCTCAAGCCCACAACGTGACACTTTTATTTACTTTTCGTAACTTGGCCGATCATCGTCGAGCACCGCTTTTCCCATTGTCGTTATTTTTCTCAAATGAATTCTTAGTGATCGTTAATTCTCAGACGAAAACGCTCGATCGAATTGAACAAATGATTTTTCGCGACTCCCCGTTGATTCTAAATTCAAACTCCCTTGCTTCGACTCCCTTCATCTTCATTCTTCTCTTTTTTATTCTTTCAGGTACTCACGATGGGTGCGTACAAGTACATGCAAGAGCTGTACAGGAAGAAACAGAGCGATGTGCTCCGTTTCCTCCTCCGTGTCAGATGCTGGCAATACCGTCAGCTTACCAAAATGCACCGTGCTCCCAGGCCATCCCGTCCTGACAAAGCTCGTCGTCTAGGATACAAGGCCAAACAAGGTGATTTCACAATTAACATTTTTCATTCGCATATAGTAACATCAACCTCAAGTTCTTATTTATCGGAAACTGAAAAAAAAAAAAAAACATGATGTTGGAATTTCCAACCTTGTTTCTGGTTTTTTTTGCATTTGGAAAACTCAGTACCGTAGGAAAATAGAGATATTGAGAAACGGATCGAAAAGTTAACATAAACATGTAATATTCTTTGTTTCTATCAATTATTCTCATTTTTATTGAAACTACAAACTGATTCGTAAATGATGAGTTGTACATGCACCACTCTTACTTTTATGTGGGGATCTGTACGTCTGATGCATCTCAGTGTAAAAAACTTAGCGATGAACAAGAACTTGACAAATTTGAAATTTCAAAACCAAAATGAATGTTTTTGGAGCAATATTGTTTTCAAGGAATTTACCTTTTCACTTCAACCGAATTATTCTATTATTTAGATTTCACGGTGTAAAGTACCAGTCGATTACAATAAAGTAGAAAATCTTTTGGAAATGTGGGTCGGGTATTAATTTTGAAAATATTGTTGTGCGGGTACCAAAAATACTTGAGATATGATTTTTTGAAAATCTACTCATTGAGAAATTGAGAGACAAGGCATGTACATGTCCTTTGATGGCATTGAAAATTGTTAAAAATCGGAATGAGTCAATCGCAGCAAGCATGATGGAAATCTGTGAATCCTGAAGCCTCATTCTGTGAACCTTCTAATTGGACGTTCACTACAAACTCCGTTTTTTTTGCAAACTTTCAAAACGTTCGATTTTGACGATACATTTGTTAATTTCTAATTTTATTAAATTTTGTAATGATTCGTAATTTAACTAAATTGTTGATAAATTTCCACTACATTTTCCGGATTTTTCGTCCTTCATACTTTTGGAATTTGGTAGACAGAGTAAAGTTCGAAAAAAAAAAATGTCAGAGTTTACGAAAAACGATGTCCCGCCAGATTCCAGAGAACGTAGTTTTCGGGTCAGCCTGACTCGCAAAAAAACTAAACACATGCTTGTTGAACGAAATCACTGATTGACTTTCATGATGAATTGTACATGCACCACTCTTACGTAACCGTGGAGATATGTACCGTCTGATTTGAGGGACAAACTCAAAAAATTGATTGAGCTTACGACGCAAAAGGGAGAAATAGAAATGAAAGACAATTTTCCTTGTGGTGTTGCAGGTTTCGTAATCTTCAGAATTCGTGTACGTCGTGGAGGGCGTAAACGTCCGGTGCCCAAAGGTGCGACTTACGGTAAACCCAAGAGCCACGGAATCAACCAGTTGAAGCCCACGAGGAAATTGCAGTCCGTTGCTGAGGTAAGCGTTATCTAAATTTGCCTGAACAATTTGCTGGAAAAAATAAAATGGAAAAATCGTCGAGTGATGATAACCAGGAATCATAAGCGACTTGATGAATTCATCTGCATAACTTCCTTGGATGTCTGACAACGATAATCCACCAAACTTTGTTCCATCGATAATTTCTAAAAAGTTTGATTTTGTGTTATCAATTGACAATTAATTTTGTAACAGGAACGCGTTGGTCGTCGTTGCGGTGGATTGAGAGTTCTCAACAGTTACTGGGTAGCCCAGGATTCCTCCTACAAATATTTCGAGGTGATTCTCGTCGACCCCGCACACAAGGTGAGATTTTCTTCAATTTCCAAATGAAAAATCTTTTTTTTTTCAATCTTTATTTTTCCGAGTTCACGGCTCGGTATTGAGAATTTGTTTTTCGGAAAATTGCCGAACGATTAAAGTTATTTTTTTTTTTACCGCTGCTCTAAGAATTTAATCGACTTCTGGTGACCGACAGAATTAATTTAAAAATTCCGTCAACTACCCAAAAAATTCGTTGCGTTCAAAACGATCGGCCCGTTGTTGTCGATCCGATTTTCAATTTCCGTTGAATTAATCTTCCCCGCTATTTTTCCAGGCAATCCGTAATGACGCTGAGGTGAACTGGCTGTGCAACGCTGTTCACAAACACCGTGAGCTCCGTGGCAAGACATCGGCCGGCAAAAGTTCTCGAGGTTTGGGTAAAGGACATCGTTACTCGCAGACCATTGGTGGATCGAGAAAGGCGGCATGGCTCAGGAGAAATTCCCTCTCTCTCCGAAGGAAACGATAGGTTACTTGACACTTGTCATCTCACGCAAAATAAAATGTTTCATTTCATCGAGACATTCATTTCTTGCGTCAAAAGTTTGATCGACGATGCGAAAAATAAATATCTTATAAAAAAAACCACGAGAAACGATTCCTTCACTTTCTCGTCCCCGGTGGTGGTCGGTGATGGAAAAAAATTCAAACTTTTAGAGGCTTAACTTTTTCGCTGGCACCTTATCCTGCCAAGCAGTCGTCTTTCGTGCCCAATTCCCTTTTATTTCAATTCCAATTAACACGACATTAAGGACGTTGTATGCAAAATTTTCTATCGATAGAATTCCTTTGAATTTGCATCTCACAAAGAGAATAGTGATGTCTAATGGCTCGCGCAATTTTGCGAGGCTTCACCATGTACAAGTCGAGATATTTATTTTTTTAAATCACAATTTTCAGTAGTTTCTCATAAGAGCGTGTGTTAAAAGTTGCAATTTTCAACGTTAAATATTTCCATTTCTAAATGGTGAAGCTTCTTAAAACTTTACATACACTTTTGTGTAACATCGAAAAAGCTTTATTTAATTTTTCAAAAAAATCGGTCCTAAAATTTTTTCGAAATTTTGTTTATTATATAACAAATACAGATTGCCTCGGACAATCTTGGTTTTAGAGTATGTTGTTCTTTAGTCAATTTGAAACAACTTTTTTTAATGAACTTAGACTCGCAAACCATTTTGTATGTAAGAAAAACTGAAAAAAAAAATTTAGATTTGATCGTCGCCATACAACGTCCTTAAAACAATAATACTAAATATCGAATTTTCGTAACGAGAAATTCGTGTATTGAAATAAATGAGCAAAGGCAGTGATGGCTGTCATGAAAAATCGATGAATGACGAGCTTGACAGAGCGGTTTATCGGAATTATCAAAATCGTTTGTTTAAAGTGAATTCACAAAAAATCGAGATTTGTTTTTTTTTGTTTCTTTAAGAAAATGATGCACGAACTGTAGAATCTGTTGAAATCCATTTTATTATTCTTAATGCCTAGAATATTTAATTAACATACAATGAACTTGTACAACTGGCAAAAGTAGTTTAATCCTTAAAGTCGAAAACGACAATACTCGGTACATGACTAATATCTTCTGAATTTTTAAAAATCGTTTTTTTTTTTAAGTAAATTCGTAACGATTCCGAGGAATCGAATTGATTTAGTTTGTTGATACATCGAGATATTCAGAGAGATCTTCTCGTCTGGACTTTTCCATTTCGCACACGTACGAATAACATTAAAGTATTTTTTATATTTCTTATGTTAAATTAAGCAGTACAAACGTAAACCGGATCACACAATTTTGGAAAATTCGTTATTAACGAATAGTTTGGTTTTTTCAACTTTTGTTTGACTTTGAGTCAAAGAACACTGGATATTTTCGGCAGAGCGATCAGCAGCGAATCGTAGAGATTCAAATAAATGCTTTTTATAATAATTTTTGTTCGTTCATAATTTTACTTTTAATATTTAGGACTAACTTTGGTTAAATCGTTTCTGCCCACGCGGCAAGAACGTAAGTCTCGATTTCGCATTCGTTCGTTCCTTTTTGGATTCTGAAAAAGCCATTTTCACCCCAATCCGAGCCCCACGAATTCGCCACGAGCTGGAACAAAGGCAAGGGCGATGCCAATTTATCAAAATATTTATTCCATTTAATTAATAATATTTCAGATTTTTTTGAATTTTCTTACCCAGTATTTTTCAGGAATTCCATTCGAGATTTGCTCCTCGCCCCATCCAATAATTCTCACCGAATGATAACCGCTGAGATATTGTTCGGTGAGTTTCGAATGCCTGTAAACGCCAGCCTCGTAGACGTAGAAATCTTGATAAACTCTCATGGTGGCTGGAAATAAAGGCGAGAACGTTTAGCAGTGAGAGCGTTTAATTCGCAATTCCGTTCACTGAACCTTTCAATTATCGCGTAAATAATTGTTAGAAATTTCTTAAACACCGGTTGCTTTACGTACCTTGAACCGGACCGGACGTTAGAATTTCTTGCATGATGTCGGTCTCGTTGCCCAGCCGATAAGCTGGTCCGACTTGATACAATTCTGTTCTCAATGGATTTGCCGGATTTTTACAGTGGGCCGTTCGTAGAGTGATCTTTTTTCTCAGCTTACAGACATCGCTCCTTCCGACCCATGGATAGCATTCTTCGTCCACGAGACTGCCAACAATCGCCAGAACATACTTAAAATTCTCTTTAAGAATGTTGCATGTCGACGCTCAAATCTAAATTTTTGTTTTCAGTTTTTCTTACATACAAAATGGTTTTCGAGTCTAAGTTCATTAAAAAAAGTTGTTTCAAATTGACTAAAGAACAACATACTCTAAAACCAAGATTGTCCGAGGCAATCTGTATTTGTTATATAATAAACAAAATTTCGAAAAAATTTTACGACCGATTTTTTTGAAAAATTAAATAAAGCTTCTTCGATGTTACACAAAAGTGTATGCAAAGTTTTAACAAGCTTCACCATTTAGAAATGGAAATATTTAATGTTGAAAATTGCAACTTTTAACACACGCTCTTACGAGAAACTACTGAAAATTGTGATTTTTATAAATAAATATCTCGACTTCTACATGGTGAAACCTCGCAAAATTGCGCGAGCTATTAGACATCACTATTCTCTTAGTGTGGTGCACATTTAAAGGAATTCTATCGATAGAAAATTTTGCATACAACGTCCTTAAAGCAACTCGTACCTTTTTGTCAATACCATTTTCTTCAGTTTTCTCTGTTCACGCTTTTACTGTTTTCTATTTTTTTTTTTGTTTTTAGATTTTATGATTTATGCAAATTGATTTGTTTGTTTACCCAAATTTCCTCAGGAACATCCAGGCTCTATCCAGATATCCACCTTTGCATCCCTGCTGGCCTCTGTTGTTACAAGACAATAAATGTTGTGCACTCAGTTCTACTGTTTCAGCTCCCTTGCTCATTATCGCATATCTGTCAGTGGTAACGTCAACGGTAGACAAAGCCCATGACGCACCGCACCATCCTTGATCGCGAATATCCGAGATAAATCGAGGCCATTCCCTTCTCGCGTCAAATTCTTTTGGCAGAGCATCAGGATTGTAAATTCTCCGCACGGGATTCATTCGATAAACCTTGTAAAACGATAACGTCATTTTTATCATAACGAGACGATATTCTTCGAAAAAAAATTAGCCCAAAATCTACTGCTTGTGTAGGAAACTTTTGAGTGAAACGAAACTCACGGATTTGCCAGGGTTTAGTGTTCCCAGTCGCAAGTTTACTCCATCCTCGAGAGTTCTTCCCCAGAATTTGGATTGATTGGTCGCTCGCCATCCAAGATAATAATTTTGAAGATGAAGCTCTTCCAGCAAATCTGCATCGACGATACAACGATTTTCCTCACACAGTACTTTAGCGTCGACTCCGAGTGACGAACATTTACTGTTGAAGAAAAAAAAAATAATCGTCTTTATCAACAAATAGAATTTCCCATCGAAGCTCGTCATAAATTTTTTCTCCTGCTCCGAATTGAGAGTACGAAAAAAGGCATTACTATAACAAGGTGATGCCAAAGTTTTTTTTACGAAACGTAAAAAATGTAGAATTATATTTAAAAATTTTTTTTTTTTAAGGAAAAGATGAGACGTCGCATTTACCAGGTGTTGCAATTCAGTTTGAAAGTTTCTCCGTGATTGTAGTACTTTCCTCGGAAAAAGCATTCTGAAAAAGAAAAAATTCACTCAATTGGTCAAACGAATTTTCAGATGATGGAGTCATCGAAAGCCACAAAATAGTGAAGAGAAAAATTACGTCTGAGTGCTTCCGGTTCATCGGGCAACGAAATCCCTCGGCAGTGCGACCAATAATCAGGACAGCAATCTTCTTCGCGTGTACGGTTGCAAAAATCGTCGCAGTAACAGGTCGTCGTTAAGATCGGAGCGCTGCAGTCGTCCTGACGTCCTGGACAACATTGGCCACTGCGGAATCGACCCGCGCAATATGGTCCAGGCGGCAACCCCGAATAATTAGGTATCGCTTCGGATAACGTGATTGAATGGAAAATCCCAAGCAGGATTATCCCTAAATAGACTTTGGTCCGCATTCTGAAAAACGGTTATAAATTATTCAAAATTTCCAAGTAAAAAGCTGAAAAAATTCCTGCAGCTACAAAAATCTCAATTCTTGATAAGAAAAATTTTGACAGCAGAAAAAAAACACGAAAAATTGTTCGTAACAACAAAAGCAATTGTTGCTATTGTTATTAACTATTTCTCTGAGAACTCTTTCGTCTCTCACCCTATCTCAAAGTTTAATTGCAGCTCAAGGGGCAAAAGATAGTTAAAAAAAAAAAAAAAATGAATAACTGACACTAAACGAGGTCAGCTAATTTGCCTTTGGCTCGAAAGTACATGAGAGTCCTGTTCTCTATTCCCGTTCTCGTTGTTTCTGCTCACGTTATCATTTTGATGCATTGCTCAGCCATTGGCGGTTTCTAAGCCTGTAATAATATTGGATTTTTGTTTCGATCGCATGGATCATCGATTATTTCGTACAAGGCTCTCATAAATGCGATACAGCACAAATTCCTTGCCCATAGCCCACGAGCGTATGAGCTCCATCGATTACAATATTGATGATATGTACCAGACTGGAACTTCGATTATAAGAGTGAGAGATAGAAATACTTTTTTTTTCAGAATTTATTAAATTGTAAAAAAAAAAAGGCATCGGAGTTATTTTTCGCCATGAACAAAATTTCAAACAAAAAATCATAACGATTGATAGAAAACTTGATAGAATACTCACTTGTGGTCGGAATCAATTATTTTTTCTATTGATGTCAAAAAACAACGACCTGTTCCGATGATTCGTAATTATCCGAGTCCGACTAAAGTAGAAAATGAAAAAAAATACAAGATTACAAAATTGGGAAAAAAAACTCTTGTTCATTAATTAGAAATGGAATTAATTTTGAAAATCGTGACCTGCTTCGAAAATTTGACAAAAAATTATCTTTTTTCTGGATAGAAAAAAAATCCTAATGAAAATGATTTTGGATGCAAGAATTTAGGGAACGAATTGTTCGGATTTCTTACAAGTCGAGTCGCGAACAAATGAGATGTTTTGGCAAGCTGCTGTTTTTGCGTTGAATTATTTTGGCTCGTGGCCAATTTTTCATGTGCACACCCGGTTAATCGATTGCGATATAGTTATGGTGGTTTGTGGCGCGAGAGGAGCTTGCGTTAAACGGATTAGCGTGCGTTTTGAGCACGCGGGAAAATTAAGCGGCTGTCTATCAAAGCCAAACGGGCGATTAGACCGTGTAATAAACCGTTCTTGACCCATATTTTCTTTCATGAACGGATAAGTGGCCAGAGAAAATATTCTCATACGAAAGACGCGATGCAATTTCCCATTAACGAAATTGTACGACAGATTCGCGTTTTCAAAACTTTTCATCACGATTTACTCATATTTACTATTTTTTAAAGACTTGCCGAATGTTTGGAGATTCAACGAGTCAAAAAAAAAAGGGTCAGGAGGTCAAAGCGAAGCTTGGAGAGGTTGGAGGTCGAATATTTATTAATCAAACAAATTTAAATGGTCCAAATGCATATTTCGACTGCCACGAAAAAATGTTGCAAACATTATTTCGCGATAACGATTAATTCGGTAATTAAACAAAAATATGTGAAATTTTCATCGATAATATTAATTAATATTCTGAAAAGTTTTTTAAGAGCATTTGCTCATGTACCAACGCGATGAGTCCTACCGGTCACTTGTTATTCGCATGTTATTTTTACTGAGTGACTCAGGACATTCGATTTGCATGTTAAATGCAATATTCAACACGTCAAAAAATTCGCAAGTGATTCAACTATAATTGCACGCGTGCTCGGTAGATTTGACATGGACGAGAAAATCGTTTCCTCTCGTAACGGGACGCGCTTGAGAAAATTTTTACAAAAACGGTTTTAACAGGACGGTAAAAATTGAATTGCACAAAAATGCATCAGCTTGACTCCTTGTCATCTTTTTGTTTGATCAAGGAAATGAAAAGAAGCTCTGTGCGGGGCATCCGACCACCAAGATTGCGATCTCTTGACCATTTGTCGTTATTGCGTTGATCGTGGTGACTGGACGTACGCGTCGCGAAGTAATTACTCGATGAAATATCAATTCACAATTGCTCGAGTCCCTTGTTTCGATCAGTGATTTGCAAATCCACAAAAACTGTTGATTTTCGTTGTGAAAATGAAAAAAAAAAAACATCAAGTCAGTCGATTGCTCAATAAGCAACAAGTTACCGATGAGTTACGTTCGACCAACGGAATTCGTAAACACCTCGAAATAAAAGAGCTTCGTAGACACTCAAGCATTCCTTTGATATTTTTCGTCTCAACCAATTCTCCGAAATGAGAATATGACTAAAATATATTTAAAGAAGCAAGACTCGTGTCTACGATGCGCTTCTCGAACAACTCGACTTTATTTCAATGACACCTTAATACTTGCAATAAAAATCAATTTTATGGGAAATACTTGAAGTAACCGATCGTTTTCGAACTTTTCATTCCCCCATAAAATCCTAACTCTCCCATAAATCAACTTGATGATCTCGTACTTTGATGTCGCAGTCTTTACTTTTGTATATGCATCAATACGTCTAGGACGTTGCGAAAATAAACGACGTAATGGCTCGAAAGATTCGACGTAAAAATTCAGGAAATATTTTTTTTTTTTAAATTGGCAATCGAGGTAAAACGAAGCGAATGGAGTAGAAAAGTTTTTCGTTGCTTTCGGGGGTCTCTGTACACTTGAAATTTGTCGAATTTGTATGTTATAGTTTGGGATCTGTGCCAAAAGATCGTCGAAGGCTTCACGAGCGTTCGAGCAATGGACAAACTTCTGTGTCTCATCATTTATGAATAGTAAAAAGACTTTGCCAAGTCTAATCTGTTCCACACACGACGTGAAACCAATAAAACAACAATAAACGTCAAATTCGTATTTTATTTCATTCGTCATCGAATCATTTTTAATCACGTCCCTATTAATCTCAATTGATATGAAGTGTGTCAAAATACTACACGATCTTTATTCTAAACATTTAATTTAACGTACTCGTTTTATTTTTGGTTTAATTTTTATCGTCGAATTTTTAAGTATCATGAGCGATACAGGATCGAGTTTCTCAGGCAATACATTCGCTACGGCATTCATCATGTGACCATTCCCATTTTTATGTCTTGAAATTTTTTCGGAGCACGAAAAAAATTGTCCCTGTTTTTTATTTTCATGGAAAAATAATCCTCGGAGAATTTTTTCAAATTAATACCTCTAGTTATATATTTTTGAACGAAGGTAAAAATAGAAGTGCATTAGCTCGTGTCTCTTCGATCATGGAAAATGTTTCGTACAGACCCGAATTGAAATTTCAACGCGAGTTCGTTCCAAATATCTCAATTTGTATATTTCCTCACAAAACAAGATCGTCACTCAAGCATTTCTCGCTGATGTGTTCCACTTTCGTCAATCATCCGGATCTTTATGTTTTCTAAAGAAAATCTATGTTTCAAATCGAAATTATTCTCTTCTTCGTATAACAAATGTTGACAGAATCATTCATCAGAATTTCATACTCGAGAGAGATGCTCTGCGTTGAACATGAAATACCAAGTCCGATTTATGTTACGGTGTACCTTTCCAACCACCTGTTGCTATTTTTTGAGAATTTTTGAGATTTGGAAATATATACACACGATTGGGTGGAAACCACAATAAAAATGAAAAATTTAGAATAAGCAAATTACGAGCAACTACATAAAAGAATAAATAAACTTGAAATGCAAGAAATAAAACGATCAACGCTCGCGCCAGGTAATAATAAAATGATCGCCTGAAAGAAGGTATGAAAATCGATACAACAATACAAAAACTTTGTCAGTAGATAAAAAAAAATTCGAGCAATCGAAAGAAAATAAATTTTGTGATTCACTCGTTGAATAAAATTATTATGTGTGTCTTTGGAATGTTATCTCATGCGGTTTTGTTATCAGAAAATTATAGCAGCACTCACTGTGTCATACGAATTGAGAATTGTTGGGGAACACTCGAGAATCAACGAGGCGACTGTACGCTCGATACAATTACAATTTCAATATCAACAAATCTCTGGGTGTTGTCACTTCGTAAGAGTACCGTTCAACAATGCCTCGAGTCTCGTACTGACCCCGAAGCATTTTATAATACCCGAGCTGCCATTTGCCACGCGACAGCCAATTACAAATATAGGAATGACAAAGATTGCTCGAAAGAGATAAATTTTGGCTCGACGTAATGATTTTTCAGGTACGAATGAACGAACAAAATTGATGGGGTGAAAAAAATCGAGCAAATGTTCATTATTTTTAAATTCACATCCATTCGATGACAAAATTGCGAAATTCTGCCTTTTATTCGTAGTGTGTGAAAGGATTTAGTTTCACGTATCAAAAAACGACTCTATTTAGGATTCTTTCAAAATTTTGTATAAACGTTCTTGGCACCAAAACTAACAGTTTTCTCCTCTGAAAAAAACACTTTCTGACGTTTAGAATTCGAGATATTTCATTTCCCATTTTTTTATTTTTCCCATCTAAACGCGTGTAAATTGAAGTCACGTTTCGTTAAAAAGTTGCAAGAAAAAAGCAAAAGAAGCTCCAATTGACACGCGTTTGGATGGGAAAAATAAAAAAGTGGGAAATATCTCGAATTCTAAACGTCAGAAAACTTTTCTTCACAGGAGAAAACTGTTGGTTTTGGTGCCGAGAACGTTTGTAGAAAATAAAAAAAAAAAGAAACCCTAAACAAAGTCATTTTGTGATAGTAACACCTTAATAAATTTTAATCACGATTTTTTTTCCATCTTTACGAATAAGTGGATCGCATATAAAAAGTTAACCAACTTGTATACCTGCATGATGCACAACGAGCTTAATGTCATATTTCGTCAACTCAGTTTCTCGCTATCACTCGACAGCGCAAAAGTGTCCAAATTTGCTTATCAGCAAAACAGTTATTTAGCAGCATCCGAGAAAACAGAGAGTAGCACGCGATTCACGAAGAAATAAAATACCTTTTTGATGTGTTATTCTTGCGTAACATTCCAGAAATCTTATTAAGCTCATTCACAAACGGAAGACCTTGAATTATTTAATTAAAAAGTGTATAAACGAAGCAAAATCAGATTCTGATGTGATCAATTTTCAGTCAATGAAATTTTCTTTCGAAACCATTTCTCGGATTGAAAATACAAAATTATTTAGAATCGTGGTCAAAGTATTTAGCAACAATATGCAGCAGAACCTTATCGCCACTGAAAGATACCGGAAGTCTCGTATTTATTTTATACACTCCTGCCAATCCGTGAGCCGACACAGACGTCGTAAATAAATGTTTGATGAACGTTCTTCAAACTCCATTATCTAAGTGCAAATATGACATTCAATATTATTTCCCAGTGAGAGTGACTTCATGGTCCAGACTTTCGTTTGATTTCGTCTATTTTCAAATTTTTTATCAATATTTTTTCTTAGTGAGACGTTTGATCAAAATCAATGATTACGTTCGAAAAATTGAGTTTAATATTGTGTTCGTCTTTTCGGAGCTTAGATAAATTCACAAGGTTTGTTTGTATCCGCTTCGTGTACGGCACACGATAAAAAAAGAGAAAAAAAAAAGCAAAGGCCATTTATCAGAATAACGGAATTGAAAAGTCTCGAGTACTCGAGGATTAACGATTAGAAAATTCTTTACGAGATTTGATTTTCATATTTTTACCAAACCTGATCGTACAGCTCGATTTATACAAGAATTTTTTTTCACTCATCGATATCAGCGATACGAAAAAAAATATCGAACGATAAACCTTGAAGAATTTACAATTCACCGAGAAATCTTCATACTTTATTTTTCGGAATACGATGAATTGAATTAAAAAAATTTACAAGGCTCAAAATTCTCTCTTGTTTATTGTAGTTTTTGAAAATTTATAAAAAAATAGCTCGAAATTTATTTTTTGTTTCACGGTGAAAATTTATTAATTTTGTTATTTTTGTGAGATCGAGCCTCAATTGTGTTTTTTAATTTTTTTTATTGAAGTTATTTTGTGAAATATTTTTTATCGTGGAATAATTGAAGGTACAATGGTCAAAAGTCTCAAAACCCCCTCGAGAATCTTATTATCAAACAGGCGTGGGCTCTATCGTGATATGCAGGGATTCCAATAATGTCTTGCGGGTGTTACGAGTGAGAGGGAACGAGCGAGCAAGAGAAATAAAAACTCATTGTCATCGATCAAAGAATCAGCCGGATCTGTCATCCAGAAGGCTACACGTCGAGAAAAATGTCAAATAGCTCGTCAACAATTATTCCAGTTTGAGAACGGTCGACAGCATCGCAGACGACACATAGATAATGGGACAAATGAATCAACGTTTCCATAAGTATGACTTTGTAAACTGTGAAATAAAAATAATAAAGGAAATTGCGAGTACAATAAAAATTGAATCTTCACATCTTTACGATAAAAAAAAAAAATGATTGAAAATTCGTATGAAAATGATTTTTTATCAAATCATCAAATTGGTTTTCGAATTAAAAAAAAAATGTTCTACATTATTTTAACGTTTTTAAATCAGTCATTGGACTTTGAGTTTTAATTCTAATCGTGTCTCTACCTAGGGGCTTCCCCTTAACATTGCGTAGAGATTTTTTTTCAAAATAATATTTTATAACGATTACTTGGGTATAGGGGCCGATAGCAAGAATTCCGGAAGGGGCACTCGGCGATATCGGAAGGTAAAAATATGTGGATATCTCGTCGTTGGCATTGACGAACTTGTACGTATATTTTTTGGACGTATACAAGGTGTCTGAAAATTTGAGCATCTTCATTTTGACATCACTTTAAAAAAATCGTAAAACATGATTTTCATGTTGAATCGTTAATTTTTTAATTTTTATTTTCTCATCTTTATTTTTTCATTCGTCAATTGTTTATTTACTTGAAAAAATTTGTTATGGCTCAGAATTTTGCGGTGTTAATCGTGAGTAAAAATTCTACACATTTTCACGTGTAAATGAACTTTTTGGAGATTGCCATGAATACGAGGAAAAATTGTTTGAGATGCGGAAGCGTAATGACGATTTTATGAGTGAACGCGTGAGAATACGAGGCGCGAGAATTTCTCCAGATCAGATCGTAATGGAGAGTGAAAACAAAAATAATGCACCGTCCAAAAACCACATGGTAAGAGGAAAAAAAAAAATTTTTCTCGTCCTCAGTCTCGAGAATCGAAGAAAATCACTTAAAAAAAAATGTCAAAAATCACTAAAAGTTAATGAAGAAATTTTGCCACCATAAAAAAAAATTGCAAGTACACTTACGTGTGATTTTCACTATTGCCACAATTAAGGGGTCGTCGTTCCCCGTCCGTTTTGAAAGTTTTTCAAACAACCAATAAAAACACTGCTTGCTTTTGTTTTTTTTTTTTTTTTTTTTAATAACTCGTGAAGATGAGGAACTTGGACAAAATTAAAAATTCGCTTTTTACTCGCTCGATTAACCGGAGGTTTTTTTTTTCAATCGGATCCGCGAGCTGAAGGCGTTTATGTCGATCGAAAGATCAAGAAGATCTCGGTGCTTGCCGCTCGAAAGCGCGAGCCGCACTGACCCACGTTCGCGGAGGTAAACGTTCAAAGCTAAACTAAGTCTTCTCGTTGTCGTATCACAATTCGGTTGAAAACATACTCCCTCGTCTGTTGCTCATTCTTCTCTCTCTCACTCCCTCCCTTTTTCTCTGTCCTTGTTTCTTTCTGACTCAATCTTTTTCCAGTTTGTTTGCAGGTTCATGTCATCAACTATCTGTCTAAACGTTAAATTTAAGAAATTGGAGTTTTTTCATCGAAGTTTTTGAAAAATTTCAAACTATTTGTAAAATTTTGGAAATATTACGAAAACAACCCAAATTCCATGGGACAATACAGAAAGTTATGATTGCCTGCATTTTTACTATTCAATTATTTTGTTTAATTAAATACAATTATTTATATAAATTTTTTTTTATTATAATTTGCTTCCTCCTCGTATTTTTTTTTCTGCTTCGAAAAAAATATGATTAGACGCATAGTTTAAGAGCCAGAGTTCCAGCATTGAAACAAAAACTCCAAAACTTTCGAAAACACGTAGAAAAATAAAAAAACAAGACCATAAAAGGTTCACTCAATATTATCAACTTTTTGCATAACTCGTCAACATGTTAACCGTGAATGAAATTATCATCGATCCAATCTTTTTTTTACGCTGATATGTCGGGTCTTAATATTTATGCGTAAACTGCATGTATCGTGAAAAGGGAAAGGCCACGTCGGTTAATCGCTCTGTTTAACCCCGAGTCCGCCTTGACAATTATATAGAAAATAAAAAATTATCATGTATTATCAGAAAATGATTTCGATCATTTTTCAACATTCCTCGATGAGTAATTAGCATGCTCTAATTCTTTTTATCGAGTAGTTTGTTTATACGAGTGTTGCAATGTATCAGAGTTCGTTCTCACGTCATTTCCAACGATAAAAAAATTAAATGGACACTTTTTTTCCAAGATTATCATTTCTTTTTTAGATTGGTCCACGTTCAAAGTCACACCGATTTAACGACAATTACGTCACTACCAATTTGGCTAAAAGTTCTCACAAATGGGACCAATCTTATACCGAAAACTGGTCGGTCACCAAACGCAGTTACATAACGCTGCATCCGAGACAAAACTCATCAAAACGATCGCTACTGATTTTCTCATCGTTAGGAAAAAATTATGATTTTTTTTGTTTGACCCACTGTCGTCATAATGAACAAGGACCCTGACCCTTTTTCCCCATTTCTTATTTACGCATTTTGCCGGAACGATAATAGCGAGACTTGGTCCGTGTGATAAAAATGCTTGCGGTCCGGAATCTATGAAACGCGAAATAAAATTTCTGTATCCATTTCCTTATTTCACAGCATTTCACTTTCGAAGGTAAAATCGATAAAACGTCAATCACGTCAATTTTTTTTACCAATCGCACATGTGGAATGAAAAAAAAAAAAAATCAAAATGTCAAATGGAATTCGAGAAACGTTATAACAGTTTTTTCAAAAATAGCCTTCAAAGTGACGTCTACAAAAAAAATGATTTAAATATAGAATTTAAAAAATTGAATCGAACGCCTGATTTTATCAGGATTTTCTTCCTCTCATAATTCTCCATAGAAAATTGTTCAAAGTTATTTTTATATTTTGGTTATTCGATGAAATTTTGGAGCAGCTTATGTTTTTTTTTTTTTCGTGGATATAAAAATATGCACGTTTGCTTTGGCCACGGTAAAAAAATGTAATACCGGAAGCGCACTGCACCTTTTCCGTCCCCTCGAATCATCCGCCAAAACGAGACTATAATGCATGACGTAAAAATACTCCAAAACTTCACGAAGCTAAAATACTCCAAAAAAAGAAAAAAGCGGGCTCGTCCGGGATTTGAACCCGGGACCTCTCGCACCCTAAGCGAGAATCATACCCCTAGACCAACGAGCCAGAGAGTTCCGATTGAGACGCCGTTGGTGACGGACGTACGTGCGCAGCTCTCAATCTATTTTCTCTCATTTTCGCGAATGTTTGAAAACAATATCCACAATTTCTATAGTGAAATCCAAAAACAAACTGCCTGAGGGCAGGTACAGTGAAAATAGTGAGGTGCCGCGGCACCGGCACGCAGATACAGACAATTTAGTGACTTTCAACAAAGAAAAGCCGGCTAACGGTATCTTGAAAACGCCGACAATGGCAAGCTCAAATAAAGAAAACTGGCCAAAACCGGGAGCCTCGAGTGCAAACCAGGAAAATAACGAATCTTTAGCAGAACTGAGATACCAGTGCAATGCCCTTAACCGGAAATTTGGTACAAATATCAACGTTAATAAACTCATGAATAAAACAGTGACAAAACCGAACGTAAAAGCGCGTCGACGCAGCACGTCGTCTAACGACTCAGACAAAGATGAAACCCGACGCCCCCAGCAACAGGGCATGGGCACCCCTGACGATGCAGGGACAAAGACGGGGTTCAAAATACCCAAGAGACCGGTGAAACATCGGAAAACGGTCGATACACCGAAAACCGAGCTTACCAACCGATTCGAATGTTTTTCCGACACGATGAGTGTCGAAGACGATGGAGAGACCGACGATGCAGAGGGAGACGGAGGCACCGACGGAGCCACTGACGCTTTACAGAAAAAGGTAAACGCGAACAAACAAAAATTGAAACCGCCGCCGATATACGCGTACAACATCGGAATCAAAGGGTCCATAGACTTACTAACAAAAAATAACATCGCTAAAGACAAATTCCTCATCAATATACGTGATGAGAAATTAGTAAGAATAGCCCCGAACGATTTAGACACTTATAATAGTGCAATAAATATTTTAAAAACCAAAAATACTGAATTTTACACGTACACTCCGAGACACCTGAAACCGAAATCAATCGTGTTAAAAGGAATCAGAGGAGGGTTCGAAGAAGCAGAAATCGCAGAGGAAATTAACAGTCTTAACATCCAAGACGTTAAAATCATTAAAGTGTCTAAATTGATATTTAATCGCGAAACACCAGAGCGATATCATTTTATAGTTACGCTGGCGGCGGAGAGCAATATGAAATCGCTCACTAGCATAAGGGCCTTGCTGTACCAACGCGTCAAGTGGGAGAGACTGAGGAAGAAGCCCATCTTCCAATGCACAAAATGCCAAAGAACGGGACACGCTAGTGCCAACTGTTATTACCGACTGCGATGCGTCAGATGTGCCGAACAGCATCAGGCAAAAGATTGCCCCTTAGAGAAGGGAAAAATCGAAGAAACGCGTTGCGCTAACTGCGGACAGACAGGCCACCCTGCTTCGTATCGAGGATGCCCGATGCTCAATGGGCTACTCAAACTATCCAAAGAAAAAAACAAGATCCGCCAAAAAATTAACGAAGCTAGAATAAACAAAATAAACAATTATGTTAACCAAAAATTCTCATATGCAGATATGACTCGACAATCAAACACCAAAAACTGGATTGTGAATAACGCGGAAGCCGTAACCCCGGTGAATCGGGCATCACAACCGCCACGCGCTACCAAGAGCCAAGAAGAAAATCTTCGAGGAAAAGCTGCCGACGCCGAGGACACTCCTACATCAGCAAGCAGAGTCGAAGAACTCCTTACTGATTTTAAAAACGAAATTCTCAAAGAAATGAGAAACATCCGGGCGCAAGTAACACAGAACGCGGTAAGAATCGATTACATCATGAGCTATCTCAACATTGAATAAATGGACAGAAATACTCAAAACAATAATAATAACAACAAGGTCAAAATCGCAGCCATCAATGTCAATTCGATATGCACAGCCAAAAGACGGTACGACTTGCAAAAATTCATCAACGAACAAAAAATCGATATCGCACTCCTCTCAGAAACGAAACTAAACAAAAAACACCGAATTCGACTCGACAACCACTCAATTGTCAGAAACGATAGACCCTCTGGGCGAAGAGGAGGGGGAACCGCCATCGCCATCCACAACCGACTACAATACTCTCACGTCTCGAATGCCAACGCCAAAAACAACCGAATATTAGAATACACAGCAATAAAACTCAAAGTTAACTCTAATAATACTCTGCTTATCCTCAGTGTCTACGCAACGCAAAGCGCGGCGATTAGATTCATCCAAGAACTGCAAAAAATGGCCTCAGACCTGAACCTGGACAAAGACAACATCTTTTACATCATCGCCGGGGACTTCAACGCCAGAAATACCGATTGGGGCGACTCTTTAACCAACGACAGAGGTCGTCAGTTAGTGCAATGGCTAAACAATAACAGTGTCGAGTACAAAGCCGCTTGGTACCCGCCAAGTAGCCCGACGTTTCCAAGTGCAGGCTCCTTCCTTGACCACGGGCTGATCGACTGTAGAATTGATATCTTGGATAAAATAAATGGAGCACTGGACACGGCACCGTACGACAGCGACCACAACGCCATCATAATCACAATAGACACCAATACACTGCTGCAAGGGCTCCCGAAGCAAGGACCAAAGCCAATCATCTTCAACTACAGAAAAGCAAATTGGGAAAAATTCAAGAGACAGTTAACCAACCCCAACACGACGTACGCACCCATCCCAACAGACAGAAACCTCGCTCTGGAAGAAATAGACAACTTCATAATCAAAATCGAGACACACATACGTGACGCCATTCACAAAACGATCCCAAAAAGTAACAACAAACCCGAAGAATACTACAAAAAATACGAGAGCAACACAATAACGCAACTACACAAACACAAATCCTTCCTCATTTCCCGACTGTTCCAAGCCACCAACAGACGAACAATTCTTCTCAGCAGACAAGGGATAAACAGAATTAAAAGAACAATAAAACGAATAAACAAACTACTAAACAAAGAATTCAGAAAGACAGTCACAGCTTACTGGGCAGCACAGATGAAAAGCATCGATTACAAAAACCCTCAAGAATTTTTCCCAAAAATAAACAGAATGCTCCGCCCAAAAAACAGTATTGGAATCGAGACGCTGAGAATTGGCAATGACGCCAACGAATTCAACAACGAGATAAGACGGTGCTACCCGCATTTAATTAACAACAACGACGAAGTTGTAGCCACAGAGCCCAATTCCAAGCTGGAGATCATCGGGAAATATTTGGAATCGATCAACTCGCCCAGATACACCAACGACAACACCATCACACGTGAGACAATAGACAACGCCTTCAAAGAAACAGCCGATTGGAAAAAACACCTCAGAAAAACGAGACAGACCTTCACTATATTCACAACCGAGAACCCAGCGCACAAACCGTCGCAACAAGATGGAATACCAAAATTCTTATTCTCGTATCTGGAAGTAGAAGCAATAATCAAAAAACTCAAGAACAAAACTTCGACCGGGCTGGATAACATACCGACAGTAGCAATAAAAAACCTACCACGAGAAATCATCAAAGACTACACCATTATCTTCAACAACGCCTTGAACAATTTCTACTATCCAAACAGATGGAAGACAGCAAAAGTGCTGCCAATTCTGAAAAAGGGGAAAAATCCAGAAGACCCTAGGAGCTACCGACCAATCAGCCTTACAATTAACATCAGCAAAATTTACGAAAAATTAATCAAACTAATGCTTCAAATTCACTGTGCGAAGAAAAAAATTATACCAGCCAACCAATTTGGATTCAAGACCAAACACTCCACAACACATGCGATAAATAAATTCTCATCCGACGTCAACATCAACCTCAACAGCAACAACATGGTGGGAGCTGTACTCATCGATTTGGAGAAAGCTTTCGATTCTATATGGAACAAGGGACTAATCCACAAAATGAATCAATATAAATTCCCGATGGGACTCGTCTTGCTAACACTCGACATGATCAGAGGGAAAAATTTCCACACCTGGGATGGTATAAATTTATCACGATCGAAATTTAAAATCACCGAAGGACTACAACAAGGAACGGTAACCTCTCCGATTCTCTTCAACATCTACAACAGCGAAATCATAAACGAATTTGGTCTCAACACCGAACAAAACTGCCACGCCATCGCCTTCGCGGATGACCTGATCGTCTACAAGGCTGACAAGGACATCGACGCGATTCACAACTCACTGCAAGAAAAATTAGATAAAATTAACCGATACTATCTGGACTGGAACTTGAAAATCAATCCATCGAAATGCGAGACGATCATCTTCAGACGCACCGTCAATCACATTAAGACCTCGACCGCCAAGAAAATTAAAAAATTCAAAATCACAGTAGCTGACAGCGCAACGAACACGCGTAGCGAAATTCCGAACAAAAACGCAGTAAAATATCTAGGAGTTACATTCGACCATCTATTCAGACTGAACCTTCACCACAAAATACAACTCGAAAAAGCTAAAACAACCCTCAGAATCAACGCGAGACTGTTCTACAACCAAAACCTAGACAGCAAAGCAAAAATTATATGCTACCAGCTACTTATCAGACCCATTCTAACGTACGCAGCACCGATCACATGGAACACAGGACCTACAATCATGGAAAAATATCGAAGACTAGAAAGATCCATCCTACGCTCGTGCTTGAGATTCCACAGAACCGCAAATTCCGGATATACTCACAGAACAAGAAACATACATGTATACAACAAAGCCAACATCCCTAGAATCGACTGCTTTATGATTAAGCTGTGCAGAAATTATTTTGCAAGCATGATCAAAGTAGATAACCCAATCCTCGAAAATATATTGAACACTTGCATTAACGGCCGCCAAATAATTCAACACCTCGAGTCCGGTTACATCCCACCACAATTCTTCACCTACTGCGACTTCGAAGGAGTGATACAAAACAGCAGGAACGTACCAATCCTGTATCACAAAATAAGACACAGCTGCAACAAGAAAATTAGCCCAAATCTTCAGGACTATGGAGAGGACAGAATGATGTTTGATAGGGCAATTCCAAAGAGAGACGTGAAAGACACTCAAAGACTTTCTTCGAGATACTGGTGGCTCGGAGAGGACGCAAGATTCATAGACGAATTACGAAGGAGAACGAGGTTCAGACAACACTGAACCCGGAAAGTTATCATCAACATGGAACTAAACCAAAAATTGAGCAATTGTACGAATCTAAGATTGTTTAAGCTCTATATATAGACTTAAAAATAATTACTCATTGAAGAAAAAAAAAAAAAAAAAAAAAAAAAGGACTGGCCCAGGGAGAAAAAAAAAAAAAAAAAAAAAAAAAAACCCATCTGATCCCCGAGGCCTCCCCTGTATATATGTATATACTATCCTCTACCCCCTTCCCTACTTCCTTTACTCATCCCCATTCCTCCTTCCTGACCCCCAATCCCAACTTTAGTCTTAGGGACAAAACCAAAAATGAAAGATGATTTTTCCCAACCGGGGCATTTGCATCTAATAAAAATTTTATATTCGACCACATCGAGCAGATACGTCGATCAATACCAAATTTTAATTAAAACCAAAAAAATAAAATTTATATTTTTTTTAGAAAAGATTATTAACGAGATGTAAAATATATTACCTAGTTAATAAGAAACAAATCTATGTTCTGTTTAAGTTTTTGTAAGAAAGTTTATACTTATATATGTAACAACGTTTTTCCGGATTCAATAAACTATCTTTTTCAAAAAAAAAAAAAAAAAAAAAAAAACCAACGAGCCAGACTTCCTTTACTCATCCCCACTCCTCCTTCCTTACCCCCACTCCCAACTTTAGTTTTAATGACAAAACCAAAAATGAAAGATGATTTTTCCCAACCGGGGCATTTGCATCTAATAAAAATTTTATATTCGACCACATCGAGCAGATACGTCGATCAATACCAAATTTTAATTAAAACCAAAAAAATAAAATTTATATTTTTTTTAGAAAAGATTATTAACGAGATGTAAAATATATTACCTAGTTAATAAGAAACAAATCTATGTTCTGTTTAAGTTTTTGTAAGAAAGTTTATACTTATATATATAACAACGTTTTTCCGGATTCAATAAACTATCTTTTTCAAAAAAAAAAAAAAAAAAAACCAACGAGCCAGGTATGGACAGGTGTGATTCAGAGTTACAAAAAACTGGATCCGATATCTAGGCCTACCTGTGGCTATACCAACGCGATAGAAAAATTTCATTCAATTGAACAGTCAAGCAATCACCTCGATGACCTCAGCGTAATGAATCGATAAATGTCTCAAGTTGTTACGTTCGTGTGAAATAGTTCAAGTGACAATTACCGTAATGAGCTGCCAATTGTTACGAAAGAAATTTAAATATCAGTTAAATTATTATTGTTGATAAATAATTCGATCCTGATACGACGAAATGAAAATAGAAAAGAAATTACCATAAGCAACGCAGGCAGAAATAAATTTTTTGAAAATTTCAAAATGCCGTAGAATTCGTATTTTTCTAGCAAATCCAACAAAATTCCCGGAGAATGAGGAACTTGTATAGATTAACATCTGTGCAAAACGGGAGCCCTGTAGCTCAAACCGTTCTCGAGTTATAAACGTTTGAAGTTTACAGTGCCAGAACACACACACACACACATACATCCGGACATTTTTTCTGGATATGATTTTTCGATGTTTTGGGACATTTTAAGAATATTGACATTGAAAACTGGAAAAAAAAAAAAAATTCTCACCGTCACGTAGCTTCCTCTATGAGGAAACAACAACTTTGAACTTTACAACGAAATATTTTAACAGAAGATCGTCGAACTCAATACAAAAGAAAAAATGAATACGAATTATGAAAAAATGACTTCAATTAAAATAGCTTCTAGATTACGCAGTTATGGTACACGTAATATGTGCATATGCATATATATGTATATAGTTTCACCTGCATATCTTCTGACTCACCTTGACGAAGCATAACTGATATTATTCAAGTCTCAGAGAGGCGCAAAATAATCTATGACGACAGATTCAATAAATCGCATTTCATCGTATGGTCACCATGTGTAATTGACGTGATTATTATCCTGTTGCGTCGTTGAGCTATGACGAAAGCTTTAAGCCCGTGAGACACAATATGAGGCCCAGGAAAAAAAAAGTGTTTAAGGTCAAATTCTGTGGATGCTTCGTTCCTTTATTTCTAGACAACGTGCAGTCGCGATGCGGAGGGACAAATTTTTCTTTCGATTTTAAAAATGTTGCTATTTTTTTAATAACTAACCAAATCTCACTTTTCCATTTCTGCAATGGACTCTCTCCAGTCTATCTTTGCCGGAATCTGTCAAGTGGAACTGACCGAAGAATCAAAACAAAATTTGAAGCCTCTTGAACTTTCAGAAATCCGTTTTCGGTTCGTTCGTCCCTTTGATCACATTTTCGGCCAAAAAATCTGTCAATTTTTCTGGAAAAATTGAAAAATCGTAATGGGCCGAATGCCATTCGCGTCGTGTGGACAACATCCTGAAAAAAATAAACATCAAAAAATTCGTTCTACCGAAAAACGCGTGAAAAACAAATGAAAAAACGAGACTTTGTCAGGTTTGCTCGCAGCGTCCAGGAAGACAGAAATGGAAAATCTCTCTCATCAGTGTCGCTCAAAGAGCTCAGTAAGATCGCAATTTAGCGATAATTTTCCCTCTTGTATAAATAGAATAAAAAAAAAAATGTAATGAGCTCTCGAGATTCTCATTATACGATACGAGATGTTAGAGTAACTCGCTTAGCTCGATTTTCCGTTGGTACTTTTACTTTGTGTACATTAAGGACGTTGTATGGCGACAGTCAAATCTAAATTTTTGTTTTCACTTTTTCTTACATAAAAAATGGTTTACGAGCTTAATTTCATTTAAAAAAGTTGTTACAAATTAACTAAAGAACAAAATACTCTAAATCCAAGATCCTCCGATGTAATCTGTGTTTGTTATATAATAAACAAAATTTTGAAAAAATTTTACGACCGAATTTCTTGAAAAGTTAAATAAAGTTTCTTCGATGTTTCATGAAAGTGTATGCAAAGTTTCAAGAGGCTTCACCATTTAGAAATCGAAATATTTAATGTTAAAAATTGCAACTTTTGACACGCTCTCTCATGAGAAATTTCTGAAAATTGTGATTTTTATAAATAAATAATTCGATTTCTACATGGTGAAGCCTCTTAAAATTGCGCGAACTATTAGACATCACTATTTTCTTTATAAGGTGCAAATTTAAAGGAATTCTATCGAAAGAAAATGTTGCATACAACGTCCTTAAATAGATAATTGTAATGCATATTATAAACATAACAATGAGGTTGTGTGTGCGTGAATTGGAGTAGAACTTGACTATGAAGAAGATTAGCTCGAGTCGACACGCACACATGGATGCATGGAGGCGAGTGTTAACGTATTACGAATTATCCGGAACTTATACAAAGCATTGAAGAAATAAATGGTCGCGTCGTCGAGGATTCCACGATAGTGCGGTCACTAAACTATAAACAGCTGGAGAATGTCGATGCGCCGGTTGCAAACACACGCGTCTCGCGATCTTTCAATTGGAGGATCGAGCTCTTGACATTTCGCTTCCTCATGGAGGAACTTCCACATTTTTTTTCCATCATCTCAGATGATTTTTTTTTTTTGCCACCAGACGATACTTGAAAATGACTGGAACGATTAAAAGTTACAACAAAAAAAAAAAAACAAAAACTGTACGGCGTGTCTGCGTCTCGCTGCGTGCGTGGGTTTTCATTAGGATTTTTTTTTTTGGCCTCATCAAATTTCGATACAGGCGCCCCTGGGTATGTTTCGAATAAATAATTCAAAATGTAGCCCCAAAGTCAGATCTGAATTTTAATTGCCATTCCAACAATTCCGAAATATATTTTATGGTTCGCGTTGATCTTATTCTGCGCTCGCAAGTCGAATTTCGTCGATTTTTATGGGATTTTGATCTGCAGTTCTTCCGATATATAGAACGATATTTTTTTTTTTTTTTTTGAGTGGATAAAATTTTAACTGCTAATCATTTATCGATGGCGATTGGAAATAATTTTGAAAAATCATCAAAGTTTCTAGTTTATTCGTCGAAATATCCTTCTGAATTTGTTACTTGGAATTCTGTGTGTCGTTAAATATTATTTTCAATTAAAAGAAATTCAATTGTGTAAGCGGATGAAAATACCGAGAGGCGCCACCTCAAAATATGCTGGAGGTTACATGCGTACTTATAAGTATTTATAACTCTGGAACCCGAAGGACTGTAAAGTTACACGAGCTTTCGAATCATGCTTGTCGCGATATTTTAGCCTCTCGTTGATTCGTTTACGAGGCAAACAAATCCCAAAGTGGATCGGTACAGCTTTTGCTATCGACCATCGCCCCCTCGACTAGACCGTTTACGAGATATTTCCAAGCATAAATATTTTCTAAGTGGTTTTCTATAAATAAAATTGACGAAAACGTCGAACGATTAATTCGTGGGATCGTCGGAGGAAATTCATTCCTGAGCAGAGGGGAAGGTCAGGAACGACGAGTCGTCAAATTGACACGTTCGTATTTCCCTCCAATGTGAATTCGACTCAATATTTTTGGAGAGATTCAAACTAATCAGTGTTTATTCATGACATTATTCATCGTTTAATTATTACGCAATTCATGTTCGTGTGTGTCATCCACTTTTTTCAAATCTCTTGCTTACGAACTAGTGCCATTATTTTGGCAATTATTTGTGACATTGCACAATTTGATTGTTTTCACAAAATTGAAAGTTTAGATGATTACGAATTTCATTGATAAATTCACTAAGTTTCTTCGAATTGGTCACTCGAGAAAATGAGATTTACTACGTGTTCGTCTTTCAAGTTAATGTGCAATTAACGTTGCGATTTTTTGAGTCGTGTCTCGACGTTTATGAATGTGTTTCTTTGGCAGATTCTTATGAACTTCTTTCATACGAGACTCGGACGATTTGGTGTGAGAAAATAAAGCGCCAACGCGAGTAGAATATTTTCTCGGGCATGAATAAACGAGGGCATAGTGCAGGAAATATTATTACGCAAAGAAATGACAACCATGTGGAGAATCAGTAGCGTAGAATCTCGCACATGTTGGAGAGTCCTTCTTCTCCATGTGTGAGAAGCTGTGACGCCCTGCTGAACTCCAGTAAAAGTTTGTCAGACGCTTCGTATGGTCTCGGACAGTGCATAACTCGGTCGCATATCTCACACGATCGATGAATTTGTAGGTCAATCATCGATTAATGCTCGATCGAAAAAATTTACCATTCTCTACATGCTCTTGATCGATATAAATTTTTTTCTTTTTTTTTTTTTTTTATTGCTAATTATAAAAGTTACGAAATTTTCAATGACTGCGTCAATCAATGGTCGCGTTTAATAAGCGAACAAGGAAGTTTGTCTGCGAGATTTTTTCAGGCTTTTTAGTTACTTAAGGAGGATGGCTACACATAATAATGTTGCCATGTTAAAAGCATAGGGAAATTCGAAATGATTAGAATTTAATGAAATTTGGTGAGTTTATTCTTTAGTATTAAATATCAATTTACAAATTTTTTAAGATTTTTCTTCTACATAGTTTTCGAACAATTGAACACTAGAGTTTACATGCATAAGCATAGGATTCAGATATATATAGGTATATTTTTTGCATATTGTAAACTCGAATTATTCGACAACTATGTAGACGAAAAATTTGAAAAAAATTGTGTCATCGTATTTGATGCTAAAGAATGTTATCAGAAAATTTTATTAAATTCTTATCATATTGTCGTATGTAGCCAACCTCCTTAAGATTGTGCTTTCTTTGGATCAAGAAATTTTGATTCGTCAAAACGAAACAACATCGAAAGTGATTCGAGATTCATTTTTAGTGCGTTTAAAATTTTTTTATCGTTTCATACCGCAGATAAGAGCCATGGGATTTTTTTTTTATCATAAGCTTGTGGTAAGTTATCAGAATGATCCGTGTATCCAGGATTTATTGGTCAAATTTTTCCTGTTCATTAACAGCCGGACATCCTTGCCACATCCTTACTATTTTCATAAGAAAAACGATGAATTCATTCTCTTGAATAAAATTTGTCGTCGAATTATGAATACGAATGGATGAGTCACGAATTGGCTCTTCGTTAATGAATAATTAATATTTCTTAAGTATATCCTTGGCAATTATTGAACCAAGCATTCAATCGTTCTGCGCCACGTTATTTCAGCGCACATTTTGTGTGATCGATAACGATGATATTCCATGGGAACGAGAATTTAGCGTCCCACAAATTTCGACAGTCCTTCACTTTTCGTTGTGCTTCGTTAAATAAATTGTCATTATTTTTACCTACAATAATCAAGAATGGGAAATACTGAAAGTAATGTCGCGAGTGCCGTGAAAAAACAGACCGACACTTCGTCAATTTTACTCTACAAATTGGTTGATTTAAAAGGCAAGTGGAAATTCAAAGAAAAACGTGAATTTCGAGGCTTCAAAATAAAAATAAAAAAATCCTTATTGTCCTTTCTGAATAGAATCCTCGAGTGCAGTGAATATTTTTGAATTATCGTTTTGAACTCGAAAGAAATAATATTTAACGAATCAGGATCGAAAAAAAAATCGCACTCCATTTCTTCCATGCGAGAAATAAAATGCAACGGTTTGAATTGGCAAGTTTCGTGCATACGTAACAGATCAACGAAGTTATCCGTTATTCCCGATGAGTCAGAATACCAATTTGGAAAGTGAAGTGCTATAATCTGACACGCGGTTTCATACTTTTTGCGTTTTTTTTTTTACTCCGTCGTGTTCTCGTTTACAAGTGCTTCATCCGGACGATCTGACGAGATCAAAGTGATCGGCCACTCTATATATCTAAATATTTTGAATTTCGTCAATAATTCTCGTAAATAAGTCATCAACTTTTATTCACGTTACTGTTTTTCGTATTCCAAAGTTTCATCCATTGAATCGATTTTTTTTTTTCAAATTATTAACGTAGGAAAGTTTCTCACTGTTTTTTTTTGTCGTGGATACTTTGTCAATTGCCTACACGTTTGGGAATCCATTGGAGCAGTTAACAGTTTCATTCCCCGATATTTTTCATGTTCGTTCGAATGCCTCGAAATGGATTTTGAATTGCTACTGATTTTTGATGCGTATTTAAGGGGGAGGGCTTCTCGTTGATATGATGAAAAGAGCAACCCAAACAAAACAATATGCCGAATTGGATCACGCAATGCGAACGAAGGTCGAGCCGTTTTTATACAACAAGGGAAAAGGCAAATGGATACCGATCGACAAACTTGTTCTTCTCAGGAACAAAGAACGTCCTCGTCACAAAATGGTACGAAATTTTCATTAGTGCAGTACCAAAAAAATCCTTACGTCAGTTTTTTTACCAAAATTTTTTATCATCGATTGAATTAATCCGAAAAATAAAATCGAACCAGTTGCCAGTTCTAAGAGCAATGGAAAAACCTGATGACTACGATATTACGAAAGACCTGGGAGACCAGGACGTGGACGAATCAAAAATAGGTAAGCTGCATTCATTTGAAAAGAAAAAACACCTCGCGGAATCGACTGAGCTCCACATAGTACCGAAGAAAATAGAATTGATCTTGTTAACTTGAAATTTCAGACAAGAGCAAATATCGCGAAGTTTGTTGGCTCTTGAACGAACGTGGAGCAGTTGGAGAAACGATCTTACATCTGTGTATGCTTAACGCGACCGCCCTCCACGCAGATTTGGCGAAACGTCTATTACGTTTTTATCCTAAGCTCATTAACGACATTTACATCAGTGACGAATACTACGGTACGATCACATTCACATGTAAATTAGACTCGTATATATAGCGTAAAAAAAAACAAGGTCCCTGTGTGCACATTTATTTTTTTTTAAAACTTAATTTCATGAAAATTCCTCAACAAGACGAACTGATGTGAAAAAGTATTTTTGAAAGTGGCCTCGCACTTTTTTTTTAGTAAAACCCACAATTTTCATCATTTTATGATATTTACACTGAGAAAAAAAATTTGTAGATTCAACAAAGCCAGGGCGAACGAAAACTATTTTGTAAATTTGACAAAACCGCCACATTGACAAAAAAGGTAATGAGGCGGTGAGCGCATATGTAGTTGAGGCAATAACTTGTTTTGTTAAATTTACAAAATGGATTTCGTTCGTCCTGGCTTTGTTGAATCTACAAATTTTTTTTCTCAGTGTAGTCGTTTTTTTTCAGTATATTGTTGAGATCTAATGGAATATATTAACAACGTTGATTTTATTATAACGAACAAAGGTGAAAATGTGCTGCACATTGCAATAGTAAACGAGGATCCAGCAATGGTGAAATATTTACTCGACAGTGGTGCTGACGTTCACGAACGTTGTTTCGGAAATTTCATGTGTCCCGAGGACCAAAAAGCTTCGAGAACCGACAGCCTCGATCACGAGTGGGTCGGTGTTGCTCCGGAAACTAATTACAATGGGTAAATCAACAGCCAAAGAAAACATTTCGCCAGAAACAAAAAGAAACGTAATTTGTAGAAAATTTTTATGTCAGCGATTTTTGTTAATTATTTTTATTTCGTAGCTGAAAATATCTGAGCAAACAATTTTTCGGAATTTTTTCTCAAATTTTCTATGTTTTTTTTTTATTAATCTTGTTGATTTTTTGCAATAATGGTTTGAATTCTTGTACTGGACGGAGAAAGTGATTTGTCAAAGTGATTCAACAAAAGACAAAAAATCTACTCGTTCTTCTGTGATCGTTATTAATGGTTTTTTAATTAAAATAATATCAATTTCTCGGAGAAGCTTTCTAGACTCTTCTTGAGTACAATTTGACTTGGTAAACTGATTCTTGGTACTCGAGAATAGTCTGGACGATGAGGAAAGTAGAACTTACGCCTATAAAGCAGTTTGTGATGTTTGATGCGCTCGTTTTCATCTCCTGGAACTAAAGATGCATTTTACGTCTATGACTGTTTAACCCAACCACGTTATATTTCACGAGAACTGCAGAAAACTGCACAAGACAAAGTTTTATCACTCTCTTTATTCTGCAAACATATAAATTAGGCATTAAACTATTTTTTCTACTTAATTATTTACTATCGTTTGGAATGCGAGTCAAATGGATGACGTACAACGTCTGACCTGCAATTTCTCACAATCTGCTTTTTTTTTTTTTTTTAATTATTTCCTATAAATTAAATTGCACTGTCGAAAACCTTTGTTATTACTCACTCATTTTTTTTTGTACAAAACACCAAAGAGTGAGGAGGTCGAACGACTTTATTTAGGGTTCTTTCAAAATTTTGTAGAAACGTTCTTGGCACCAAAACTATGAGTTTTCTCCATGAAGAACAATTTTCTGACGTTTAGAATTTGAGATATTTCATTTCCAATTTTTTATTTTTCCCATCTGAACGCGTGTAAATTGAAGTTGCGTTTCTTTTGTTTTTTTCTTGCAACTTTTTAACGAAACGTGACTTCAATTTACAGGCGTTCAGATGGAAAAAATAAAAATTGGAAATGAAATATCTCAAATTCTAAACGTCAGAAAATTTTTTTTCTGAGGAGAAAACAGTTAGTTTTTGTGCCAAGAATGTTTCTAGAAAATTTTGAAAGAATCCTAAATAAAGTCGTTTTGTGATAGTAATACGTTAATCGGTATTTTTTTATTTCGTATCGAAGATTCGGTGCATCACGAATAATTTTTGGTTTTTTGATCGCAGTTACGTCTACTGGGGCGAATATCCTTTGAGCTTTGCTGCTTGTCTGGGTCAGGAAGAATGTTATCGTTTGATGTTGGCACGAGGTGCAAATCCTGACAAGCAAGACACCAATGGCAATACAGTTTTGCATATGCTGGTCATTTATGAAAAGCTCGTGAGTCAAACCGAAGAAAAAAATCGATATTTCGAAAACGTTTCCGAATGAAATTAATTTGGCGAAAGACTTGAAAAAATCTGAAATAATTAATTGTATGCTCTCGAATGTTGGAGACACTGGAGAGAAAAAAAATTGATACGTTTCTTGGGACTGTGTTAGGTCCACGACAAAAGTTATAGGCTTGTAACTTTTATGTATTTTCCTACAGTGATTAATCATCCGAAAGTGACGTTGTCAATCAGTGTTAATGAAACTTTTTAGTCCAAAATATTGTGGTGAGTAATTAGAGGAATAAAAAGTGTAATTGTTTTTTTTTTCTAGTCCACTTTCGACATGGCTTACGAAGTTGGAGCATCTCTGTCCATCAGAAATGTCCAACATTTAACCGCGTTGACACTGTCAGCGAAATTGGCGAGAATCGAACTGTTCTTTCACATTTTGAACATAGAGAGAGAAATTTACTGGCAAATTGGGAGCATTACGTGCGCTGCTTATCCACTCTCACAAGTCGACACAATTGACGTTAACACTGGCCAAATAAGCAACAATTCTGCCTTAAATTTGGTCGTCTTTGGGGTCAGTCATTAAACTTTTTTAAATGTAAACAGAAAATTTAAAAAATTATCTTCAATTAAGATTGGTTTAAAGAGCCAAATTTTTTTAAAGGAAAAAGACGAACACTTGGAGCTCATGGACGGTGTTTTGGTGGATCTGTTGAATGCTAAGTGGAACACGTTCGTCAAATCAAGGTAAGAGCTTTAATTAGATTTCTGATCAACATCGTAGAAGCGATTGTTTTTTGGGCGTAACAACATTTTGGCAATGAGGTTGTTGGGAAATTTCCAGGAATATTACAATAAACATTGATTCAAATAACTGAACGTTCACTGTGTAGGAAAAGTTTCTAGAGAAGATTCAAAATATAAGAGCGATCAAAATAATTGCGTTGTTGCAGCTCGTCCAGATGATTTTGAAACTAAAATAATCGCAATTTGAATTCCGGACATAAAAAAACTCAGATAAACACGAAATTCTGTTTTTCAGATTTTACAGACAATTTTTTCTCTTCTGTTTCTATTTCGTTCTGTCACTGGTAAGTTTCACACTCCGTCCTGGTCCAATCGAATTGGCGGAATCGACGACGACGACATCGACGCCTGGGAACGATTCTTCGACGACGAAAGCCACGACGTTTATTTTCAATTCGAGTTCGATTTTGGCGAGTGAAAAATCCCTCGATCACGTGATAAATCAACTTGCGTCCAATCTCGCAACAAATTTAATTGTTTCGTTGAACGTGACGTCATCTTTGTCATTACTCGCAAATTTAACGTCTCAAATAACGTCGAATCTAACAACGACGCTGAGGGACGTGCTTATTAACTCGGACGTGGATTTTCAAGGTCTCGTCTCGTCGGGCGCATCAAATGCCTCGGAAATTATAAATGACGTATCTGGGACATCGTTTGGCAAAAACTTAAGCTCTTCTTACGTCGAGAATAAACAGAGTAGTGTTGGAAATGATGATGCTTTGAGGAATCTTCGTTCAACCGTTCCTACTACACTAATTAGGAATTCTAATTCTGACGATAAAAATCATAATGGAGAGAATGAAGACTGGTACGATGACTCACTGACATTATTATTATTCTTTAAAATTAATGTAATTTTTCATATTTTCGTTTCTTATTGAAATGTTGCACTCAATCGAATTAAAGATTTTCACTGAATTTCATTTTCGATTGTGATGAAAACGAATCATCGTTATAAAAATAATGTACGAGATTTTTGCGGGGTCTGTTCTACTTATTTCCGGCTCGAACTTTATTTTTTTAATCACGCTGCTCTGCCTCCGAAGGTGGGGAGATTTGACTGAGGAATGCAGACTCATGCATCTCGAGGATCCAGTGGCAAAAATACGTTTGACTGGTGAAATTTGCATGGAGGTCGGAGCAATACTCTACATAGCGGCTGCTCTTCGAGAAGCTCGTTTTCTTGGCCTCAACATGTTTATTGAGAATCTGGTAATTTTTCATGATATCTAACAAATCAAAGTTTACAAATGAGTTCGTTTCTATTTTTATCGAATCCTTGATCTGCTACGAGCGAATAATGAATTTCTATTTTTGACTGGATTATATATATTTTTTTTTACCTAAATATCCGATCGAAACGAAAGGTCATCATGGATTTTGATCGACATGGAAAGGAACGAAAATATTTTTCGCCTCCAAGAGTTCAGCAAATTAATCGATCACTGATTCGTAATCATTGCCTGATTTCCATATCAAAATACACGTTGACGTTTATAGAAAAATGCACATAAATATGCCTCGCATAATTATTGATTGAATCAATTTTCCAGATGACTGCACCTTCCAGAGTAATGTTTCTCTTCTCATGCTGCATTCTCATGTCTTTTCCATTTCTGAGACTCTCCTGTGCCGACAAAGTGGAGGATATGCTTGCTGTTGTCGTGATGCTCACGACTGCACCATATTTTCTCTTTTTCTGTCGTGGTTTCAAAACCGTGGGTCCATTCGTTGTGATGATATATCGCATGATAATGGGCGATCTCTTGAGATTCGTCTCGATATACTTGGTTTTCGTCATGGGCTTTTCCCAAGGTAAATGGATATTCGACAAAAGTAATATAACGCTGTATTGACACACTGGGTCAAATTGACCCGGAGCTTAATTTCATTGAAAAAATTCCAAAGTACATGTCGAATATTCCTCGAAACGTGTGCATAGCAGAAAATGCAAAAATTGCTTAAAAAGTTATAGAAAATGTTGCTTTTTGGAAAAGAGGCCATTTTCACTGAAAAATCACTATTTTTTTTGAAAAATGAGTCCAGGGTCAAATTGACCCAGTGTGGCTGCGTAAAGTTTACAATTCAACTTAAAATTTCATTTATTTAAAAACCTCATTTATGTAGGACATATATGTCTCTGTATATTTATGTATAGAGTACGAATTCTCAGCTGAGCAGAATTCGCATACAGCCTTAAAAATAGAACACCCCTAGCCAATAATGGATATGAGTTCAAACGGCGTTGGCAAAGTCGATGATGGCGTCACTTTTCGCGCGATATATTTGAAACGTAATTTGCGAATATTTCCAACTCTGCGAATGGGAGGAAACATTAATTTTCCTTCAATATCGTAATGAAGAAAAAAAACGATAGTGGTAATTCAATTTTAAAAAGAAGAAGGAGTTATTTTTTTCTTCGATAAAAAATACGATGAAAACAATTACACACGTGCTCTTCTCGTCACTTAATGTGTGATCTAATCATCAGGGAGTAAGGAAATCCATACGTATCACGTTTAATACGTAACAATCACCGATGAGCGGGCGTCAGAAGCTTTATGATCAAAGCACGAGCGCTATGACGCCATCCTTTTTCTTCTTAGAGATTCTTGACGCGAACCATGTTAGTCGCATCGCGACATTGACATCTTTTTTTTTCGTATTCTGTCATTAGATATACGCGAATACATAACTGAAACTTATCGTATAACAATAACAATCCACTTGAGGTATATTATGTATATGTGTGTTTTCATGATCACTTACCAAGCTCATTCTGCCACCGATCTTCACGGTCCATCCTCTTTTCATCACTCTTCTATTATGTCAAGGTCATGTTACGTTAGCGCGTGCCGAACAATCATTATTGTTGTGAAACTTTTCATTCGTATATGCACAATTATACAGGCTGTCCATAAATTCGTTTCACAAATACCGGCGATAGTTAGATCCCGATGGTACGAAAAGAAAAGTCCTTAGCGATTTTTCTCTCCGATGAGCCGATCGTGAGATATGGACCGATTTCTGCCGACCAATCCGGTGCGCGGGAGGCGAGTGGGCGTTACTATCGTCGCGTCGTTTCTTCTCTCTAGCCTATCCTATCCATGCGCCCTTCTCGAAACGCATCCAATTGGCTAGGACTTGATGGATTAATACTTAAGGAACGATGCGTCAGAGTAAAAAATTCCTATTAGCTGATCTCTTCGAAATTTCGCGCTCTATCCGGAAGCCGAATTTTGGGACACTCCGTATGTTTGTTGGACGAGGGAGTCACGTACACAAACGTAGATTCAGATTGAGTGATATAATAGTACTATACTATTCGAGTCACCTACGCTCGCGCACTGATTCATCCATTCTTAACTATTCGAGACTCGCTCGGTTCACCACCTCCACACTCGGCAAAGTGCCATTGACTTTAACGGATATTTTTATTCACCACAACATTGCACCACTTTGTGAACACCTGGGCCGATCGGAATGTCTCATAACTTCACTTTGATCTTTTTATTGTTATTGGTATTCCGGGCTTTCCTAAAATGGTGGACATTGGGCTCTATTGGAAATGGGTTATGAAATATACGTAGTGGATCAAGTTTAATTAATCTCTTTTTTAATGAATGCGCAAGTAAGGAACGTCTATACTGTTCAGATATCTCGAGGAAACTGTGTAAGGTCTCATAACGAAAAACCCTTAAAGAAATAACGTCACCGTATGCAGAGAAATAACTCTCAGTTTCTTCTTTGTATATGGTGACTGTTTACATCGACCCTCGTGTCGATTGGTTTTTGAATCGTAAACTCATATTTATATAAACTATCCTTAGGTCTAGAAGCAGGATATACTATCCAACAGACTCGATTTTTCGCATTCGAGTCTGGAATCCAATGATTAATCTTTTTGAACTAATGGCCACAAATTTTTCCTTCAGCTTAGAAAACTTTCAAAAAATCGTAAAATAACGAAAAAAAATCATCCAGACGTTTTAGTGTTGGAAAATGTCGAAATAATCATTTGCTTCTGATAAGATTCCTATTTTTTAACGGATGTACATTCTGTGGTTTGCAGCGTACTACATAATATTTTTGTCTTTTGACAATCCAAACACACCGGAAGGTGTCGACGACTCGGTGAGCAATCCAATGCCGTCGCCAATGGAGAGCGTCATGGCTATGTTTCTTATGAGCATGACGAACTTCGGAGATTATTACGGGGCTTTCGAGAGAACAGAGCACGAGATGGAGGCCAAGGTGACAGAAAGAATAAACACACGAGAGTACAAACGAAAACAAAATGAAAAAAAGACATTAACGATGGGAGTCGAGAATTTTATGCATCTTAATATAAAAAGCTCTTTGCCTTGTAGTGTTATTTGTAAAGACAGCGATATAATGTGGTATCCGTCTGACATTATTTAGGTTTACGATCGTGCCACGATTTTCTCCCGCTTTTCCTTCACATTCTTGTACAAGAATAATATTCGCTCGCTGCGCCAATCTCATGCCAATTGCCTGAATAATGTACTAATCCGCGAGAGGGCGCAAAACACACGCCCTTTTAAAAAGGGCGGGAGAGTTTGAACTAGTGAAAAATAATAAGCACCAATTCGAACGTTTATTGATATTCTGTGAAACGATGACGATTCACATTCAACAAGAAGGTGTTTTATTCTTCAGATACATCATTGATATTGATGATTCGAATCAATGAATATGTTTATGTTGTTATTACGAGCGAATGAATCGACCGTCGAGTACGAGTGACCTCAACTCAATTCTCTTCAAACACACTCACTCTTTTCTTAACATTCTTCATCCTTTTCAGTGCCTCTTTGTCGTTTACATGGCTATTGTTGCTATTCTGCTCGTTAATATGTTGATCGCTATGATGGGAAATACTTATCAGAAGATTGCGGAAACGAGGAACGAGTGGCAGAGACAGGTACAATTAAAACTCTTTCGTAATATATTTCGATTGAATTGAAAGCAATTTGTCCTCGTTTTATCACTTTTTCCCATAAAAGGCGAACAAGATCGAAAAAGACGTTTCGTTTCTTTTCCTCCGGTTTAACATTTAAATGTAAATGGCGACAGGGGTCGCGTAACAGTTAAATCGTTGTTGTGGGAATTTCGCAAATCCTTGTCATCGCTGTTTTTAAATCGTTACGAAGTGAATGACGCGTGTATAAATACTTGATATGGAGCTCGTGATCTTGAGATACACGCGCGCGATGACAATTCTCCGGGAAAGTAGCACGGTGGTTGCTTTTGCGTAAATATTTCAGTAGCTCCCGGCAAGATTGGCTGAGGTGCAATGTGTGGGAGTGCGGCTTTTATAAAAAAAAAAAAAAAAACAAAGCACAACGATTCCATACAGTGCTTCTTATATTTCATCGAAACGAAGGCCGAATACGATCAAAAGTACGACACAAGTGCAGAAAAATTAAATTTTTCGATTTCTCCGAAAATCTCCAGCTCCGAAAGTTTGACGCGGTAAAAAAAGCTAAAAAAAAAAAACAGTCGAACTTTTTAAAAAGTGCAAAAAAAAATGCTCGTGTTCCACTTCATTTATATAAACGTTACGCGGTGCCTTCATTTTTTTTTTGGGTTTAACACTTTAAACAATATTAATAATAATAAAATTAATGGAAGAGATGAACAATTGGTACATTCATTTACCAATTATTGATGCTACCGAATGAAAAGAGTTTGAAATTTTTGAAAAAGTTAATAATACCTGATATTTTAACTCTAGAACGGTCTTTTTTTTCCTATTCCGGTAATCTGGGGTCATAAATGACCCCAAATTTGAAAAATTCATATCTCCGGTAAAATTTAACGAAAAAGGTTCAACTTGGGTTCAGTCTTTCCGTTTTTTAATGCGGGATCACGTGAGCCTGGGGCAATTTTGCTTGGAGTCAAAATATTAGTAAACAATGTGGGAAAACGATAAAAAAACGGGAAAACGAAGGGAGCAAGGGCGCGAGATTTAAGGATGTGGGAAATTTTTTGAAAATATTCGTATAAAAAAAAAATGATGTCATCGATTCTCCACACGGTTCAGTTAATCTGCTATTTAAATTCGGGGCATTCAGTATGTAATGTAATTGTGTGTAAATTCAAATTGAATTAAACAGTTATGCACTTTTGTACGATGGTCATGCACCATTTAAAACGCGGGAGAACGATCCTTAAAGATCCTTGTCGAATCTACCGTGCACAACTTGATACGTGTTTTATATTCACAGTGGGCACGAATTGTTCTTGTGGTCGAGCGAGGCGTTAGCCCAGCTGAGAGACTGAAAAAACTTATGGATTATTCTCAGCCCATGTCCGATGGCCGAAGAGCACTTGTGCTTCGATTAAATCAATCGGTATGAACTGTTCGAGCCTGAAAGGAAATAAATGCCGATAATTTTATAGTTTCAATCAGTATCAATCCGTTATCTATACACTGGGTCAATTTGACCCGGACTCATTTTTCAATATTAATAATACCACAAGAGAAAAAAAGAAAATTGCTTTCCTCGAGCAAATTCTCAATTTTCGATCCCAAAATTACGAAAAATATACATTTTTCCAAAAATTATTCCCCCTCCATTTTTTCAAGCAATTTAATCATAATTTCAATTTTAATGGCTATGTTAATATTTAGAATATGTTTCGATAATTACTGATGACGGTATTATTTTTAATTGTGAAAATGACGGAAGTTGAAAAATTTCGTGGAATAATTTTTAAATCTGCGCAGGAGGAGGATAAGGAAGAAATGAAAGAAATTCTTGAAATGAAGAGAACCCACGACAAGCTTTACAAAAAGAGGCAGGCAAGATTGCTCGCAGAAGAAGCTCGTAAAAATGCAGCTCTGGGCAAAGACTTCGAGACCCTAAATATTCAATAACGTGAGAACCAGGACGCGGCGGATATGTGTTGTGTTTTTATTTTTATAAGTTGTCGCGAATAAGGAGAAAAAATTTAAGTGAAAATATAAGTCTGTCAATTTTCGATTTGTTGAATAAATTTTTTAATGTACATTTTTGGCATTACTGAAAAAAAAATATTGCGTTTTTTTTCATCTTCGTGACGATTTTCTTTTTGGCACTTGACGAGCGAACCAGTCGGGTGCTTTTTTTGGCAACAATTGTGGCAAACCCATCAGTGTGTCGCTCTCGGAAATGACGCACAAAAGTCTATTGCTCGTGACATTCACCGTTCTCACGGGCTCCCGCGTGCAATAAGCCTTAGCTAATTGCCCTCGCAGTCTCGTCCCACTGTCGTAGCAACTCAAGGAATCGAGTCCGGACTCGGGCGACGAACAACTCGTCGACTGGTCCCTCGATCCAGGACCCTTTCGGCAATAAAAATATCCACCGGGTTTTATGATCCCGTAATAAAACCATAAATACACACGTTATATAAAAAACTAACGTTCAAACATCAAACAATTTTTCATAATTTTTATTAAATTCTAACAATAATCCCCCGCCCGTCTCGCTCCAGCCAATTTGTAAATTTTGATCGAAACATTCAAAAAAGCAGTTCACCATGATAATAAATCTTACCCAATAAATAGAAGAAATTTACGATTAGGACGTAATGATTATTTTCGAAATGACCGAGAAGCGATGGAACTCAGTGATTGCGAGGTCACCAGCTTATTAATACATTCGTATTAATTGATCAATAGGCGATTCTGTATTTGAAACGAAATGATTTTGAGGAACGAGTGATTTATTAAAAGTTGTAAGAGAAAAATCATACGTTTGAATCATCCGTTGAGATCGAGTTGTCGGTTTCCGTTACAAAAACACTGAAACACTCCATTTCGTCTTTTTCGATAACTTCCGGATCTTCTTCATCGGGAGTCACTATTTCATCATTGACGTTGATTCCGTTGTCTTCGTTGACATGTTCCATATTATTTGGAGTTTCATAGCGACTGGAGGTTTCGACATTCTCGTGGAATCTCTGGGCCTGCGGAGCTATTTCCCTGCCACTTTCGTTCTTAATTATTCTGTTCATTACATTGATCCATGGATCGTTTTCCAATCGCGGAGTCATCTTTGCACCCTTGACACGACAAACTGGTCTCAAGTACCTGCCAATTCGGGATTTATGAGTATTTTTCGGGGATTCGTAAGTCACTGGGGTTAAGGCGTTTCACCAGAGGGCAATGATCCAAAAAATTTCGGTATTTTTGGGCATTTTTTAACCCTCGTCAGCTCATAAAAAACTTACGATGGGTCTTTCACGTCATTCGCTTATTTCACAATTTTGAAACTTTTGAAAAAATCGGAAAAAAATCGTGATTCTTTTCTGAATCCTTAGCTAAATATTAATAATTTTTTCTATCCGGAAAAACAAAAATTTTAATTACAATTTCATGCAAAATACGGAGACGGACACAAATGACTCATCGTTAGCGTTTGTCGGATAAATGTGAAAAATATTATGTATCGATTGGGTGTTTCCAGTCATTTGATGATTATGGAACGTTGTGATAGAAAAATCCTTATCCTTGGCGACATCTGACCTTGGTGGAACCCCTTTTAAATTGATTTTCAATAAATATGATTGATTACCGAGGATTGTCAGTCTTGGTTCGGCCACAAATCATACAGCATTCGTCGATCGAACACGATTTATGATTGTTCCGATGACGTGGTGAATTAATAAACTCGGAATTTCTTCGAACTTCCGGTGATTGATTGACGATCGGTTTGTAGAACGGTTCCGAATAATTTTCAGTTTTCAGGGGAAGTAAGTGTTCGAGGAGGCCCGCATCTCGGAGATCGTCGTCAAGATCTTTCATTTCTATGAAAAGCGATTCGTACTCCCCATCGGTTTCGGTTTCGATCCTCAACAAATCTATTTTTTCTGGTCCTGAGTTTAAACTCTCACTGGATTCGTATTCACAAGTTTTTCTGGTATTTTGAACAATTTTTTTTTCAGCTTCAAAGTTTTTAACTGTTTTTTTATCGACTGTTGATAGCTCTTGAAAAATCTTATCCATTCGACCAATCGGCGGTTTTATCAAGTCAATAATGTCGCTGATATTTAATCCCACGTTGTTGATGAGGCTTTTCGGAAGTTCGGAGACTGGAGCCAACTTTGGGGGCCGATAAAGTTCATAGAGATCGTTTGTATCGGTCGAAATGTGATTTTTAGGGGCCGAGGAACAAAGAATCGATCTATGATCGATGATTCTCTGAGGCGGTGGTGCCATCTCTTTATGAGTGAGATGTTCCAGCTGTAAGATCATGCGCTCGATGCTCTGTTGGTAACAAGAGTCATTTTTGTTGTTTAACGATTTTTTCAATTGGTTGCATGGAGTTTCGTGTTTTGCGTTGTTTTTCGTTAAAATTTTTATGACTTTCACGTCCGTATTGTTTTTATCGAATTCTTGGAGAATGGAGACATCACGGTGAGGATAACTTTCGATCGAAAATGTCTTTTTAACCGGCAGCAGGTCAGAGGAGCTCTCTCGCAGGTACGACGAGTTAACGTAAAAAAAACTTTCGCCAATTTTTTGAAAGGATTGCGATTGCGTTGTTTTCGGTTTTTCCAAGATCCGCGAAGACGTTATTGAGAGCGAGGATCTAGAGGACAAGTCGAAAATCGTCGAGGAAAATAAATGATCGAGATCGGTTTGCAAGGAAAGGTCATCGTCGTCGTCGTCGCTCAATCGTCGGACGTAACTCTCTTGCCACTGTCGAGCATCGGTATCGTTACTTTTTGGATTTTCGCGATTTTTCGTATCGATCGATGATTCTGTTGATACGGAATTATCGAAAGTGACTCTTCGCTTCGGTACAGTGCAGTCCAATTGAAATTCGCGTCGCTCGGACGATTCGACCATTCGGTTGACCTCTACACTACTAAATGTCACAGTCCCTGCTTGGCCATTGTTGACCACGTTTCTCGCGGTACCAAGCCGTCTTTGCGATCTTATCAATCGAATTATTTTCTGCTCCTTCGACTTTCGCAATCTGATCAAATAAATGTGATGATGAATATTACGCCGCGTATTGAACTCATTCCAAAAACCCAAAATTTATCCTCTCACGATCAAATGTTTTGATCAGATTAATCCGCGAGGAGTAACGCAATAATACACACGAATAACGCACGTTTTATTGATCACTCAATTAGCATTATCAATCAATTAATAAATGGACTAATCAAAAAACTTATTTTTCATTGTCTCTAAGATCGATCAATGAATTACGCCATTTAGTGGCATTTAGTGTTGACGAAACTTCATGAATTACGTGGTAATTAAAAAGTGACGAATCAGGTAATTGGATCTCGTTGGTTAATTGCACTCATTAGCATTTTTTTGTTGTTTTTAATTAAAATGGATATAGCCTGTGGCAGAATTACCCAGAATCGCTGCGAGATTCGATCGCTCTGAGATTGCGATCAAATTCTCGTTTTTGTTGACTTGACGGAATATCATAATCGTCGTGATTATCCGAGTCGTTGTAATTTTTCGATGATTCCGAGTCCACTACGATCTGTCGGCTAGAGCAAGTTTCATATGGCGAAGTGGAAGCACGTGACAAGGGTCTGTCAACTATTTTCAGGTTGTCCAGAAGGTCTTGATCATTGAGTCGCCTGTACGTCAACCCAGCTAATCGAGGAGAGTTTGATTGTTTGCGTTTTTTATGTCTTCTTCGCCATTGAGGTCTGTGAGTCCAAAAATACGTAACACTCGGAACTGCCTCGAACCAAGGCGGTTCACGGCCTTCGTTAGGGTCCGAAGAATTTTTAATGCTCGATCTTAGCAGAGCTGTGACTTAAACAAATTGTTGAATTACTGGGTGAATCTGGTTATTCAGTTGCAAATCATAAACAATTCCAATCACCGATCATATCTTCTGCAATTCTGCAATCATAATCACCTCCATGCCATTAATTAGGAATTAGTAATTATAAGAATCCATTCGTGATTATGAACTTTATCAATTTCCTTTAACCCTAGAACGGTAACCTCATTTTTTCACCTATTCCGGTAACCGTTTTTGAAAAATTCATATCTCCGGTAAAATTTAACAAAAAGGGTTCAACTTGGGCTCGTTCTTTTCGTTTTTTAATGCAGGACACGTGAGTCTGGGGCAATTTTACTCAAAGTCAAAAAATTAGTGAAAAATGCGGTTAACCCATAAAAAACCGAAGAACAAAGGGAGAAAGGGCGCGGGATTAAAAGTAGCATGGGGTCGTTTTTGACCCCAGGTCACTGTTCTAGGGTTAACTCGAGTCTAAAGCTCATGAAATTGTTGAGCGTTTCTGATTCATTCATTTTAATTGAAATCTGATTCATTTTTTATATGGAAAAAGCTCTACCTATTCAAGAATTCATAAACATTTTCTCTGAGAGAGTAAAAGATTCTTGGGGAAAAAAAAATATACTTACGAGATCGTAAATGTAACGAATTTCTCACTTTCATAATGACGTGGTAATTTTTAGTAAGCAATACCGAAACATTATTGCGTTGGAGCTTTTATATTTTTGTGCAAAAATTTCTACATTCATAACCTCATGATTGGAACGTTGTAGACGTGACGTTGACCGAATAATTTGGAAGAAAAAAAAGAAGGTTTTTTCAATCGAGTATGCAACCATTTTCGATCCCAGTTTGGACTGCGCACTGGAGCTTGTCTGTGCGGCATTTCCAAGCACAGAGAAACCTCAAATTTATCGATCATTTGCTCATGTGAGAGCGTCAGGAAAATGTGTGCAAACGTTCATGTCCAAGAAATGCTTACGAGTAAGCAATACGATTTCATATCACGATCGCGTTTATAAATTGGGCGCAAGATCGAAAAGGTGGCAAACGACCCTCGAACTTGTTGCCCTGACAACGAACGATAACAAGTGTCATTGCCAGTGCGTGCTTTGCCTTCGAAACGCCTCAATAAGTAATTAATCCACCAAGTTCTCAATGATGAAAGCTTTCAAAGAGCCCATCAATTACGAAAGTCTCGAAGAAGAATTACACGAAGCTCTGAGGGCTGACGAATTGTATAGTTTGCAGAACGATGCTAAATTTCGTGCGATCGAACAGTCTGTGCCAACTTACGAAGACTTCAGACAAATGGTAGGAAATAAGAAACCAAATTTCTCACAAAATATTCAACACATTGGAACAAATAAAAATGATCTCTTGTCTGTCAATTCGTTTTGTTTGAAAATCTGCTACAGGTCAATGCTGCACACTTGAAACCCTTAGACCCCAAAGATATGACTCCGAAAGTGGGGGTCAAGTGGAATGCCATCGCTAATGATAAAAAAAATTCGCAGTCGATAAAAGAGAGTTCAAAAAATAACTTCGATCGACAATCACACGATCAGTTTTTTCCTGAATCGATACCAAGAAAACGCCACGAATTTTTAAAAATTTGGAAAGGACTTGATTATAACAACAAATTTCGATTGATCAACGAAACGAGGTAACAAAGTGTTTTCAAAAAATTCCACAAAATGCAATCGAAATAATTGTAAATCTGTAATAAAATAAAAAACTATAATAAATCAATTGCAATGAAAAAAAAAATTATTTATTTCAGACTCGTTCTCATTCGTGACATTTTTCGGACTGACATTCCTCCGGATATTTTATTCGACTGCGTTGTCACATGTCTCCACAGTCTCAAAGTTACGAACAACGAAATCCTAGTGATTGACATTTTATCGACACTCAGTGAATGCAACAGATTTAAATTGGCGATCGAGTTCATGTCTCTGGAAGATAAATCCATTTGCCATGAACTTTTTGAAGCTTTGAGGCAATCGGAAAACATAGAAGATAAAACAGTTGTTAATAGTCTTGAGGAAATATATTTATTGAAAAAATAAAGATCCGAAAAAATGAGTTGTTAATTTTCTTTTTTCTCTTACTCTCGATTGCTGATTCGATTGTCGGTATTGAACCATTTGATACGTTCAATTATAAGAGCTAATTTTTTTTTTTTAATCAAACGGATATAAATCGCGATTATTGTGCAAGTGAAAAATGTTTGTTTTTCGAATTGCCATTAGTGGGCGTAAATTGCGATGTTTGCTGGATTCACGAGTCATAAGATTCTTGGAGTTACCACTTCATGAGCTGTGGGTATTGTTGTTCTCGACATTAACGATTCCTTGGCTTTCACGCCATTCACGATTTCTCAGTGGCAAGTTTGCTCGTACCTTAGCAAAGAACCAAGACAACCGGGTCAACGGATCAAGGTTCTTTGCATTTCCTTTGCCATTGCAAAAACTCATTCGCGCCTGTCAGACGCACAATATACAAAAAAAAAATAAAGAAACAAATCGAAAAAAAAAAAAATGAAAATTAACGTTGAATTTCTTGGAGGCATCGTTCGATCATTCGTTGATTTTATAATGAATATTCAACAGTAATTTATTAATAATCAATTTGTCAAAGTTTGGTTAGAATAAAAATGAAAATTTATAACGAGTTATTTATGTTTATAAACGAAATAAACGATTCTCATTCATTTGTGTACAATCTCGTGATGATTTTCATCTCTAAATCGAGTTTAAGATTTTTTATTTTCTGTCTACTCTCGTAACATTTTTATCTCGAGCATAAATCGTGTTACATCATTAAACGGAGTTATGTTAATTGAGTCGAGTTGAGGTTGTTCCCTCGATGATATTTGCCTCGATCTGTCATCGCCACTAATTAAGGGTTAAAAACAAATGTGCCATTGTTTTGTTCGGTAATAAGGCCGGGTCAACAAAATGTTAAATTCAAACAGTGCGTAACTCAATTTTTTACATGCATTTTAGAGAATCGTCAAATTATAGTGAATTTTCTTGACGGTATGAAAAATAAACAATAGATTTTTTGAACGCTTTGTCACGCACGTGCTCCATTGGCTATATAGCAACAAGTTTCACGAGTCGAGTTCTTTGTCCCGCTTCTTTTACTGTTTTTCTCGGTAGGTTGTGCAATCACGCCCGTGGAGATGTTCATTCACTATATTCTGAAGTGCGCGAAAGCGAGGTCACGAAATAATTCTATTTGTCGAAAAAATCGCCATCGAGACACATTCCGTAGAGTGCATACGGTGTGATTTTTGTATTGTCGTAAACAATGGCCTAATTCTTTTATTTTTTAAACTTGAGATAATGGTCGAGTGAGTGATGATCAGTTTTTCAATATCACGAAGAGTTCTGACACGTAAAAGGATCGAGAATTATTTGGAGAATGAAAACGCGTGGCGGGAATATTCTGTAGTTCAGGGACGCCACCGCATCGCAGCGATTGTCGCTACTGAGGATAAGTTTCACGTGATATCGGTACAGCCAAAAGCTTTCTGTGGCTCGATGACATTTCATGATCCCTTGAAAGCCAAATTTTGGTTTCATCTCATTTTTCACATTTATATAATTTATTTTCAAAGTGATGGATATGATCGTCGTTTGTATGAATATTTATGTTGACGCGTGGAAGAAGCGGGAGATTCGCCGGGTTTCATAACGATAAATAACCATAAAGGCCATTTAGCGTTTGATTCGTTGTTTGCTAAGAACAACGACAGCTACGATGTTACGTGTTAAAGTTTATATGTATACATATAATAATGTTGTTCGTGAATGGTAACGCGTTACGCAGTATTGCGCCCGATTGCAAATGCCACACGATTCATTTTGAGGCGATTCACCGAACACGCTTTTTTTAAATGTATTTCTTTTAAATTATTGCTTCGCTACTTAACACTAACGAGAACAAGATTTATTCGCGGCTATTTACAATGGTCGTGAGAAATATTTCGTTGGTTTTTTTCGGTCGCGGATTTACACTAATTATACAGAGTACGCGATACCTCGAATTAATAACAGGCTTATATATTTTACACAAGATAATTGAGCAATCTTATTCCTCCACTCAGTCAGGCCCTTAAAAAAATAATTGGCTTTTTTGGCAAAAAGTGAAATCACGATTTTTGACCCGAAACACTCGGCTAATTATCCTCAACACTGGACTATAAAAAAAACGTAAATACAACGATTTTTTACATTGAAAATCAGAAAAAAAATTAAATCATATTTCGTAACATCGTTCAAGAATAATTTATAGGGCAATTAAAATATATGGGCTATAAAAAAAATGATCCACGAGCAATTATTGGATTTGAAAAATAAAGATGAATATTGTATGTTGTACTTTGCACTTAAGGATCACGAATGTCAGGCAAAATGGTTGATAAAGTGTAAGATGATTTTTCATCGACCTTTCCGACGAACCTGGTGTAAACTACATAGCACTTGTTGGGAGATTAATACCTACAGTACTTTTATATAATCGTAGGCTGCTGTTTTTTATAACGGATACTGCTTGATAAAGGTGAAGGTTTATGATAACTAATGCTACTTTACTTCCATAATAAAGGATGAGGTAGGAGCGGAGAAGATTAATTTGTCATAATAGGATTTGCGGTAATTCCGAGTAGAATGACGTGAGAAAAAGTGTCAAATTGATTGATGATGGTCTTTTCACTCTTACTTATAGATACATCAGTATAGATTGTGAAATCGTCGAAGCTATACTCACGAGTAATCTGGATTAATGGAGGTTTACGAAAAGACGATGTAAAAATTTCTGGCCCGTGCCTATTACCTTATAGTCCAGAGCGGCGCGCTCCGTCCACGCGAAACTTTTCGCTCGGCGCCACCTACCGGAATTTTGGTGAACCTCGAACGAGATTCATAAAAATCGTACGTCCTTTGCAATTCTGCGTCATTGGGGACCAATCGCTTCGGGAAATAAGGGGCGACTTGAAAAAATTGTACTCTGTAATGCGATGGAGGTTCACGCATTTGTTTATTAAACAAAATACACAGTTTTCGTCGTATTTTATAATTATTCTTAAATCGATGTATGTACATTGAAAATATCCTAGAAAAATATGAACAATTTACTGATAATCTTGGTGATGTGGACCTTGACTGACGTTGATGTCCTTGGAAAGCCCCAGACACATGACAAAACACTCCGGACGACGATGAATAAACGAGTCGAAAGAAAATGGATGGTAAAACGAACAAACACGTTGGCTGGACATCAACCGAAATTATTCACTTCGGACCCGTTCTTCCTTTCTTTCCATAACGTCAGATCCATGGCTCCGTTCAAGAACGCCGAACACTCCGTTAATTCGTTTCTGCAATAAAAGCGTTTGCTGGCGGAGTGTCGACACGTTTTAAACGGAATAAAAAAATTAAGCGAAAAGTTTAAGTGACTCACAGGAAAGGATCTTTTAGGATAAACGCTCTTGGCTGAACACTCCTGAGGTTGTCGCCATTATCGCACAAAATTTTCGCCATTGTGCTCTTCCGAATTTCTTCCAATTGCTCTGGCGTGAAAGATCCCGGAGTATTTCCATTCTCGTACCAATACCGGTCGCCTGAACATTTTCAATGATATCGCATAACTTTGTCATTTTATTAAAAACCAAATAGTTGTTCGTTTATCTGTGGCACGTTGGATATTCACCAGGTTATTAGAAACTAACGAAATTCCATCTTACCAAGTCTTGCATTTCGGAACATACGTCCCAGAAGACACAGGAAAGTTGTACCAACGACTGATCCTTCGGCTGGAATTTCGGACAGGGCACCACTCACGAGATCTATGTCTTCGACGCTCCTGTGATCGATGCAACGATTATAAATCAAAGATGGCACTTTGGAGGCTAAGGTTATCAATTACGACAACGAGGAAAGGAAAATAATGATGAATGATTGAGAACTGAATGTGCCAGTCGGAAGAAAATACATACTTGTAAACTTTCTGTAGCCTCTCGATCGTCGGCCTGGCGATGGTACCCTCGAGATCCCGGAAGTTTTTAACTTCCGGAAGCTCGCAGAAAGTTCGCCAACGCACGTAGGGCGCGAGACCATGATCTCTTCCTTGCTGGATAACTTGGGCCGCATAATCGACTGCTATGTCGCGAGTTTTTCCATCGTGGAAATATCTTTCGAGCAATATTTCATTCAGCCCAGGTGGCAGTGGCTTTCTCGAGTGACCAGCTGTGACGTATTGTTTATTCGTTATCTTTCTCTTCGTTATTGCTAAATATTCGTCGTTGTTCCTCATTACGTTTTCTTAATTTTCCATTTTCGAATGTCATGCTTATTGCGTTTTCCATTTTTTTTTTTTTTTCATTCATTCTGTTTTTTTAGAAGTTATTATTTTTCTGAAATTTTAAAAACAGCCGAGAGAGTGTGTGCGAGAGAGAGAGAGAGAGAGAGAGTGAGAGAGAAGTGACACTGACCTGTTGCGCCAGCGATCAATCGATCGATAGCTCCAGCCTCGTAAAGTTCCTGAGGAGCGTAAAAGGCCGAGAGGAGTGATCTCTCCCCGGACTTGGCGTCTGACCTCGTGTCAACGAGGTCAAGAGTCTTCGGTGTGAGGGCAGCAACGAAAAATAAACCTGCCGATGCTGCGGCGTTCGAAATGGTCGCGTCGATTCTCGAATCGTATCCTCGGAAGAAATCCCGAGACGTCAAGCGCAAATCGAACCTTATAGACAAATTGGTGGCTCTTATTAAATAACTTTGTTGGTAACTGTGAGAACCATTATTGCAGAAATTTGCATGCATGCAAAAAAGAAAACGTTAGCATAATTGATCGAAACGTAGAACAAAAATATCGACGTTTCGAAAAATTATTGAAAAACTCTTCAGAAACTGACGATGGTTAACGATTAATCGTAAACGAGGGGGATTTTTTTTTTTTGACGAGGTTTATCGCTTTAGAAAATGAGCACTCTTTACCTATCGAGATTCCCTTCACCGAGGATGACGGGCAGGAATTCGTTGTAAGTTATGTGTTGCATTTCAGCGACGACAACGCGTCGTGCTTCCTGGTAAAGTTTCTCGTCGTCCCACGTTGGATTGAGGAGCGCGAGTTGATCGGCGACTCTGTTGTGTTCCCGAAGGAAAAGTACGTGCATGAGAGCAAGTCCGGGATTCTCATTTATTCGGGGATCGCCGCTGAAGAAGCAGGGCAAAGATTTGCTCTCGGATCGACAGCTTCCGGTATCGGTCGATGGCATCGGCAGATTCTTTCGTTGTGTGTTCAAACGACCTCCTTTGCCTGATCGCAAGGCATTTGCCGTTTCTTCCGAGTTGCCATAGATCGTTGATAAATCGAGATACGAAGAAGCTTGATTCATTTGTTGTCTCGGGCCTAAACATCCCTTCACAGAGCGATTTCAAAGATATTTATTTATTTCTTCATCGACATTTCGAAAAATCGATCGAATTCTCAGGCGAAGTGACATTCTCAGTTTAATCATGACGAAATTAGGATTCGCGTTTGAAAAAACTATTTTTGCAACTCCAGCAACAACCACTCGACCAGTTAAGGTAGACGTTTAATAAAATTTTATTCAACAAAGTCTAATAAAATTTATTTTATTAAACAGAGTTTAATAAAATAAATTTTATTAAACAGAGTTTAATAAAATTTGGTATAGCAGTAGATTATGATTAGGAAAGGATCCAGACAAATTTTCAAGAGGCTACAAAGAACCAGAAAAAAGATATTCACATTGATAATTTCATGCATTGTAATTATTTTTTGATATTTTAAAACTATTTAAAAAATATTTTTTAAATGTTTTTTAAATATTTTTAAATAATTTCAAATATTTTTTCATTTTCAAATTTCATACATGGCCATTAAGGAGGTTGGCTACATACGACAATATTATAAGAATTCAATAAAATTTGGTGATAACATTCTTTAGCATCACATACGATGACACAATTTTTTTCAAATTTTTCGTCTGCATAGTTGTCGAATAATTAGAATTCACAATATGCAAAAGATATACCTATATATATCTGAATCCTATGCTTATGCATGTAAACTCTAGTGTTCAATTGCTCGAAAACTATGTAGAAGAAAAATCTTAAAAAATTTGTATATTCATATTTAATTCTAAAGAATGTACTCACCAAATTTTATTAAATTCTAATCATTTCGAATTTTCCTATGCTTTTAACATGACAACATTGTTGTGTGTAGACACCCTCCTTCAGGTGTTTCGGTACCGGGGATACAATGTTTCCATGCTAAACCATGTTATACAAATTTTCAAAATAATTAGAATTTAATAAAATTTTGTCAATATATTTATACATGACAATACAAATCTTTTCAAATTTTTCTTCTAATCAGTTCTCGAGTAATTGAACATTGAAGTTCACGTGTATGAGGATAGCGTTTTCATATATATAAGTATATATTTCGGGCATAAGAATTCTGCTAATCTGCTATAATGCTGAATAACTCGATTAACTAGACAGAATAAAAATTTGAAAAAAATCTTTTAAGATCTTTTTCTTATCATAATCTACAACTGTACCAAATTTTATTAAATTCTGAACGGTAATTCTAAAACCGACCTTAATGGAACTGATGCTTCTAAGAGCTGAAAAAAGTGAGGGAAGCGATAGTAAGACCGCGAGCCAAGGTTTAGACTCACCTGAAGGCTGTTTCCCGGATGTGGCGCCGACCTCGAGTACTCCATGCATCCGACGTTGTTATCAGCTCTGATAGGGAAGCATTCAGGATGGAAGTTTTCGTAATCGACGTCGCAGCACTTGAGTCTGATGCCACCGGTTAATTCCATTCTCGGGGTATGCGCCAAGTCATTAGCGACGAATTGTCCGAAAAGGGCAGTGAGGGCCATCAGATGAGGATGCTTAAGATCCGGTCCACCAGCATGGATTTTGGTGGAAACATCACGAGCGCTTGGAAGTTTGGTGCGTGGCAGGGAAACGCCATCTTGATATTCCGGGGGCAAAAATCTCGCGTATGCTTCCAGAGCTCCGCCCCATGTTGGATGGAGATAATTGTTGCATCTTCCGGTGTGAGTTCGATAGCGCTGAGTAGCTCGACGCTTGCACTCGACGCTATTTTTTGCATAATCGATCGCCGTATCCCCGGAACAAACGAAAGTGCCAACCGAGGGGAGAAGCGAAACAACGTCTTCCGGCGGCATGTTCAAAGCTTCGACTATGATCATCGCCATTGTTTCACTCCGCAACGCACGTCGTGATAGATTTTTCGCTCCCTCGTTCATCTCGTGCGATGCCCCTAAATACCAAGACGGCGAATCTGGGCTCAAACGAGTTTGCGAGTTTCGTATCGTCTCCTCTGTCTTGTAATATTTCTCCATTGAGAGATTTGTTCGCAGCGTTAAATCTTGCAGCATCCGAGGTGGTAGGGTCGTACATTGCGAAAATGTTAATAATGAAAAAACACTGAAAATTAAAGCACACGAAAAATGCCTTTTAAATTCATTTTAAAAATCGTCGATATTTTTTTGAACACGATGAAATAAATATTTTTTGATAATTTCAAAATTTTCGTTATTTTGGCAGTATATTTGGTTTCTAACGGAATTGTCACCGAAATTTACGATTGGAACGATAAAAATTTGCTTCCGAAGAGACTTTCTAGAATATTTTTTGCTGTAATGGCAACATTTTTGGAATTATTAAAAAAAAAAAAACGTTTAGTCGAACGTATCGAACAAAATATCGATCTTTCCCAACAAAATTTTGTTTTCACTGTAATAATTAAAGAATACAGAACAATAATTGATAAGGGCATTGCAATAAACTCGCTGGGATGAATGTCTTTTTTTTCCAATTATGATTCGTTTACTAATGGGTATTTTTTACAGAATAACGAGTTCGAGGTGATAAAAGTCTGTAAAAATATTAGAATTCTGAAAATCAAAAGTTGCCATGATTTTTTCTCGACGTTCGCAATTTTCACTGCGGCCTTCAAGTCCTCGAACATTTGCTGCATTTTTTCCTTTACGATTGCACAAAGAATATCTATAACGATGTGAGGGTTATTGCTCCAGTAAAAATAATGATAATAGTTAATAAATAAACAACAGGTGCAACTCGAGACATTCACGATCACGAGGCTGCAAGATCTGTTTCCTTTCTTTTCTGAAACAAGGCTTTCGTCATTTTGAACGTAAAAAGAGGATCGTAAAATAAATGTCACTGAACGCATAATTGTCATGACCTCGTTAATTAATTCAGTCATATGCCCGCAACGTTTTCGACGTGACTCAATGGAATTTCTTAATAAAATAAATCTATGGGGATTCTCGTAATGATTCACACACAAAAGACTCGATTCCTTTCGATTTTCTTCCCTAATTCCATCCGAAGCTTTAATTTTTCGACATGCATCCACATACTTTCGCAATTCATTTATTTTGCTTCCTTATAGAGGAAGCTATGTGACGGTGAAAATTTTTTTTTTCCAGTTTTCAATGGCAATGTGCTTAAAATATCCCAAAACATCGAAAAATCATGTCTAGAAAAAATGTCCAGATGTGTGTGTGTGTGTATGTTCACGAAATTCAAACTTTTATAACTCGAAAACGGTTTGAGCTACAGGGCTCCCGTTTTGCACAGATGTTGATCCATACCAGCTCTTCGTTTTCTGAGAATTTTGTCGGAAATGCTAGAAAAATACGAAGTCTACGGCATTTTGAAATTTTCAAAAAAAGGGTGTAATCGGTCTAACTTTCGCAAATTTTAAGATTTATTATTAATTTTTTTTTTTTTATAAAGAGAGTATCGTAATAGGAAGGTTGGCATTGAATTTGGGAAATATCGGTTGAACGGTTTATTTCAAGTTGAAGAATTAGACATCGATTTTTTTATTATTTTTTATTTCCGCAATGTCTCGTTACGAACAATTTATCGAGATGGTTCCGACAGCTGACAATGCTATCGTAGTTAATGCACGTTTTTCCTGTAGAAAATACATTCAAATCGGTTGAACGCGTCTCGAGTCATAAACCGTCAAACGTGCGAACGAACATATGGATAAACTTTGTCTTTCGTTGATTTGTATATACGGGAAAGAAATGAAGAAAAGATGGACAGATCAGTTGAGTTCTTTTTTTTTTTTCGTTCTCCAACTTTCGAAACCTTCAACATTTGCACACAATGTAAAATCGTTTTGACTGACATTTATTGTACCGGTTGATATTTTTATTATTGCAAAGCACAATAGAATGAGGAAATAAAAAAGAAAGCTTAAAAAAAAAAAAAGAAATCTTCCTTAATTCGACCTGGGGTCATGCAAAAATCTTTCCAGCCGTTGAAAAGTGCCTCTCGACTGGTTTGTGTATGAATGGGCTGTAATAAAAACTCTGAGGAACACGTTGAATGAACTTGAGCAAAAGAAAAAGATTGAGCAATCGATTACGAATTTTTTGAGCTCGCCAAATAAGGCGAGGAGGAGTTCTCGTTCAATATTCACCGCTAACAATAAAAATTACCCAAGCTCCGTAACTCCACAACTCAAATTACGTTGCCGCCTGTTTGTCTCTCCGAATTTTATTTTTACGCCACGAGAGCCAACTCTGCAGCTTTTGACACTTGAGATTTCATTTTTACAACCGATGGGAACAATGTAATGAAATTTTTTCCACGTACGATTTTTCGCAATGTCAGTCGACGTAACTCATTTTAAAAAAAGTCGATAATTCTCATATAAAAATGCATATTTTAGCCTCGCTCAATTTCGACTTGTTCGAAATTGGGCAAGGAATTAAAAACGAAATATTTTTAAAAAATTCAAATCCCTTTATCCCAACACCAATTTTCCAATCGATCAGTTTTCAAATGTCATTCAAGCCTTTGTAAAAAAAATTCAGAATACCCGACCCCATAATTTAGTCAAAATAAAAAAATCTCGAGCTGTCATTTCTCAAGACGTGCCAGCATCAAATTTAAATCTAATTTAAAATCCTGAAATATTTATCGGATCGATTGAATTTTTAGGTCACGAGTTTTCGAAGATTGTCTATAATTTGAATATCTGGGAGAAAAAGGTACAAATTTATCCACGAATATTCGACATATGTCTAAAAAAAAAAGGACAAGGTCGATTCCATTAAAAAAAAAAAAAAAAAGCTCTTGGACGTGTTTGAATAACTTCACGTTGTTCTCATATCGAATGACATTTAGAAACACACTCGTGATCACAGATTTAACCTGCTTTATTCAGTCCCTATCGAGAGTGAAATTTTTCCATATATCGAAGAGTTACACAAATGGCGCCAAGTGATTTTTATTGTTTCGATCCCATTCATTCTTTATACGACTTGGGCTTTGACCTGCTCGATACCTCATGATCACACTCATGAATATCCCGTACATAAATATAATACGTGTATAGATATAAATCCATGCCGAGTGCATGGGATCTGAACGAGCCAAGTTGACATTTAACGAATCCTTCCTGGTTCCCTCGTGACTTCCTTACGCAACCGGTTCTACAATCCGATGCTAAAGTTCGTCGCATAGACCTAGATTCTTTTCTCCACTTAGTTTGTGTTTTTTTTTTTTCAAATTATTATTATTTTTGCATGCCAAATTATTGATGAATTGATGGCTACGTAGGAGGATAATTAATTTTTCAAAAGTGTCACACATAAAACGACATTGTTCGTGTTATTTATAAAAAATTTATAACGCAGCCTGGAGTCAAATAAATTGCAAACAAATTTTCCACAATCATTGGCAACGATCCATTCAGTGACTCTCTCTATTTAGAGAGATCGTTATTGGACGAGCTTTGAATTTACAAAATTGACAAGCATAAAGATTTATTATGAAAAAAAAAAAAACGGTTGCCGCTGTAATCAATTTTTAATTACGGCCGAAAATTGATGAATTAAGAAAAAATTCATCCATGGTCAATGAGCAGAAAAATGAAGATATGATGCAAATTGTTCGAAAATTGTTAAAGGTTGACTCATTATGATCACTATTGTGAAGACGTGAATAAAACGCTATGTGGGCGGTATTTTTATATGGTTTGTGCACAGACACGAATACCATTTATCGCACTCGTATACTCTTATAGTTGAATTACGTATGGTCTACCTGAGATATTGTACGTTCATGAAACTCTATTCCAAATACGGAAACTTGGGCACATAATAATTCCTTTTCTCTCCCTCGCTCTCTTTCTTCGACTGCCTTTCTTCTTTTCTGTCTCTCGATACACACTACTCATTCTCCAGATGCTAATGGCAGAAGAAATTATAAAAATAAAAAAAGACTCCAATCTGTGGAATCTCTGCGTATATACTTCTAAGTGTGTCACGCGCCATACAGACAATGATTTTTCGCCTTTTCTTCTTCGTCTGTCACGGTCTGACAGATGAAATAACGAGGAGCCGACAAAACTCTTTTAAGTCTCGAAATTTGAAATATATTTTCAATGTTTTTTGGTCCCGATACAATTTTGAAAGCTTTCGAATCAAAACTTGTGAATTACTTTCGTTCGTTAATCTTGAAATATTCGTGATAATGATTTTTCAAAATACCTTTTCCAACAATTATCATTTGACCGTTTTTTCTTTTTTTTTCGTCAGTTTACTATGCTGATTAAAAAAATCACAAACTATTTTTTTTTGCCTCGAATCTAAATGAACGAAACACGCAGAAAAAATCTTGATCCAGCGTTATTTTCGATGATGACGAATCTAACGAGCATGTGTGTTTAGATAGTTTATTATTAATAAAATGAAAAAATTATGAAAACAAAAAAATCCCGAAGCTCCACCCCTTTTTCGTACAGAATTCATGGCAAGAATTTAAAGCATTCCGTTAGGTCTTTACCCTTGAACATGAAATACAAAATAAAAAGCAACATTTTTTATAATAAAAACAAAACGAGAGTTCTTCGTCGTTGTGGTATAAAATAAATTCAGTTTGACGCTCGACGCATTGATTCTTACGTTTGGCTCAATGAATGAAAAAAAAAAAAAAAACACAATCAAGAAAGAACTTGATGAAAGTAAATTCAGTTGGAATCCCGCGATCGTGTTCGTTACAAATAAATAGCGTTACGAAAAATGCTGTCTTACCTGATTACAAAGAAAAACATATCGCCGCTTTGAGTTGGGTCTCGCGGAATCGCCGGAGGCGACAATGAGACCGAAAATGAAGTGGCCAGTGTCTAAGATCGCGGTTCTGTCATATGCCAATAAAAAAATCAACCTCCCAATAACGGATGAGTCGTGAAAAAAGGAATCACGTGAAAAAATGGTGCATGAAGAATTTTCACAGTTAAACTAAAAAAAAAAAAAAAAAAAAAAAGGAAAAATTTAACAAGTTTTGGTGGAGGAAAAAAAACTTGAGAAACACACGATAGAAAAATGTTTGACGATTTTACCGGGTACGGAGTCACGTGACTCTCGGAGAATTTGCAATCTCGTGGCGTAACGTAGCGAAGTCGAACCTGAACTAAGAGGCCAGTGTAAGAACGAAAGTATACGATCGATGAGACTCTTATGGGGATTCGACCAAGACGTATTCACATTAGGCACGGGAGTGGGGCCCAAAGAAGCGGGATTGTAATCGGGCACTTACGCCGTATGGAAAGTACGGACGATCCAATACAATCACCACGAGTAGAAGTAAAAAAGAGTGTAGAAAAAAAAAAAACAAAAATTTATGGTATAATTACGATCGTTTCAATCGTTAAACCGATGGATTTTTTTTTTCCTGATCTTTTTTACTGTTCCTGCATTTATTGGTCGATTCTGAAGTGGTATTTTCGATGTTTATAGAAAAACGCCAATGAAGAAATTCACTCTTGTTACCTGACCCTTAATTATGTATTAATGAAATAATCATTTTGGATTATTTCGTCCGCTGCCTCCAACGAGGAGATTATTTTGTAATAAGTGGAGAAAAAAAATTCATGAAATTGTGCAATTCCCGAGGAGGAAATTCTTCGAGATTTTTTTATATCGTTGTGAATTATTTAATTCGAGGGGAAGCCTCTCAGAATCATGACAATGAAGGATTTCTCGTTTCCGTTGACCTTGAAATAAATACGAAGTCTCGATGCAAAGGGTTGATCATTATTTATATTAAATTTCATGGTCATTGATTTATTTGCTTTGGATCGAACGTAGAATCATTTTATTATTTTCCATGATAAGTTTTCAACGTTTTGAAATTAAATTTTTCAAGAGCTATTTTGCTGCGATGTTTCGTTTCAATTTTCTTATTTTTTTTTTTTTTTATTTTGACGAGAAACTGAAAAAAAACTGCAGGATTTTTACCCACTTGAGGATTAATCCGACGATGGAAAGTTCGTGAAACAAAAACAGTCGAATTTGCAGCCTCACATTTTCTAGAGTCTTTGAGATTTTGAAATCACAAATCTCCAGTCGCTATTCTTTGAAAGTGGCAATTAAAATGTACCGTTAATCGATTGAATATTCAATCGTTATTGGAGCTGGTTGTGTTACGGATGAACATTGCTGCCGCGCCTCGTTCGAACTTATATATTTACGGATGGGATTGTAGTCACGAGACACCTCGTGACTACGATCCCCTTTATATCGTTTTTGCATAATATCCTCAGCTTAAAACTTCTCAGTTTTCCTACGCGAACGCATTCTACTCTGAAGCTTTGAGAATTATATAATTAAAAAAAAAAAAAAAAAATCGTTGAATTTGATTCTCGAATATTTTGTAGAAAAAAAAAACAATCGGATTATTTTTCTTTTTGTACAAAATCGTGGCGTAACAACTTGTGCGATTCCCAAAGATCTCGCTTCAATGCCGAGAAACCACATTTTTTATAGTCCCATTCTGTTTAGCGTCAACGAAAACTTTTAAATTCCGCGTTTACGAAATTCGTTCGATTAAAAAAATCGGCATTTTTATTTAAAATTTAATTTATTATTAATTAATTATTTATTAATTATAATTAATTATTTATTAATTAATAATTATTAATAATTAATTAATTAATTATCATTATTAATTAATGTAAAATTGTAAATTTAAGCGATAAAATGCTGCGAGGTCGGAAAATCGTGAACCGAAATCACTTCGTCCAAGTATTCAGAAAATACGCTGCTCTAGATGGTTCAACGATTTTTGAAGAAACATCGAAAGCAACAGCATTCGAATCAGTTAATTGGTTAAGATTTTGAAGCATCGTAAAACAATCTTGGCGTTCTACTCGATATTCGTTGATCGTGGACTACAGTCGTTTTCTCTCTATTTTTCCATTCAATTCCGAAGCTATCCTGGAAATGGTAAATCAATCGGTCGATTGTTTCATGATCAGGCAATCATCGATCGTTCGTTGTTCGCTAATAACCCAGAGATATTCAATCAGGAAGATCTTTATCTTGCTGTCTTCCTCGATGGGTTTATGGAAAAACGGCGAATGTCATGTGCCGTTAAACGTAACTACAGCGCAACGTCTTATTTTCACACTTATTCTTCTTTAATCTTTTTCTTCCTGTTATTTTATTTTTATTTTTATTTATTGACGATTTATTCGTTTCTTTCGATCCGTTATTCCTTGAATCGATCCGCCCAAGATTTTCTGAATAATTGAGAGAAAAAGCGTGTCAAGTAATTGGCGTTGGCGAAATCTTGTTCTGGTTGATGGAATTTTTGATCAAATTAACTTAGTTTTTGGGAAAAAAAATGGTCAAAATTTCTGACAATCGTAACGGAAGGATCCGGTTCATGAAGTTATAACGGTGAATAACAATGAAAAAAAAAAAAATTAAAGGAATTAGAGATTTTTTAAATTGCAATTTCATTGATTTTTTATTTTGTTGCTCTCCATTGGTAAATCGTAGCATTTGTATTTTCATGTATTCTTAATGCTTAAGATTGAAATCACGCTCGGCGCGTTGGAGACAACGAGAAAACAATGTTTAAGGAAAATTCTACGATCGCACGTCGTCCGTATTGTCGAGAACTGCTCCACTGTAAGCGAGATCCCAATAATGCTCGACCTGGTGTTTCTTGAAATGTTCACGAGCCATTTTTTCGATCGGGCAAACCTTAAATTTGATCTCACCAAAATGACGCTGTTTACTCGTTCCCTGCCAAACGAGAACGCATTTGTTTGGCACGTCGTTACCGTCGTTGTCCTTTACAATGTCCTCTTCCCATTTTATACGATGCAACATCAGGCGCTTATACTTGCTCAATTGTTTGGCTCCTCCTTCAACCACGACCACATTGCAATCGCGGAAAAGCATCACGCAGCCCGTCAAATAAAGCTGCTTCGCATTTGTCTCTACTTTGAACTTTTTTGATGCGTTGTTTATGAGATCGCGTATTCTGTAACAGTGTCAAAAATTATTTCATCGTTTTTCGCATATTTTTCTGACGAATTTCAAAAATTTCGATTTCGCTTGTTTTTTTTTTTTTTTTCAATTTGACATTTTCTATGGATTTTAAAGTAACGAACCTGTAAACAGCCACGTGGACTCCGAGAGTCGTGTCTTCCTTGAGTTTTCTGGCTTTTTTCTCTCGTCTTTGTTCGACCGTGAGCCGTCTCGCTGCGTTTGCGTCCTCATGAGCTTTCAACCTCTTGGCCATTTGTTGTCTAACGTGGGCCTCGATCTTGGTCGGATCCTGAACGGCCTCGGTTCCAAGAACTCGCATCAAATTCGAAATTCGCAATTTTGGTTCCGGTGGCGCTTCCAGACCCAGACGTATTTTTTCCTGCTCCTCTTTCCACGCTTCCCGACGGTTTTGACGACGTAATTTCTTTCGTTCTTTCTTCGTCATGAACAGTACTGGCATGTAAATTGGCTTTAGAGGATCGGCTGAAAAGAGTCACACAAGGAAACATGAAAAAAAATTTAAATACCACTTTTCAAAAGAGTTTTTCGTATGAAAACTTTTTTTTATCGGGTTTCATGGTTGATCGATTTTTATTGGAGTTTTTTGTATGCAGTAGGAACACGTGAATTATTTTTGCCAATTTTTCTTGCGTATTTTTTTTTTTTAGTGATCGAGATTTTATGAAACTTTTTGATGATGCAAATAATTCATCTTTTTGAATGGAAAATACGAAATAACTAGGAAAACATTATGGGGCCACTTTTTTATGATTAGTGGATGAAAAATTAAAAAACTGGACGGAAAGTCGAAGATTACGTTCTTGTCGCTTCAAAATGTTCCGATCCAACGTTCGTTTTCATTGAAATTAATTTACTTGAATTGTGCAAAGAAAAAATGAGAAACTGTGGTGCAGACTTACTGGGCGATCTCATCTGAGTGGGATGTTCGACGAGATTGGTAATTGCGGTGTTTTTAACGCAGGAGGATTCCTCATCGGTGGGATAAGATCCATTGACAATGACGGAATCCCACCATTCGACATTGGGCACGTCTTCGTTCTGAGCCTCGGTTTTAGGCGCAATAAGAGCCAATTTTGTAGCGGAACTAATACCAGTTTTTCTGGCAATTTGGCTGATCTCGTTCTGCAGTTTTTCCAATTGAGCTTTCATGCGTATGCGTTCAGCTATCTGTTGGAATTTTCCAGGCTCGTGAAACTTGAGAGCACGTTTGCCACGTATAGCGGATTTGACGCCGATTCTCGTGTCGAAAAAGTGCGTGTCTTGAATTTCCTCCGGTCCTTTTGATTCTTGCAATTGCGCCTTGAATTCTTCTCGCTTTTTTGCTCGTATATTCGCTTTGAGGGTTGGCACTACTTGAGTCAATTGAACTTCCTTGCCCGTTATGTCGACGGTCCTTCCAGCCTCGTCGAGAATCAACGGCGTTGGTTTGTCCGGCACACTCACGTTGTTCAATACTCCGGAGCTCAGTTTGTTCCGTATTTGTGCCTGGAGAGCAGCTATTTTACGCGCCTTGTCCGAATCCGTTTTGCTCAGTAAACCCTGATTGTACATACTTGCGACGTTGGCCGTTGTCTCACGAGTCTTCAAAGCCGGCCTTATCGATTGCACGTCCTCCTGCTTTATCGCCTTCAATGCTCGCTTTCTCTCTTCAATTTCTCTTTGTGCGTTTGCCATCATTTGCTTTATCTGTACAAAAATGTTATTCATGCGTAACAAATATTCACGATCTATGGCAAAAGCCGCTTTGGCCGATCGGAGATTCCACCTCAAGGTCAATTTCCATGATAGCGTCTCTCAGGATCGTAGAAGAATAATGCTAACAATAGATTTGAACAACCATCGCGTTAAAATGATTTCCATTAATGGAAATTTCCATCGACGCACATTTTTTCTTACGCCGACTCAATCGGCGTTACGTTAAGAAAAGTTTTGGCATGATAAATTAACGTGCTTACCTTATCAGGAGACAATTGGGTTTCGACAACGGCATCATTCTTGAGTTCGTCCTCTCGTAGTTTAGGTTTTTTTGCGTCTTTGTCCTTTTCTTTTTCATCAATGTGAATGCGTTTTTTGCTTTTTTGTGCCGCTTTGGTATCATCATAAATGGTGAATATTTTTTCTGTCAACTTTGTAGCTCTCTTGTCTTCCAAGAGTGCGGAAAGTTTGTCTGCGAAACAAGGGAGGATTTCGCGCGATTAATGGTATTTTTGGGATGCATAATTTATGGTGAATTCTGCTCGAGTTATGGGATTTTGGGATTGAGTATCTTTTTATACATACCTGCTGTTTTACGCTTGTCATATCCCGATGTAATGCAATTGACAGCAGCAGTGACAATGGCTGGTTCGCCAAAACCCAAAAACTTGTTAACCGCCTTTTCGATCTGCGGCTTCATCTCGTCGATTTCTTTTCTCGTTAAATACGACATTTTTTCACTGTATTTTTTAACGCACTTTGAATAAAAAATAATTAACGTTTAATGCATTTGTGTTAATTGTCAATGAATTTTTTGGTTCACAACATAACCTAAAATTTAGGTTTTATCTGCACTGCAAAACAATAGATTTGACTCGAGTTCGAAAGAATTGTATTTTATTTATTTCGACACGAGTTTATCGCGATTCTTACATTCTATAAACATTTACGCAGCTTTTTAAATCCTGAAACTCCAAATTACTTTATTGTTACACGCTTAGAACTTTGGCAACGCGCCGGAACGTTTGCAAAATATATTTCAATCCGATAATGGGAATTTAATGAGTGCGACGCGTTTGGAACATAAATGTAACGCCATCACCAGGATTTTTAACGAAGCTCGACCAACGAACCGCATTCCTGACGTCTTACTATCAGCAGAACTCAATTCGATCGGTACGCGGGGACGAGCTAATATATCTTTGAAATTCATCGCACGATTAATGAAAAATTGATCACCACCGAATGATCTAGTTGTACTACGACGAACCACGGTGCGAGATATTTGTAAAAAAATAACCGAAAAATTCGACTTTATTGAAGTCGAGTCGAGCGCGACTAAGAAATACCGCAACCGGAAATGCATCTTCTTCACAAGAAATTTTTTCAAAGCGTCATATCACTTCCATTTTCACGAGAGTTGAATTTCGGGTTTGCAACGAAAAGATCAAGTTCTTTTGCCTTTTGTTTTAGGATGAAGGAAACTTGGTTCTCGGGTGTTTGAAATAAATAAATAAAAATTCAGACTGTACATTTTATTCGACGAAGCTCACTTATCGGAGAAATGCTTATAAATAATTGATAGAAAAAGAAATGATTTTTCCAACAGGGTCTTCTCACTCGCAGTAATTTTTCAATGTCAGTCTCGGCACGATGTTCATTGATTGTAGTTCCTGGAACAGTAACTTGCACGCGTATGGCATCGAAATCGTGGAGACGCAAGCGCTCGATCTACAACTGTGACACCAACCACTGTACGCCATGAGGCCACATTTGTTACAAACGTCAACGTCGAAAGCGTCACTAGAAATCATCAAACGTTCGACGAGCATCATGCTGGCACCGTAACCGATCAAGCAATCTCGTTCCATCTCGCCCAACCGCAAACCGCCTTCCTTCGATCTTCCTTCCGTCGGTTGTCTCGTTAGTACAGCTCTCGGACCCCGAGCTCTCGCGTGCATTTTATCCTGTACCATGTGTTTCAATTTTTGGTAGTAAACCTGTTCCGGTAAATAAATCAAAATTTTCATTAAAACAAAATGCAAGAATTTCGAAATGTCGACAAATTTTCTCTCAACTTGTGCAATCGATCGAAAACTTTGAAAACTGTGATTCACAGATTCCTTACCGGCCCAGAATATATATAAGCTTGAAGAGGTTCGCCCGTGATACCAGAATAAAAAATATCCTTGCCCATGTAATTGTAACCGTGATTAACGAGTTCCTCGCAAACATCCGAAACTTTGGAGCCACCGAAGGCCGTGCCATAATGGAATTCGCCTTTCAAAACTCCTGCTTTTCCGGCCAATAGTTCGATCAATTTACCGACCGTCATACGAGATGGAAAACCATGAGGATTCATGATCATGTCAGGACAGATGCCAGAATCGTTGAACGGCATATCTTCTTGTTCAACGATCAGACCTTGGAAAGCACGATCATCGTTATAATGTTGGAAAAAAATGGAATAAAGGGTGCACTTCCGAATAGCTGTTACCTCCGATTTGGCGCATGTCAATATTTTCCGAGAAATCGATTTTTTTACGTTTTTGAATTTTTATCAGTTCCGATGGCACGATTTTTTGAATGGTCGAAAAGAAGCTCTGTACCAAATTTGAGCCAAATTGCAAGTAACAACTCGTAGGAAGTTTATGCGAAATAAATATTGCAAGGAAATGGCGAATCGAAAAACCTGAAGTAGAAATATTCGTGATGCTCACCAGTGACTCCTTTCTGGCCGTGACGACTGCTGAACTTGTCGCCGATCTCAGGTCTACGAGTTTGTCGTAAAAGGAGTTTTATGAGAAAAGCGTCTTCGGCGTTGCTAGAAATCATGACTTTTTCAACGTAAGCTGGTACAGGTCCTTTGAAGACGACTGGTACTTCGCGATATTCCGATTGAGGAGGAACATTAGTAGGATTAACCGGACTTATGGTAGTGGAGGGTATAGATTTGTTGACCATAACTTTGCGATTTTCGACCATTTCACCAGGAGCAGCGATGCCGTCGGAATCGATGATGTCGTGTTTCCAAACTGGTTTCTTAGTGGTCCCGTCGATCAGAGGTCCCATCACTCGATCGTAAGTTTGATTCCCATACCTCTTGAGGGTCGTCTTGGCGTTCCTATAAACCAAGCATCGACCGTAGCCTCGATCGATCGAAGCTTTGTTGAGAATCAAAGCATCTTCGATGTCGTAACCGCTGTACGACATTACCGCGACCGTGGCGTTTTGTCCGGCGGGTAATTTGTCGAAATTAATAAGTTCGATTGTCCGTGATTTGACCATCGGCGCTTGTGGATAAACGAGATTGTACATTAGCGTGTCGATTCGATTTCTCTGATTGTAACCGATCGTTCCCATCGCTTGTTTCCCCATAGCACATTGATACGTGTTTCTCGGACTTTGATTATGATGTGGATATGGCACGAGACCCGCGCAAACACCCAGAAGCGTAAAAGGCTCGATCTCCAAGTGCGTCGTTCTCTCGTGTATGTGAGACTCGTTGAACGCTATGAAACTGTCGTTTTCCTCGTTTACATCGAGATACTCGATCAGACCGTCCTGCAGAAAATCTTCAAATGATTTTACTCCCTGTTCCAAATCTTTTATATCGCTGTCTCCTATCAAAGTCGTGGAATTTTTTACGATTATATAAGGACGACACAGTCTTCCGCCGTCCGAACTGATCTGAACGCATCTGGGGGACAATAAAAAAAAAACAGCAAAATTTATATGGCGGAATTAATTGATTTAATGTTGACAAATTAATTATTTTGATTTGATAAATTTTCGTGTGAATTATGAATAAAAAAAAGTCACAGCTGCTTTGGTGACTTGCGGAAAACATGCAAGTTTTGTTGTTTACAATTTTTTGGAGCATCTTGATGTGGAGTGCTCGAGGGAAAAGAGGGAAAAAAACGAGAAAATTTACCTGTGTTGATGCTGCAAATATATCGAAACGAAGCCGTTCACCAGACCTTTTCGTCTGAGCATTCTGAACACGGTGACTAGTCTGTTGTAATTCCTCACGATACCCAAAATGTTGCCGTTTAAGAAAACCATGTAACAATCTTTGTTGTTTATCTCTTCGCCACCGAGAATGTTGACGTTTTCAACGCCAAGATTGAAAGCTAATCTGACGATTGGTTCGTCCTCAACTTCCGTAGTGATGTGGGTCATCAGAGCCAAATTTTTCACCAACCCGCAACCCTGTAACGATTGTTGGTTATTTATTCTTCTATAGAACGTTTTATCGATTTCGTAACGATAATTAAGCGTCGCCATTTACTGACTTCTCCTTCGGGAGTGTCGCTCGGACACAACATTCCCCATTGCGAAGGCTGCAGTGATCGTGGGCCCGAAACTTTTCGAGTTTTTTCAAACTGCGAGTTGACTCTCGTCATCATCCCGAGAGCCGAGATGTAAGACAATCTTGATAGAACTTGAGTCACGCCGTGACGTTCCATTTTGAAACGTTTGATTGTCCAGTTGCCCTGAAAAATTTAGTTTCGGAAAGGACAATTTATTAAGTTAGAAAAATTCGTTTGAATTCTTCCATTTCAAAGTTTTTGGCAAAACAGGCTGTACTCACCGACGATATAGCGAAGGCCAATCCATTGGTAATCTGGTCCTGTCTCATGTGTTTCACAATGTCGAATTGTGCCGCTTTTATTTTCGGTATATTTTTGTCAGCAATTTGTTTCAATTCCCAATTGAATCGTTTGAACAAATCTTCGAACATGAGCGACAGAAGTGATCCAGCCAATTCCAACCGTTTGTTACCGTAATAATCGCGATCGTCGACCAATTTACCGTCCCCCTGAGCTCTCATTACTCGTCGTACCATCAGGGCGAGGTAAGTTGCTTTCATTTTGAAATTAAAGTCCACAACCTGCAATTGTATCAATTTTCATTTCCGAGTAAATAAAACGATTTCCAATAAAAACGGTGAATAAATTTTTAGAAGCGTCGATTTTTCTTACAGGAACGTGAGACAGGACGTTTGTCGCCAACAGATCCTTGACCTCGTCTATGACACTCGATTTTATCACAGAAGCGTATCGTTTTTGTTTTCTTTTATTGCTAAGGTACCTGTTGAATAATTTCGTTAAAAAAAAAACGTCAATAAGACTAACAAAATCTTGCTGATAAATTCGAAACTTACTTGAGCGCTTGATTCTGTGCAAAGACACTGAGTGTATGACATTCTTCTAAACTGGGTGAAAACTTTTTCATATAATCTTCTTCCGTTCCTATAAGTTGCACTATTTCCTGATCCGAAACTATTCCCATTGCTTTGAAAACCACTGTTACTGGTATATCCTGAAAAAAAAATCATAATACTTTGATTTTTCGTGCGAAAAAATCAATTGCTTCCTCATAGAGGAAGCTATGTGACGGTGAAATTTTTTTTTTCCCCCAGTTTTCAATGTCAATGTGTTTAAAATGTCCCAAAACATCGAAAAATCATATCTAGAAAAAATGTCCGGATGTATGTGTGTGTGTGTTTTGGCACTGTAAAATTAAAACGTTCATAACTCGAGAACGGTTTGAGCTACATGGCTCCCGTTTAGCACAGATGTTAATCCATACAAACTCTTCATTCTCTGGGAATTTTGTTAGAATCGCTAGAAAAATACGAATTCTACGGCATTTTGAAATTTTCAAAAAAATGGTGTCGACGCTCTAACTTCCGCAAATTTTAAGATTTATTGCTAATTTTTATTTTATAGATAGAGTATCATAATAGGAAGGTTGGTATTGAATTTGGGGGATATCGATTGAACGGTTTAAATTTTATGATTTTTCGAATTTTACAAAAATCTAAGTTTTTTGAAAAATCGTCCAACCGTTCTAATTTCTGCAAATTTTGTAAAATATTGTGTATTATATAATTAAAAAATTATATTAATTATATCATTTTAAACAATTTATATAATTTTAAATGTAAATACAAAAAACGCTGCAAATTGCTTCCTCAAGATGCTCAAGATGTTTTTGTTGTCCAGTTGAACTTGTGACTGAAGTGATTTGTAGCGAAAGTGGAATTTGAAATCTATGATAGCAAAAATTGGATTCAATAATATTCATCCAGACAAAGTGTTTCGCGATTGATGCTTAAACATTTATCTGTGTTAGTGAATTTTGAGCCGCAACTTACATCCTGAAAAATATTGTGTCTCATGTAATATTTTCCACTTTTTCCGATAATGTTTGTTCGCGTTTTTCTCTCGTGAGTTGAACTGTTACAAGAAGCGACGATGCATCCTTTGCTATCTTGTTCGAGGATTATCCTGTTTCTCAACATTTGTTCTTGTATGAGAATAACTTTTTCTTGACCATTTATGACAAAGTAGCCGCCCGGATCGTGCGGACACTCGTTCATTTTTGCCAACTCAAAGTGGGATTTGTCGGTGAGGACGCAGTTTGAACTTCTCAGCATAATCGGCATTCTGTATATTGGAAAGATTAATTGCTCGGATAAATGTAAAGGATTCAAGTTTATGTCGTCATGTGAAAAATTTAACTCTCGCAACATTCTTATTCACCTTCCTATCAAAAGATTATTTCTGATTATCGGCTGATGTCCCCGCGTGTATTCTATGTCCACCGTGATCGGTGCCGAATAATTCAAGTCTCTCAAGCGACATTCGTGCGGCGTTGTCGATCTCGTCACATTAAAACCTTCTTCCACGTCCGGAGAACCGATGTATACATTCAAATACCTTTTCAGAAGAGATTTTGCAATTAGATTGAACTTTTTTGTACGCAAAATATTTTGTCGGACTGGGATTTGACCCTTCGTGGTCACACTGTGTAGAATCCACCCAGTGACCACCTTTCGGCTTAAACCCACTTCCAATAATAGAATAAATATGTTTTTTGAAACACGCGCTATCCTACTATTTTTTTCACAAAAGAACCAGATCTGATGAATATCAGATCCGAATTTTAGGCAAAAATATTGAAAATCCACGAAGTGACGATTATTTTAGTGAAAAAACTTTTTTTTTCCCCTTTATTTTCTTCATTCCGCATTTTAAAAAATATGTTTGCCTTCGATTTCTTTCAGGAAAGTTTTTCGTATGTAAACTGGAATGTCTAAAAGATGTTCAGTAATTTTTTGAGAATTTTTGGGCCGATAGGCTGGTCACCATGCGGGTTCAAAAATAGACTGGGTAGAATCAACCCAGTCCGACCACCGAGATCGGCGGCGGAAGTGTGACCACGAAGGGTTAAAAACTATGAGATTAAAGGAAAATTTTAAAAGCTCAATAATTATTTTGCAAAGAATCATTTTCATTCGTGACAATTTTCTTGGAATATTTTGATTTTTCATTTTTCTGTCGACGTCAAAATATTGTCCCGTGATTTTGTTGCAGAAAAAAATGATAATCTCGATGACAGATGGTAACGAGACTAATTAGTTCGGGTATTAACAGCCAAAGTTGACTTACTTGACATAAAAAAGTGGATCGGCATCACTGATCACCTTTTCGTTGGCCTTGACAATTTTTTTGATTTCTACATTAACGAAGTAGTTGAAAGAGTCAATGTGTTGCTTAACGAGCCCTTTCCCCTTCAAAAAGGCTGGTACTAATTTCCATTTATCCTGAGAAGAACATCGTAATCGTGCATTATGTTGTAATTTATTATTTCTATGTAATGGAATTTCGAATCGCGATTTGTGTGGCATGCTCATTTGGATGACGAAAATTTAACGAATAAAATAATCAGTTCTACAATTTTTTGGGACATGGGGTGTGAAAGGATATCCACATTTTCGGAGCAATTTTAAAAAATCCTATGGTGTTGCAATGTGATTTGGTGAATTTGTTTAATTCGAAAAATGTGTATGATGAAAAATCTTAACCACAAACTTACTTGTATGTGTTTAACAACTTTGTTATATTTTTGTTCAGTTTTCAGGCCATCGAGGCCATTCAGTTTCATTTCACCCATCTCTACTTATTACGAATTATTATTGTCATAATTCTTCATTGAATAATTATACGTTTAAACAATTATCAACATCGTCCACATTGATCCTAACCTCCATTTAGAAAAACAACCGCACGCCGCACAGTCGAAAGTTCGAACGACCACTCCGCCCACTCCACTCGATTCGCCGGGTTGTGACATTAGTCATCGATTTATTTACAGAGGGCGCTAGCTGATAGTGCTGACAGAGCAGAACCCCCCACTCCTAGGAGTCGGCGTCATCGACAACGGCATCACCAGCAGTTGAAAAAATCAGTCTCTGGCGTGCACGTGTTCTTTGCCGCGGTTTTATTTCTCGTTTCGTTTTCATGATGAACAAATTCTCGATATAAAATCGTGCTACTGGCACATGCATGCGGATTGAAATAAAAAATGGTGAATGCGGAGTGTTGGAAAACAGTGGAAGTGCTAAATTCGGCACTTTGAGCGCGAAAGTCGAACAAGACTCGAGTGCTTCAAGTGTTGAGTGGCGGATAAGGGAGTTGACATGTAAATTCATACTGCTGAAGTTTGCATCGCGTTGGAATACAACGAAATGTATGTTTTATTCATTATTTTCATATTTAATTATCATCCCAGTTTTCTTAGTGAATTCAGTTTTCATTTAGCAAAGAAGACTGTCCCGTTGTGTTGCATGCAACAGTTTTCATTGCGTTCCAACGATGTGAACTTCAACATCGCGTCGTGTAGGAGTGAATGGAGTCGAAATCATAAAATCTCCGCGATGAAATGCCGAAACGAATGAAGAGACGTGAGCAGAGACCCTTATGAGAAACACAGGCAACCGTCAAGGTCAGTGGTAATTCTCGCTTGCAAAAAATGGTTCCCCTTACGAGTTCGTATTCTTCCTAAACTTCGTTCATCCACATTTTGCAAAAAAAATCTCGTACACAGGACGAATTTGCCACAGTTGTTTCAATCTTTTATTTGATCTCACGTTCGTGATGAGGAAAAGAAACGTCAGTTCTGGCAATAACAATACTTATCACGATAATATAAAATTACAAAATAAGTTAACAATGTTTTTTTTTTTAATCCTACGACTATATCTATATTGTCTGTTGGTATAAAACATCATATTTGACGTATTCACGAGCAAAAAATACGTCATTGGAATAAATGGGAAAAGCAAATTATTTCCCATTATTCTCTGTGCGCAATAAATTTACAGCACAGCTGTGACTCTCCGCGAATCATGATCGGAAACTTATATCTGCACTACGAAATTGTTCGCGTTCCCGTCCGACTCCCCATTCCGTTAAATAGTAAAATTACTATTTTTTTTTGTTTCTTCACGAACTTTGGTATTTCGCGAGCGTTCAGGCGCCCAAGGAGAAAAAATACTGAGAAAGCTCGTTTCAAATTCTAACTGCAAAGTAAATTCTGCTGAGGCAGACTTTTATTCAAAGAGATTTTTATCAAAATGAATCGAAAGAAAAACTTTTATAGCGGAAATCCGAAAGACTGTATCAAAAAATCGCAGGAGGTAATAGATCGCGAATTTTCTGTTTGTTTGTTTTGATCTGCGGTACATCGTTCGTGAGCGATTGAGTTGAATCGAGAGAAGTGAGTGCGCCGAGCAATAAACTTGGCGGCAAGACGCTGGGCCTCGTCACATGGGGCTGCAACGTCGAGAAGCGCTCTCCCCCACTCTACACGCTCAATTATGCTCGCGCAACCGGATTGGTTGTCAGAAATGAATAAAAATCACGAGAACCGTGGCTCGTAGAAGAAAATCGTTGAGGACATTTCTCTAAAGAATTTCACGATCTATTTACCCTGCGACTCGTAGTAATATACTTTCCGGTATACCCTGAATTTGTCCGTTCTCTAGCCCTGAATGCCTTTAATCCACACCATCGGACGATGCTTCGGAAATGTGATCAGCGTTGGCTTGGTGCCTCGACCGTATGTGTCTCTCGAGATCTCTCCGTCTCACGAGTACTTTGCCACACATATCGCACCGATAAGGCGTCTCGCCGCTCGCATGGAGCCTCACGTGTTTGTTCAAATTGCTCGGATCTCCAAATGGTCGACAACAGTATTTGCACTTCAGTGGCTTGTAGCCTGTGTGGGTTCTATAAAAAGCATAGAAAATAAATCAATAAGTGGCGCATTTTTCGTTTTTATCGGATACCCGAGCCTCGAAATTGACCCTTTCAGTGCATACTGGGTCATTTTGACCCCAACTAATATTTTGGCCCTCAATTTTCGTTTTCGTCCAAAAATAAATTTACCTCCATAGAATCTCGATTATTTACTACAAAAAACGTCTCTACAAGAAAAAAAGAAAAAAATGTGTATTCACCGAAATACAACGATTTTAAAAACGCCTGGGGTCGGATTGACCCCACGCATAGGAGGTGTGCACTCGAAGGGCCAATTCGAAACATTGTGGAATATTAATGAATCAATAAAAACATCGAATACAAACCTGATGTGAATTTTAAGGCCATATTTGCGCGAGTAGACTTTGCCACAATAAATGCAGAGATGTCCTTGTTTCGATTTTCCAAGGTTACTGACCAGAGTCTCCATTTGTGCGGCATGGGTCTCGTTGACGATCGTTGGGGCCGAAGGTACATTATGATAATTAGTGCGTACAGTTTCGTTGCAATGATTGTTGTTGGTTACGACATTCTGGGTAGAAGGGTTGATGGGAACGGTGTTGGGCTTGTTTTCGTAAGGCTTGAATGCCGAGCTACCTCGATGAACGAGATTTTTTCTTACGGGCGATACTGAAAAAGAGGAATGTGGAGAAGGAGCCTTGGACGACGTAGGCGACGGATGGTTCGTTGAAGTTGGTGATCCTTGATTAGACGAGGACGGTGAATTGTTTGTCCCCGAGACAGTGGGCTCTGCTGTCTCAACGATTATCGGTGAAATGCTCGTTGGTGAATTTTTCGTTTTCGATCCTGTCGTCAGCTCGAATTTAAATGGCGCGATTCTTTGCGGATACAAACTCGACGATAACGAACATGGTCTTAGTCTCGCGACGAATTCTCTCGCAAGAACAGTCCACAAATGGTTGTGGTCCAGACGGTTGCACTTTAAGGCTAAATGAACTTTTAAGGGGTTTGGATACTCGAAGTGATTGTTACAGATGTGGCAGGTGTAACGATTCTGACCTGGGAATTAGAGAAAAATAAAAATCTTAGTTTAAGCTCGTTTAAGGACGTTGTATGGCGACGCTCAAATATAAATTTTCGTTTTCACTTTTTTTTACATACAAAATAATTTGCGAGCCTAAGTTCATTAAAAAAAAGTTGTTACAAATTGACTAAAGAACAACATACTCTAAATCCAAGATTGTCCGAGGTAATCTGTATTTGTTATATAATAAACAAAATTTCGAAAAAATTTAACGACCGATTTTTTTGAAAAACTAAATAAAGCTTCTTCGATGTTACACAAAAGTGTATACAAAGTTTTAAGAGGCTTCACCATTTAAAAATCGAAATATTTAATGTTGCAAATTGCAACTTTTAACACACGCTCTTATGAGAAACTACTGGAAATTGTGATTTTTATAAATAAATATCTCGACTTCTACATTTTTTTACATTTTTTTTTCTGTGCTGCAAATTTAAGGAGGTTTGATCACAAAGTCAAAATAATCAGGAATCAAGTATATTTAGAAACACGTATTTTTTCCAAATTTTTTACCACATGGTTATCGAACAATTGAGAGTTGAATCGAACTTCTTATGCACGAGATGTATATATGTAAATTCTATGCTTATACACGTGAACGTCCAATTACTCGAGTACTACGTGGTGGAAAAATCTAAAAAAATGTGCATTGTCATATTTTTTATTAAAGAATATATTTACCAAATTTTATGAAATTCTTATCTTGATAAAATTTTTGATTTTTTTAACATGGTTTACCATGGCAACATCGTATCGTCGTGATCCAACCTCCTTAATGGAATTCAATCGATAGAAAGTTTTGCATACAACTTTAATAATTTAGCGTTGATCGACGAATTGAGAAAAGAAAATAGTGGAATTTTCAAAATTTTTCATTCTCGAGACTCACCTTGTATGTTCGTAGGCGTCAGGAAAGGCATGTTCATCATAGCCAATACATTTTCTGTAAACCACATCGACAGTGGTTCGCCAGGGACGATACATCTCATTACTTTGAGCACGACACCCTTATCCGTACTCATCAGTACGACGTTACTGCTTTGACAGTCTTTTGCAAGGGCTACGATCTTGACCCAGCAAGACGCGTTTACTAAACCGTCCACGCAAATCAAACGCCCCTTAGATTCAGCAACTTCGACCTGTTTTAACAAAAAAAACAATGTTTAAAATTCATTTATTACAGAGCGATGCAAATTTTCTTCATGTTTTTTTGCTCCTTTTTGCATGGATTGCAATGCTCCTGTGAAATAGTTGAAATTTGATCGACGGATGTTTCCCAAAAGTTGACAGGTACATCTGTCAACTTTTCGAATTCTGTGGAATATTCGAATCTGTTTTTGCAGAAAATTAAGGTTCATCAGCATCGATGTCGTAATATATTTCCATGACTTGTTATTATTCCGGAAACTTCGTTGAATTCGTTTATTATTTTTTATTTATTTATTTATTTATTTTTTTTAATTTTTATTCTTATTTAATTTTAATTTTTTTTTTTAACTTTAATTTTTTTTTCTTGTTTGCTATTTTTCCTGATCCCGGCCAGGATTTCGACTCGACTTGACTGTTCGTAGCCACTCTTCACTAAATACTGTTGTTTTAAATTTGCACGAGGGCCATTTTTAGTTCCCACCATCGTCGTTACTGTCGACTTTTTTTTCTTTTAATCACTTTTTTCCTTATTACTTTCCATTTTTTTTTTTAATTACTTTTTTTTGGTTTTTTTTTTTTTTTTTTTTTTCAATTTTTTTCACTACTTTTTTCATTTTTTTTTTTTTTCATTGCTCTCTTTCGTTTCTTTTTGATCCTTTTCTTTTGAATTAATTTTTTTTGCAATGTTTTTGAATTTTTTTTTTTGAATTTTTTTTTCTGCAGGTGCCAAATTTTTTTTTTTTCGTGTTTTTTGATACTCGAGGTTCTCCTCGTTTTCTGTGATGCGATGATTCAGCCCGGGATCGATCCCGCGACCATGGGGCCAGGCTGACCCAGAAATTCTCTCTCCGCAGCTATTACGAAAAATGTATCGTTCTGCAAAGAAATTTGTCTATTTTACGAATTAAATTTCAATGGGAATTTAAAAGGTTTACGGAGATAGGAGAAATGGTGTGAATGAAAATTCACATCCTGATATTCATTGAAAGCAATTTAATCGAGTTTGTTTCAGTTCGACGAAAATTCTTATCATTTGGGAACGAAATGTAATTGTTTCATCAGTAGAAATTGGAATTTAGATTCGAAATCGCAATGTCCAGAGAAAAAAATCGCAAATCGGTCGAGATTTCCGGTTGGACTCGAAATATCGTTCGTGAAACTTCGACGAAAACATGTAAATGACGTTGAAGCTTGAATCGTTGGAATGCAACGAAATTCTGTTTTTTTTTTTTTCAGCAGAAATGATAATTATTATTCAATATTTAGTCCAGACAATAAAACGATTCTCTCTTGCGAGAAAAAAAAAAGTCAATCGACACGAAAAATTGTCATGATTTTTAAAATTCACTAAATAATTAACAGAAAAAATACTTTTCGTTGAATCTCAACGTTGGAAACTTCAGAGTCATACATATTATGGCAACTTACGTATTGAATGACAGAAGTGCTTCTCTGTGACAGTCGATGAACATCGATGACCTCAGTGGCTGAATCTTTGACGAGCATACGAGCAGCCCTAACAATAGGTCGTCCACCGTTCAATCTCTGCGTTGCGAATGTTCCTCTCTCGATCGCTTGTAGACTCATGATCAAAGCTTGGTTGTCCGGGAACATCGGATAAGCAACGATTCCACGGTGATCCACGCTCATTAAGAATAACTTATCGTTCGACTGTTTTCACAAAAATATCCGCAAGAAAAACGTTGGATTTTCAAAACCGATGATTTCGCTGAGCACTCACTCTCCGTAGTTTCACAATTTATCCACTAGTTTTTTTTTCTTTCTCCTAATTCGCGAATTCATCCAAAAGTCGAGGAATCCGAAAGGGACTATTATCTAGTTTCGAACATATTCGAAACTAGTGAAAAATTCAAACCGAAATTAACGTTGATTTTTACAATTATTCCCAATAATTGAAAAATTTTCCGATCAAAATAAAACAATAAATTCGTCGATTTTTTCATTCACTCGTTCGTTGATAACGTGTCTACAAATATTGATGAGAGCTAGCGATAATGATTGCTCGAGTATGAAGTATCAACTGCGTCCGGACTAGAGTCTTCACGTGGTTTAAATATTCGGGGGTTGGGAATGATTCGTGTGGCGCGATAGTTTCAGGGGTTTATATAGATGATTTTCTGAGTTGAATCCCCTCCGTCTTTTCAACCTAGAATGGCTAACTCGTGGTTGTACACATCGATGTATAGCGTATGGTTTTTGCCTGTTCTCTCATCCCCTCCACTGCTTTCGGGTGTACAACAACACAGAGCCGAGTGTGCCAACGCTTAATTGTATTTAAAGAGCGATTCCCCTTCCTGCAGGGATAAAGGACAAAATTTTTGGTGATTCCATGACCGATGAGCAGGGCTGGTGCGTTTCAAAGGAGTGGGGCTGGAAGTTGTGATTTGGTGGGGATTATTATGGGGCGAGATGAAAGCTGAGAAGGAAAGAAAAAAAAGATATATAACGTGCGGGTGTACCCTTGGGGCGCGTGCTGACACCGCAAGGTGCATCTCGACACTTTTCTCCCTACTCCACACGCTTGGCGTAGACTAGTCAAAGGAGGCGTCCCCTTTGAGGGGATCAAGCCTATCCACACCAATGATTTCTTCCACAAAATGGTCTCCCGTCCTCGTAGACTCGAGACAATTGGTTAATAAAATTTTACGATACAAATAATAATTAAAAATTCAACATTCAATAACGTGGTAATCGATAATTCTTCAAGGAGGAAAAGAAACAAAAATTCTCATTTTTTACGTTCAGCTACGAACGTGACCATATTTTTTTGTGGAGATTTTCAATTTTTCGCTAATAGAATGAAAATAATCCTCCGAGTGCCATTAGCCAAGGCGTTCTGGGTCATTCGCAACTTTTGGTCTTCGAAATATATTAACAGTTTCTGGAAACGACGTCGTACACTTGATTTTCGCTTCGATACTTTTATCGAAGCAAATACATACTTTACTCTGAAATATTCTCAGCTTCTCCCGGTGTTATTGAACGATTTTCTCGTTTACATTCCGTTCCACAATTCAGTCACTGCGCAATATTGTTGTTTATATTATTTTCAGTTTTACTATATTGTTCGAATGTGTGTGTGCGAGTGTGTGTGTGTGTGTACGCACGTGTCTCGTGCCGACAAACCAACTCTTCGTAAACTTTACACTTTGGCTTCAAAATAAGTTTTCAATAAACAGTCCTTAAGGACGTTGTATGGCGACGGTCAAATCTAAATTTTCGTTTTCAGTTTTTTTTTACATACAAAATGGTTTGCGAGCCTAAGTTCATTAAAAAAAGTTGTTACAAATTGACTAAAGAACAATATACTCTGAATCCAAGATTCTCCGAGGTAATCTGTATTTGTTATGTAATAAACAAAATTTCGAAAAAATTTTACGACCGATTTTTTTGAAAAATTAAATAAAGCTTCTTCGATGTTACACAAAAGTGTATGCAAAGTTTTAAGAAGCTTCACCATTTAGAAATCGAAATATTTAATGTTGAAAATTGAAACATTTAACACACGCTCTTATGAGAAATTACTGGAAATTGTGATTTTTATAAATAAATATCTCGACTTCCACATGGTGAAGCCTCTTGAAATTGCGCGAGCCATTAGACATCACTATTCTCTGTGTGTGGTGCAAATTTGAAAGAATTCTATCGACAGAAAATTTCGCATACAACGTTCTTAATAAACTGTTGACTGTTGCACGACGACATTTTTTCTCACACGAAAGCCTGAAAATTGTATCAGGCAGAAAATTTCTTATCGCAGGACTGAATGAAGTATACCAAAAATTTATTAGAAAAAGAAAACAATCGGGAGAGTCTATCCGGTTTGCTTATTTTTGACGAGCGTATGGTTTGTTTTTGCCAGTTAATGTTATAACCGATCTAACCCGAATACAGAAATCGATAAATTGGCGAAAGAGGAGTCATGAAGAGCGGGATAATTCGATGCGCATCTAATGAGCACTCATGCGTTTTAGTATGTATACAAAGTTGCGATTCGCAGCCTCTGGAAAGCACATATTAATGAGAGACCATTCGGGCTTCGTATTCCTAAATTAATAATAAAGGGGCAACGTTAACAGAGATGTTGTTTCTCTGTTTCGAGTGAAATAGTCAGAAGCTCGATTGTGAGCTTTTTCAAATCGAAATGCTTGACTCTTTTAATATACTTTTCAGTAATTTCGTCATTACGTAATTACTTTTTTTCTTAGCAATTCAAATGTTTTTTTCTTCGGAAATATTTGACGTTTTGGAATTTAAAAAAATGTAGGACACGTATAATAAATTATTATTGATTTTCAGTAGCGAAAAAAAATCTAGAGAGAGCTTCGATAATTCCGTTGCTGCTAAAATTCGAGTTTTGCTTTTTCCGCTTCAGTTTTATTGCTCCTCGTTCAAATTATCGTGTTTGTGTACTCGGATCCTTGCTTCGTTCTCTCGGAAGTCAATATCTTTAATAAATGTAATTAAAAAAAAAAAAAATTACCGTAAGCGGATGAATTAATTGTCGGGAATAATTTTTAGGGCACCGATTCGCGCAATTAGAAGATAAACGACAGTGAGTGTACCAGAAAGAATTTTTTTCAGCACCATTAGCAAATTGAACTGGTATTTGGAAAGTTGGAATAAAAAAAAAAAAAAATTTGCATCAGGAATGTAGTTTTTCGATTAGTTCGAGAATCTGAAAAGGACGAAGTTTGTTGTGAACTTGACGTCACGACGGTGAGCCTCGTGGAGGTAATTCTCTGCTGATCTGGCGCCAGACAATTGTCTCGTCGACGATTTTATTACTGCTTTCTATTCTCTCTTTCCAGTAGAAGTAGAAGTAACCGCCTCAAAAGTATCCTGGGGTGTTAACGACTGTGAACAGTACATTCCCAAAATCTATGTACCTGGATTATGATATTTAATGGAGTCGAAGAGCACTCTTCTTTTCCATGCTTTTCTTCTCTGAACGACTGGTGGCAAGTGTGGACAATGGCTTCCCTTTGTTCTAAAAAAAAAAAAAAATAAAGCCTCTGAACACTCGCCACGTCTTGTCTTGCTGGTCAGACAGATTCGGCAAATCGCTCGTTACGTCGAACCAAATTTGCTGATATATGATCGATGTTGAGACAGGAATCCTCCCGAGCTCACTGTTATTGGGGAATCCGCAACTTTCCTCGTGGAGCAGGGAGAGAGATTACAATAATAACTCGTGCTACGCGAGGTACTACGTTTATGAATGGTAAGAAAGAAAACTTGCCATGACGTCGCTACTTGTATTTACTGCTCCAACTTTTGTTATGCAACGAATTTATGGAAAATCCTCTCGACGTTGTCTCTGCTACGATTTATGATCCCAAGTAGGCGGTAAAAATTTCTTGCAAACTTGCAAAATTAAGTTCGGCAAAAAAGAGTCAGAAGACGAAGGAACCTGCTCATTAAATTTTAGCTTGACGATACATTGCGATGTTTTTTGAGTTTTCATACTTCTCGAGGATAAACGTTTCGCGCAGGACATATCGCAATTTCCTCTGATGTAATGATTCCCATTATAAAAGGCCATTCCGTGAAATGGCTCATTGAGGTTTATTTTTACTTAAGGACGTTGTACGCAAAATTTTCTATCCATAGAATTCCTTTGAATACCATGTAGAAGTAGAGATATTTATTTATAAAAATCACAATTTTTAGTAGTTTCTCGTAAGAACGTGTGTTAAAAGTTGCAATTTTCAACATTAAATATTCCGATTTCTGAATGGTGAAGCCTCTTAAAACTTTGCATTCACTTTTACGTAACATCGAAGAAGCTTTATTTAGTTTTTCAAAAAAATCGGTCGTTAAATTTTTTCGAAATTTTGTTTATTATATAACAAATACAAATTACCTCGGAGAATCTTGGATTTGGAGTATGTTGTTCTTTAGTCAATTAGTAACAACTTTTTTTAACGAACTTAGGCTCGCAAACCATTTTGTATGTAAAAAAAACTGAAAACGATAATTTTGATTTGAGCGTCGCCATACAACGTCCTTAACTGTATTAGCTCCAAATCTAAATGAACTCGATGTACGTATAGATTTCTATTAAACAGTTGCATTCAGCCTGTTAGCGTCGTAATTGTTATAACGAAGTCTTTGGTCAGCTGGCTAGTTGGTCCAACGAGTGGTTTGTCCACGCAGTTCGATTGAACGATACGTAGCAATATGACTATATCGATTAAAATCGAAATGTCGAATACATCGAGCCGCAGAATTGTCACCGGGTCAGGAGGTTTCGTAGGAGTACTGCTGGGTTTGGTTATTTGGATGGGGCTGTAAAAGCCTCATGTGAAAAGACATTGTTTGTCTCAGCTGCGGCCGAATGCTAGTCCCATCGAAATCACAAGAGAACCCATAGGACTCAATATGGGGTGGTGGTGGAACTGTCGTCAGGCCTGACCCCCGCGAAAGGTGCATCTGAATCAACGCTTGATTAGCAAATTAAGTGCTTCATTCTTCGTCGCCCTTTTCATACTTAGATCGCAAAGTTGCGATATAACTTTTTTTTTTTTTTTCGGGCTCCTGAATCTCTCAGATGTATATCTGATTGATGTGGATTGATCCTCAGATTGATCCTGCTTCCACGTGCGAGTATAAAGCACTTATATACACGCGAATACGATTTTATCAAAGCGTCACGTGTTTTGTTATGCACTTTGGAAACTATTGATTCAACATCGTAACTTCTGCCAAGGACCATAACGAAGAGCAGTGCTTCGTTCGCATCGTCATTCAGGTTGAAACGTTTCATCGATTCAATCGTTTAGCGAATGTCTCTCAAAAATGTTTACTAATCATTTTCGCTGTAAATTCGAGTTACCCAGCATGTGGACATTATCCTGGGAAAGTGGACTGAAAACCAAATTTTGTTGAAAAATATTGATATTTTGTTCGATACGTTCGACTAAACGTTTTTTTTTTTTTTTAATAAACCCAAAAATTGTGTCATTGCAGCAAGAAATATTTTAGAAAGTCTCTTCGAAAGCAAATTTTTGTCGTTCCACTTGTAAATTTCGCTGACAATTCCGTTAGAAAACCAAATATACTGCCAAAATAACGAAAATTTTGTGATTATGAAAAAATATTTAGCTTACCGTGCTCAACAAAATATCGACGATTTTTAACAAAATTTCATTTCCAGTGTGTTTGCTTTCGAATTAAATGCGAATCATTCGTGTTGTCAAGGACGTTGTATGCAAAATTTTCTATCGATAGAATTCCTTTAAATTTGCAACGCACAAAAAAAATAGTCATGTCTAATCGCTCGCGCAATTTTAAGAGGTTTCACCATGTAGAAGTCGAGATATTTATTTATAAAAATCACTATTTTCAGTAGTTTCTCATAAGAGCGTGTGTTAAAAGTTGCAATTTTCAACATTGAATATTTCGATTTCTAAATGGCGAAGCCTCTTAAAACTTTGCATACACTTTTATGCAACATCGAAGAAGCTTTATTTAGTTTTTTAATAAAATCGCTCGTAAATTTTTTTCGAAATTTTGTTTATTACATAACAAATACAGATTATCTCGGACAATTTTGGATTTGGAGTATGTTGTTCTTTAGTCAATTAGTAACAACTTTTTTTAATGAACTTGGGCTCGGAAACCATTTTGTATGTGAGAAAGACTGAAAACAAAAATTTAGATTTGACCGTCGCCATACAACGTCCTTATATAACTGATCGCGAAATTATAAGGAATAAGCAAAATGGCATTAGACATTAGAATTTTAGAAAAATAATTACAAAATAATGTGCCTTAGCTATTCAACGTGCTGATTTCTGTTTTGGAAGCATATTCATAATTTTTCGAGATGAAAAGATAAGAGAGATTTGGAAAGATTTTTGGGTTCTTAACCCAAAATAATGAGCACAGAAAATTTTCTTGGCTCTGGTTCATGTTTTCTCTCTTTTTTTTTTTTTGGTTCCTTCGGTTTCTTAATGGTACGCCGCACGGGTCGTGATTCATTCGGGATGGTGTTGGACCAGGGAATAACACGAGTGTTCACAAGCCGCACCAACCCCTCACTTGGTTCTGTGATGGTTCAAACCGAGAACTGTCCCCCCGTCACGGTAATTCGAGGGTACACGAGTGTTTCGAACGTTCTCCACTCTCGTGCGTGTGCTGCTCGCGAGGCTGACCCGTACGGATACCCTCTGTAAACTCCCCCCGATGGTGCAGCGTGTACGGGGCAAGTGTTTGGGGATGCAGCTCCCTCTCCGCGTTTTGTCAACGATATGGATCAGGGAAGAGGAAAGATGATGATGATGATGCCGAGCATTGAAAATTTGACCGATTTCTTTCATCCACATTTAGTTCACGATTTTTCGACTTTCGAACTATTTCAATCGTCAATCAAATTATCGAATTAATTACGTAGAAAAAAAAATATATATTGTCGTTCGGTTAAAATTACACTAACTGGAAATGAAATTTTGTTAAAAATCGTCGATATTTTGTTGAATACGGTAAATATTTTTTGATAATTTCAAATTTTTTTTACTTTGGCAGTATATTTGGTTTCTGAAGGAATTGGCAGCGAAATTTACGACTGGATCGACCAAAATTTGCTTCCGAAGAGACTTTCTAAAATATTTCTTGCTGCAATGACATTTTTGGGATTATTCAAAAAAAACGTTCACTCGAACATATCCAACAAAATATCGATCTTTTTTCAACAAAATTTTGTTTTCAGTGCTAGAATCTTTCCTAACGGATGCACTAACAATTTTTTATAACGAATCTCTTATTAATGACGATCCATTTTTTCTACTGTCGGACTTGAAGAAAAATCAGCTTTCCTGTTAATGCACTTGTGTTTTTTCGATATCCACGTGCCTCGGTAAAATAACTCAGATTTCCGGTCCCCAGGGTGACACGTTCGCTGCAGCAGGCATCGTTCTCTCTCTCTCTCTCTCTCTCTCTCTCTCTCTCTTTCTCTCTGCTTAGGTCCTGTATATTCTTTTGGTATACAGAACCTAAGGGAGCGAGCCAAAAAATCAGGGTGTACAAGCGAGAGAGACTTAAACCACGAGGGCCAGTAAAACCGAGCAAGTGTTCCACCATGACCAATGGGCGTTTGCACGCATGTGCGCGCTTCCCAATGCGATATTAATATCACGATTATCATCTACGTATTATCGCCAGGACCCTCTCTTCACTATGGACCTATATATATTTCATATGCACAGCAATATCGATGTTTCGAAAAGCCACCCTCAAATGGAGTGTACGTGCAGCGACGTTGCATGTTGTTTTCTTGTCCAATTTCTCGTCATTCCGTTTTCTCTGCCCCGAAACGATCTCCGGAGACCAGGCGATTTTTTTTTAGGAACGAAAAATTTCTTGGAAGCCTCATTCTCACGATTTTCGAAGAAATTGTTCAAATTTATTCGAAATCGCAAATTACTAATTAAAAAATAATACATTCGGTCGCCTCGTTAACAATTTTTTTATGGAGTTAATAATCACTCATGCACGAAACAAATAAAAACAGTAAATTTTAGAAAATCCTGCAGCTGTAAGTGACACAAAAATAAATCGACTCACGAAATGTTAAACAATATCTCTCGGTTAGTTAATTTCGTGCATTATCGCAACGAATAATAATGCCTGGTTGTGCGATCCCCCTTAATACATTCGTGAGAACCAAGACGAATCTCATTGTTGAATACCCTCCTGAATTCACCAAAAGAAAGATACTACCGTGATCTCGTCGTAAGGGTAACAAAACTATACTCGTATATACACATACACATAAAAATTCGTTGGACCCCGAGCGAAGTCTGAATTATGATCGAATCTTGCGGGGAGTTGGCTATAAAGGTGATTCGTCGCGGTTCTGCAAGTGTCAAAAGTTTATTTCTAATGGTTTTTCATATTATATACAGTCATACTTTAGACACAATGCCTAGAAGACTCAGCGTCGCGCTCATGTGTTATTAATTTACGTTCATAGTGTCATGGACGTATATATTTCTATATAAAATATTGTACAGCGTCATTGGAACATCATGTCGTGTGTACTGAGAATTTGTTGAATCAACAAATTTCAATTTGTTCGCTACAATTTTGTTGATTCAAAAAAAGTAATGTTGCGCTGAACGCGTATGTAGTTCAGGCAATAACTTAGGTGGTCAAAACAATCAATTTATCCTGATGCAGTCGTTCAGTTGCTTCAACACCTTTAGTCGTTTATTGTGACCAAATAAAGTCGTTTGAATAACAATTTCGAACTCTGGTTGACTAAATGTTTGATCGATTTGAGAGATTAAGAAAAAAAATATCGTGCGTTCCGTTTAACAAAACTTTCAGTTGTATAAACTAAATCATCGGTTTCATCAACTTTTGGGTTGTTGGTTGGACCAACTGTGGGTTGGAAGTTATGGGTTGTCTATTTTTGGGCAGTTGAAATAACTGAATTGTTTTGTAAAATGAACAAAATATTTTTTTCGCCCTCCTTGACCGCGGGATTTGTTGATTCAACACAAATTTTGTTGTATCAACAAATTTTTTTTCTCAGTGTGGTATCCGTCATCCTCGTGTTTCCCTATGTAAAATAAAAACAAAAATCTGAGTAACTTCGTTTTTTCAAAGTTGCATCAATAATATTGAATTTTTTTTTGTTCCCTATAATTTTTTTGTTTATATAAATATTAAAAAAAAACACGCACTATAAGGTGACGAAATGTAATGAGAATTTTTTTTTTTCATATTCGTCGATTCGCTAGAAACTTTTATTATCGTTTAATTGTTTAATGAGACAATTGAAATGTTTCTGACTTTTGACACTTGTTGTCACGAGCGTTAATGCTGGAATTATTCCAATAAAATTCGTGGTCACGTGGCGAGGCATATTGCCCAAGTCCCCGGTCGATCGAGACCGATTCGCTAGTAATACGACACGCGACCACAGCAGCCCCAAAAACCCTTGGCAAACTCGATGCACTCTCACTTTTCTCCTTCTGTTTCGTACAGCCACGGAGGCTCGCTTATTTAACCATTTGATACTGTTTACATGATTTTAAGAGTCGATCTGTGTGGAGCTGTTTCTGTTTTCGTACAAACACATTACATTCACATTTATTGTATTCTTACGTGCAATCGACGCGATGTGTTTCGAGCACGTGGCAAAACTCTTGAACACGTGTCGAGGCAATTCTGTCGAATTTTTCCAATGGCGTTAAAAGTTTGTCAATTTTGGATCTTCGATGTTTTAGAAACTCATTTTTTCGATGGGAAAATTATTAACTCTTCTCGACTTTTTCAAACCGTTGCATTCCGACTAATATGCATTTTTTTTTTTTTTTATGAATACGAAAATTAAATGTTAAAACGTTCGTTGCGATTAAATGCCAAACAATCGGTGACAAAAAATTATTGGGGTCAACACGACCCAGTGTGCACTCGAAGGGTTAAAAATCGTAACGAATCATTTTGTTCCTAAATAATTAATCGTTTCTCTATGTAAATCGAAAATGTTCACAGAAACTTCGATTTTCGTAAACATTTTAAAATCGTTTTTTTTTTTATGAAAACGAAAATTAAATTTCGAACCGTTCGTTGCGATTAAATGCCAAACAGTCGGTGACAAAAAATTGTTGGGGTCAATACGACCCAGTGTGCACTCGAAGGGTTAAAAATCGTAACGAATCATTTTGTTCCTAAATAATTAATCGTTTCTCTATGTAAATCAAAATTGTCCAGAAACTCCGATTTTTGTAAACATTTTGAACACGTTTCAAGGTCAAATTTCTGCAATGTTGTTAACAAAGATTGATCTAATTAAGCCCCAACAGTTGAGCGACTGCATAAAGTTTCTAAAAATATTGGCAGCACTTCTTCAAAGGTCCGTAACGAAATATTGATTCACTCAACATTGGAGAGGAGTTTTAAAAAAAATTGCGTAAAAGATAAAAGAAAAATAGTGTTCCATAGGCGAGAAGGAGGAAAGAAAGAGAAAAAAATCACGTGGCAAGCAGGTGACACGGGTCACATGACAAAATAATATTAAAACCCCCCCATGGAAAGGGATCTTTACCGAACGAGCCAAAGAGCAATAGCGTATCGTGCCCATGGACCCCCGAATTTGGCCCTTAGTCTCTTCTCGACGCGGGCCCCTTTCTAAAACACGTTTCACTTGGCACACAAGTTTCTTGCATACAGAGTATAATGCTACGCTCCCTTTAACGTGTACCACCCTAATGCTTAATTTAATCCAATACAATATGTCCCTCTCGCTTAAGCATGGCCTCGCCATCCCCTTTTTACTTCTGTACATACACGCGCATCTCTCTTGATCGTCTCTATATATGTATATAAATATGCAGACGAAGGGGTGCATTAAAAACGGTGGGTGGCTTTTTAAAACTTTATGCTTCGACCTCAATTCACCGTGAAACCTCATCCTATTATGATTGATCTAATCCTGATTGGATCAGACAGGTTTGTCTTTGCGGTAAACGCGCGAGAGCAAGCTTACCCTCCTCTTGCCCTTGCTTATGCGCGATGCCTTCATATTTTACTGCGAAAATTTGCAGCTGATATTTTCTCTTCAATATCTCGAATAATCGTACGTGAGGTGGACGACTGTCGCCAACGATTTGTTTAGTCAAATTTTGCATCTTCATAGAGGAACCTATGTGACGGTGAATTTCTTGTTTTTTTTTTTTTTTTCAGTTTTCAATGTCAATGTGTTTAAAATGTCCCGAAACATCGAAAAATCGTATCTAGAAAAAATTTCCGGATGTGTGTGTGTGTGTATGTTCTGGCACTGTAAAATTCAAACGTTTATAACTCGAGAACGGTTTGAGCTACAGGGCTCCCGTTTTGCACAGATGTTGATCTGTACGAGCTCTTTGTTCTCTGAGAATTTTGTCGGAATTGCTAGAAAAATACGAATTCTACGGCATTTTGAAATTTTCAAAAAAATTGTGTCAACGCTCTAACTTCGGCAAATTTCAAGATTTATTACTAATTTTTTTATTTATAAATAGAGTATCGTAATAGGAAGGATTGAATTTGGGAAATATCGGTTGAAGGGTTTAAATTTTATGGTTTTTTGAATTTTACGAAAATCTGAGTTTTTTGAAAAATCGTCCAACCGTTCTAATTTCTGCAAATTTTGTAAAATATTGTGTACGAGTCTGTACTTCCTCTTTTCTTTCTAGTTATAATAGATGTTTGCAGGTCAGTTTTTTTTTCGAGTATTTGTTGAGGAAAATACGGAATATCAAGAAAAAAGTATTCGATCCTTTTGCCTTGTGTCCTGTGGAAAATAATTTTACTGCGGCCGATTATCGAGCATTTTTAAATGGCGTCAATTCACAGTCCCTGATCCTTTTATTTTTATTTCTTTAAAAGTGGATTACGTGCGTTGCTTTTTTTATTTTACAGCGTGCATGACTGGAATCGTTTTTATGCTATGGTTTCTCGAATCGAGCCAACGAACGCTTTGCCAGCCATTTGTTCACCTTTGCCTAATTATTTATTTGCAAACTCGTACAGGATTATCGACATTGCTCGGCAACCATCGGTACGTACCGATCGCTCTACCGATTATCCCGAATCTACGTCCGTACACGCGCACGTATGCGGACTTACCATTGCCATCGGCAGAGCTAGCACGCAGAAACTATACCGGCGAATTTGTCAAGTAAAACTCAATTCTAAAATAGTGGAGTGACGCGGGTGGTTGACCGTCCACCGGGGGCTGCAATTAGCCGGACTGTCGCCAGGGTAAAAATTTTTATTAAGGAACGCCGCGACGTTCTAACGATGACGGGCAACCCAGCGGCATTTTTGACGACCCGACTTTCTTCAACTCTCGACTTGTCAAAGTACGAATACAATTAGGCACACCAACCGATCGGTGCGTTACGATCGTCCAACCAATCGTAATCCATCAAACTCGCTTTGCAGCTGCTCATTACCATGATCTTATCGCCATACTCAATATGTACTGGACAACCCGAACGGTCGTTTCCCTTGTTATCGACTGTACCGATCTGTCGTCATAACCGAGAAAAAATGTGGGTAATTTTTTCTTTTTGCAATTTTCACTATTATTTCCTCCTATGAATCATCGTTAATCCTGACAAAATCCTATTTTCACTTTTTCCTTCCGGCAAGACTCTCGGTACAACCGGAAACGTAAATTATTTACCGACAGAGACGCAAGTGGCCCTGCTACCGATACCAAATTTAAATTCTCGCGCCAATTCAAATATTGGAAAAAAAAAAAATTACGAGGCAAAAATCATTTGAACAACTATGGATTTTTAGCTCAAATCCCGACCACAAAATTCATAAATTTGCTCTTAACACAGCAGAAAAATCAGTTTTTTAACCCTTACTTGCCATCTTGGGGTACAAACTACCCCAGGCCTATTAAGGAGGGTGGCTACACACAACAATGTTGCCATGTTAAAACAAAATTTCATTGAAAAAGATCGATATTTTGTTCGATACGTTCGACTAAACGTTTTTTTGAATAAACTCAAAAATTGTGTCATTACAGCAAGAAATATTTTAGAAAGTCTCTTCGGAAGCAAATTTTGGTCGTTCCACTCGTAAATTTCGCTGAAAATTCCGTTAGAAAACTAAATATACTGCCTAAATAACGAAAATTTTGTAATTATGAAAAAATATTTAACTTACCGTATTCAACAAAATATCGACGATTTTTAACAAAATTTCATTTCCAGTGTATATTCTTTAGTATTAAATAATTTTTGGTTATCTAAAGTAAACGATCTTTTAAAAAAAAGCTTTCAATATGTTCTACAACAATTTTCCAGTCGAAATATTCAGTAGTTCATTTTTTATAACAATTTTTGTCACCGGGGTACAAATCTACCCCATGGTGGCAAGTACGTAATTCTACAGAGGTGTGGCAAGTAAGCGTTAAATTGTAATATGGAAAAAGGAAATTTTTTCAACTGCAAGTTTCAAGTGGATTGAAGAAATTGTTGAAAATTACGTGCCTTTTTTAAAACTTAATTTTCTCTCATTTGTGATCATTAGAGCACAGCCTTCGAAAGGTCATGAAACGTTTTTTTTTTTTTTTTTTTTTTTTGCTCGATGGAAACAGCCAGAGGTATAAATCTCGTCTAAGCTAGCGCAGACCTTAAAATTTCTTATTATTATTTTGAAAAGGCCAGAGAACATAAAAATATACACGATGGATCTCGCGATAAAAAAGTCGGGCCTGTCGTTTGCTCAACGGATATAAAAATGTCTGCTCAATGCTTCGAGCAAGCAAATGAGTAGGATTAACCAATGCTCACGATAATTTGAACCTGCGCAAGATTTCTTATCTCAGGGTGAAATTTCTCGTGGTGAAAATATATTTGAGGATGACGACATAATAATAATGAGCGGCACTTGCCGAATTTGACGAAACACGAGTTAATGTCCCTCACCGGTGAAACGAGTCAGGCGATTGATCCTTCATGCGGAGAAAACGAGCGCCACATTTTCCGAATAGAGAAAATCGTACACGATCCAACACCGGTGCCATTTTTGTTGTGTCAAAATAGAAAGTTTCGATGCTTAGTGCAAGCTGAGGATTGAACGTTAATTACCGATCCTGCGACGTCAGACGGTTGGTAATTCAAAATTATTTCTCGGTCATTTTTATACAAAAATCGGCACCAACGAGCTAATCTCTTTGCCAACACATTCCGAAACCTTCCAAATGAAACTCTGCTGATGAAACTTGATGCGGAAAATTTAATTTACGAACAATTTGCAATTTTCGAAAAATTATTCTCCACCCATACCTTCGAGAACGTGCGGAACGTTTCGTCAAATATTATTGAGGATTCAAGGATAAGAAGTAGAAAAAGCAACAGTACACAAACGTATGGGTATATTTAAGTCAAATTTATTCTTCGCGCAGAAAGTCCTGCAGTCCTAACGACCACGTTGCCACTGGAAGTGCCTGTAAAAAGAAAAAATAACATCACGCCATTTTGTCAAAAAAAAAATGCATGAGAAAGGTGACGAAATATATGAGCCAACGACGAAATATCCTCGAGACGAAACGTTCTAAATTTGCCATGCCACAACAACACAACGCAATCGTTACGTGGCACCATGAACCATGTTATCACATTGAGACTAAACGAGTGTGCCCTTGGGAACTATTACTCGCCCTATCGTCTCAAGAAACTAAAAATAACATTTATCAATGATTGCATCGTTTTTATCAATCAATATGATTGGATATCGATAAGTGGGGCTCGTCCTTTCATTGATAATTAAATTGCTAACTCGTGGATAAGAAATCCATACACTGAGAAAAGAAATTTGTTGAATCAACAAATTTCAATTTGTTCGCTACAATTTTGTTGATTCAAAAAAAGTAATGTTGCGGTGAACGCATATGTAGTTCAGGCAATAACTTAGGTGGTCAAAACAATCAATTTATCCTGATGCAGTCGTTCAGTTGCTTCAACACCTTTAGTCGTTGATTGTGACCAAATAAAGTCGTTTGAATAACAAATTCGAACTCTGGTTGACTAAATGTTTGATTGATTTGAGAGATTAAGAAAAAAAATACCGTGCGTTCCGTTTAACAAAACTTTCAGTTGTATAAACTAAATCATCAGTTTGATCAACTTTTGGGTTGTTGGATGGACCAACTGTGGATTGGAAGTTATGGGTTGTCTATTTTTGAGCAGTTGAAATGACTGAATTGTTTTGTGAAAGGAACAAAATATTTTTTTCGCCCTCCGTGACCGCGGGATTTGTTGATTCAACACAAATTTTGTTGGATCAATTAATTTATTTTCTCAGTGTAGAATAATAGTGATTCAAATAATTCTCGCACTGTCAGACAAAAATATTTACGTAAGGGAATCTCGTTACGTGATTGAACAAAAAAAGGAGATCGAAGGCGATTCTAAGGCGATGATGGCAGATTGAAATGTTATTCTTTTGTTATTATAATCGAACGTGAGTTATCGATCAATAAATTTTGCTGTAGCATCGTCGATGCTTGCTTTTTTTGCCTGCTTCCGATCGTAATTACTTTGTAATGCGTGTGGGCCCATTTTCCCTGTTTTTCTGGAGTCTGCAGAGGGTACAGACTACTGGGACGAGTGCTCATATATGTAGGCAAGTCTCGACGAGGGGTGAGGAGCTTCTCGTGACTACACGTCCTATAGTCACGAGGGGATCAAAGAGAGACGAATTTGACGCGCAGCTGTGTACACTAGGAGAGTTTTAATGCATCGTAGACGAAGAAAGTCGACACTGATAGGGACCAGGAGACAGGGATGAAAGCGGGTTGTGCTTTGGTCCATCGCCTGCTGGTTAAGGTGTCCCTAAAGCCGGAGTTAGTTGCTACTTGCTCTTTTACGTCTGTTTAATCAAGGCTCCAAGTAATTCTTTTTTTTCTCGATAATCCCGATAAATGGGCGTTAAATAGATCGGCAAATATCACGTAGGAACTACCGATTAAAAATATTCCAACATCGTCATGACGGATTTTGTCTCGGGATACTTTTCCATGCTCATTAAGATGCAATTACAATTTTTTACTCGCCCAATTCTATAAGCTCAATTTTTTCATCAATTTTTTTTTAGCCTTAAGGACGTTGTATGCAAACATTTCTGTCGTTAGAATTCCTTTAAATGTGCACCACACAGAGAGAATAGTGACATCTAATTGCTCGCGCAATTTTAAGAGGTTTCGCCACGTAGAAGTCGAGATATTTATTTATAAAAAACACAATTTTCTGTAGTTTCTCATAAGAGCGTGTGTTAAAAGTTGCAATTTTCAACATTAAATATTTCGATTTCTAAATGGTGAAGCCTCTTAAAACTTTGCATACACTTTTATGTTACATCGAAGAAGCTTTATTTAGTTTTTCAAATAAATCGGTCGTAAATTTTTTTCGAAATTTTTTTTATTATATAACAAATACAGATTAGCTCGGAGAATCTTGAATTTAGAGTATGTCATTCTTTAGTCCATTTGTAACAACTTTTTTTAATGAACTTAGGCTCAAAAACCATTTTGTATGTAAGAAAAAGTGAAAAGAAAAATTTAGATTTGACCGTCGCCATACAACGTCCTTAAATGTCAGACCGAGGGAATTAAATCGTTAAAAAATTGCCTTGGAGCCTCGAGTTGGAGTCAATCTTTCTTTTGCAAAATCTAAATTCTCATGGGAATGAAATTGAATCGAATTTTCAATGAATTTTCCAAAATTTTATTTCACGAAAATTTTCGCGAAAATTTATGTTTGGCATTGAGAAAATTATTACGAATTCCAAGTTGCCTCGTCGTATTTTTGGGAATTCGTTTTTTTCGTATAGATTTTCGTGTTTGTTTGCATTTGGGAAATTTTCATAAATAGCAGTCATTTTACCTCTGGGCTATAGAGCATCAGCTTGATCGACGTCATCGACCGATTTGTGGTTAGTAAAATCGACGTCATCGACGGGTTCGTTATTGGTAAAATCCACGTCTCGATCTTCACCCCCTTCGTCTGTCGGTATTGCAGCGTCGCCTTCGCTCGGGGATGTACCGACGGATTTGGCTGTTTCCCTCGCCTGGTCGTAATCTTCTCCCAGCCTCGTATAAGTTTGTGCACGATTTTCCAAAATCTCTCTGATTATTTCTGGAAATAAAAAATTGGAAGCAAATCAGAAAATAATTAGAAAGAGTGTTTGTCTGAAAGTGTCATTAACGTATTGCTATCACAAAACGACTTTATTTAGGATTCTTTCAAAATTTTGTACAAACGTTTTTGGCACCAAAACTAACAGTTTTCTCCTCAGAAGAAAAATTTTCTGACGTTTAGAATTTGAGATATTTAATTTCCCATTTTGTTATTTTTCCCATCTAAACGCGTGTAAATTGAAGTCGCGTTTCTTTTGTTTTTTTTTTCTTGCAACTTTTTAACGAAACGTGACTCACACGCGTTCAGATGGGAAAAATAAAAAAATTGGAAATGAAATATCTCAGATTCTAAACGTCAGAAAATTTTTCTTCGTCGGAGAAAACTGTTAATTTTGGTGCCAAGAACGTTAATACAAAATTTTGAAAGAACCCTAAATAAAATCGTTTTGTGATGGTAATACCTTAAGCCGGCCTTCCCAGGGAATTTCTTTTCACCCGTCGACACGATGAATGAGATTCGGAATAATAACAAATGTCAGTGCATCAAGAAAACCCTTCGCTTTTCTTCGCATCGAATCTGACGAATTCTCTTATTTCTCAATTCCTCATTTCCCACGACAAATTTATTTTCTTTCCCATTATCCTTTTGCCTTTATGTTCATATCATTTCTGTTTGTACAAATGATCAAATGAAATTTGTACAATTATTTCTGCAGTTTTTCCTAATAGCTGAGTCTAAAGCGAGAAATCTCTCTCTCTCTCTTAATTTTAAAGTAACTCGGAACCATCTGCCTCGCTCGTTGGGTTATTTCGACGTTGGCAAGTACAGTAAACGAAAAATAAGTTACCACTTTATTATCTGGCTTCGGAAGGTAAAGAAGGTGGAAGGAATATCTTGAAAACGATCTTGATACGCGATTATTTATGAGCTTAGAAGTGGAAAGGTCGTGAATGTCAAGAAATAAGGATTTCGGATGATCCGGTGTGTGTCGCGACACAGTGGCGACTCGTAGCTGTAGTGTGGTGAGGCAGACAGGCATAATTGGTGGCGCCACTTTTACTTTGAAGAAGGAAAGAGAATGAGAAAGGGAACCAGTTTCTTTCTCCTTCTTGCATGTGCTATTTTTTTTTTTTTTTAGTTGTTACTCGGCATTTGCTTTTTCTAATCTCCAACAAAATAACCGCCGGTCATGATTTTTGGTCCTATTATGAGAGGCTTCCGTTACTCTCAGAAATTTGACGCTCGCATATTTTATCTTTTGGAATCTTCGAACCTCTCTCTTCTTTTTCCTTCTTTATTTTTTCTTGCTTTTCTATGGCGAGTTTCCCCATACGACCCGATCCTACACCCTCAATTTATTTGCCTTTACCAAAACTCTCGTAAAACAAATCCTGCTTATTATTGCACTTTTAGAAATTTTTAGCCTGCTGTTGAATCATCCATAGATGAAGGTATTCATTGCTCTCTGTGCACTTGAAATTGAGCCAGGTAAGGCATTTGTCGGTGAAATTTGTTAAGAGCATTATGGAAACGTTGCAAATTACTCATTTGAGTTGATTTTTTTTTTTCAAGAAATTTTATCGTACAACTTACCGGCCAAAAGTTCTCGACTCTCGATCACCGAACCCATTTCTTTCTTGACCTCTTTCATCAGCCATGGCATGAAACCTTCTTCAACATCTGTGAATTTTTATTTTTATTTTCATTATAAAAAATAAAGAAAGTTTGGAATTTTGAAAAAAGTTGAACTTGATCTGCAATCAATTTGGGGATTGATTAATTAAAAAGAAAAATATTGAAGTTACACAAGGAACTACGAGATTGTGAGGAAATAATCTTTTTTATTTATCTCGAGTTTTTTTTATAGAATATCGAAATCAAATGGGGCCACTCGTTCGCATTTAGTTTTCTCGATCACCGTCGCGAATCACCTCCAGTGGATATGTTCTGGGGTATAATTTCGTCGCTATCATTTCCGGGATCACAATTACTCAGAACAACTTAAGGACGTTGTATGTCGACGATCAAATCTTTATTTTTCTTTTCAGTTTTTCTTACGTACAAAATGGTTTGCGAGCCTAAGTTCATTGAAAAAAGTTGTTACAAATTTACTAAAGAACAACATACTCCAAATCCAAAATTGTTCGAGGTAATCTGTATTTGTTATGTAATAAACAAAATTTCGAAAAAAATTTACGAGCGATTTTTTTGAAAAACTGAATAAAGCTTCTTCGATGTTACATAAAAGTGTATGGAAAGTTTTAAGAGGCTTCACCATATAGAAATCGAAATATTTAATGTTGAAAATTGAAACTTTTTACACACGCTCTTATGAAAAACTACTGAAAATTGTGATTTTTATAAATAAATATCTCGACTTCTACATGGTGAGACTTCTTAAAATTTCGTGAGCTATTAGATCTCATTATTCTCTTTGTGTGGTTCAAATTTAAAGAAATTCTATCGATTGAAAATTTTGCATACAACGTCCTTAAAAATAAATAAAGTTTTGGGCGACTATTTGAACAGTTATAGGAAATGCTCAATTTTTTAATTCCAACCGTAATCAGCAAAAAATAATCGACTTGATGAATGTTTTTTGTTTTCGTTTCCTCAATATTTTTCCAATTATGCAAAATTCAAAAACGCATTTTTTACTGTATTTCTTGCTTATTTTGGAAATGGAACTTTTGAACCTTCGACTTGATGGAATGAAAATGTGAACGAAAAACATTTTATCAACTGTCATGTCGTCGGAATATTTATTTATTTTTCTGGGTATCAAATTTTTCATCAAATTTGCCGAAAATATTAAAACTCACCGGCTTTTATTTCGTCCAATAAGAATCCCGACATTTTTAAACCTTCGAGAACGGCTGGTAACAATTCCGCGATGTAACCCGTCAACAAAACCGCGGCTGCGACTCGTTCTTCGGTCTCTTTCTGTGTTTTAACGGCCTCCTCGTGCTGCCTAACTCGACGACACTGAAATGTCCAATTGTCGTTGCAATTTTGAAGTAGCATAGAAATAAAAAAAAAAATTCATTGAAACGTTACAAGCTTCGAAAATTCACCTTTTCTTCTCGGAGACGTCTCTCTTGTTCTTCGAGTCTCTGCTGTTCGGCTTTTTCTGCTGCTCGCAGCTCACGGAATCTCCTTTGCTGCTCTTTCAGAGCAGCGAGTTCCTCTTCTTCGAGAACTTCGATCAAAGCCTGTTCGATCGTCTTCCCTACGAGGACTTCGAGGATCGGTTGAACCTCGACATCGTAATCGAAGAGCTAGAAAAATTACAATTTCCATAAAATCAATTCCCATCAATTACAATTTTTTAAATATTTTTATTATTATGGAATTTTGGAATTTGTGTATGAAATTTTGCGATGAATCAGCAAAATATTGCAAATGAGTGTGAAACGAAAGTAAATCGCACACAGGAAATGAAATTTTGTTAAAAATGGTCGATATTTTGTTGAGCACGATAAACCAAATATTTTGGTATAATTTCAAAATTTTTGTTATTTTGGCAGTATGTTTGGTTTCTAACGGAATTGTCAGCGAAATTTACGATTGGAACGACTAAAATGTGCTCCCGACGAAACTTTCTACAAGATTTCTTTCTGTAATGACACAATTTTTGGAATTATTCAAAAAAAAACGTTTAGTCGAACGTATCCAACAATATATCGATCTTTTCCAACAAAATTTTGTTTTCAGTGCAACTATAGAAACTCACATCTCCAGGATCAATTTGCGTCTCGGCATCTTGACCAATTTTACCAGGACAGAAGACCGGCGTTGGGGGTTTGTCCAGAAAATAATCGGTTTGTGTTGCCACTTCAGACTCGTCCGGCCTGTCGTACAGCTGTGAAAAAACAATCCTCTGACGTAATTTTGGCAAAATAATTGAATTTCGAATTTTTGCACATGATTTTTACACACGACTCAATAAATATAAAAAATTGAACGTTGCAGAATGGACTATTTCGTGCAAATATTGATTTGACACAAAATTTTTTTTTTTATATATATTCAAATTTTTTTTTTGAATTATATGGAAAAAGGCTCAGATTCCGTATTCGCGTAGTAAATTTTTCCATAAAAAAAAAATTTTAATGTCCATTAAGGTATTATTATCACGAAACGACTGCATTTAGGGTTCTTTCAAAATTTTGTGTAAACGTTCGTAGCATCAAAACCAACAGTTTTCTCCTATGAAGAAAAATTTTCTGACGTTTAGAATTCGAGATATTTAATTTGCAATTTTTTATTTTTCCAAACGCATGTAAATTGAAGTCACGTTTCGTTAAAAATTGGCAAGAAAAAAAACAAAAGAAACGCGACTTTAATTTACACGCGTTTAGATGGGAAAAATAAAAAATGGGAAATTAAATATCTCAAATTCTAAACGTCAGAAAATTTTTTTTCATAGGAGAAAACTGTTAGTTTTGGTGCCAAGAACGTTTGTACAAAATTTTGAAAGAATCCTAAATAAAGTCGTTTTGTGATACGTTGATCAATGTCGATTGACAAAAATGATGAATGCTTTGGCAGAATTAGAAATACCTCTTCCAAATAGAGTTCAGTTTGAACCGGTTCGTGCTTCCGACCAGGAACTGGTGGTGGTGTCCCGATCCTCATCATCATCAATCTCGCGGCTTGTGACTGAGCACGCTTTTTCGCCATTTGTTTTCTCTTCGCTTCGACTTGCCTGGCGGCTTGTGATTGATCGGCATCGATCTATCCCAAGAATAAATTCGATAAAAGTTGATCTTGAAAACTTGGAACTTGATCAATGGAAAAATAGCCAAGCTCTTGAATAAATACAAAACAAAATCGATTGTTCATGATTTTCTTTTTGAAAACGACACTTTGGCACAAAGGAAACAGCTTTTTTTGGATTATTGATTTTTCAGTTAAAAATTGCACTCACGAGGACTGGCGCCGAGGCAAAAGTACTACCGCGAACGACTCGTCGATCAAACATGATATTCCCAAAAGGAAGCGGTTGATCACTGCAATGCAGAAAATATGCACAAGGACCTTGATTCCGACTTGTCATATCGTTTGGTTTATTCTACTTATAAATTCACATGAACTACGGAACGTTCTCTAAATCTTAGTGCATCGAGGTCAAGCTCGACAGGACTAAATATTAATTAAAAATAGTATCAACGAAATGATCGTTTAAAATATCGTAGTGTATAGCAAGCATCGACAAACTTTCCGTTCGATTATCCGACGGAGTTTGTGTGTTTTAATCTGCGGCAACTGTGATCGAATGCATCATTTAATTGTGGGCCGAATAATTATTTAATTATATTTCTACATCGAGGAACATCGAGGCAAAGAGTGGCGACACCCCCAAAAACTCAATATAATGTAAAGAAAAAAATGAATGTCGTGATAAAAAATAAAACAGATCAGAGGCAAACGGCTCGCAACGTAAGAATAATTGTCCAGCAAATACTTTTTTTACATTATTTACATAATCATTAGAAATCATAAAATCAGAGATATCAATGCAAAGGCCACACAATGTTGCTCAATCGTTACCCGAGACACGGCAGCATACTCATCATCATACCCTCGATCGGTTCCAACTTTTTCGGTAACGCTCGTTGCGTCTTCGTCAATTCACTAGAAAAATATAAGTTCCCTACTTATATCGCCGACAACAAAGTCAAAAGTCTTTTTTTGTCTGCACGTTCCAAAAAGATGTTGGAGAATTTTGAGTTTCTTGTCAATTACTCTTGCTACATTGAGTTTCTTGAGGAAAATGGGTCGTTAATGTAAAACTTTTAAAATCACGTGTCCATGCATGGGGTTGAGGCTGCTGAGATTCGTTCTCTTACCATCATTTCTTTTCCTATCAATATTCATTCACATTTGTTTTTGTTATTATACTGAACCATAAGATTTTTAAATGATTTTTATGTTATTGCTTCACTACGAAAAGAAATTTGTTGAATCAACAAATTTCAATTTGTTCGCTACAATTTTGTTGATTCAAAAAAAGTAATGTTACGGTGAACGCATATGTAGTTCAGGCAATAACTTAGGTGGTCAAAACAATCAATTTATCCTGATGCAGTCGTTCAGTTGCTTCAACACCTTTAGTCGTTTATTGTGACCAAATAAAGTCGTTTGAATAACAAATTCGAACTCTGGTTGACTAAATGTTTGATTGATTTGAGAGATTAAGAAAAAAAATACCGTGCGTTCCGTTTAACAAAACTTTCAGTTGTATAAACTAAATCATCGGTTTGATCAACTTTTGGGTTGTTGGTTGGACCAACTGTGGGTTAGAAGTTATGGGTTGTCTATTCATGGGCAGTTGAAATGAGTGAATTGTTTTGTAAAATGAACAAAATATTTTTTTCACCCTCCGTGACCGCGGGATTTGTTGATTCATCACAAATCTTGTTGTATCAACAAATTTATTTTCTCAGTGTTTCCGCACATTAATTTCTAACCCTGTGGAGAAATTTTCCTGAGAGCATTGATCAGAAATAATGAATTTTAACGAATCAAACGAATTTCCGACACTTACATTTCCGTGTTTAAGAATCGGTTCGCCCTACGAGCTCTCTCGTATTGTGGACACGAGAAACCATTCGTAGTGTTAACAATGTTATTATTATAAATATTATTATTGTTATTTGTGCTGGTCGAGGTAACGAAATTGGTGGCAAAGTCGACGGTGGCTTTGAGAGCAGCTGGGCATCTTGCGTTGTGACTATTGTGACGTACTTCCGGTCTACGTCCAAGCGAGATCAATCGACGGAATCGGGAGCGTGGAAACGAGGCAATGTCGTTGTCTGCGTTTTCGTTAGTTTGATCACCGAATCCACCGATCCATGTGCCATTCGGTGACATTCCAAGAAGAGCTGCAACTTCCGGTGGTGGCATTAAAAACTCACCGGACTTGACCGTCGTTATGAATGGCTTTTTTGCATTTTCAATGTTTTTTTTACAACCCTTTCGACCTGTCAATCTCTCGTCTTCACGTTCTTGAAGCTTTCGCAATTTAGCGTTTAATACGTCGTTGAAATCCTCGGTCGAAAGACTCATTGCCGTTTGACGATTGTTGCCGATATTGTTGTTCAGTATTTCGTCACGAGATCTTTTTTTCTCCTCGTTGTCACCGAGATTGTCGTGGCTTTTGCTCTGCTGCTTTTTTCGCAGTGGATTCGCCTGGTGGTTCTGAAGATCCGCCAAAATTAAATGATCGTTCGAACGACTCATTCTCTTTCGACGCGAATAGTCACTCGTCCTTGACTTATTAATTTCGCTCTTTCTACATCCTGTCTTCGAAGGACTCTTCTTACAGATTTCATTCTCATCCATCGAGTCACCATTCATGTGGCCCATGTGGAGCAGTGGAAGAGTCATCGTGTGACCGTCTTTGTGCACTATCGTGAAAGCTGGTGGATTTTTCGACACCTGGTGGCTCAAGTCATTTTTCACTTCTGGCGGTGGCGCGAGATTCGAAATTCCAGCTGGCATTTTGAGCTTTTTTTTCGCAGTAATAATCCAATTTTTTTTCTTCAAAAAATCCTCCCGTCTCTTCAAGGAGGAAATTTCCTTGTTGATCTCCAGCGACACAAACAAACTTGAACCTTTAATCGCAAAAGAGTTTGACGCCAAGTTCTAATTGGACGAATCTTTAACAATCTTTTTTTCCGATCTACAATTCTTGAAATTGTGCTTTCTACGTAAACTTTAGCGACACGTCAAATTTGAGCTTATTTTTTTTTTTATTTCATTTTCATCGAATGTGCTGTTCGTAGATCGTTTACTTCGATAGTACGCGTAAGAAAATTACGTGGCAAGGTTTTCGTCGTTTTACTTTTTTCTCTCGATCATTTTTTGTTCCATTTCTTCTTTGCGTGACCGCGAGGTTCTCGCTTCTTGGAGAGTCACGAGAGTAAAGTCTACGATAAAAAAAAATCGAGGCTCTCGTGTCGACCGGGTTTTTCATGCGGAACACTTGCTTGGTGTCAGGGACTACTTATCGTTCAACATTGACGGATTGACTGTGATGATAAGAAACTATTTTGCGAAGAGAGAAACGGTCAATTATGTTGAATTCTTTGTCTCGTTTTATTTTCTCCCTGCCAAGCTAGAATCTTTTATTCAAGTGTTCAGATCGAAGAACTTAAACTTTCATTGCAGGCTAGAATATTGTTTATCGTAAAAACGGGGTTGGACTAAAAATATCTGAATTTTCTCGATCGTTTTTTTTTTCTCGTTTGTATCACGAATCGAGAAATTATTAATGGTTCATTGGTCTTGGCCCACGCGTCACGAACTTTCCTTTTATGTGTATAAACGTAATGCTCCTGTGTATGTAATGGTCATTCATCGACCGGCCGGCCAAAGCGCCGGTCACCATCCAAACTCAGTGGAAAAGATCCGCCTACGATCAGACGAGCGATGTTAACGTTTCTCTCCATCGTTTTAATTTCGTTGTTTTTTTTGCTTTGGGTATAACGTTACCTCGCATCGTTCGAGTGGATTTTTCAATGAGTTATATCGATCCAGACGAGAAGCAAATACTTTTCAATGAATAATCATCGTTTTTATAAATATTTTCAAGCTCCCGAGGTTTGCAGCCGTTTCGGTCAATCTGAACATGTTTTTCGATTATTGTATTCGTCGATTCGGGCATCAAATTCCCAAATAAATTAGCGCAAAGTCTTTTAACAATATGCAATATATTTCATCGAGTTTCCACAGATATTCTCGTTCCTTTGAGCTTCCATTCGACCGCGAAAGATTCCAACTTTCGCAGCACTTTCAATTTTAATTTTCATGACGCACAAAATTTTTAAATCGCATGCAATGAATATTCGTATTGTTGGGAATTATAAATTTTATTTAATTCGACTTTGATGCTTTGGTAAAAAAAGATGGCGAGACTTTAGACGAGACTTCTTTCGTCCGCGACCGGAAGTTTCAACGACGAGGCTCGCGGCACTACTGAACTCTCGTCGTGGAGAATGCGAGAGAGAGAGAAAGTGCGAGATGTGGTTCGTGGGGTCGCGAGAAAATTACCCGCTGGACAACGTCCACGAGGTTAGCTCGATATATACAGATAACGCCAAGTTTCGTACGTGTGGTTTCAGACATGCGAACAAACGTGCTCGTATAAAATCGTGGCTGTCTACAGAGTGTCCCAAAAGCTATGAGCACGCTTGTGGGGGAAAAAGTTAATTGCGGAATTTGACAGAAAAAAGTATCGTTCGAGAAATATTTATGCCTCAGAGAAATCGTCATAATAAATGATCGTAAAAAAAAGTGATCCATGGCCTTGAGGTAAATACTGTGCTGCATACTAATCAAGTGAGTGCTAAATTTTCAAAACGCTTTTAGACCAAGTTTGACGTAACAATTAAATGTATTGTTAGTGGATTTGTATCACAGCATGTCTTAGTAACATGGAAAAATATTAAAAACGATAATTTTGCAAAACCATTAACCGATAAATCCAAATTTCCATGGTGACACATTTTCACTAGGTTTTTACAAAAAATTATCTTTATTTTTTAACCGATTTTGATGCACCACGTCTCATTTTGTTCCTCAACTGATCATTTACGAATTCACCACGTAGATTTTTTTTAAGGTTCATTCGTTCAGAAATTAGTCATGAAAAAGTTTTTTTGCTTAATAAACAATAAACTGCAATAGTGAAACGTTTGAGCTTTGAAAAAAAATCTACGCGGTGGATTCGTGGAGGGTCAGTTGAGGAACAGAATGAGACGTGGTGCATCAAAATCGGATGAAAAATGCAGATAATTCTTTGAAAAAACCTTGTTCTCAGTTTTTCTTACAAACAAAATCGTTTGCGAGTCTAAGTTCATTAAAAAAAAGTTGTTACAAATTGACTAAGGAACAACATACTTTAAATTCAAAATTTTCCGAGGTAATCTGTATTTGTTATTTAATGAACAAAATTTCGAAAAAATTTTGAGACCGATTTTTTTGAAAAACTAAATAAAGCTTCTTCGATGTTACATAAAAGTGTGTGCAAAGTTTTAAGAGGCTTCGCCATTTGGAAATCGAAATATTTAATGTTGAAAATTGCAACTTTTAACACACGCTCTAATGAGAAACTACGGGAAATTGTGAGTTTTATAAATAAATATCTCGACTTCTACATGGTGAAACCTCTTAAAATTACGCGAGCTGATAGATGACAATATGCTCTTTGTGTGGTGCAAATTTAAAGGAATTCTATCGATAGAAAATTTTGTATACAACGTCCTTAATTTTGTTACGTTAAACTTGGTCTAAAAGCGTTTTGAAAATTTAGCACTCATTTGCCTAGTATGTAGCACAGTATTTACATAAATATGAGATTTTCACGATCTCTCAGCTGATGGCAAAGTGTGTAGTTTGGAGTTTTCGTACACCGGGTATATCGGGTGATTTTGTCGAGCGGCATATGTCCACTCGATACGCGACTTGACCGAGCAGTAAATGGTCAGTCCAGCGCATGCTCTGTGTCCTATAGCTTCGAAACTTAGCGACCAATCCACGAGGAAAATCAAGAGTGTCCTTGTCGTCCTCCATGCCCTTTCTCGTGGACTCTCATACATACACGAAACTTGTCATGGTCTCGGTCTCGCGTTTGTCACATGGTGAAACATCGAAAGTTCTTGCATGGATATTGCCGAGCCCTTAGCAACCACCTTCAAGGTGAGACCGCAGACCTTTGCTCACCTTCAATCGTCCTCGATCGAACGATACGACACCTACTCCATTGCCATCACCAGCGTGACACAGAGCAACGAAAGCTGCTGGCAAACGTTTTCGGCCACGTTCATCTACGCACCCACGGCAACCTAAATCAATTCTGCATATTAAACTTGTTCGAGCAAGCGCTGTTCATTTTTGACCTTTCCTACTTTTTCTGACACTTTAAATTACCAATAAATTGCACAAACTATTGCGCCTTCGCACGGAAAATGCAACGGAAATTTATCGATTGCTCTGAGACCTTTGTGAGACATGTTCTTGGTGATTTTTTCTTTGCCTCCAACAGCTTACCCGCTTGTGCCAAACGCACGAGAAAAAAAAATCTTTTTTTCTGGTGGACGGAATTAACGACTGTGAAATTTTAATGTCAAATTAACCCGCCACCTTGTCACCTTGGGGTACAAACTACCCCAGGCCCATTGAGGAAAATAGTCATTTTTCCACTTTTGTTGGTTTTAGCTTTTTTTTAGTGTACTGAAATTTAATTTTTGGCTATATAAAGTAAACAATCTTTCAAAAAAGCTTTCAATATGTTCTACAACAATTTTCAAGTCGAAATATTCAGTAGTTCATTTTTTATAACAATTTTCGTCAATGGGGTACAAATCTACCCCAGGCCTATTAAGGAAAATCGTCATTTTTCCACTTTTGTTGGTTTCAGCTTTTTTTTAAGTGTACTTAAATTTAATTTTTTGCTATATAAAGATAACAATCTTTTAAAAAAAGCTTTCAATATGTTCTACAACATTTTTCAACTCGAAATATTCAGTAGTTCACTTTTTATAACAATTTTCGTCAATGGGGTACAAATCTACCCCAGGCCTATTAAGGAAAATCGTCATTTTTCCACTTTTGTTGGTTTCAGCTTTTTTTTAAGTGTACTTAAATTTAATTTTTCGCTATATAAAGTTAACAATCTTTTAAAAAAAGCTTTCAACATGTTCTACAACAATTTTCAAGTCGAAATATTCAGTAGTTCATTTTTTATAACAATTTTTGTCAATTTGGTAAGTCATTTGGTAAGTAAGGGTTAATCGAGACCCAGAAAATGAAATTTTTTAAATAGAATCAGCCTCAAAAAAGTTGTCAATTGCGACGGAGTAAATTTCGACTCGAACATAAAAAAATTTTCGCATACGCAGTCGAATCAATCATAATTTAATGAACTTATTTTTTAATTGAAAATTCGCTCGAATAATTACAGTTTTTTACATACTGTCCATCGCCTACGTTTTTTTTCGTCTCAATTCGTCAAATTTTTAGCCACGGTATTGAAGCTAATGACCCGTACGCCCTTGTAACATAGTTAAACCTTTTTTTAAGTGCCTTCACAGGTTTATAGACATTTTATATGCTGGCAGAATATTCGCTGTGTGAATAGAGTAGACGCGGCTGATAACATCTCGTGGCCGCGGTCATTCCCTCCAGCTTGCCCTCTTATGAGGGTGGTCTCTGTGTCCGATAACGGTAGACCGTATATTACCAACCCCACCGTATACTCTCGTACCTACACTATTCCACGAGGCTCATTATTTCTTGTGGATCGATACACGCATTTGTACCGATTCACAAAAAATTTCAACATATAATTCTGATCATTTGGACTAAAAACATTGTTCACTTTTGCTACAAATGCAAATTGTGTTTATTACAAAAGAGCGTGTTTGGAATTTATCATTTTTTTTTTTTTTTCATTTATTATACACGAAAAACGACCACGATTTTTCGAAAAAATCATAGTTTTTATTTACAAGATCGTTCATTTCGTGTTCGACAGATATTCCCAAAAATTCTTCATTCAAATTAATATCTTATTGTCTTCGAAGAATGTGGCACAATTTTTTCGTGGGCTCGTTTTTGTTTTGCAATAATGAATAAACAATTAATTGAGAACTTGCTAATTTCAAGCTTTGAAAACGCTAAATGTGTAGAAAAATGTCTGACTCAGAGAGTCATTTTTGGACTGGAAATCCGAAATGATCCTTCGGAAAATTCGTCATTAGTTTGGGATATTTGAAATCTTTATGCGCACGTTCTAATATTTAGAATAAAAATCTCTTTACCTGTTCGAAGAGAAATTCAGAGTTTGATGGTAAATAAATGGATTTATAATTGCTTAATGAGAGAAATAACACTCGAGGTGCTCGATGGAGTTCAGATGACATTCCTTCGAACTCTTTAGACTTTTAAGGACGTTGTATGACGACGATCAAATCTAAATTTTTCTTTTCAGTTTTTCTTACATACAAAATGGCTTGGGAGCCTAAATTGGTTAAAAAAAATTGTTCTAAATTGACTAAGGAACAACATACTCTAAATTCAAAATTTTCCGAGGTAATCTGTATTTGTTATTTAATAAACAAAATTTCGAAAAAATTTTACGACCGATTTTTTTGAAAAACTCAATAAAGCTTTTTCGATGTTACTTAAAAGTGTATGCAAAGTTTTAAGAGGCTAAACCATTTAGAAATCGAAATATTTAATGTTGAAAATTGCAACTTTTAACACACGCTCTTATGAGGCACTATTGAAAATTGTGATTTTTATAAATAAATATCTCGACTTCTACATTGTGAAACCTCCTAAAATAACGCGAACTATTAGACATCACTATTCTCTTTGTGTGGTGTAAATTTAAAGAATTCTATCGATAGAAAATTTTGCATACAACGTCCTTAAGGTGAAAATGTAATTTCGAAAATTGGCCAAAGAACAAAACTGCGAACCCGGATATTATTAATCGCAGTAATAATCTTTTTGTTAACCAAAGCGAAAAATTGTATCTAAAAAAAAGAGATGGAATTGTGAGGTTTCAGATTTTGCGGTTGTCAAGTTTTTGAAAAATAATATTAATGACAAATCTTACATCGGCGGATTCCGGTATCTTTTGTGTGTGTGAAGAACTGCCCTCGGACTTTTAACGAATGTATAAGTTTGTTCATTTTCCTTTCTGGTCGTTTGGGTCGTTTGCGTCAACGATGGTATGTTGTAAGGTTGCATACCTCTGTTGCACATTTGACACTGTTGGCTGATTCGCGAAGCCATTGTGGATCAACCGATTTATCAAAAGTATCAACGTAAACTAATTTATTTGTTCAATGCACAACGTTCTTTTTGGTTAAGTTCATCGGACGACTTGTTCCCTGGACTTGAGACGCCACTTCCTTTTATTGCACTGTTAAATTCAACTCGTGGTTACTATAGAAACGTAACAGACGAAAATGGTCCTCGAGCTATCAATATCCTCCATGGTGTTGATAAAAAAAAAAAAAAACTTTGTGTTTGATTCTGAAATAATAAAATCGTACAGCTTTTCATAAACATTTCCAGCTCCATTTCGTAGACTTCGGAATACATCGATCTGAATTTTCAACATTTTGTATCGACATTTTTCATTTTTGCTTCCTCATAGAGGACGTTGCATGGCGACGGTCAAATTAAAATTTTTGTTTTCAGTTTTTCTTACAAACAAAATCGTTTGCGAGTCTAAGGTAATTTAAAAAAGTTGTTAAAAATTGACCAAAGAACAACCGAGGTAATCTGTATTTGTTATATAATAAACAAAATTTCGAAAAAATTTTACGACCGATTTTTTTTGAAAAAGTAAATAAAGCTTCTTCGATGTTACATTAAAGTGTGTGCAAAGTTTTAAGAGGCTTCACCATTTGGAAATCGAAATATTTAATGTTGAAAATTGCAACTTTTAACGCACGCTCTAAATGAGAAACTACTGAAAATTGTGATTTTTATAAATAAATATCTCGACTTCTACATTGTGAAAACTCTTAAAATTACGCGAGCTAATAGATATCAGTATTCTCTGTGTGTGGTTCAAATTTAAAGGAATTCTATCGATAGAAAATTTTGCATACAACGTCCTTAATTTCGGAAGAAAACAAAAAGAAAACGAGATATTTTTTCTAACAATAAATGATAAAAAGATCGGAGGGAGTAAAGATAATGGAACATGATTTTTTTGACCCAAGGTCATCGTATTGTGATGTATTTTTCAAGCGTTGAAAAAATAAATGAGAATAAATAGTTTTTTTTTTAAAAAGGTTCGTCGATAAGTTGAGCACGGACTTGCCAACATTTTTATTACGATTTCCGGGGCGCAGATGGCAGCACGAACAAGCCAAATGTGGAAAATAAAGCAGCACAAAGTCATCCAATCCCGTAGAAAATCCCGTTGCGCCGGAGATGCCAATTGGCTGCAAACGCGATACAGATTTAGTAAAGTGACGCGCGACACAAAAAGCACACGCTTCGTCCAATGAAATACACGTTCCGTGATTGAAGATCGTTTCTCAGTGATATACTAACCCCGTATTGAAATAAAAATAAAAAAAAGTTGCAAGTTACGCGAGATTCCGAGGCCAACACGTCGCGGTCTTGGTTTCTACTCGGTATTTATCATTCGAAAAAGTGGACAAATTGGTAGATTCCAGGTCGAAGTGAATAATTGTATGCTTGCATTGATACTTGATTTGTTTTCGGATCTACGGGGTTATTTTCGTCCGTGCAAATTGAGAGAAAAAATCCTAGACAGTATCGAGAGCAAAGACTCGCTTGGGCAGTGTGTTTGGGAATGGGTTCGAAATCGAGCGGGGAGTGGTTGTTACAACGCTGCTGCGACCTTGTGTATGTGTGAAAATACAAATCTCGCCCTCTCTCACGAACAATCGAAGCTTTTTATAGTGTTTACCACAATTTAGTGAACGTGAATGATGAAGGCTGTAGCTTGAACTTTGAAAGTAACGACAAGCTCTGCGTATTCTATGTAGTGCTCGACAGAGGATTTAGAAAAATCGCAATCCGTGGAGAATATACACGTATATTACTGGAGTTCGTGCGCGCATGAACACGCGTGTGTAGAGGAATCGAGAAGACAGTAGAGTGTGTGTGTGTGTATGTGTGCTCGCGTTCGAAACATGTGTCGGTGGGATGAATTACTCCAATTTTCTCAACGGCTAATGGACTGAAAAAAAAAAATATCCATACAAAAATTAGTGCTGTGCCAATGTGATATGTTCATGCTTTCGACGTATTTCATTATTCTGACGTTCATCACCTTCGGGTTGTTAGGTAAATACGTTTGAAAACCTCCACAACAAATCGTTATTTTTCGGCTGCTTTTATTTCGAGATCTCCAGTTATCATTATTATTATCATTTCAATTGACAGCTTCTGGGCTTTAACGTGCTCGATATTTCCGTCCTTTTTGTAACCATGTTCGATTTTCTGAAACTGGAAGCTCCGACGCTACAATCCATTTCATTTGTTGACGTTTTCTTACACTGCGCGTTCTATTGTAATAATTCCATCGTTTTCTCGCCTTCTATGAACCATTCGCCAAAATTTTTGAGACTCGTCAGTTCCGACGTTTCTCGTATTTCTTACTGAAAAAAAAAAAAAAACGATTTTATTCCGCACTTGGCTTTTTCTATACGTTCCTCAGTTTTTTTTTTCAAATCATCAGCAAATAATCGATAACGATTCAATTGTCCGAAAAATAATACACGAAGACTTGGTTTTTTAATCGGAAAATCGGTGAGTTTGTTTATTTACGTATCTCGCGAGTCATTTCGTAGTTTCGTTTGATTTTTATTGAAATACTTCGAATTTTTGTTTCATATTCGAACGATTTTCGTATGAAAACAATATTGATTTTTACGCACGTATTGACACGAATCGACTACCAGTTTAAACATGTTCCCATTTTCTCATTGTTCAATGTTTTCAATTCAATGTTTCTGATAAACCTTGAAATTTCGACTGCCAATCTTTTGTGGCACGATATAATTCAATGTTTGATTTTATAGCAGTTCATACAATTCAAAGATGAAAATATTCTTAACGACGATAAGTTATAACGATAAAGTGTAATTGGACTTGATTTTCACCCAAGGCACTACGAGTGGCCACGATGTCAAAGGCTCGGCGTTCTGTGAGTTCTACAACGAGACAATGTGCACCGAATCGCAGCAGGGATGTTCGGAAAGAGAGGAATGCATTCCTCACGATCCGGACAAAAGGAATCACTGCTACGTTCTTTGGCAGTTTGATAGCGCTACCAAAAAATCCACCATAAAGCTGAAGGTACAAAATTTATTCCTGTGTTGCTATAAATTGGCTAATCCAATGAAACTTAAGAAAAAAGCGATAAAAGCCCCAAAAGCAAACAATATGTTGAGCGCACGCTTGATTCTTTCCAGGGATGTTTCTTAGATAGCAAAGAATGTTACGACAAGACTCACTGCGTTGAAAAAAATGCCGACAGAAAGAAGAAATTATTCTTCTGCTGCTGCGACGGCAACATGTGCAACCAGAATTTCACGTGGGATCCTCAACCTACGGAGCGACCGCACACAGAACGTACGAAATTTCATATTCGAATGCCCGCTCGATACTACTCTGCGCAGCTAGCAGAATTTTGATTGTGAAATTTAAATTGTCTGTTTTTTTTACTTGCAGAACCAAAAGCTGTGCCAAAAGACGATCAGCAACTCTTTGCTTTGATGTTATCCATTTCGGTTCCGATGCTTATGCTCACTATCGTTTTGTCGTCGATCTACTGGTGCTTCAAACGCCGAAAGTTGGGATATTTCAACGAAGTAAGCGAAATAATCGAGAAAGAAATATTTACATTTTCCTATTTCGTATAAATGAAAGGAAATTTCCAAAATTTTTGACAATCGGGATTTCTGAAGGCCTTTAGACACGGATTACAAAAAATTCAAACTTTCTAATATTGAATATACTTTTTCAGCAAGTTCCCACGCTTGAGCCACTGCCATTACCTCAGCCATCACCGAATCTCGGGCTGAGGCCGATTCAACTTATAGAAATCAAAGCTCGTGGACGTTTCGGTGCAGTCTGGAAAGCACAATACAGAAACGACGTGGTTGCTGTGAAAGTTTTTCCCGTACAGGACAAACAATCGTGGCAAACGGAACAAGAAATATTCAAGCTCGCTCACATGGATCATCAGAATATTTTGAATTTTATTGGCGTTGAGAAAAGAGGCGATAATCTCCAAATTGAATTTTGGTTAATAACGGCTTACCACGAGAAAGGTTCATTGTGCGATTTTCTCAAAGCGAACGTAGTTTCGTGGCCGGAAATGTGCAAAATTGCTGAATCAATGGCTCATGGTTTGATGCATTTGCACGAAGAAGTTCCACCGAATAAAGTCGAAGGTTACAAGCCAGCAGTTGCGCACCGAGATTTTAAATCGAAAAATGTTCTTCTCAAATCCAATATGAATGCATGCATAGCGGATTTTGGGCTTGCTTTGATTTTTCACCCTGGAAAACCGTGCGGAGATACTCACGGACAGGTAAGCGCAAAACGATCCGATTCAAATCTCCTTTTTTTTCTTTCAAACCTCCTTCCAACCTTTGCACGTTGTTGGGAAATCGATAAAAACTCATAGAAATTTCACGAACGTCTCAGGTTGGAACCCGAAGATACATGGCACCGGAAGTCTTGGAAGGTGCGATCAATTTTACACGCGACTCGTTTCTTCGCATCGACATGTACGCCTGTGGTCTCGTACTTTGGGAATTAGCTTCTCGCTGTACCGCCCAAGATGTTAGTACAGCATTTTTCTTCAAAATACTAATTCAACAGAAATATCTATGCTCCAAAATCATTTTCGTGAAATCACAACATTTCCTTAATTGTTTTTTGCCAAACTTCAACTGGGGAAATATTTAATTTAATAAATTGGCTCGAGCCTTGCCTCGTGCATTCGCGAATAAGCATATTTTTAGATTCAATAATTGTAAGCTTTTCCTCAAAGTACGCGAAAACTTATCGTTATTTATCGTCAGGGACCGGTTGGTGAATACAGACTGCCTTTCGAGGAAGAAGTTGGTCTCCATCCGACTTTGGAAGATATGCAGGAGAGCGTAGTACACAAAAAAGAGCGACCACTGATCCCAGAGACCTGGCGAAACCATCCTGTAAGTTTAATCACCACTTACCATCGATTTTCCAAATAAAAACAAAAAAACAACTGAAACGAAGAAAAAATGTGACTCGGCACAAAATTGATGGAATCATGAAATTTGCATGCATTTTTCATTGCAGTTATTCATCAGTAAATGTTGCTCGATATTTCGTGATCCTTTCAATTGAAGGAAAAAAATATTATTGAACATTATGAAAACATCGTGAATGCATTTGAAATTGTTATTTTTGTTTTCCTCAAATCTCAGGGTCTCCTCGCTCTCTGTGACACGATGGAAGAATGTTGGGATCACGACGCTGAGGCACGTCTATCAGCCTCGTGCGTTATGGAACGAGTTGCCACGTTGAACAGAACTCTCGTGATAAATGCATCGACTTTGATACGCGTTGATAATACAAACGAGTCTTTGACCACGAAAGAATCTAGTATGTAGGTAGCCTATGTATGTATTATAGTTTTAGTTACACTGCACAACCAACCAGTTTTATTGTACCATACTTTTTATGTTTATGTTTTCATAAGGAACAAACAAAAATCACGAATCACTATAGAAAAATATTGGGATGTCGGAAAACGTCTGAATCAAAGACAATTTTGTGTCGACAAGGATCATAATTTCTTGCTCTACGTTGATTAGTTTATATTATTCGGCATTAATGATCGACCATTGTAAATAAACATACAAAATCGTATTCCAAGTGTACGAGTTTCGTTTTTCGTCTAATCTTCGAAATCTCGCTTGTCATTTAATTCCATGACGTTTTCCGCCTTCGCCATCAATTTTTTCGTGCTCGCAAGAAAGAAATAACTGACGAACCGATGCTGGAATTATTTCAAGGAACGAATACTTGTTTTCATATATAACTGCAGGGTGATTTGTCGCTCAAATTAAAATCGTTGAAGCATTTTTCAAACGGAATCTAATGTTAACCATGGAATTGGCATTTGAACCGAAAATCTTTGCATTTTTCATCGATACTATGAAAATTGCATAAAATATAATTCAATAACTTGTTTTGTCATTCGAGTTTGACAACTTTTCAAGAATTTTCGTTCAAGTTTTACCAAACTTGCTGGGATACGATTTGATTTTTTAATCCGGCAACGAAGTTATTGTGGATTTCAACGAGCATATTGTGACCACGCTAAAGCGCAAACGTAAATGAAAAATTGAACAAAAAAAGATTTAAAATCGTCTATCGCTACGAGAATGTTGTAACGACCCTATTACGATGTACCTGGTAGTACCGATCGAGCTTTTTACGATTGGAAAAGCCACGAGGAATTTTAGTAGACACAGAAAAAAAAATATACTTGCGCTTAAACTAAATTAACTTCACAGATGCAATTCGATTTTCATCGTATTTCGTAATAATGTCGTTGTAGGCGTTGGATCAATCTTCCAATTTTTCCATACTAATTTTAACTCCTCTCTATTTTTATTTTATTTCGGACGATTCTTATTACTGCCACGGATTTTTACTTTTTCCACGATTTTTTCATTTCTAACGAAGACCTCGATACGTAATTTATTGTACAGTCAAATGGACATAAAATTCAAACACAGCAGTTGTTACAACGGTACGTAAAGGCGAGAAGAAAAAGAAAACAAAGTGGTATCGTGTCCGCCCGGTATCGTCCTCGCGATTTTTTTGACTTTTCCCTTTTTCGCGAATCTCGAACAATTTTTCTTTGCATATAGCTTTTGTTTTTTTTTTTTTTTTCTTTTTTTTATTGATACTGGGTTTCGACAGTGCCAAATAGCCGTATGATATCCATACATTGCATGTGACACACGCTTTTTCATTAACACAATTGTATATTTATTAATACGTAAGAATTAAGAGTTTGAAAAAGAAAATTGAGGATGTAGTTGAAGGAACGATGAGAAAGAAAGCGAACGAGGGAAAGAAAGCGAACCGAAAAATCTCCACCAGATTTTTTCGTGCTGACATATCGAACGATGGGCCGAAAAAACAAGTTTGAAAATTCGTCCAATATTTGCAACTTCATTTATGAGGGATAACCCCGTGGAGCAATTCAAAAATCCAGATGCTTGCTTCGTGCCCTCGAACCGATGCAGAGTTTGAAGAATTTTCGAAATTGTTTTCTCTTCAACGTGCAATGTATGATATTAAGTAAGATAAAAAAAAAATGAAAAAGGGTAATTAGCATTTTTATGGAACAGTTCATTGTGATTATGTGTACCAAATTGTTAAACGAAAGTTTTGAGTAATAAACTTCTTTTTTTTACGTCTTTTGATTAATCGACAGTTTCGTGGTTTCGTTAGTAGCTGTAGTAGAATATTCAAATAATCATTTAGGGGATAATTCAATTATCCAGAATATCATCGATAAATTAAAGTTGGTATTTTGCGATCGACATGAGCTGAAGAATTTTTATTTCTTGTGAAAAACTGTTTTTCCCTCTCAACATTTTATGATATCGTGTCATTGATCTGGCTTTTTTTTTTTTTGCTATCGATATCGCTAATTCTGGTTGGTTTGAATTTCCACTTATTTCCTCGCATTTTGCCACAGCCAGCTTTTCTTATAAAACATAAAAATAAAATAACAGAGACTGAAAAGGCAAAAATGTTTGCGAGCTTTTATTATTGTAGTTTATGCAGTAAATCTTTGAGATAAAAAATACCAGTGACTTTCTGGTACTGTTGTTGTTAGTCTAAGTGCATAAGCAATCTCAAATAATGTACAACATTATCATTTCGTTAACGAAGTAAATGAAACAAGCTAAAGAAGTTGTAATGAGTACAGTGTTCGAGATTTAAAGGAGGGGTCACTCGTACTGCATTCGCTTGACTGTTACAATCTCAAATGTCTTGATGTGAATTTAAAAACTGTGAAAAACGATTTTTTACGAATCCGACACTGACAAGAAAACTCTCAAATATTGAAAAAATAATTGGAAAAATCAATCTACTTTTTTTTTCCCGAGACCTTTATAGCTCAACATTGTGAAAAGAGACAAATTTTTCAACCTCTCGAATGAACCCCTCTCCCGAAGAAGAACACAGATAAAGATTTGTCGGGTCTCGATTTATTCATCGCTCCGATTCGATGATAATTCAATTAACTTGTAAATAAAATTATTTCATAATTTAGGAGATTTAAGACTATGTTACTTTTAAGATTATTGACACAGCTCTTTGTTCATCACCACTAAGTACGAATTGTATATAATAGAATGTTACAACTGTGCAAAAACCCGATCCGAGAACATTTTTTCATGAATGAGTCATTTAAACAGCACGAAATCAGTTGAATAAGTTGCTTGATTAATTGTCGAAATTTGGAGCTGCCATAATGTTATTAATTCTTGAGGATTCATCAGTTTATACTTCGCGATATTAAAGAACATGCCATCTCGTCTTTTAGTGGACAACAAATAATTTAAGTGTTTTTTCAAATGTATTTCGCATTGGACACTAAAGAATCATCCTCAAAATATCTGTCGAAAAAAAAGAAAACACTTTTTCACTAATTTTACGTATCTATGATCATTGTACTGTGAACATTAATAAAATAAATACCTACAATTTTACACTGCAATCTCATAGTCGACCGATTTATTTATCTGCTTGCGATAAGTCGAAAACGACTTAACGAGCAAATTTTCCTTTCCTGAAACTTTTCGAGCAAGCAGAGCAAATCTTTGAAAAATATCCACAATAAAAATAGCACCAGAAATAATCGTTTTCAAAGCGTAATTTCTGTTTTATTTCAACGGGTACGATTGAAAAATAACGAACATTGCTCAATATTGTCTGGAACGACTCGATACGAGAAAAAAGCAAAATTCATACCCGTTCGTTGGCGATCTCTGAAAGAGAAAAAAAAACGAAAATTTCCTGTCGAAATCAATGCCAAATCACAGTCAAATTTCACGAATTTTTAAAGTTCCAATTTCCATATTTCAACGTTCATTTACGACCAGATAATAAATACTTGGAGACATTTAGCAAAACTTTGATTAAAAAGAATGAAAAAATTGTAACGAATAGCCGAAGATATTTCAGTACAGAGAACAAAATAATGAGATTTGGGGAAAAGGTGTGTGAGTGGGAAGATTTTATTCATGAAACATAAAGCATAATATGATCATTTTATTAATATCAACGTATACATAATTGTACGTTACTTCGATTACGAACGTATGAATAAACTTGATACGAGGCCAATGCGTTTTGTTTAATTCATTTTCAGTATTGCAGCGAATATTCCTATGTTTTGTTGAATAATTTTTTGTACGGTGTCCTCGAGGTATGTGGCTGAGGCACGTATGAATGCGAAAAACGAATAAACATCAGGGAGTTGTTTGTTGTTTTTCTCAGAGTAATAAGTTATTATTTGCGTGAGATTATTTGAGGATTTGTACAACCATACGAGCATTGGGATTTTTATGCAGAACGGATTTGGCGGAACAAAAACATAACAACAGCGTGATTATAAGTTTCTTTCAAAAAAAGAATCTCTTTTCTTTTTCCTCATAAGCCAAAGATAAGCGCACACTCGCATATTGAAATTATGTACATTCCTTATTTCCTCACACGCGAGAGTTTCATCCATTTCGTCGCCAAGATAAATTCTCGATCGTAAACTTATCACTCGATTACGGAGACAGTGATATTCGTTTTCTTTCCATAATTTTCTTCATCCATGGAGTCAACTGTACAGACGATTAATTACAATAACTTTTATTCATTTATCTTTTATTATTTCCAATCTATTTAGTAGTATTCGAATAGTTAAGTATACACTAAAGAATACAAGAAGCAAGTAAAAAAACGTCGTTACTTTACGAATCACGCAAGCGTCTTCAGAAATTTTACAAATTTTCGTCAACATTGTTTCTTTTTTTTTTTTTACATCAAAACATAAAATTTTTTTTAAACAAACGCAATACCGTTTGCGCGTTACGACATTACAACACGAAACGAGGAGCAAGGTAAGAAAAAATGAAAGAGGATAACGTCGAATCAACGTATGAGAGTGACAACGTTTCTGCTTTTTTTTTGTTTTCACGTGTTTTCTGTTCTTTTTTTTTTTTGTCTCGGAGAAACAAATTTTATCGCACTTTCATCAATAATAAACTTATTCGCCTATTCTCTATGATCACAGTTACATTTACGATAATAATGGTATATGAGTGTATTACTTTTTTAGCTCGTCGTTCCGATCGTTCCTCAACTATGTCGTCACTGTATATAATATTTACATTCCGGCAAAAGAGGGTGTTTTTATTTTATAAATAGGTTTATGTTCAGATAATTAAATACAATCTGGTTATCGAGAGTCTATCATGACTAGCCGAGTATAACTCTTAATTGTTGTTCTTTGTTTTTCTCATCTACAACCATTGATCGTATATTTGTGTGTGTGTGTGTGTGTTTCCCAAATGAAAATAGTAAATACGCCATAATACGAGATACAAACCAAGCTTTCGTTGGTTAAGTAGTTTCATGATGATTTTATCTTTTGTTTTTGGGTATATAAACTATCGTGAGTGCGTCGTTTGTGGATAGAACGACTCTAAACTTCTGCTTTGATACACTGTACAATATAGTCTTGATTTCTTCGTCATTAATTCGCTCGATACGTCTTTTTTTGAGTCATTAGATTTCTCGTTTCTCGGATTCACGTTCAAAAACGTGCCGTGAATAAAGCTCGCATTATAAAACCCAATTCACGATATTCTCTCAGTCGATACGCTATGGAAACCTCACTTCCATACGTGTTTGGATCTTGCTGCCGAGTCTCGTCGATCGTTCGATCATAGGTAAGCCGTGGGTTAGGAATGAAGTGGATGAACGCACGATCTCGGTACGAGCCCCTTACGATCGCCTCTAGCACATAATAACCATTTGTTGTCCACCTCCAAAATTACCTTCAATCTCTCTCCCTCGTTGAACGACAGATGACCGTTGTCAGACGGCAATCTGTGCGTCAGTGTTCGAACTTCCCTGGAAATCAAAAGTTATTCTTACGTCAAAGGAGAAGGGAAGAATGGTGGAGAGATTTTTGTCGATGTGTCGGTTGACTTACTTGACAGGTTGCTTGACAGTGGCGCTAGCTCTTGAATGAGTGGGTGCAGTCGGCCTTGGTAAAGACGTAGAAGCGGCACGTCGATGTGGGGAAATGAGGCTTTTGTCCCTGGCGGTAACACCATGGGATTTGTATGGCAAAGAACTGGGTCGTGTCAAAATCCTAGGCGGGCCAGCAGGATCTTGATCAACGCGACTGGTCCGTCTGGGGACATCCTTGACAGTCTTCAAATCCGTAGTTTTCTTTTGTCCCAATTTTGTCGCGGCAACATTTGTGGGTTTTTTCAACGATGGGATACCCGAAACGGGTGATTTGGTCGTTTTGGTGGAAGGAGTGCAACTGCTAGAAGGTTGTTTGATGGGCGAGGTGAGTAGTCTTGGAATTTTGGATTTACTGGCGCTCGTAGGTGTTTGATTAGGCGAGGAAACGTTCGGTCCGTTATTTTCTTTCGGTTCGTCCTTGTCAAGCATCAATTCCCATTTTTCCTGAAGCTTTCGGAACTTGAGTTCCCGGGGTATCGAATCTTCTTCGTCCTGCTGTCGTACATCCGGACTTGACATTCTATTTGGTGTGTTTTGCCTCTGGTGACTACTGCCAGGGCGATTGAGAGGCGTGTGCTCCAAACTGTCGGTATAATCTTCCGAATCTTCGGACGTTAACTTTTCCAAGCCAGGATACATTTTGGCACCACCTGGCAAATGGCTCCAGCGTTTTTTCACCTCGCTATCAGTCTTCGTACTCCTTTTATCCTCGTTATAATAAACGCCGCACGAGCGTGGACGTATTTTCTTTGGACTTGGTGAGACGTTTGGTATTTCGGACGTTTCGAAATTATGCTCTTTCGTTGAATCAACGATTCTGAAGGGTGTCGGGTTGGTGGTCAACGCGTGATTATTCATGTTACCAAAACTATTGTGCAACTGACGATACTGATAAAGAAGATCAAGCTGGAATGGACAGTAGGCAAGAGGCTGAAGAATATTGAGAAAAGCATCGACGACCTCACGGGCATTTGCACAGCCAAGTGCACCGACGAAAAGGCTGTTGCTGTTGTAATGCTTTCGCAATATTGTCTCTCGTGTACATAAATAAGCGAACCAAGCGTCCAAGGCTCGAAGATTCAAGAGCCCGAATACGAAAGCATGAAATTTCAACATTCCTTCGGTTATCAAATCCTCCCCATTGATTTTTTGCACCAATTCGTTCAAAGTGTTTGTGAGTGGACCCTGCTGTGATGACGCTTCTACCACTTGCCACACGCTGTTCGCGATAGGTCCAAATGTCGAATTCAAATGTGGCTTCAAACCATCAGACATTATTGCATACAAAGCGGGACACAAATTACTGACGCATAATTGTGCACACTCGTTTTTGTCGATGTAATCTCGTGAGGTCTGTATCGGCTGCGTGTGCCAATACTTTACCAGAAGATCCACCGCTTTGTTAACTGACCACATCATTTCTGAGTAAAAAAAAAAACAAACAAACAATTTACAATGAAAAGTTTAAACCGAAGTAAAAATCTATTGAAAGCTAATGAAAAAATTGACGAGGAACAACGATACAGCATATACATTTCTGTAAACTGTGCATAAATATCCCCGGTATAAAATAAGTCGAATCAGCACACGCCACGATTGGCCTTAATTCGATTGATCGAACACCAAAGAGAAAAAAGGGTTACTCACTCTTTTTCTCCTCCAAGTCAATTGGCCTCGACTCAGCATTTCTCACCGCCGAGTCGAGTGTAGCCGGACATTCTTCGGTATCGACCAATCCGGCCAAAGCGTTCGCCTACCAGAAAAAAAAAACAATACAGTTAATAATCTGGATAATTTAAAATTAACCCTTAATGATCACATGGGGTTCATTTTATCCCAGCCGCTTTTGACCGACGATGCGTAATAAAAATTTCGAGAAAATGGAACTATGACACGCTCTATCGGTAGTTTGAATCTTTTAATAGGGAACCTCATCGTTATTATTTCAAAGGGCCCGTTAGTTCAGTTTTGGAAGCCGTAGGAAGCGGACGATGTAAAACCTGGGGTATACTTTGCAGACTTATAAAACGATTTTTTTTTTTTTTCAATGAAAATTACGATTTCTGCACAATTTTTTATTAAAAAAATTCATTGTGGCAGAATTTTTTTTCCGACATATTTTTAATATTAAAAATTGCAGGAATTAAATATAATCATCACGATCGTTACTCAAAGGTTGAAGATATATTGTAGTATTTTTATTTCTTTTTTTTAACGATTTTTCAATTATTTATCGCTTTCCAAAATGAGTCCAAAGTGAATTTGAATGAAGATGGTAAATTTACCTTATTGGCGAGGTAAGCCTTCCTTTGATGCACGGCAAAGCTAACAGATTTTTTGTGCGATTCCATCATATCGGCAGCTTTGCCAATGTCTTTGTTCATTCGAAGTGCCAAAAATTTTCGAACGTAAGATCTGAGTTTGAGATCTGGATCTTCGTTATCGCCGTCGCTGCTTTGTGACGAAAAGCCACTGCGTTTGAGAAATTCTTCGAGCTGTTTGACATCATCGCCACTAGATTCGAGGGGATCGCTGTCGCTGTGTCCATAGCTTCCGGTTTCTCTCAGTCTTTCCGCGTAACGTCTCTCCTCAACTTCGTCAACGTCTTTTTCCGAATCGATCACTCTGCCGTGTCTCAAAAGTTGCAAATCATTGTTTATGTAGTAAGGTTCTTGGAGGGACATCCGTTTGGAGGGTTCGGGCGATTGTCGATCTTCGACTTCCTCAACACCGCCCATTTCGAACATGCTGTATCTTTTGTTTGCGGCAGCGCGATTTTTACGCAAAATACTCTTTGGTAGAGGCGGCCTGGGTGGAACTTTGCCACAAGAAGTAACGTCGTTCGATTCACCTTGCGGCAGAGATATTGATCGTTTGGTAAACGCCGAACTTACGCCGGGCCTTCCACTCGCGAAAGGACGATGGGATTTTTTGTCCTGGGTAACGAGACTAGCCTCGGCCGAGCTCATGCTGTCGTAACGATAGAGATAAAGTGGATTTGCTGTATTGCTGTTGACTTGAGGATTCGAGGAAGAATCTGTGAGGATCGTCGATGAGCCACGGTAGCCCGAAGATGGTTGTGTTCCGGTGCTACTGCTCGACGAAAAATTTGACGGTATGATTTCGCTGATAGGACGCGTGCGATGGCGCATCGGTGGCGACAAACAAAAGAGCGGCTTTTTTGTGTCATCCCCGAGAGTAATGTGATGCGAAACTTCCGGAACATCGTGCAAAACTTTTTTGTATTCCGTTGGCAATAAGAAAGTAAGTGATTCCCAATCTTTGACGTGGGAAAAGCCACGTTGACGCAGTGCGTCAATGTCGTTGCAAGAAAATGGTCTTCCACCTTTAACGTTTCGTTTCCAACCGGTTTTATCTCGGTCATAAACCTGTGGTTTGAGTGCAACGTTTTCCATTCCAACCGCTCCACTGCGATTCGCACCAGTAACGTCCTTTGGATTCAAGAAAGACAAATCGGGCAATGTGTAGTTTGGATACACAACGTAAACGGGTTTTTTGTCGACTATAGTTTCACGCAAATGTGGATAATCGGGTTTTCCTGGGATCGGATAGATCAACGAAGTTTGTACACCGTTCTCTTCGACTTCAATGATCGCTTGGATTCCAGTTGTTTTCGAAACTGGTTGACTTTCCTTGCACCAAGTGTTGCCGGTTGAACGATTTTTCAATTGCTCCTCCGTCCGAGTTTCCTCGGAGTAATTCTTCGAATTTGAAATTCCGGACTTTAAAAGACTCTCGGAAAGTTCTTCGACCGATGGCGATTCCTCGCGAAATTCTTTGATCGATGTTATACGCTTGGACGTATTGTCGCTCGAGCTTGCCTCGTGTGAACTCTTGTAACAATCCGTTTTTACCCAATTTATTGAAAAATCATTCTCCGCGATTTCGTTACTGTTGCTATTCCCATTACCCCCTCCTCCAACGTTTATATTTTGTCGTGGTATTTGTGTGTTTGTGTTTGCAGTTCCACTGTCACTGTTACTCGTGGGCCAGCCACTCTCGCTCACCGAATCCGACTGATCAAGCGTCAAACTCATTCCCTCGGCGCTCATGCTCTTTTGCTTCATAAACAGACGTACGAGACTGAGGTTTTGTAACTTTTTGCCTGTTACAGCGTGATCGACGCTACCCGAACTGTCCTCGTTTACCGAACGACTCATTGCCGAACCTGAACTCTGGAGATTCGTCGCGTGTGCGTTGCAGTCTGCAGAATCGATCTGTACAAAGAAAGTAAGAAATACAAAATAATCAATTATTTAATATTTGAGAATACGAATGCCTGGAAATTTTTTTTTTTTTCCAAATTTGATTCAGAAAAATTAATATTTTTTTTTTACTCGCCCTAAAAAGTTGACATTTCAGAACAATTTTGTAAATATTTTGAAAACGACGTTCAACTTACAGAAAAATTCAAGGGTGCGCCGATTCGTTGAAGTTCTCGGGTTTTTCTAAGATCCGGAAGACTCAAGCTACGTTTTTGGGAGCTGAGCATGAGATTTCCAGCACCAGTGAGAAAATTTGGTATCGTGTTATTGTTGCCGGATGGATGACGTGTCATGACTTTATTCGAGGACGAGTGTTTCAAATTGCTCCAGGTTGTGTAAATTTTTGAGTCGGAGCAAGCCATCGACAGATCCAAAATGTTTTTCAAATCAAGTTTCGTGTAATACGTGTCTCGGGCTTCGTACATTTTTTGTTTTTCTGAAAAAAAATATTATTTCATGGTTTTATTTTGCAAAAGAAAAATGCAGACCAAAGACTTGGCTCGTGCTGTTTGACGATCGTGTTTCCAATGTTATTGAAGCAAAATTACCTTGACTCTCGAAATCCTGGGACCCGTCGGAATACATTGTCATGCTACCTTCGAAAGCAATTGTGTAGTTGTTTTTGTTGTTCGTTTGGCATGTGAGTAACATATCTTCGCAGTCCAGGGAGTCGACACTGTAGCTGCCTCCTGGAGGCAGGACAGGTGTCTCCTTCACAGGTGAGAATAGCAGCGACGATTTGCAAATGGATATTGTATCCGTGGTCGAACATGCCGAGTCTTCTCCCTTCGAATACATTCATTTTTACAATTAATTATCTTGCAATAATATTTTCTTGATCGAAGTGCTTTTCTCTCGGCTAAAAGGCCCAATGAACAACATGCTACGGTGTTTGAAACAATAACGATTTTTCTGGCGGTGACAAATCGAAAGAAAACTGAATTATTACTTTTGTTTCTTGTAATGCAATTTCTTCGATTTCATGCCATCAAATTTGATTTTTCCATGACTGAAAAAATTACAAGAGGAAAAAACACACGTGATTTTTTTTTTCATAGTCATTACATTTGCAACAAACCTGTTTTAAACGTAAAAAAAAATGAAAACAATAATTAGTTGGTGATTTGCGGGAAACGTGTTATTTTTTCTATTCGTTCGGTATTCAGTGATTACGTTTGAAAGACAGCAGTGTGGAAAAATGAGGGTGAAGAAATGTTTATTTTCATTCGTTAAAAAGTTGGCATGCCTGAAATAAAATCTGACGAGAAAGATACAACGATCTTTATCCATTCCTAAAATATCGTGTTAAATCCTGGATTTTCAAAGCTTTCGTCTACTTCGGGGATGCAGGGTTTTTCATTCATTTTAATATTTTAATGCATTCTAGCTTTTTTGTTCATCGACTTTTGTTTAATTTTTTGTTGTTTAGACAGCCCATTCTCGTACCTGGCTGCTTGAATGAGGACTGATAGAGGAACCAATGTCGATCTTTTCCATGACTGAGCCAGAAATACTGGCGTAACGTTCCCTCTGATAGTTAAACTGTGTGGGATCGAGAATTGATGTTTCGATTAAGAATTATCGAACGATAATTTAATCGGCAATGTGTAGGAGGCGAAAGAAAGAAACAAACGAATCGACCAACGTGCACAGACTTCCGACGTTTGTTTTTTTTTTCACGTCGTATAAAAAAAAAACCTAGTCAATTATTACGATCAAAGAATTTGTTAGGAAATTTTTCTTTTGACATTTATCTTCGTTTCAAGATTTTCAACTATTTTTCAAATTGGAATTCGAAGCTCCTGAATTGTCTAATAATCGGTTGATCGATCTTGGCATAAACAGTGAAACAAAAAGTCATAATTAATTGTGTAAATATTATTTTTAGTAACGAATGATTTTTTTTTTCCAGCTTCACGGTATTTCACAATTGTTACTTTCAGTATTTACATATAATTTTTACTATCTCTTGGGATTTTTGATAAAAGTGATTCTTACCTCCGAATGCTGGACAGGATCGGTACACATGACCGGTAGAGCAGTGAGCAGAGTATGAATGTCGGCTGTTCTGAAACTTTCCATGTCGACTTCCGCCAAATTGGCGTCCAAATTTCTCGCCAAATCGTCGTAATATCCAAGGTCATCTTGAGTATAAGAGGTCGACAAGGAAGATAGAACGCTTGGATGAACGTGGAGCCCGCCATCTCTGTAACTTTATTCCATTTTTCCCCCATCCCATTAATCACATTGTGAACAAAAGAAAAAATCTAAATAGCGTGATGCATGAATCGCATTTACCAACGAGCTACGAATCAATTTTGCAAAAACTGGAAATTGCATCTTGATTTTTTTTTACTACGTTGGCAGCGTAAATCCTACAATTTGACTTCTAAGGAAATTGCATCCGGATAACGAAACTATTTTCCATTGTGCGATTTTCACGTCATTCTTCATGTTGAAAATTAAATTTTTTAGCGATAAACGAACCATCGAGAAATGTCAATCCCACCAGACTTGATTTTCAGAATATCGAGCGCTCTTACCCGTAGTCAATGAACCATTGGTACTCGGAATTATCCTGGACAAATTCGGACCCAATGAGTTCCTGCGATATGGGATCGGCAGGATTTGAATTGCAATCGGAACCCGGTGTCTGAGGATCTTCCATCACTGTGGCTCCCTTGACAGTGCCTGAAAAAAAATGAGCATGAGAAACCGTAAGTAAATCAGTGAGGGCTCCGGTTTTTTTTCTTCTTATCAGTTTTTTTTTGCTGAATAATTCATAGGAGAAGAATGCGACGGTTGCCTCTCCTTATATTCAATAATTTATTCCATTGTGACCTCTATACATATATTCATCAGTTGTTGCTGCTCGGTTAATAATGGCGATTGATGTTCTGTCACAAAATTCTCAAGAATCAATTACCCACGCATCGTGCGTCATTGATTTTTTAATATTTATTGGCGATAGAAATTTTTTGGGATCCCGGCAAAAAATCAAACAAAACGAAATTCAGTCATTTTTGTTGAACGGAAAGGACGGTAAACAATTGAGATATTTATGACACTGAGGTTCGCAACGTTGGGGTCCGACAAAAATTAATTATTCATTTTTTGTTCAATTTCAAAAACCATCACAATTTCTGGACCGATTTTGAGTTTGGATCCCGAAAAAAGATCGTTTTATTGTCCTGACCAAATATTCAATAATAATCTTGAGATCTGCTCAAGAAAAAACGGAATTTTGTTGCATTCCAACGATGCAAACTTCAACATCGTAGATATTTAATCGCTCCAACAATGAAAAAAGAAAATAATCAACTGAGAAAATAAAACAGAGCTATAAAAAGTGATTCATAAATGTCAGTTTGTATTATTTTTGATGAATCACTGATTCAGGATCTTTGGCTCACCGAGCCCCTAAAATATCCGTGTGGATGAAATTTTCTGGAACAACTGAATAAACAACCCACGTTGTGATTTCCACTGGTTGATATCATGGTGTTTTTTGTATTTTCTATAATCACCGAGCCAATCAGAAAACATCGAAAAAATGTAGGACGATTGCACTGGTTTCGTAAATTGTGACATAAAAAAGCACGTGAAGAAAATGGAAGCCCAAGGGACTTTATTTTCACAATTAAAAAGAAAAGTCGTTTCTGTCAAACGAAGCCTTTCATTATCGATGACAAACGATGACGGAGTTGATAAAAACGACTTATCAGTTTGTGGATTCGATAGAGAGATTGATATAAATACGTGTATTTGTACATGAATATTTTCATGGTCTCGAAGAGGCCTTCAAGTTTCACACAATAATATCAAGTGGAGAATCAGCGAGAGCGCTTAAAGAATTATCGACACGTTAAAGAAAGGTGTAGATATAGATCGAGGTCTCGTTAGAGAAAGAAAAAATCTAGGGCGTGTTTTGAAATGACATCTCCGTAATTAGACATCTACACGAGTCAAGTTGTATTCAGGCAGGTCGTTAAACGTTTCAATTGCCTTTTAGCACATTCAGAGCCTTACGAATAACCAAAACAATTTTCCTTTCGTAAGTTATCACTTTTACTATTAGGTACGCCATAAGGCGCAACAGTGCTTCACAATTATCATCATTGTCGTTTTTTCTATCGAAAAACAACACACTATCGAAGATCTGTTAATTATTGATGTTTCATCAGCTTCCAAACTGTTGTTTATCATCCCACATCGCCAACGAAGCTTCTTGAGGCACGCATAAGCAAGTTACCAACCTTTTCTTACATGGCAATCGCGCGATCGATCCGCTCCGTGCTTAGTAAACCCAGCAGACGAACGCGAAACGTTTTCATTTTCCTACCCACTATCACAATTTAAATTCACACATTCCTCGAGATTTTCTCACGTTTTTTCTAAGCCCTAATCGAGACCTGCGAATTCCTGGGACTTTCCTCGAGACAATAATGTGAAGAAGGTGCAGAATAACAAGCAAATGTTGTCGAGGCCGCGGGATAAACGCCGAGAGATCTCCCCCGCACGAGATCCCGGAATGTACTGCTGTCCGTATGTCTGTCCGTCTGTGCCATCGAGTACTAGTCACTCGTGACGTCACGATGCGCAATATGGCTGCCGCATCGATGCACTCACGCATGCGCAACATCAGTTTTTTGAGAAGTGTTTCTCTACGCTCTTTCTATATCACACTCTGAGTCTTTTTTCGTTAACGTATTACTATCACAAAACGACTTTATATTTAGGGTTCTTTCAAAATTTTGTGAAGAATTTTATGAAGAAAAATTTTCTGACGTTTAGAATTTGAGATCTTTCATTTCCAATTTTTTTGTTTTTCCGATCTAAACGCATGTAAATTGAAGTCACACGTTTCGTTAAGAAATATCTTAAATTCTAAACGTCAGAAAATTTTTCTTCATAGGAGAAAACTGTTAGTTTTGGTGCCAAAAACCGTTTATACAAAATTTCCAAAAAACCCTAAATAAAGTCATATCGTGATAGTAATATCTTGAGTAATTTGTGGTTCGCTTATTTCGTCAAGTATTTAAAAATATTCAATGCTCAGTGAACGTGCATTAATGTCAGGCAAAGTGAAATTAGCGGTCCGAAAGAATCATCACTTCCCAAAGCTTACCGTTAACATTTTTCGTTTTGTTCTAAAACGGAAAATTGTCGACACCAAACAACTTTGGGAGGAATCGCGTCTATAATGTTCATATTTTTATTTTTCAATACTTCGGACGAATAAATACGCTGCTCCAAGCCTCGCGCTTTTCCCAGCATGTAGACTCTCTCTCCTGTTGATGTTTTCCTCGCCTCATCCACGTACGTGAGACGAATCAACTACGACAATCGGGAAAGTGAGTATTTTTCGTTGTTCTTCACTTTCCAACGTGCATCCGCAAAACATGAGCGTTTTTTGTAAATGGCTACGTCCAGGGGATTTAGGGCTTTCAACTCCGACGTGATACGGAAATCAATGATATTTATGCTTTCTGATAATGTATCTTCACACTTCACATGAATTCCTAATTTTATTTAATACAGTTTCAACCGCACATTGAATACGACGCGTTATTTTGGGCTTTGGAGTCATAAAAGCATGAATTTACATTTTTTTCGTCGCAATAAAAAATTAACCCTTCGTGGTCACACTTCCGCCACCGATCTCGGTGGTCGCGCTGGGTTGATTCTACCCACTCTATTTTTGAACCCGCATTGTGACCAGCCTATCGGCCCGAAAATTCTCAAAAAATTACTGAACATCTTTTAGACATTCCCGTTTAGATACGAAAAACTTTCCGAAAAGAAATCGAAGGCAAACATATTTTTTAAAATGCAGAATGAAGAAAATAAACCGGAAAAAAAGTTTTTTTCACCAAAATAATCGTCACTTCGAGGATTTTCAATATTTTTGCCTAAAATTTGGACCTGATATTCATCAGATATGGTTCTTTTGTGAAAAAAATAGTACGATAGTGCGCGTTTCAAAAAACATATTTATTCCATTATTGAGATTATTCCAAGAGTAGATGTTAGAGATTTTAGCGTTGGCGGCGATAATACATACGGTGGCGGTAATACACGAAGGGTTAACATTTCAATCATTGTCAGGAGTGTCAGGATTTCTCAGAAATAACACGTTTCTTCGAAAACGGGTCATTCCGAAAGGGAAATATGAGTCAAGCAAAATATTGACAAGGGTTAGGAATTGAGCATTTTTGTTACGAATCACGAAAAAATGGTAAACATTGCCGATGGCCATTTCCGTAATTTGTATGAATGTTTGTAAACACATTCAGCATTTTGAACATGAATCAACATATACCTATCCCATAACATGGTAAGCAGAACCGATGGAGTCTGTCGCTGAATGTTTTCGTTTATTGTTATGGTATCTACGATTCTGTGTACATTTGACCTCGGCTGTCTCAACTCTCGAGGAAGCGTCGAGCCCCGAGTCATCCCCTCCCCTCAACGTACAGTATTTACGAGAACAATGTTCCCTATTTTTCCTTTGCAACGCTCATTTCAATTATCGTGGGCATGAGTTTTTAATTCTTTGCATATTTCGCCAGAAGGTCGTAAATTAAAATAAGCTTCGAATGAATCAGAAAAAAAATGATCAATGTCATTCAGCGACATTGATGATTCCGTGAAATTCGTTTTGTTTTCGTTTTCAAAAAATTCAGTAAAAAATTTTCAAAAATTTCTCTGCGCAGGCGAATTTTCTTATTTTATTGTTTTCTTTCTTCAAGGGCAAGTACGTACAAATTTTCTCAATTCTAGCAAAAATGTACACTAGCAAATAAACGAAATAAATTTCCAGCACAAAAGCCCGAGTGGAGCGAAAAAAATGAATATCCATTTTCTCGCTGTTAATAAAATTCACTGCGAACTAAGAAAACTATGAAAAATCGAAAATGCACAATATTTTTTAAAATCGCAATTAGCAAATTCGATTCAAGTCGATCGCATGGACATTTGAGACAAGAATAGTGCAAAGAAATTTTATTTAAAAAATCGATCTAAATCCTCGTTTAATAAAAGGCAAAAAAAAAAGTAAAATCGAAATTCATCAATTGGCTGATTTTATCACGAAAATTTTTGTATCCTCGAGAACGAGAAAACTATTTCGATCGAAAAATTGCGATCGATCATTTTATTTGAAATTTATCGAGTATTTTTTTTTTGACACACATATTACAAGTTGATATTTGTCCGGGCGTGAACCCATCAAAGTTTCTATCACCATATTCGTACAGACACGAGAACCGCCCACCTGAACGAACGACAGATTTTGATCTCATGATTACTGTCGCGTTGTGACGTTTTTGAAAAACAAAAACACTGATTTAAGCAGAAAACATTTACACTGGTTAAACGTTAACCGAAATCATAGCCGATCGTCACCGTCCATATGGCCAACTGCCTCACGCTCTACACTCTTTCGAATCTTTCTTGCTACTGTCGCGCGAATGGAATTTCATTCTTGTCGTCTATAAGCCTACACGCTATCTTCATACATATAAAGATATACACATTGCAGGTACGTATACCGTTTCTCCATAACATCATTATGGACGAAACAATGTGCGCATGACCGACGAACAATAGAGATTGCTTTGTATCGAATACTAATACCATCGAAGCTCTTATTATCATTGTAATCGAATCTCGAGCTCGTGTTTATACGACAGACAAATAAAAACGCTGTACGCAGTCATTCGTATACCTAGAATTTTTCGGATCAGAAAAATAAACACACTCTCGTAACCCTTCGAAAAGTGTTCGAATTTATTCAAATATTCAGAACGTCTATTTCGGGGATTAAAAAAATGGAAAACATAGTTTTTGTAGGAGAAAAATTATTCGTAGCATTTTCGAAATGACGTTTGATCGTTGGAATACAACGAAATTCTGTTTTTTTTTTTTTTTTTCGGCAGAGATCATAATTATTATTCAATATTTGGTCTAGACGATAAAACGATTCCCGCTTTGTGACCAAAAAACTCAATCGATACGAAAAATTGTCATGATTTTCAAAATTCACTAAATAATGAAAGGAAAAAATACTTTTCGTTGAATCTCAACGTTGGAAACTTCAGAGTCATTTTTCTAGTTACGAAAAAAGAGATTGAAAAATATCGGAACGAGAAATTTTACGAAATCTTTTGAATCGATTTTGCGGCTTTTTTTTCGTGATATTTTTTTATTTTTTATTCGAAATAATTTTTCGCGCGGTCTCAAATGATTTTGATGCTTCCGGAGGCTCGAACTCTTCGATCGACACCACGAGGTGTTGAAATTTGAAAATTTATTCAAATTAATCGATGTTTTCATTTCCACTCACGGAAATTCAATGCAATTGAGAAATCGTCGGAGGTTCGGAAATGAAAAACGAAGAAAAATGATTCAAGTGCGAAAACATATTTTAGAAATGGTACCAAGCCAGAAAACCTCGCCGTCCTGGGGGTGTAATTTTAGACGCGCAGCTCAACCAACGCGAGCAACGAAAACGCGATAGAGTCACGGCTCGAAGACTCGAATCTCTGCCGCCGCGCAAATTTCATTTATTCACCGTGAAATACAATCCGATGAGAATTCTCGGACCTCGATCGTTGTTACCAATTGTTTTTCATTCACAATCGTTGAATTTTTTTTTTTAATGAAGCAGGATATTAACCCTGAAACGGTAACCTGGGGTCAAAAACGACCCCAGGCGACATTAAATCCCGCGCCATATTTCCCATCGTTTTCCCGTTTTTTATCGTTCTACCGCATTTTTAACTAATTTTTTTACTTCAAGCACAATCGCCACAGGCTCACGTGATCTTGCATTAAAAAACGAAAAAAATAAGACCAAGTTGAACCCTTTTCGTTAAATTTTGCTGGAGATATGAATTTTTCAAAATTGGGGTCATTTATGACCCCAGGTTACCGGAATAGGGTTAAGGGATTACTCGGAAACATTGATTCGTCTGAAAAATCGATTCGTTGATCCGAATTGCGATTGAATTTGAAAACATTCGATTTTTTCATTTTTTGACAATATTTTCAAAAATCTTCCATTTGTATCTTGTATCATTGTGTACCATTCGGCTTGAAAATTTATTTTCAGAGCCAACTGTGAGTAATTATCTGGAATGTTGATACTCGAAAAATCTTATCTCTGAAATTATCTTTTGAAATTTAAAGTAAACAATGTTTCGAGCTTCCCAAGTTTATTCTTGACCATCTTTCCTTCAATGTTTTAGAAATTTGCTCTCTTCCGAATGTCGACAGACCTTTGGCTGTGTGAATGAATTTTTGAATTCATCGAAAGACAATTATTTTTAATGAATTTATTTTTTTTAACGATTAATGTTGAACATTGCAAGAACTTTGAAAATTACAGACGAGTTTTAATGAGAAAAGCGTTCGATTCGCGACTGCATTGTTTTTGCCATATCTTGCCAGTCAGAGGTCCACTTAACACCAGTGTTCGTTGCTTGGGAAGAATTCATGATGATCTCATCGTGTACCAGTACAGGGAATTAAAACCAGAGGAAATAAGGTCGTTGAGTTAACTTCAGAAAAGTTTCATAGCTTTGCTCTGAAAATTTAATTTTGTTCAAAAAGGTCGATGATTTGTTGATCACGATTGATTTAAGGACGTTGTATGCAAAATTTTCTATCGATAGAATTCCTTTAAATTTGCACCACACAAAGATAATAGTGATGTCTAATAGCTCGTGCAATTTTGAGAGGTTTCACCATGTAGAAGTCGAGATATTTATTTATAAAAATCACAATTTTCAGTAGTTTCTCATAAGAGGGTGTTTTAAAAGTTGCAATTTTCAACATTAAATATTTCGATTTCTAAATGGTGAAGTCTCTTAAAACTCTGCATACACTTTTATATAACATCGAAGAAGCTTTATTTAGTTTTTCAAAAAAATCGGTCGTAAAATTTTTTCGAAATTTTGTTTATTAAATAACAAATACAGATTGCCTCGGAAAATTTTGAATTTAGAGTATGTTGTTCCTTAGTCAATTTGTAACAACTTTTTTTAATGAACTTGGGCTCGCAAGCCATTTTGTATGTAAGAAAAACTGAAAACAAAAACTTAATATTTTGGACAGTGACAACATTTTTGGAATGCCAACGGTGCGAATTTTTTTTTTCTACATAAATTGGGTATTCAGTGTGAAAATTCATACGTTGGCAGTGTCGAGATTTTGACGAGAGTTTGTAGAAATATTTATATATTTAACGAAACGTATGGAAATAATTATTGGTTGATGGGAAATTGCAATTCGTATGAAAGGGCCAAATGAATAAGTTGTTTTTTTTCGGGATTCAAGGATCAAGATACGATGCAAATATTCCTGGGTCGTTGCATGGATGATTACTCATCGAGGGCAAACTCCATCCACCGGATAGGGGGGAAAAAATACCACTCGACATTCAGCCAGAGTGCCAGTTAAAGTTACTTTATCATCAGAGGGGAACGAGTCTATTAACCAGTGAACTGGCAAAACGATCTTCCTACATATGAGCTCTTTTGTCCATTGAGATTAAAAAAATTCACCCAGACCATTCGACGTGAATAAAAAATGAATAAAAAAAAAACCGAATTAATTTTTTTCATTTTGATATAAATTGAAAATTAACAACTTTCTTGCTGTTGAAAAAAGTCCCAGTAATTGAATTTCCTTTTGGCGCATAAAAGCTCGTAGAAAATGAAGTCTTAACGAGCTATCATCTCGAATTACTGAAGGACGATGTTCGAAGGATTAAAACGTCTGAAGTGTCGTGGAATATTCGCATCAGGGTTGTTCAGCCTCTCGCTTACCTCTCGACCGATCTAGTCAGTTTCCCCGAGTATATATATTTTTAAATCTCATCGATTTTTTTATTTTTAAAAATTCATACTCTCCGGATCTTTGAGAATCTCTGCACTCTCGGGCTCAGAGAAAAACTGAGATTTTTTTTTTCCAACGTAATTATTTTATTTTTCAATTTTCTCATCTTTTCGTAAAATAAATCGCTGCGGTGATGAAACTCTGGCGAAAATCAATAATTAATCAAAACGTCAAGACTAATTTAGCCAACAAATTCGTTCACGAATTCATGTTTTTCTGATCGATCAAAATTTACTTCCGAAGAGTCGACTTTCTAAAATATTTCTTGCTGTAATGACACAATTTTTGGGTTTATTCAAAAAAACGTTTGGTCCAACGTATCGAACAAAATATCTCCAATTACTCGATAACTATGTGGACGAAAAATTTGAAAAAAATTGTGTCATCGTATTTGATGCTAAAGAATGTTATCACCAAATTTTATTAAATTCTTATCATTTTGTCGTATGTAGCCAACCTCCTATTCCTGGGGTAGTTTTGTATCCCAAGGTGGCGAGTAAGGGTTAAAAAAAAAAAAAACTAAATAAAATGGATGCGTGACAAAATCTTACGTTTGAGACTTATGCATTTGCATCTGTCGTTTGTATTTCTGATGTGCTGTTTGCGATATCGTCTCTTTCGTTTGTTGCAACAAACCGGTAGAATATGCTGTCCCGGAAATGTTGGCAAAGGCGGACTCCCACGACCGACCGAGAACTCTGCTATCTTCATTATGACACACAAAAGAAGCACTAGCATCATTTGACAAATGTTTTACGGTGCTAGCTTTTTACAGCATAATCGCACCTTATGCTGTTGCTTTTTTTCTTTCTTTCACTTTTTTCCTCTTGTATTTTATTTCAATGTTTTTGTCTCTTTGATGCGAAGTTATGTGCGGATGCACAAGTGCAACTAAAAGTACTGTAACACTCGCTAAAACTGCACTAACTTAGTCCACCACAGAGTTTTGAATTCGGAGCGATTACACCACGGTATATCGTTGAGACAAACATTTCTACTTTACGTTAGTCCAACTTTTCTTATGAAAAAAATTTAAACATTTTTTTTTAAATGTTAAAAAATCCAGAAATTCTCTGATTTTTACATTTTTCTTACAAATAATTTCTAAATAAATTTTAAAAAATGTTAACAAATCTAGTTTCAATAATTGGGGATAAAAAATCTGAACAATGATCAACGAGTATTCTTTATTCACGGTATTCGATGGAATTTATATTTGGCATGATAATCAGCAGTCGATACTCGCACTGAAAACAAAATTTTGTAGGAAAAGATCGACATTTTGTTAAAGAAATAATTTTTGTCGTTCCAATCGTAAATTTTGCTGACGATTCCGTTGGAAACCAAATAAACTGCCAAAATAACGAAAAATTTTGAAATTATTCAAAAATATTTAGTTTACCGTGTTCAGAAAAATATCGACGATTTTTAACAAATTTTTATTTTCAGTGCGAGACTGCGTTGATCGCTCCATTAATTTATTCGAGAACCTCCATCACGAGTTATCGTTTGTCCGAACATCGATGTACACACGTCGAGTAAACAGAATTGTGTGTTGTGATTCGAGAAATAAATTCGAGTCGACAAAAATGATATGAAAATATGAAGCTAGAGTAATTATCATTAATTATAATTACGTGCTTATTATTATTTATTACGAGGGTTTGACTTTTTGTGTATTCAATGGGATGAGGATCCAGAGGATTTTTCATGATCGTATAATAATTTCTTGGCAATTGGTCGGAAAATACATTTGTAGAAATAATTTTGCCGGACGTGATTGCCACAACGAATGAATACGCGATTTTCAAAGCTTGTTGTTATTATTTTGAATAGAGAATTGAATATATTCACGAGGGATAAAGCCGAAAGTTTATTTTGGTTCCAACTGCCGGTCTTGATACTACTCCGCGACAATAGAAGTTACGTCAGTGCAGGCGGGTCTGCGAGCGTTCAAATTGCAACAAGTGACGAACCAATTGTGTTCCAGTTAATCGAACGGCTACTGAGATAACGATGTTTCGCTACTCCGCCGTTTGGCTTATTAAGAGAACCGGAATAGCCTCGAGGTCTCTTCCTCAATTATAAACTTTTCCTCTTTTTTCTTTTTCAATTTAGTACGTGTTAACGCTCAATCGATCTTACGAGTAATTAACGGAGCCTTCAAATGAGCGATTAACTCTTACGTTACACTAGCGATGAAAAATATGAATTTCCTGAAAGTTCACATCACTGGAACATGAACTCAAAACCGAAATCACAATTCGACGATATTTTGATTTTTCTTCAACACGAAAAATCTTCACATTTTGAGTTTTTTATCATTTCGAGCTTCGCGTCCTCCGAAGATCGAACTATAAATTTCACCATTTACACTTCGAACCCCTCCTGTTAATCCAATCGATCCTCCCAGGTCGGGGACACCCACAAACACAAACGAAATAAAAAAAAAACCAACTCGAAGAACGAGGCGTTTTATCTTTCCGACGTAAAATGGCGTCCAGCTCTCTCGCTCTTTTTTCCAAGCCTCTCAATCGCAAATGCAAAACTGAGCTTGTACAGGGTTGCAGAGCATAAAACGCATAAGAGTGTTAGATGCGTATCGTCGACCACTGTCTGACTCAGACTGCTTCGCTTGCATGAGAGCAGCGCGGGAGAGCTCTTGCACACGACACTACACGACGCAAAGTTTAATCTCTATTAATAATACCCCGCCCGCTTTTGCCACGAGCCGGAATAGAGCTAAAGACTCTTTACAACCTCTCCCGGCTTCATTGAATCCAACCATCGCCGTCATCTCGACACAAACCCTTTGCTAAAACTTGAACGCAATAATTTCATATTCTTTTCTCAATATTTGACCTTTTTTTCGTAACTAAATTTCACGATTATACGAAAATTTGAATACGACGATTATCGTCATTTTGTTATGGACCAAAACAATTGGAAAAAAAAACAAAATTTTATCTTCACAATATTTTAATGATTATAATTTTTACCAACGAATCCAGACTCGAAGGGCAAACGAGTTTTCATCAGGACGTGCGTATTGGGTCAATCTGACCCAAGACGTTTTTCAAATCGTTGTATTCCGGTAAATATGCATTTTTTGTTTTTTTACGAGAACGAAAATTAAATGCCAAAACATACGTTCATTGGAAATGAAATTTTGTTAAAAATCGTCGATATTTTGTTGAATTCGGTAAACTAAATATTTTTTTATAATTACAAATTTTTCGTTATTTTGGCAGTATATTTGGTTTCTAACGGAATTGTCAGCGAAATTTACGAGTGGAACGACCAAAATTTACTTCCGAAGAGACTTTCTAAAAAATTTTTTGCTGCGATGACACAATTTTTGGGTTTATTCAAAAAAACGTTTAGTCGAACGTATCGAACAAAATATCGATATTTTTCAACAAAATTTTGTTTTCAGTGTTGCCATCAAATACCAAACAATCGGTGACAGAAAATTGTCGGGGTCAAAGCGACCCAGTGTGCACTCGAAAGGATAAAAAGCGAAGGCAATCACATAGAATTAAACAATTTTTTCGACCCCGTTTGCGTTTGGAAAAATATGGTAATTTCTGGCCACAATGATGCCTTCTTGACTTTAATGTACACAACAGACTTGCTGTTGTGTACATTAAAGCAGAGACGAGAACGTTTTTACTTTCGGAAAAAGAATAAGTCGTCTGGTCTCGGTCTCACTCGGTGCAAAGATAATCATTTGAATTCTTTTAGGAGAAATTCTTTTTATTTTTCAATTGTGGGAACGGTTTTCTCTTTTACGAAAAAAAAAATTCATTCAGGAACGAAGCAGAGTTTTTCCTTTCGAAGCGTCATGCAGCTTCATGGGTAGAAAGTTTTCAAGTCCGTACGATATTTTTTTGTTCATTTACAAGCAAATCCAGAAGAAAAGGAAATTATGGTTACACAATAAGATGGAAATCGTGTTTTCGATCGACGATCCATAACGAGAGATGTGAATCGTATCGATCACTTTCTTCCGAGGGGACTCGATGTCAAAAGTAAAAGTGCAGCAGCTAAACAATGACCTCAGAATGCTCGACGAAGCATGCAAAGAAAACTCCAACCACAGTGCGTTCAGTCATGTGTAAGAATTTCGTAATTGCCTCGATCCTTCGGGACAAAAAGTGATAGAGAGGGTAGGTGAGAGACTAAATGTCGTTCATGACGAAAGACATTTGGGTGTTGTATCCATAGCCGACACTCGGAATGGTATTTCCGTCATGAAAAAAAAAAAAAAAAAAAAAAAAAACAAAAACAAATGCCGGCGTTCTTTGAGTCAGACAGAAGAATAAAACGACATGTCGTTAAAGAAGAATTCCACGCGACGAAAAAAATCATACTTTCAAATTTTCAGACACGTCACAAATAAAAGAGAAGAGCCTTTTCTAATTTTATTCCCTTCGAACCAGAAAATGACACGTGCCACGGGGCTGCCCTTGAAAACTGTTGGAACAACCAAGGAACATTGGAAATTTATAAATAAAGAATTTCCAAATTTCAATTTGCAGTTTTTTTTGTATTTGCATTTAGAATTATATAATTTCGACAACTTTTCTAGAAAGTAAAGGGAAAGTACAGATTTATACACAATATTTTACAAAATTTGCAGAAACTAGAGCGGTTGGACGATTTTTCAAAAAACTCAGATTTTCATAAAATTCGAAAAATCATAAAATTTAAACCGTTCAACCGATATTCCCCAAATTCAATACCAACCTTCCTATTATGATACTCTATGTATAAAAAAAAAAATTAGTTATAAATCTTAAAATTTGCGGAAGTTAGAGCGTCGACACCCTTTTTTAAAAATTTCAAAATGCCGTAGAATTCATATTTTTCTAGCAATTCCAACAAAATTCTCAGAGAACGAAGAGCTTGTATAGATTAACATCTGTGCAAAACGGGAGCCTTGTAGCTCAAATCGTTCTCGAGTTATGAACGTTTGAATTTTACGGTGCCATAACTTACACACACACACACATCCGGACATTTTTTCTAGATATGATTTTTCGATATTTTGGGACATTTTAAGCACATTGACATTGAAAACTGGAAAAAAAAGAAATTTCACATTCACACACAGCTTCCTCTGCGAGAAAGAATTTTTCTCAAAATTTCAACATTACCGAATTTTGCCCAATTTTTCACTCCAAAATCATTTTCATTGTGAAAAAGTTTCAATCATTTTTTGAACGGGAATTGTATAGAATTTCATAATTTCTTTCCGCGGTTCTGTGTCCAGAGATTTCTGGACTCTAGAAACACGCCAACACACAGAGGCTTCATTCTTAGGTTGAGACGATTGTCACGTGTCCGAAGACTTAAATATCTATCCGCATACGTTAACGTATGTACGATAAGGACAGTCACTTCATGCAGAATCTTAGTCAGCATTCGCCATGCCCCTACGAGAATATCAACATTTTTCGGAGGGGCCACGTGTCCACTCATTCCACTATATGCCACGTCTATATTCGTTTTGCGCTGTTGTATATCGTTCGTATCGCTCCTCGTAGCATCCAGAAAACACACATGTGGTAGAAATGCTCCGTTTAAAATAACAACCCTCATGCTCTTCTCTCTCTCTTTCTCTCCCTTCTGTCTTTCTTTGGTTTTGACAGTCAAACCAGTCAGTGCCAGAAGACATATGCAAGGAGCAGCGGAGTCTGCCTGGAGAATGAAAATTCATGTGGCTGTCTCACGTCTTTCTTTTCTCACACACGTACGTCTGTTTGTATTTCCAACGCATATATTTTCTATGTACTGATCCCCAGAAAATATTTCGTTATCCATGGCCCAAAGGATGATTTCCGAAATCCACAAACGTTCGGGAGAAAGACCAACAAACAGCTGGGGAATTGAACAGAATTTTCCGGTTTAAGAAAAGCCTGAGATTTTGTGCCAGAGACTTTGAATTTTCGAAATTTTTCCAATTTAGTTAAATGTGTTTCTATTTTTAAACCTCGGACAATTTTTTTCCAACGGAGTATCTGAAGACCATGGAAGATCATAGAACAGTTTTAAGCAGCGAGGATTCTGCCAGTTAAACAAAAAACCTAAAGAAACCCAATGAACCGCGATACAATTTTTAAAACTCACTTGCCACACCTCTGTAGAATTACGTACTTGCCACCATGGGGTAGATTTGTACCCCGGTGACAAAAATAGTTATAAAAAATGAACTGCTGAATATTTTGACTTGAAAATTGTTGCAGAACATATTGAAAGCTTTTTTCAAAAGATTGTGTACTTTATATAGCCAAAAATTAAATTTAAGCACACTAAAAAAAATGCTAAAACCATCAAAAGTGGAAAAATGACTATTTTCCTTAACAGACCTGGGGTAGTTTGTACCCCAAGGTGGAAAGTATGGGTTAAATTAACGACAACGTGGATTCTAGTCAATCGATAGGGTCACACTTCCTAGTTGATTTTTCGACCCCAAGAATTCAAGCCTTTGGAACGCACTGGTATTTTATCGCTTTCAAAGATGACGAATCCCAAGTGGCATAAGTATTTTCAGTCGAGTGATTTAACCAGCTCTTTTCGAGAGAATTACATTCGTGCCCACCGATAAGATTGCAATGAATTTACAGTATTGCTTCGCTACACCCTGCTCGCTTGTTTGATCAAAAAATTCTTTTCTCCTGACTTTATTTCTTGGCGATAATTTCGTTTGATTTTGGTGTTATATTAATAACACTAAACAACTCTCAAGAATTGCATATAATCACGTTCCAACTATTTCTTTTAGTCACACTGCAGTTTATAAATATTCTGTTACTTTTTTTATCGACTCGTAAGAATACAAACCTCGTGGGAGAGGTTGTGACTCAGTCACGAAGAAAAGGGTGTGCTTTGAACTTTTACAAAAGTGGTAAACCCATTCTGCGGCGCTAAGACGAATCTTTGTAGTTTGTTATATCAAGTGCGATGTATAGAGAGAGGAAAGAGCTGCTGAGAGTTCCATTTTTGGCTAGTGGGACAATATAAGCCTTCCCCCGGTGAACTCCTTTAAAACGAGATTTATCGACTTTCCTCTTGGATCCCAGTATTCTCAGTAGTCACTCCAAAACAGTGTGTATCGTCTCTCAAGAATTTATTAGCTCCGAATGTAACGAATAATCAAGAAGGAAAAGTTTCCACAGGAGAATGTCCGGCCTGTACTTTCTATTAATTCGCAAAACAATTATTCAGCACTCTAATGCGTAAAATCACTCGAACTCTAAAAATCGTCATTGACGATCGAATCGATCAGTTTTTAAAATATAATTAAAAATCCATCAAAAATCAATCACAATCACAAAAATTTTATTATTTTTTAACCTGATATCAAAGTTTTTGCAAATCCGTTTTTTTATTTCCAAGTATTTAATTCTTCATGCAAGACTCTTTGACCTTGCACGATGAAAAACAAGTGTAGGATAAAAATCATGAGATTTTTATTCGTAATCGATATTCCAACTATTTTAGGTTTTTCTCTCTCAGTGGAAATATTTGTCCTCTTGGCATGAAATAAATCCATCCGTTTCTACGAGGCTGCTCTAGACAGTATCGGATGCCGGTTGGATCAATTCCAATACCTCTTTGGCAAAGTGCATTTTCTGACTTGCAATGGAAACTCTTGGAACTAAACAAATGACAGGTGAACTGAAAAATCAAAACACTGTGTCAAGTTTTGATTGTGACGGTTACAGGGAGGAAGATCCCAAGGAATTCAGATCGGTGGACATTCCTTGTATTTCGTAAATTGCCTTATGGAATAAAAGTGGCAATAAATTTAATTTAAAATATGAGGAACTATATTTTTTATTTTAGCTTCCTCATAGAGGAAGCTTTGAGCATCGTGCATCTTGAGAATCTTGAGGAATCAATTTGCAGCGTTTTTCGTATTTGCATTTAAATTTTATAACTTTGACAACTTTTCTAAAAAGTAAAGAGGAAGACTTATACACGATATCTTACAAAATTTTCAGAGATTAGAGCGGTTGGACGATTTTTCAAAAAACTCAGATTTTCGTAAAATTCGAAAAATCATAAAATTTAAACCGTTCAACCGATATTCCCCAAATTCAATACCAACCTTCCTATTATGATACTCTATGTATAAAAAAAAAAATTAGTTATAAATCTTAAAATTTGCGGAAGTTAGAGCGTCGACAACCTTTTTTTCAAAATTTCAAAATGCCGTAGAATTCGTATTTTTCTAACGATTCCAACAAAATTCTCAGAGAACGAAGAGCTCGTATATATTAACATCTGTGCAAAACGGGAGCCTTGTAGCTCAAACCGTTCTCGAGTTATGAACGTTTGAATTTTGCAGTGCCACAACATACACACACTCACACATCCGGACATTTTTCCTAAATATGATTTTTCGATGTTCTGGGACATTTTAAGCACATAAACATTGAAAACTGGAAAAAAAAAATTTCACCGTCACATAGCTTCCTCTATGAGGAAGCAAAATGTTTAAAAATTCACAGAACCATAAAATTTTTTCCCAGTCTCAATCGTGATCAACGAAAATGTTTTTTTTTTCGTTCATTGATTATCATTGATGCGTAGAAACTCGCACTACAGACGACCAAGGAATTTCGTTGCATTCGAAGCATGCAAATTTAAACGTTGTTTTCTCCTCTTTCTATTTTGGTAGCAATCGCTCGTGACAAATCGATTTTTCAAAGATATTTCCGTCCCACAGTGTCGCCCGTTGTGAATAATTTTTATAAATTCTCCAATTTTACAAATCAATCGATCAATGTTTTATGAACAAACGAAAAAACAACAATATTTTAGAATTTTTCAAAATTAATAGTGTTTGAAGAAATTTAGAGAAAAATATACTGATAAATCGAGATGACGGTACGAAGCAAAGCAGCGAATGGATTGAACGAATGATGACAGAGAACGCAGTTATGATTGTGACATGTGACAAGGACACGTTGTTAATTGGATATGCAGAGGCGGCCACAATTGTTAGACGTGGCCGGTTCTCTCCTTCACTAGACGACCCGATCTGTTCTCTCTGCTGGTTGCTTTTCTAGGAGCAAGAGTGCTCAGTGTTTTTTTTTTTTAGTTTTTTTTTTTCCAAGTTTTCTACACGATCGATCTCCCACTCTCAACGTCCTCCGCGTTTCCGCCCCGGATGTGTGGAAAGCATTTTTTTCAAAGATTCAACAAACTAGTCGACGAGAAGTAATACGTCAAAATTAAATAAAAGCAGGAGCAGGAAATTTGGAGCTCGGATCATTGACTGCTCTTCGGTGTCGATTTTCATTCTCGAAATTTTTTTTTTCGTAGCCCAAGTTTTATGGATCCACCTCAATTTTGAATCGTGTTATTTTACGCTGAATTTTCAACAATATTGCGTATAAATACACCGGGAAAACAATAAGGGCTCGTAACACACTCGAGTGAAATTCAATAAACAGTCTATCAGAGTGTTCCTGGTAATTAAATAAATTGACAATTTTTTCAAAATGTATAAAAAATCGTAAATATTAATCGAGGGAATCTGCAAATTATTGAAATTCGCTTTTATTTTAATTCAACAAAGTTTATTTTTTTATTTCCAAGTTTTTTAAAACTTACGTTCATATTAAAGTGTCTGACAGCGGTCAATCCATACGAAAATTCTGCGCACTCGAACTGCACAGTATTCACACTAGTCCATGATCCCAACGAGTTTTTAACAGCGTCGTCGAGTTTTCTGCGTTCATGCGTTGACTCGTTCAACAAAAACGTTGTTGTTTTTTTTTTGTTTTCTTGTTCGTTACTCAATGAATATAATCTGACGAATTAATGAAAATGTACTTCCGGTATTAAAGGGTTTTATAAGAGACGTTTTATAGGAGTTGTATTTCTGGGTTTCGAAGCGAAGGCGACTGAGTCACGCGATAGGACGGTGTGCCCCTCCCTAAGAACGTAACAACCCCTGTTCCAACGTTGTACGCGCATGTCCCGATTTTGACTGTGCGCCTTACCAACCATTTTCCCGATAAACGAAGGGATGATTTCCTCTCTTCGCCCTACACAAGTTCCTCCTTGAAAATTCTATTCCCACACGACCAACACACTTGCTCGACGAGATATGGGGTTGTTACTTCCTCTGGGCACGTGTACGAACGCACATTTCGTTCAACTAGAAAGTGATAGCCCTTTGAAGAAACAAGGGTCGACGGAACCTGCATACCGATTTTTTTTTTCTCCACAGCTTCATCGCTCCTTTCGCTTGATACAAACTTCCGTCGTCGCACACGTCCTCAGGGAACTTCCATATGTTTTGGAGCATAAAACGTTTCATCAACATTTTTTTAGCCACTGCAAACTTTCAGGATGTTTGAGATTTTTTTTTTTTTAAGGTACGTCGTTTATATAGACTGGGTCATTGTGACCCGGAGCGTATACATGAACGGCTTATCTGCAGCGATCAGGACTACGCTTCACACATTCCTGAGCATAATTGCGACGCGAAGATCCGGAAAACGCGAAATTCAATTGTTTAACTAAATTATTGAAAACTTTGAAACATTTTAATAGAAAAATGATAAATTTTCAATATATTTCATGTCAAAAACTGAGCATGTACTCGTGGGGACTAATTTTTCGTAAAACAATAACAATTTGACGAGATTGACAGAAAAAAAAAAATTGAACGAGTGAAATTAGCTCGTTTCCGGTATGAAAAGTTACAAGTCCTCGAGAATATTTTTGGGACAGTTTCGACGAGAAAGATACGTCCGGGTCAAATTGACCCAGTGTGTCAACGAAGCGTTATTAATTACATGACCTTTTCGTGTCTTTCGTGAATAGTCAACGAAAAATCAATGTCCATAGTTGGAAAAATGAAACGTCGTATCTTTTGAGGAAAAGTCCTCAATGCACCCTCGAAGCACGCCCTCGTTCAGAAACCCTAAAGAAAAGGAACAAAAGAAAAGGAATGCGAGGGTGGGAAGAAACTTGTTCCTGTTCCGCAGTATTTACAGTCCATTCACGTCTCTGTCGGCAAAAAAGTTTTCTGGCGTTTTTCTTTGGCCCTTTGGAACGAGGCTCAACGTTGAAGGGGATAATTCACTCGAGCTCCAGCCTGTTCACAAATTTCTATGTCTCTCGAAACTCTGTAGAGTTCAAATTCTCTGATTGATCGAGGTTGACATATTTTTTTTTGCATTGAAACCACTGAGCCATTTGCCAGTGGAATATTCACAGCTCACAGCAACCAGCGTGTGCATACATTTACGGAGGGTGGCCTTTGGGCTTTAGTTTCAGTGTGAGAAGCCAAGCGAGAAGCTCGTATTGATTTTTCACCGATTCGATACGAAGGTCTCCGAGGGTCATTTGCTCTTCAAGTTTCCACGAATACACAAACCTCTTTTCCCTTTATTTTTATTTTTCAAAAGCTTCTCGTTTCATCGTCTTGACCGGAAGGATTTGCTTTTCATAATTGTTTCAGAAAACAGCTTTCCAACGATTGTGTATTCGTTTTTTCATTCAATTCTGCCACTACAATCCATGTTCCAGTTAAGAACTTTCAAGGAGACCCACTGACCAATTTCAAGCAGCAACTCGTAGAGAAAATTCACTGAATTCGTCTGGATGAATGATTCTTTAATCTTTGTTTATTTTTATAAATATTGCAGCATCCTAGATGCAGTCTGCAGTCGTTTTTGCTTCCTCATAGAGGAAACTATGTGACGGTGAAATTTTTTTTTTTTCCAGTTTTCAATGTTTATGTGCTTAAAATGTCCCAAAACATCGAAAAATCATATCTAGGAAAAATGTCCGGATGTGTGTGTGCGTGTATGTTCTGGCACTGTAAAATTATAAAGTTCATAACGCGAGAACGGTTTGAGCTACAGGGCTCCCGTTTTGCACAGATGTTAATCTTTACAAGCTCTTCGTTCTCTGAGAATTTTGTTGGAATCGCTAGAAAAATACGAATACTACGGCATTTTGAAATTTTTAAAAAAAGGTTGTCGACGCTCTAACTTCCGCAAATTTTAAGATTTATAACTAATTTTTTTTTTTTATACATAGAGTATCATAATAGGAAGGTTGGTATTGAATTTGGGGAATATCGGTTGAACAGTTTAAATTTTATGATTTTTCGAATTTTACAAAAATCTGAGTTTTTTTTTTAATTTCCTTCCTCTTTTTTTTCTGTTTTGAGAAAAAGATCCATTTCCAAAAAAGTTATAGTAGAATCTTTTTTTTTCATGCTCGATAATGTCGGAGAAATAGTATATTACACTACAAGGGCAGAAAGTTTGGGATTCCTGCACTGCGCAACTTCATGCCCGAGGCGAAGCCGAGGGCATGATGTTGCGCAGTTCAGGGCTTCCAAACTTCTGCCCGTGTGGTGTATACTATTTTTCTCCATAGCCGGTCGAAAGTACGATCGATTCACGGCAGATTATCGATCATGACAGATTTCATGTATTGATGCCTGCCCCGACATTTGCGGCACGAGCGAAGCGAGTGCCAGCTGGTCGGGGGCAGGCATCAAATACACAAGAAAAGCAACGAAAAGATACACAATCATCGAAGAATAAAAACAATAATTGATTCAAACTAATACGAATTTTTTTAAATTTTACGTAATAGATAATCCACAACACACACATACAAGTGCATGATTTTGTGATCTATTATCACAAAATTCAATAAAATTATAATATTGAAGTTTCCATCGTTGGAATGCAACGAAATTATGTTTTCTCTTGAACAGAGCTCATGATTCTTATTCAATATTTCGTCCGTACAATAAAAGAATTTTTTTTAGAATCCAAACACAGAATCGATAGAAAAATTGTCATGGTTTTTGAATTTGAACAAAAAATTCACAGAAAAAGTATTTTTCGTTGGAACGCAACGTTGCGACCATCAGTGTAATGTAAAATCATATTTTTTACGAAGATTTTTATTCCAGAAATTTGTTTCCATCATATTTATCACGACCACTGCAATGAAAAAAATTGTTAACGATATTTTCACGAAATGCACAGTTTTCATTTTTATTAAATGGACATTCGTCAACAAATCGATCGGTTGACGAAAATTTCGAAATTTGTCCTCTTGCACTTTGATTTTAAAATAGTTCATTCTCTGATATTTTCCAAAAAGCTCTAACCTTAGAAAAACGGCTCATGGAAAAAATTCAAATTTGGAATAACACAACAGCTCTGTCATTAGACTTTGACATTAGAGAAAACACGGTTAGAAAGTCACTTTCGGCAGTCGTGGCAGCCGAAAATACTATTTGCTCCCGATCAGAGGGCGATTGTGTTTTTTTTTTACCAATGCACGAATGTCGCACTTTCTGCATCGAAATCGATGCGGGAATCACGTACTTTCGACCGAGGTATGGAGAAAAAAAGTTTTGTTTCCTTTCATAACTGGAAAAAATGTTGTTACGTCATTTTGAAAATTTCACGGTTTTTTGTCGGCAGTGTGAGTTTTTGGTTTCTCCAGGCAAGATCGAGGTGTTTTTCATGTAATTTTTTCATCGCACCAAAAAGATTTATTTTTATACAAGGTCATAGCGAATCGAAGCAACTGCAGAATTATGCATAAATCTGTGGAAGTTGAAAAATATTTTGCTGCACTTTTCGGGGGTTCGTTGAAATTGTCCTAGTTGGCAACTTGACGCGAGAAAGAGCGAGGAGGAAATGAATGAGACCGACAGAGAGACTCTGGTTCGTTTATATTGATTTCCCGGTTGCAGGTTCTCCGTTGCTCAACAACGTTGAGGAATTGAATTTGCGTTTGACTCGCGAATTAACTGGGCGATGTATATGACTGTTCGGAGCTCGAACGGAAAAATCGTTGGTAACTTTGTTTCCCTCCGTGACTGTTGCATTGTGTCAGCGATCGGTAGCGAGGACGTTAAAATCATTAAATCGTTCGTTGGATCAATTTACGACGAGAAATTTCCCAACGACGTGTCCTGGAACTTTGAACTCAAGGAGAGAAAAAAATAAAAATTCCAACAGCTGTTTTTTTTTTCGTTCGTACCTTAACCAGAATTTTTATTATTTTCTTAATATTCACACGGTCGTTGAATCCCATACATTCGTGATAAAAAATAAATACTTTTACAAAAATATAAATCTTGGTTGGTGGAATTTTCCTCTGGAAAAATCCACGTTCCAGGAGCCATTCGTTTCTTTTTATTTTTTTTTTCTCCACCAAAGATTTTCCACAAGTATCAAAAGGATATTTACATGGAGAGAAATCTCTTAATGTTTCTATGGAAGAGAGCTCTCGAGCATAAGAAAATCTGGAATATCTTTAGCGAAGAAAACATTATGGAATATTAATTCCTTTTGAAAAAAAAAATTCACCTATTGCCAATTTTCCACGAGCCGTAACAGGCGAACCAGAAACAAGACTCGGTTCCGAATTTCTCATGCACAAAGAATTACGTACTTCGGTTTACTCGAAAAAGTAAAATTCGGCGTCGTGCGAATCTTCATAGAATCTAAGCTTCGATTTTGGCTATGCAGGCCACTTAATTTAATCTAATTGTATTTTCCAATCGATTGGAGGAACTGTTCGGTAAGTTCGAGAGAAAAAACTCGAAGAAACCACCATTTTGTCTCTGCTTTACGAATTGTTCAAAATTTTCGAAAAAACGATCGAACGAAACGTGAACAGGGAAGATTAAAGAAAAACGAAACGCTGTTCCTTGTTGGCGGAAGGTAAAGAAAGAATTTAACGTTTTTCAGTGTCGAGTAAATAACGAACGAATCCCTCGACACATTCGTTTGATCGCGCTCTCACAAAACCATGAACAATCATAGAAAAAATAAGCAACAAATCATTTTTCGTATCCCTCTGTTCGAAACGTTAAGATTTCATTTACATTATTAAATCTAAAGCAACTAATTACACAACTATCGTATTGTTCTTACAAAATAATAATCTTATTTGAATCTATGGTCTTTTCCCACATTTGTGCTTTGCCGCTAAACTCCCCAAATAGTTTATATCGCCGAAGATAATCTTCGCATTGTAAATCGCAATGTGTGTATATCGCGTTAATAAATATAAGATTAACTGGATTAAAACGGTGCTGTACCGTTTTGAAAATACTGTCGACTCCCAAACTATCCGTTGGAAACAAAAATGAAAAGAGAAAAAAGGATGAGTCAAGGATGCTATTTACATTTTAACCCTGGAACGGTAACCTGGGGTGAAAAACGACCCCAGACGCCTTTGAATCCCGCGCCCTTTCGCGGTTCGTTCTCCCGTTTTTATCGTTTTACCGAAATTGTGACTAATTTTTCGACTTGAAACAAAATTCGCCTGGACTCACGTGATCCTGCATTAAAAAACGAAAACAATGAGCCCAAGTTGAAAGCGTTTCGTTAAATTTTACCGGAGATATGAATTTTTCAAAATTGGGGTCATTTATGACCCCAGGCTACTGGGATAGGAAAAAAAAAAAATTATGGTTACCGTTCTAGGGATACGTAAAGATTATGAATTTACTGGCCGATAATGTCGAAAAAATAAACGCGATCGTTGAAAATTATTTCTGCACTTGATCGAAAATTAAATCTACACTAATTATTCATTTTATTGCATCAATCAGTTCGTGCCAATCTTTGCTTTCTTATCGATGCAGACGAGGATTATGTGATTTATAAATATGGCTCGTAAAGAATTTTCCATTAATAAATATTGTAATGTGAAGAAAATTATTGTCGCACTGATTGATGAGAATCGTAACGACGCGTCCAGACGTCTTCGGTAGCTCGAGGACAAGGGAATGCGTTGGCAAGAAAAAAAGTCACATTTCACGTGCGAGATTTTCGTGCACAGCTAATTGTTTGGTATCGAGTTCACTCCACTGTCGAGTTTCCTAACGATAAATTCGGCAGTGCACGTAAAAAGAAAATGAGGATTCTCGAGCGATTTAAAAATCGACAACTTTCGATCGAAAATCCTGGGAGTTGATGATTTCTTTCGATCAACGAAAAAAAAAAAGTAGAAAAGTGTTTCTTTTGAATTCCTACACGTATCTCCTATTCTTTGGCGCTTTCCTGCATCGTCTTCGTCCGAAAATAGCTATTATGCAAATTGTTACTGTAGCTACGAGAACCGCACCAACGGCCCAGACTGCTTTGCTCGTGTTAGGCTTTAGACTCTCGTCGTTACTTCCGGTTTCGTCCGATTGCGGTGCTTCAGTTTCAATGGGAATTCCTTTCTTCTCTGTCACCGAGGCAATTTCTACGTCTCTCGAGCTCGTCGAGTTTTTACTCGTTTCATCAGCCAGCCAAGACTTTGCGGGTTCCATTTTTTCCTGCGTATTTCCAGCTGATAATTTTCCTGACGACATTTCCGATATTGGTTTCCGCGTGGTGGTTGTCGTCACTGTAGGCTTCGGGGTCCTCGTTGTCGTGCTCGTTGTCGTTGTCGTAGGAGCGTTGAATATTTTTCGATATCTCTCGCCAATTAAGTCCAATTCTTTTTCTTGCTCTTCTGGTAACGTGAAATCTTCGTTCAATTCCTCTTCCTCGTCGATATGATCGACCAACGGAGAAAAATATGCCAAAAGTTCATCGGCGTTGATTCGATCGATTTCCAAATAATTTTTCATCACGTCGCTCCAATTGTCCGCAAAACCTTTGCGTATCATCTTCCTGCAATAATTCAACGCATCCGGAATCACAAATCAGCAAAAAAAAATAGTCATCGATTCCAAAAAAAATCATCCGAGTTTCGATTTTCATCGATTTTTCTCACTTACGCCAATTGGTGGTTTGACGCCGATGAGGTAATCGTGTCGTAACGCATTTCCGTAGATTCCATAAGAAACTCGTATATCTGGAAACCTAATATCGTGCCCAGGAATTTTCTGCAAAAATACGTTCGATTTTTATCAGTAATAATTTTTTTTTAGTTTTTTTTTACGAAAACTGTTGTCACAGTTTTTTTTTTATTTTAGTTTTTTTTCATGCAATTTTCTACCATTATTTCAGAATCCGAAACATCGATGTGGAATCGACTAGCGAGGGTTCCCCTCCATGGAAATTAACTTACGGTAAATAAGGTTTATTGCTCGTAATGTAGTCGTCGTTCATAAATGATGGAATATTTGAGACACTCGACCCAATACCCTCGTATTCCATTCTGCGGAGATGTGAAATTGGATAAAAATGAAAATTTCGAAATTTTCGACAATTGGAATTTTTTGGAGTAGAAAAAAAAATGATTTACCGATGTTTCCACCAACTGCTTGCGATGTCGTGTTCATCGAACATTTTCCTCTCTATGGCATCGATTCTCCAGTAATCTGCAGCTAAGTAATACGCCATTCTTGGTAAAACGTCGAGAGCAGTTATCATCAAGGAGACGATCTGCACTTGGTCCATGTCTGTGCTGTTGTCGATCAAACCACGAGAAATTAGCCACGCGTGACTAACTGACAAAACGCCGAATAATTCAGCAACAGCCTCTTCGAGTGCTGAAAGCAATGAACAAAAAATTATGAGACATTATTTTATTTGTAATTGTCAAGTGCAACGCCATATGAATTTTCTCTTTGGGCTCGACGAGTTTTGTTCTTTTTTTTTATTCAATAATTACTAAATTCTCTGCTAACCTGAATATCTGTTTGCAACACTAAGAATCGGATCCACGTGATGAGACAATTGTGTAATAAGAATCTTGGCGACGTTTTTATGCGCCGAGATAAAATTTGCGATTGAGGCTTCGGCGCAGGTTGAAATTCTAGAAACACACAAATTTTTGTATTATTCGCTTTTGATTTTTATTTATTTTTTTGTGAAAATTGAAATACTCGTCGATCGAATCGTCGGGACTTGCACGAACCGCATTTTGCCGTCTTTGCAAAAATTTATCAAGTGTGAAGGACATTGACCCCGGAAATTGCTTTCTTTCCAAAAATCTGCCTGAGGCACGTGTCTCAGCAAAACGTGACCGAGTTTCGAAGCTTCCTCGTACAGATTTTGTCCGATCATTTCCTTCAAAATTCAAATCAATTATTATTCTAATTATCTCAAGATTATGAATGTATTTTTCTTTCGGCGAACCGTCTTTTCTTTGTTTATTTTCATAAAAAACTCACTTTTTCCCATAATTTTTTTCGAATATCGTATGTCAGGTCGGCGTATGGCACAACATCCATGGCTAAGTTCGTCCAATCATAACCCTGTAGAGATCCTGCACGAATCACAAAAATGAATAATCCAGAAAAAAAAATGATAATTTGTAAATTTTTGAATTTCAATTCAATTTCTTTACCCAACAAGTGAGCTGCCAGTGTATTGTTCACAACTGCATCGCTGTATTTGTGGCCCAAGCGCTTTTTGACATAATTGAAAATTTTTTTATGCACCGTTGATATTTTGAGCCATTCTTGTTTCGCAAGCTCGTAACCTTTGTCATGGCTGCTCAGCATTTCCCAATACTCACGAACTCCATTTTTCCCTGAATCATAAGAAAACAAAAAAAAAATTATTTTTATTTTTTAATTAAGTTCTCGCCAGTTTTTCGTGGCATGTAAATATTTTTTCATCACGTTGTAACAAACTAACAAAATTCTTTTAAAAAATATTCTTTCTCTTTCAAGGCGCAACTCCTTTATTTCGTTTCTTGCGAAATTTCGTAACACGCCATGAAAATTAAGCAATTATTATTTCATCTGTGTAATGATTGAGAAGCTCTTATTGCATTATGCAAAGAACATCGTCTATGCTCGTTAGAATTTCCCAGATGGCGAGCACGTCATATTTAGTACCGCGAATCATCTCCAGGCAAAAATTACCCGATATTTATGTCGTGGCATTGTATTCCCGACACGTTTCATTTGTAGGAAAAAAAAAACACGCACTAGATTTTTTTTACATACCATTCGCTTCTGCAGCTTTTTCGATCAATTGTAGGCTGTGAGAAAAGTTTGCTGCCAATGGGACGAGCGTCTTGTGCCACGCAGACCAAGATGAAAGTTTGTCCTTTGCGTTCCCATTGTAAGACAATTGCCGCTCAATGTCTGTGGGTTTTTTTTTAAGATGAAAATTAGTTTAGAATTTTTATCATTTACAAAATAAACTTTAATATTTTTGACATTATTTTTTGATTAGTTGTCACCTTGTCTGTACAGTTTTTCGGTGCCTGTTGCAATGGACCCACTCAGTCGAGAAAGCTCAGCTTGACCAGCGAACGACACCAGCTGAACGAAACGAAAAAAAAAATGAAAGTATTAATTTTCTTGATTGGAGGTTTATTCGGTGGGAAGCTCGGATCGTATTTCAACATTTTTCACCTCCTCAAAATGATGAATTTCGAGCAGCGCATCGCCTGGTTTAATGATGACATCGTAAGCATATTCCAACGAGCTATTGGGAAACTCTTCGACTTTCTGAATGCTCGTCTCATTGACTTGATTTATTTTGTAAAGCGCATAATCACTCGTTGCGTTTTCCTACAACGAAAGAATAATAAGCTCAGGACAAGTTTTCATGCGATTTTCCGTTCACTAAATATTTTCACGTTTTTCCTCTTTCAATTTTGTCGTTTTCGAGTACAAAGCACTTTACCCATTCTAGACGAGCTTCGTTCGTAGGATTATTGATAAACACCCATTCAGCTTGAGCGGATTTTAAACAAGAATCCTCGTAACCGTATATGGTCAACGCGAAGAAACCCTTGATCTGATCCTTCGGAAGTCCCGTCGTGAATACGAGCAAACTCAGCAGCACAAAAGTCCACGTCAGATTCATGCCTTGTATCTGCAAAAAAAAAAGCATATTTACTATTTTTGAAGGACGTTGTATGGCCACGGTCAAATCTTAATTTTTGTTTTCAGTTTTTCTTACATACAAAATGGTTTGCGAGCCCAAGTTCATTAAAAAAGTTGTTACAAATTGACTAAAGAACAACATACTCTAAATCCAAGATTCTCCGACCTAATCTGTATTTGTTATATAATAAACAAAATTTCGAAAAAATTTTACGACCGATTTTTTTGAAAAACTGAATAAAGTTTCTTCGATGTTGCATAAAAGTGTATGCAAAGTTTTAAGAGGCTTCATCATTTAGAAATCGAAATATTTAACGTTGAAAATTGCAACTTTTAACACGTGCTCTTATGAGAAACTACTGAAAATTGTGATTTTTATGAATAAATATCTCGACTTCTACATGGTGAAACCACTTAAAATTCCGCGAGCTATTGGATATCAGTATTTTCTTTGTATGGTGCAAATTTAGAGGAATTCCATCGATAGAAAATTTTGCATAATACGTTCTTAACCGATGCTAAGAGATTGGCATGAGTTTTGAGACACGTCAACAAGTTGCATTGTACATTTTTTTCTTTTTTTCATTTTTTTGAAAATCTAAATTTGTGCGAAACATTAAAAAAAATTCTAAATTATCTCCGAATAAATTTCATTATTTATTCCGGTCGAATCAGTTGATTGGTCATCGCTTAATGAAATCGTGACACATGCTTTGGCCACACAACGTACAACCTTTGATCGATGCTTATGAGGGTTTCTCGCTCTCACGACTTATTACGTTTCAATTATTTAATTTGTTCCTCGCCGATTGTCGACCACGATCTTTGGGACTGTTGAACGAAAGAAAATTGACCTTGCTGAGAACCGATCGTTTGTGATCTGTGTTAAAAAATTCATTATGAGGATCCAACACCAAAAATATAAATAAAATATTGTTCCGAATCGAAAAAATCAAACTTGACGATGGATTCGACGAAATAATTGAAAAGTCACTGCCCTGAACTCATTTAATTATGAAAACGAAACTATTCAATTTTATACGTTCCATGACAACGTGATTTTTCAATTCGATCACATGGGACCCACAAAACTTAAATACTGACCAGTCAGCAAAGCTTAATTCGAACTAAAGTCAAAGATCAATTATCCGGTCATTTAACTCCTCCAGACCATGTTTTCTGAATTTTAATGAATCAACGTCGTTGAGGCCAGCACTTTTTTTGCAGGATAACGAGAGCAGATACATCGAGATCGTTTCGACGATTTCATCAAAGCAGATCGACCTTTTACGACAAAATACAGAAATTTTGCTACGAAATTCGTAAACAAGGAAACCAGTCAACAAAAAACATATAATACACGATTACTTATTTCTCAGGGTCCCACTTTCCATTAAGGACGTTGTATGCAAAATTTTCCATCGATAGAATTCCTTTAAATTTGCACCACACAAAGAGAATAGTGATATCTAATAGCTCGCGCAATTTTAAGAAGCTTTACCATGTACAAGTCGAGATATTTATTTATAAAAATCACAATTTCCAGTAGTTTTTCATAAGAGCGTGTGTTAAAAGTTGCAATTTTCACCATTAAATATTTCGATTTCTAAATGGTGAAGCCTCTTAAAACTTTGCATTCACTTTTATGTAACATCGAAAGAGCTTTGTTTAGTTTTTCAAAAAAATCGGTCGTAATATTTTTTCAAAATTTTATTTATTATATAAAAAATACTGATTACCTCGGACAATCTTGGATTTAGAGTATGTTGTTCTTTAGTCAATTTGTAACAACTTTTTTTCATGAACTTAGGCTCGCAAACCATTTCGTATGTGAGAAAAACTGAAAACAAAAATTTAGATTGGACCCTCGCCATACAACGTTCTTAATAAAGTGTGGCTCTGAATGTCATCGATACATTCCTTGATGAATGAAAACTTTTTCCTGGACCGTTGCCAATTATTCAAATTCTCGGACTCGATGAAAAAAATGATGAGATATTCGTCAATGCGGAATAAATTATCTCTCCGAATACAGTAATCAATCGATAAAACTCTGTTGAATCTATCGAATGATTACATTTTTGTCTCAAGGATTCTCTTTCGAATTCACAAAGTCGTACCAAAGTGTGTGTTTTGCTTCTGCTGGCTGATTCAACAATGACGTTTCTTTTCTCGAGTGTTAATTAGCGAAATAATTGTGAAGCAGTCGCGAAAGAGGTCAAGTACCGGAGGCGAGTTGGGGGACAGAAAGACAACGACCAAAGCTAGCGTCGCACAGTGAAGCTTTCGATGTATAAAGCTTATGTTTAAAGGTCATTGTCGAGAGAATTTTTCTGAGCTTTCCTCACGGATCTCGGGCCCTTTTAATTTCTCGCATTGTTAACCCTTACTTGCCACACCTCTGTAGAATTACGTATTTGCCACCATGGGGTAGATTTGTACCCCAGTGACAAAAATTGTTATAAAAAACGAACTGCTGAATATTTCGACTTGAAAATTGTTGTTGAACATATTGAAATCTTTTTTAAAAAGATTGTTCACTTTATATAGCCAAAAATTAAATTTAAGTACACTAAAAAAAATGCTTAAACCAACAAAAGTGGAAAAATTACTATTTTCCTTAATAGACCTGGGGTAGTTTGTACCCTAAGGTGCCAAGTAAGGGTTAATCTCGAATTATGCGAAAAGTGAAAACAAAATTTTGTTGAAAAAGATGGATATTTTGTTCGATAGATTCGACTGACCGTTTTTTTGAGTAATCCCAAAAATTGTGTCAACGCAGCAAGAAATATTTTGGAAAGTCTCTTCGGAAGCAAATTTTTGTCGTTCCACTCGTAAATTTCGCTGACAATTCCGTTGGAAACGAAATGTACTGCCAAAATAAGGAAAATTTTGAAATTATCAAAAAATATTTAGTTTACCGTATTCAACAAAATATCAACCATTTTTAACAAAATTTCATTCCCAGTGAATCGAACGCGATGTGTTCTCCGACGTATTCCTTTTTTTTTTTTTTTTGAGCCTGAGGGTTTGCTGTGGGATTTGCTTAATCAGATTAATTCGAATTTCAAGGACAGAGTCAAAAGGTTCGGAATATGTGAACGTGGACATTGCAACGTTACACGATAAGGTCGTATTCTTATCTCTGGCATTTTTGTGCCTGACACACGGACTCTTGAATTGCAGTTTATAAAATTATTCCCATACGAACACGAATAACTACCGGAGAATTTTCCGGCCGTCAAAAGGCGAAAAAACATTTCAAAAAGTCTTGCAAATCAGCTCTTCTCAAACCGGAATCTTAATGCCTCTTCAATTTTTATTGTGGATGAAGCACAGAGTTTCCCGAAACCTACAATTTTATTTACAGCGACAACGATCAGTGTCCCCGGCTTGAAAGAATACACGCAAGTCACGGCGACTGAATAGCGGAATCGCGTCATGTAACTCTCGAAACGGTTTGGTGACTAACAAACTCGTTATTATCGAATATTTCGAGGTTCCGGTCTCAAAACAACAAGAAAAATCTTATCCATAAATTTGCTACCGCTTCCAACTGGCAGGTACTCGAAAATATTTTGACCCTGCGAATGTCTCTGATTCAGCTACCGGAATCTATCGAAATATTTTCATTTTATTTCATTTTAAGGACGTTCTATGGCGACGGTCAAATCTAAATTTTTATTTTCAGTTTTTCTTACATACAAAATGATTTTCGAGCCTAAGTTCATTAAAAAAAGTTGTTACAAATTGACTAAAGAACAAGATACTCTAAATCCAAGATTCTCCGAGGTAATCTGTATTTTTTATATAATAAAAAAAATTTCGAAAAAATTTTACGACCGATTTTTTTGAAAAACTAAACAAAGCTCTTTCGATGTTACATAAAAGTGAATGCAAAGTTTTAAGAGGCTTCACCATTTAGAAATCGAAATATTTAACGTTGAAAATTGCAACTTTTAACACGCACTCTTATGAGAAACTACTGAAAATTGTGATTTTTATAAATAAATATCTCGACTTCTACATGGTGAAATCTCTTAAAATTTCAGGAGCTATTAGATATCACTTTTCTTTCTATGTGGTGAAAATTTAAAGGAATTCTATCGAAAGAAATTTTTGAAAGACTGAAAGAATTTTTCAATCAATATTTTTCCTAGTTTCGAATATTTTCTCATCGTTCGTTTCAAAATAAAAATCGTTTTTCTGGCAGCGAATTTGATCTTGATCTTACGACCTAGTCGTCGTTGCCAGTAGCTCGAATAATCAAGGCTCTGCGATACACACGTTACTATATTATAATTCATTGTAAATTTGCTCGAACAAAATGGGTCAGCCTGACACAAAAATAAGAACAAGAGTGATTTCTGATTATCGAATTACCATTGATAAAGTTAACACGATGCCTCACCTGATGGGCATTTTTCGGCTGTACAGATTTCATCATGTTCATGGAACTCTTATCGAAAATGGCGTGTCAGATTTGAATCATGACCATAAACACCGTGAGCCTCTCGTTGCGATAGGAATTCGATGGGATTTCTTGGGAAAAATATTTTTTATAATTGTCAACAATTAGTGTAACCGCTGAGCTGGATGAGTGGGGAGTAAATTGAATAATGAACGAGATAAATGATTATCAACCATTTCTAACAAAAATTTTTAGTCTGTCGATTTTAATCGATTCACGAGCACGTTTGAAATCGATTAAATTCGAAAAAAAAATCATCATTGTACACGAGAGTCCAAGGCTTTTAGTAACAAGGTCATAAAAAGAAAAAAGTAACATATCTCACGAAATTGCATAATTCAAGAATAAATTACGTGGAGAGGACCAAACCGATGTTTCCAGTGGCGTCTTTAACAACGTGTGTGTGTGGCTTTCCATTTTATTTTTCAAATAAATGCAGTTTTGCTTAACCTTTGGCTCTGTGTCAAGGTTCACGTGCCATAACGTCCGCTAAGAACGAGGCGTCTTCGTTCAAGCATACCACTCGATGTAATATAAACTTGTTTTGTTGCTTATGGAGACGTAAACTTTATTTTGACCCTTACTTGACACCTTGGGGTACAAAACTACCCCAGGCCTATTAAGGAAAATAGTCATTTTTCCACTTTTGTTGGTTTTAGCATTTTTTTTAGTGTTGTTAAATTTTATTTTTGGCTGTATAAAGTAAACAATCTTTTGAAAAAAGCTTTCAATATGTTCCACAACAATTTTCAAGTCGAAATATTCAGTAGTTCATTTTTTATAATCATTTTTGTCACTGGGGTACAAATCTACCCCATGGTGGCAAGAATGTAATTCTACAGAGGTTTGGCAAGTAAAGATTAAAAAATATCTATCTCCATGATTATAAATTAAATAGGATTTTTTTATAGCAACAAATAAATCATTCATCAATGTCACGTGCATTTTTTGAGTCTGAATATCTTAATGATCCTCAAGATATTCAGCCCATAAAGAAAATAGTCATTTTTCCACTTTTGCTGATTTTAGCATTTTTTTTAGTGTTCTTAAATTTAATTTTTGGCTGTATAAAGTAAACAATCTTTTGAAAAAAGCTTTCAATATGTTCCACAACAATTTTCAAGTCGAAATATTCAGTAGTTCATTTTTTATAATCATTTTTGTCACTAGGGTACAAATCTACCCCATGATGGCAAGAATGTAATTTTACAGAGGTGTGGCAAGTGAGGATTAAATGTATGTGTCCCATACGACGTTTTTCTCATAACGTGCGGGACATTTTAGAAATTTCTTTCACTATCTCGATGATTATAAATTAAATAGAATTTTTTGATAGCAACAAATAATTCATGGATCAATGTCACGTGCATTTTTTGAGTCTGAATATCTTGATGAACGTCACGTACACGCTCCTGCATGATTTGTTGATAATTTTCAATCACGACATGTTTTTGATCGCGATCTATTTCTAGTTCACTTAATTGTTGAGTCATAATTAGCGAATTTGATCAAAATGTCATTCAGCCCGAGGGCCCAAGTGTCCAGTTAAAAACAAAAAAATATTGAGCCATTTTTAGCAGCTTCGAACACTTGCACAAAATTTTCCAAAGAAAAACGTTGACAAACCGTTTTTTCCCGATACGAAAAACTGCAACTGCGGCTATTTTCCTTCCATATTTATATTCAAAGCTCACGAATGACATTTTGTCGTTCCAATATCAACGAAAAAATTCAATCAAGTTACTGATTAAAATTGAACCTCGCTTTGGCAGCTTCTTGCCTATTTACAACGTCGTCATGTATCGTCGATGAAATTATTCGAGTAGGAAAAGCACGAGATGATACAATGACTCGGTTCAGTAATTTTTATCAACGTTCGATAGATCAATGAATCACGCTTGTCTTTTTTTTTCTCTCCTTCCCTCTATTTCTCTCACATTTCGAGAAATCCTGAAAATATATTCTTTGCAAAGTCTACAGTGCGACGATTTTTTTTTTTTGTTACGAATGTCCCGAAAAACAAAAATAAAGTGAAAGGACTCCACGCTCTGGTTAGCAAAATCTGCGAGAACGAAAATTCGACTGCACATTTCGGTGGGCAGAACGAAATTCAACAGAGAAATCGATTGTACTTTAAATTTGAGTGGATGAATGAAAAGTTAGAGGAAACAGACGAATCGTTGTATTTGATGAGTGGCCCTTCATTCCTGGCAGTTTCTGATCACAAAATACACAAAAGGACCTTTGTTTATTTCTCAGATCTGGGCAACGACACCGAAAATTCCGTAAATGATCCGACTGACGAAAACGTCACTGTCTCATCAAAGCACAGACGCGAAAATCCATCGCTCGAAATCCAAAATATTGATATTTCCGAGCAATCGAATTGTATATACAAAAATTTGAAAAAATCTCATTTTGACAAGTGGAAAATCTACGAGAACGTAACTACGAAGCTTAATAAACTCGTTGAAGAGTTTAAAAATAAAACCCAGTCGTCCTTGTAGTCAATGTTAATAGAAGAAAAATAAATGAATTTGAAAAATGAAACAAATCGATTTTTCATAAGGACAATTTGTTTGAACATTATTTTTGGAGCTCGTCACGTGACCAAGCCCTTGGACCGAATTAATGTAACCTTACCTTTTTAAGTTTGAGCGTCACTTGTAACTTGTTTCGTACACTTTGCTGAGAAATGTTGAATCGTAAATACCTTCACATGTATACGCATATATGTTTTATTTTTTTCCTCTTTTTTTACTCAAAAATAATAGAAACAACTTTCGCTCCGAGCGAGTTTTGTCTTTGTCACTGTTCACACGGTGTATTCCACGCCGGTTCTGCTGTTTAGCTCGTTAATGGAATAGCGAGAAAGCAAGAGAAAAAAATAATAACAGGAAAAAAAATGATCGAGGCCACGAGTAAATATATAGAGCTGTTTAGTCGAGAGAACTTTGGAAGTTACATGCGATACAGTCTTATCTTTACTAAGTAAGGAAAAAAGTGTTTTTGGCGCGTTCCATGCAACGAGCACCACCACACTCTATTGTCTTTGATCAAAGTTCACAATCAATCCTAAATTCTCGCATCACACCACTCATGCCATCGACATGACTACAGTATTGCTCTCTCGCTCTTTCTCTCTCTGTGACTGTGACGTTATGTGGACGCGATAAATTGCCTTGTTCGTCATAAATTATGAGTTTACAATGCAGACACGCCGTCGAGGATTGCTTTTTTTCCACTCCCTACCTTTCAGAATTACCAACTGCTCCTACGATAATGCAGAGCACGAGAAAAGTTCGATCAACGTCCAACTTTTTTCCTCACCAATGGAAATCGAGTTTCGTCCCTTCAACCATTTTCATACGCGTTCCAACGGAAGATTTTCCTGGTTTTTCCGATGGATCCAAATTTCAAGTTCACGATATGTTTTTTTCACTGGGCGAATTAAACGTCGATTTCTTAGCTAGAGTGCTTTTCGAAAAAAATATTTGAAAAGACATTTACGGACATGCAGGATAACTTCGGAGTTATATCTTGACTTGAACTTGGACACACGACGAGCGCTACAAGTAACGTCATTGTGAACCAATGAGAATCACGGAAAAATAATGACAAAACTGCAATTTCATGCGTTACTCATTACTCGTGAACTTTATATAAGAGAATCGTAAATTTTTTTCCGTTCTTGACGCGTTATTCGATCCTCAGGAGATCACACAATTCCGTATTTTTTGTCAATCTTTCAGGATTGTTTATTAGACAGGTTCGAATAAATTAACGAGCACAATTTGAGCGACATTAAAATGTGAGAAATTGGAAATAAATAAATTATATAGATGTTGAAGAATTTCGCGTTAAGGTGATCTAGCAGTCGCGTGAGTGGGAGAGAGATAACCCAAAAGTAGATAGTACAAGTTTTTCTCAGAAACCCTTCATATTTTGAGAAAAATAAAAGTTACATCTTCTTCTCTGGTGAAATGGGAACAACGTGTAACTAATATTTTTCTTGAAATATTCAGTCTCTCCAAATAAAACGTGTAGGGGGGTTTTTACCGACCGAGCAAGTGATAGATCGCGGGTGACTCAATGAGCAGCTGGTGTTTCAAAGAGTTTTCTGCAATTAATTTTTTTTCAATCAGGAAACACCGAGTTCAAGTACAATCGAGTCGGTAACTTACCGACCGCGGTAACAATTGGTGTAACCTCATAAAAGTAGCGGCCTGCCATACCGACACAAGACGCAGTGCGATGCGTTTTCTCCACAAAAATCTACGTTATCGAAAAATTGCGTAAATGGTTCTGCGAAAATTCCGTCAAAAGCTAATCAAAAGATGTTCGCCTCTGTTGCTGCACCTCTCGTCAAATTGTATCTGCAGCTCAGCGGTACAACGCATGTGCTCAATGTATTCTAGAGGCACATTGTCAAATTTGTCATTGTTGATTCCGAAGTAAAACGGTTGAACATGCCCGATAGCTCGGACGACGAACCCTGTGATTCGGATAATAGGATTGAAACTCCATGGATCCCTTACAGAGATCGGGAAGAGTGGAAAGACGTTGTTCCTGTGCCGCAAGATGACGGACCGCACCCCGTAGCCGCGATCGCATATTCCGACATATGTAAGTTTCTCTAATTAATTTCTCTGCACTTCACCTTCGTTTCTACAGTTCGTTCGATTGTCTCGAGCCCGAAATGCCCGTTTTCCCGATCGATCTAGCGTTGCGTCCAAGCCCATTGTTACAAAGTGTTTCGCGGGTTTCTGCCCAGGAACCTCGAAATATTTTCCCAAAAATAGGCATTTATGGGGATAATTTCAAAAAAAAATCCATTAGTAATTTCTCTGCTTAATGTCATTGAATAATATCGCTAATAATATCGCTGGAACTCATGCAAATTATAAATACCCTAAAAAATGAGAACCAAACATTTTTCAACAACCGGAGAATCATATTTTCTTTAGAATTCTTTCTGCAACGAGTAATTTTCAGCAGAAAATGACGATCCGTTGTGCGGCTTCAGTTGTCGTCTCGTGATAATTTAAAAAATTTCTTAACTCTCCAAAAACCAAGCAGAATAAAAATTAATAATAACAGATATTAATAAATAATTATATAAACAATAATTATGAATAATAATTATAAATAATCATGATGAGGAAAAATAAAAATGAATAAAAATTCTGCATGCGCGAAATATAATTGACGGTGGATAATTGATTGACTAATCGATGTGTAAACATTGAAAATTGCAGTCAAGGATTGTTACGACTACTTCAGGGCGGTGCTGAAATCGGGCGAAAAGTCGGAAAGGACTTTGGCTTTGACGGTAGATTGTATCTCGTCTAATCCGGCAAACTATACGGTATGGCAATACAGACGAGAAATATTAGAAGCGATGGGAAAAGATCTCAGGGAAGAATTGAAATACATAGATTCTATGATCGCTAAGAACGCGAAAAATTACCAAGTCTGGCATCACAGAAAAGTTATAGTCGAATGGCTGCAGGATGCCAGTGAGGAACTTGCATTTACCGAGGCTATTTTGAAGAAGGATCCAAAGAATTATCACACTTGGCAACACAGACAATGGTGCATCAAAACTTTCAAGTGAGTAACAAACTGAAATCTGCCCAAAACATGCCTACAATTTTTGATACTCGAGTTTGCATCGTTGGAATCCAACAAAAAATATATTTTATTCGCGATTTTGATAATTAATGGGCTCGTTTCAATTTTTCTCGTAAATTCAGTTTTCCAATGGCAAAGAAGACTGTCCCATTATATCGTTGACAAATACTGTATGAAAATTTTGCGCTCTGCTATTAAAAATAATCAGTTTTTGTTGCGATGCGAACTTCACCATCGTCGATTTCATGAATTTCTTCAAATAAATATTTTGTGCTTTTTGCAGTCTGTTCGACAAGGAATTAGAGTACGTGGAAGGATTATTACTGGAAGATATCAGAAACAATTCGGCCTGGAACCAGCGTTATTTCGTTTTGAAAAACACTACGAAATTCGAGCAAGAAGTGGTAGATAAGGAAGTTGATTTCGCTTTAGCAAAAATCTCGATCGTCAAAGGGAACGAAAGTGCATGGAATTATTTGCGAGGGTATGAATTTTGCGCAATCACATTTTTTTTTTTCGTTCCTATTTTCTCACAGACACGAATTAATCATCGTGAGTTTTCTCCTCCAGGATTCTTATGCACGACACTCAAGGTGGTCTCGCGAAAAATGAAAAAGTGATGAAACGCTGCGAGGAGTTGTATTTGGGCGGTTGTCGCGTGAATCATCTGCTCGCCTGCATAATCGACATTTGTCGCGAAAGACACGATAGCGTGGAAAGCGGAAGTTTCTTTACGATTGAACACGCGCTCTCGGTGAGTAAAAAAAAAAACAAAACTCGCGGTCAGATTATTTACGCTAGTACACGGAAGAAAAATAATATCAAAAATTACTACAGCATCGTAGTTCCTATGTCGCTCCTCTAAGAGAATTTAGCAAAGCATAGGAATTTTTCATTAATATTCTATTGAAAATGTCGGAAACTTTGACATTTTTTGTCAAATTTTCAAGATTTTTCGTGAAATTTTTCAATTTTTCCGTCAAATTTTGACTCCCAAATTTCCACATTTTTTCCCAAATTTTAACATTTTTTTTCAAATTTTTACATTTTTTTCCGGAATTTTAACTTTTTTTGTCAAATTTCCACAATATTCGTCAAATTTTTACATTTTCGCTCAATTTCCAATCAAGGATTGCTATGTATTTGCTAAAATCTCTCAAAGCGGTAATTTTTAATATAATTTTCTCTCCGTATAGGCGCGATTTATAGGCGATTAAACAATCTTCCTCCTTTTCATCTTTTTAGCTTTGCAAAGAATTGTCGGACGAACACGACAAAATACGGAGAAGATACTGGGATTTTGTTACACAACAATTGAAAGAAAAGCTCGATGTTGATACATAATTTACTAAGGACGAGGATGTGTTATTTACTTAATATTCAGAAGAATAAATGTTTATAATAATATATGCTTTAGTCTTGATTCAATGATCAGCCCATATCCTCAAGGTCGCCGAAGTTTTTCCGCTCAGAAAAAAAAGGATTCTTGTTAAAGACATACATTTTATTTATCACATACAATGAAAATGGCAGTCCGTACATATTTACAATGAAAGTGGTTGAGGTTTTTGTTATTCTTGTTCTCGTACGTAGGATAAAACTCGTTTGATACAAAATTTATAAAGTTTCACTCATATAAAGTACAATAGGTTATCGTGCACAAAAAATTCGTTTCTCACTAGAGTAAGTATAGGATTTGTGATAAGATTTATTGGCTGGTAGACCTGTCTCATGAAACGGAAATCATCAAACAAGATTACGATCTTGGAAAGTTTTCATCGTTAAAAACCAACGAAAAATGATTATTTTTCATAGCAGGGGGCAAAATTTTCATACAGTATTCGTCGACGATATAATGGGACAGTCTCCTTTGCCATTGGAAAACTGAATTTACTAGAAAAATTGAAACGATCGAATTAATTATCAAAATAATGAATAAAAATATATTTTTCGTTGGATTCCAACGATGCAAACTCCAGTATCATACAAGATTCTCCGATGAGGGTTAATGGAAAGACTTTCTGAATGATCACTGTACCGAGAGATTAAAGGAGGAAACTTGCGATTGGCATTCTCACTAATTTTCCATTTAAATCTACGAATTTCTAAACATGTATCGAGTGATTTTTTCATTTCTCTCCCATTTGAGATGATACGATCGAATCTCTATACCGTTTCAAAGCGAACCTATAGCTGCGATGAAAAACGAAAACAAAAATTTTAATACCGTAGATTTTTCCTTTAATTCACATCTCTAAAAGAATATTCAGTTTCTGACACGCTATTTTTTCTTCCACTAGGCATTCGCGATACCACACAAATACGGATCTCCTTCGATTTCCATTTTTTTTTTTTTTTTTTTTTTTTTCAATCCAACGAACATTCTTTCTCTTTGTGAAAAACGTTTAGGATTTCTAGAGAAATATTTCATTCGACTCGAGTCCCCGTTACAAAATAGATGTACGCATTTTTCCTTCGTCCCCCGTTTCTCATCAGTTACAAGAGATAAATTTCATTTTCAAACCTTTAATCCTAACTTACGATCTACCAATGAGAACTTTTGACGATAAATTGAGTCACCGCGAATCTTACGATTCGATCAAACGTTGAAACCTTGTTCCCACCTTTTCTTCGCTATTTGTAAATTTAAAAAAAAACACACACAAAAAAAATTATAATTTGTGATTAATTAATAATTTAATCGTGAGGAGTAGTGGTCGTAGTTGCAGGCTCAAGAAAGAAAACTCACTGACAGCTAAAACCATAAAAGTCGAAAAACTGGTTGATTCGCAAAATATTGAAGTAGAAAATATGCAAAATCATCGCAGGAATTTCATTCGACGTACCGAAGAAAATTGTCAGTGTTGCAAATGGATGAAAAGTTTTTAAAATACTTTGTAATTCCATTTTAGATAAAAGATTTTTGAAATTTTTCGTCGAATGAAATTTTCGGATGAAAAATACACGGGATTCGTCGTTAAAATCTGTACAACCAAAGTTAATATTGTAATCCGTATTACCCATACAATGCATTTTTAGGGGAGTAAACATAAAAGCGTTGGATCTATGCAAGATGATGGAATTAATTTTAATTGGAACAATTATCAAGCTTCACTAACGAGGAATGTTTGTTTTTCTCGTTCGATATTTCCATCGCGATCGGGTAAAAATGTACCGTCTCGCTGTTACGAACAGTAAAAAAAAAGCGAGATCGCTATATGTTGTCCAATACTTGAAAAAATATTTTTCTCATTATACAAAACTGCTAGGATTACATATGGAGTGGCTGGGCGATGGGACTCAAGAGATATACGACGTTGAAGTTCGCAGCGTTGGAAAGCAACGAAACCTGATTATTTTTAATAGCAGAGCGCAAATTTTTCATGCAGTGTTTGTCAACGATATGATGGACAGTGTTCTTTGCCATTGGGAAAGTGAATTTACTAGAAAAATTGCAACGAATCCATTAATTATTAAAATCACGAAGAAAATTTTTTTTTTTCTGTTCATTTTTTATAACAGAGCGCAAAATTTTCATACAGTATTTGTCAACGATATGATGGGACAGTCTTCTTTGTCATTAGGAAACTGAATTTACTAGAAAAATCAGAACGATCGAATTAATTGTTAAAAAAAAAATGAAATATATATTTTTCGTTTTATTCTAACGATGCAAACTTCAGTATCGTAGAGATATGGAGAGGGGGGGGGCGAAAGGGCAGTTTTTTTCGTATAACGAAATAAATAACTTTGCCATTAAGATTTGCTGCTTTTTGTCTCTCGATAATGTTCCTCCTACTTTCTTTTCAACATTTCTTTCATTTTATTTGATTTTTGTTCTGCTTTTTTCTTTTTCTGCAATGAGGACTAACCTTATGCCTTAAGGACTTGCATATGTATATTGTCTTGACAGAATCCACATTATAACGCGGATTATAAATGTAGATATTTACGTTGTCTATACCGTTTAATCGATCGTTCATCGATGCAGCTAAACCTGCACGTTTTAAGCAACAACTTTACTCGTTTTTACTCGTTACTGTTCCTTCCTCAACTTGAAATCAATGAAAAAGGGTTTTTCCATGGAACTGTCGTTTTTTCATCAACTTATATAGTTATAACTCAACATTTGAGGATTATCTTTTTAAACTATCCCGCCGTGCTACGGACAGAAACGTGTCCATGTCATGGACACGTTTACTGTCCAGAAAATTACATAAAAAATTACGATGACATCACAGCTCCCTACTCTGAGAGATTTGAGCAACGACATAGTCATTTTTCATCTGAAATTTGACGAAAAATGTAAAAATGTGACGAAAGATTCGAAAAATGTGAAAATTATGAAAATTTGACGATGAATATAAAAGTTTTACGGAAAATGTGAAAATTTGAGAAAAAATGTAAAAACCTAACAAAAAATGTAAAAGCCTAACGAAAATGATCAAAATTTGACCAAAAATGTGAAAATTCGACAAAAAATTTAACGAAAAATGTCAGTTTCCGCTATTTTCAATAGAATATTCATGAAAAATTCCTACGTCTTTGCTGAAATCTTTCAGAGGGTCGACCACGATGCCACAGCATTCGTCAATATTATTTTCTCTCCCTGTACGACTTTAACGGATCGCGACCTCCTCGAGAATAATACGATAGATTTCGTATCGCAAGTGACCAGCTAGTTTAAAAAGACATTCCTTCAATGAAATATTAATCGTGCAGAAAAGTCAAGTCCGAAGAAAACAAGAAAAAAAATAGTTTGCGAAAAAAAAAATGGCGAAATGCCTCGAAATATTCGCGTACCAAGTCTCAATGCTGTTATTGACTGATAAAACTAAGCTTAATGAATATATGTACAGAGAATCAGGGCGGTTGTTTCCCTCGGTAAGGCAAAAATCTAAATACATCGGTTTACTATCTATTTATTGCGTATCTTCGTTATCATTTTATTCTCATTGTTCGATGATGCGACTGAACGATGTCAAAACGCGCACTTATGCACTCAATTATGTTTTTTTTTTTTTTTTTTTTTTTTTCACAAGGAACAATGATCGCGATGTTGAACTATGAATATTATTTTCAAGGCGGATGATACGTTATCATCTAATCATAACGATACTCGAATGTGGTTCTCGTTACATCAGAGCCCATTGACACTTTTTATATTAATGAATACGATGATTCCCGATGTTCGTTGTTGAGTCGTAAAGCTTTGTAACGCACGAAACAATTTCTCCACGGACGTACGAAACGACACATTTTTTAAATCCGCTCGGAGAGAATAGCGAAGCGATCGATTTTCAAATTAAAAAAGAAAAAACAAAACAAACAAAAATACAGTTCGTTCATCTTTTTGAGTCTCTTTACTTTTCCTCGCAAGTTTTTTAAGCGCTTGCAAAATTACCAACGACACGGTAAAGAAAAAATGAATATTTTAGCAAAAATAGTTTTTTTTTTTTCATAATTACGAAAAAGAGAATTTTATTCAATGAAATACTTTGATATCTTTGCGGCGGCGGCGACGACGTTCGGGAGAAGAGACTTGGATTTATAAATCGAGCAAATTTGGTCGTTGATAAAAATGTTTGTTTTTTTTTTTCGTGATTTTACAACTTACGAAGTCACTTTCCCTTTGTGGCTCGAATCGCGTTGCAAATGTCCACCCACGGATGACCGTAGGAACTGCAAATGCCACAAACACTTGTGGAACTCGAGGATGGTTGACTAGCTAAATGCCCGGGTGTACTCGGGGAGGACGAACCTTCTCTCTTGTATTTGCACGAGGCGGAAGACGAAAGATGTAAAAAGTCAGACGAAGTTGGCAATGAAGCGGGCGCCCGAATTTTATGCGATGCCGGTAACGTTGCGGAGTTGTACGATGAACTTAGCGACGGTATTATCGATGGTGAACGGTCGAGTGATGGCGATTTCGGGGCTAATATCGTTCGGGCGTTCGGTGATGATAGCCGCAAACACCGCAAAAGGTTGAGTCAATCATTGAGCAAACCCTGTGATACGTTGATTAGCTGTTCCTTTAGAATACGAAACGATGGTCGTACCTCGGGACTGTGTGCCCAACATTTCTTCATTACCTAATTTCAACCAATCACAATCACTCACATGTAAAAAAAATTGACGAAAATTGTGAAAAATTGACGGAAAATGTGAAAATTTCGTTACAAATGTGAAAATTTGTCGAAAAATGTGAAAATTTGGGTACAAATGTAAAAAATTTACTGCAATTGTGATAATCTGACGTTAAGGACGTTGTATGCAAAAGAGAATCGTGATGTCTAATAGCTCGCACAATTTTAAGAGGGTTCACCACGTAGAAGTCGAGATATTTATTTATAAAAATCACAATTTTCGGTAGATAAGAGCGTGTGTTAAAAGTTGCAATTTTCAACATTAAATATCTCGATTTCTAAATGGTGAAGCCCCTTAAAACTTTGCATACACTTTTATGTAACATCGAAGAAGCTTTATTCAGTTTTTCAAAAAAGTCGGTCGTAAAATTTTTTCAAAATTTTGTTTATTATATAACAATTACAGATTGCCTCGGACAATCTTGGATTTAGAGTATGTTGGTCTTTAGTCAATTTGTAACAACTTTTTTCAATGAACTTAAGCTCGCGAACCATTTTGTATGTAAGAAAAACTGAAAACAAAAATTTAGATTTGACCGTCGCCTTACAACGTCCTTAAATGTGAAAACTTGACGAAAAATGTGAAGTTTGATTATATATGAAATTTTTTTACTGGAATTGGGAAAATTTGACGATAAATGTGAAAATTTGATGAAAAATGTAAAAAGTTTGACGAGTTTCCATTACTTTCAATAGAATATGAATGAAAAATGACTATGTCTTTGCGAAAATCCTTAGAGATGTGATATGGTACCAGGGAACTACGATGTCATAGTAATTTTTGAAATTATTGTCTCTCCGCGTATGCATAATAATAGAACAAACCTCGTAAACTTCCTTGAAGCAAGCCTTGGGTCTCTCTAATATAATTCCTCGCTGCACGCGTTCGACGACCTCGGTATTCTTTAGGCGGCCATATGGCATTTTTCCACAAGTAAAAACCTCCCACATGAGAACGCCGTAAGCCCAAACGTCAGATTTAGAGCTGAATCGCGTGTAATTCAAAACCTCGGGTGGTGCCCATTTAATAGGGAATTTTGTTCCTCCGCTGCTCGTGTATTGATCATCGAGAACGTATCTGTAAATCAAACAGCGTGAGACCAAGAGACAAAGAGACAAATTTCGTCGATGCCTCCTCAAAGAACGTTTCAAAATTTGCCAAATTTTTACCTGGCCAGTCCAAAATCGGCAACTTTCACCACGTTTTCAGATCCCACTAGACAATTGCGAGCTGCGAGGTCCCTGTGGATGTAATTATGCCTCTCGAGATAGGCCATGCCTTTGCAAACCTTGAAGAACAAACAAAAAATTTCATTTTTTTTCATTTTGCTTCCTCATAGAGGAAGCTATGTGACGGTGAATTTTTTTTTTTTTTTTTCAGTTTTCAATGTCAATGTGCGAAAATGTCCCAAAACATCGAAAAATCATATCTAGAAAAAATGTCCGGATGTGTGTGTGTGTGTATGTTCTGGCACTGAAAAATTCAAACGTTGATAACTCGAGAACGGATTGAGCTACAGGGCTCCCGTTTTGCACAGATGTTGATCTATACAAGCTCTTCGTTCTCTGAGAATTTTGATTGGAATTGCTTGAAAAATACGAACGCTACGGCATTTTGAAATTTTCAAAAAAAGGGTGTCGACGTTCTAACTTCCGCAAATTTTAAGATTTATTACCATTTTTTTTTTTTTTTTTTATAAATAGAATATCATGATGGGAAGGTTGGTATTAAATTTGGAGAATATCGGTCGAACGGTTTAAATTTTATGATTTTTCGAATTTTACGAAAATCTGAGTTTTGTGAAAAATCGCCCAACCGCTATAATTTCTGCAACTTTTGTAAGATATTGTGTATAAGTCTGTACGTCCTCTTTACTTTCTAGAAAAATTGTCGAAATTATATAATTTAAATGCAAATACAAAAAAACGCTGCAAATTGAAATTTGCAAATTGTTTCCTCAAGATGCTCAAGATGCACGATGCTCAAAGCTTCCTCTATGTATAACATAGTTCCTCATAGAGGAAGATTTGAGCATCGTCCATCTTGAGCATCTTGAGGAAACAATTTGCAAATTACAATTTTTACAGTTTTTTTTTATTTTTTATTCGCTGCTCCGGTTCGAATTTCGATGAAAAAAATTGTGAGCCTTATTACCTGTATGCACATATCCAATAAGAGACCTACATTGGCGCCCAACGAGGCTTCGTGCCGGCGCAAATAGTTCAGCAGAGATCCGTGTCTCATGTATTCCGTGACTATGTATATCGGTCTGTCTTTGCTGCAGACTCCGTACAGTTGTACCAAATTTTGATGCTGAAGTTTGCTGCGCGAGGCAAAAATCAAAATATATTGAAAAAAAAAAAAAAAAAAATGGGCGTTAATGACAATTTTTCCATAGGCCGCGCACAACTTACGTCATGACTTTAGCTTCTTCGATGAAATCGTCCTCGGACATGGTTCCTTCTTTCATCATTTTCACCGCGACGTCGATCGAGCCTCTCCATTTGCCTCTCCGAACGACACCGAACTGACCGGATCCCAGTTCCTCCAAAAGATGCAATTCCGCCGGATCGATCTCCCATTTGTCTGCACATAATTGTTAATTAATCCAACGAGCTTAACTCTCCGCGGATCCTTTTCGTCCTGCCACTAATATCTCACGTATTTGGAGAGAAAGAAATATGAAAAAATTCTGGAATACTCTCCATTGACTCTATTTTGAGGTTCCATAGTTTTTGTAGTCGTTGCATTTTTTAATTTTCAAATAAAACGTTTTAAAAAACAAGATTTTCGAAAAAAAGTTGTGGCTCGGGTCAAAAAGACCCATATGATCCGCGGAGGGTTAATTACTGAATTGGAAAAATATAAAAATTCGAAAATAAATTCACACTGGATCGCCGTTTATATTTCACGTATTTGGGGAGAAAAAAATATGAAAAAATTCTGGAATACTCTCCATTGACTCTATTTTGAGGTTCCATAGTTTTTGTAGTCGTTGCATTTTTTTATTGTCAAATAAAACGTTTTAAAAAAACAAGATTTTCGAAAAAAAGTTGTCGCCCGGGTCAAAAAGACCCGTATGATCCACGGAGAGTTAATAAACGTCCAACCACATACAAAATCTCAAGGTTTGAATTCGTTTTCTCACTCACCATGACTGAGCCCGGCGGTCGGTGGTACAGGACGATCGCACGGACTAGTTTTGAGCCTGCTGGCAAGCCCGCCGCTATTGTGTCGATGATAATTCACGAGATCCGGAATGGAGCCGCAACAGTGTTTCTCCGAGAGATAAAACTCTCCCCTCGAATTTTGTTTGATGTGGTAATGCTTGACGTGAGGGTGCGGACTGTGTATTCGAAAGAATCGTAAAAAAAAGGAACCCACACAAATTAATTCAATAAATTTTTGCACTTTTGCCTCAACATTCCAACATTTGGGTCGCGTTCCTCTTAATTTTCAATCTTTTGAATAGAGAAAAAGCTGCGTATACAGTATATTGCGGTATTCAACCGTCTGTAACTATTTTATCATGAATAGAAAGTCTCGAGGCGGTGCGATGTTGTATGGAAAAACGAAGCCAGATCGTTATTAGTGTGTACTTACACTTTAGTGTATAGAGAAAGCGTGTAGAGTCCTTTGGTGGATGAATTTCGTACAACGAAACATCCCTCTTTGTCCTCCTGTTTCAGCAACGACTCGGCTCTTTGTCGAGACATATCACCGACGTACCATCTGAAAGGAAAAAAAATAGAAAAATGAAAAACCGAGATAGAGAAACGTCAGGTTGGAATAAAATTTTTTTTTTTTAATTCACTAGTGGCCAAAAGGAGGAGGAGGAGGAGCAGTAGCTTTGGAAATAAAAGGGGAGATTGGGATGAAAAGGTAGGAATTTAATGTGTAGTACTCACTCGTATTTTTGAAGACCCAAGAGTTCCTTTTCTTTCACGTAATTGCTTGGAATGTATCCAATCGATCTACAAACAAAAAATAACATTTTTATCATTTTCTTTTCGGCGTTCACCTTTTCAGTATTGAAAAAAAAATCGATCAAATACGAATGATACTAGAGTTTGCATCGTTGGCATTCAACGAAAAATATATTTTTTATTCGTGATTTTGATAATTAATGGGATCGTTTCAATTTTTCTAGTAAATTCAGGTTTCCAATGGCAAAGAAGACTGTCCCATTATATCGTTGACAAATACTGTATGAAAAATTTGCGCTCTGCTATAAAAAATCCAACAAAAAATATATTTTTTATTCGTGATTTTGATAATTAATGGGATCGTTTCTATTTTTCTAGTAAATTCAGGTTTCCAATGGCAAAGAAGACTGTCCCATTATATCGTTGACAAATACTGTATGAAAATTTTTCGCTCTGCTATAAAAAATCCAACAAAAAATATATTTTTTATTCGTGATTTTGATAATTAATGGAATCGTTTCAATTTTTCGAGTAAATTCAGTTTTCCAATGGCAAAGAAGACTGTCCCATTATATCGTTGACAAATACTGTATGAAAATTTTGCGCTCTGCTATAAAAAATAATCAGTTTTCGTTACATTCCAACGATGCGAACTTCAACATCGTAAATATACGATGCATGATAAGCTTTTTCGATTCGTTGAAGTGAGCTCATTAAAAAAATGCAATATTTTGGGAAATATGAAGAAAAAAAGGCTGGCACGGATCCTCTGTCCAATTAACGAGAGTTTAAAGCTCAACAAGGTCATGCGTACGTACTGCAGAGCGATGCACATGCGCCGGTGTATCGACAATTTATTCAGAAATGAAATTGAAAAGCGGAAGCTTGGAAATGAGCAATAGAAACAAAAATATTATAATGTCAAAAGAGTCTCGACCGATTATTCGAAGCATTTTCCCTTCACCTCAAAATTTCTTCTCTGTTTTTTCAACGAGAAAAAAAAAAGAGAAAAACTGTAAAATTAACGAAACAATGATTTCGAGTATCACTCGAGAATGGAGATCACTTAGTTGGAGAATCACTTGTCAGGGAAGCAATTGTCGTGGGATCAGCAGTCACGGATCCGAATAATAAATATCACTTACCCATGCTCATCTTTGACCTTCCACCAATGCTCTTGAGAATCGTCCAGTACTTCGTATTCAGCACCCTGAAAGCGATGCCAAATCATTATAAAATAAAATCGTAATAATACGAAAAATCCGTTCACGTGGTGTCCAAAAAATTCATAACGATTGGAATGTTACAAAATGAAGATTTTTTTTTCATTTGCCCTCAGTAGACACACATGGGTCTGGGGTACCCAGCCCATTGAGCGAATGGCGTGAATTTCTCGTTTTTCGTATCGATTACAATTAAATAAAAATAATAAAAACGAATTTTCTGAATTTTTTAAACGAGTTCAAGTAAAGTAAAAAAAGGGTAGGGCACCCCAGACCCATGTGTGTCTAGGAAGGTGCCTTATATAATTGCAGTGTCTACGGAGAGTTAGTGTATTATTTTAATTATTTACTTTTATGAAATATTTTCAGAAAATCGTTTTTTTTTCTTACCTTTTCAAGTGACAAGTCGCCACCCTCGATTGCTCGGAATGGATACAGAGCTACGACGACTTTTGTTCTCAACATAATTTTCTCCTGAAACATCAAATTCATTAATTTATTAATTTATTATTTTTGATTAATTTATTAATTCATTAATTCGCTAATTAATTCAGGGCATTAATTAATCGTAGTAAAAATTCTTTTCGGAATCACAATTTTGATTTTTTTGCAAGGTCATGCATAAAATTTTAAGGACTGCTCCCTAGTGCGAATGGAGGCCAAGGTTTTGCTCCAAAGTTCTCAGCATTGCAAAGTATATTTCAGCTTTTCCTTACTCGCGTTTCGATCTTTTTTCGCTATAGAAAAATGTTTAATTACAAAATTACAAAATACAAGAGAAGGGAAAAAAAATCATTCGTGAAACGACCATCGAGTTTCGATTCTCTCGTGTTACCAAAACAAACAAAAATAAACGAACAATATATAAAGTTGTTGAGGTTGAAAAAAAAATTTTCGTTCCATTTCCTGATCAAAATCCTGACAGATTTTTTTTTTTTCGGTTATTTAACGTTTATCAAGACTTTGGCTTTTACGGGCTCGGATTAATACCTTTGTTTTGGAGGACGGTGTTCCTGGCATGCCCCCCGGCATGATGGTTGACGAAGGGGTACCTGAAGCAATCGAACGAAAAAGTTTCCATAAATTACAATCGACGAATGCCTCAACAATAATTTTTTTTTTTTTATTTTGTAACGTTGGGGAAGAATAAGAGAATTGTAAAAATTTCGACGAAAATTGTAAAACTTTGACGGAAATTGTGAAAATTTTCCGAAAAATGTGAAAATTTGACAAAAAATGTAAAAATTCGACGAAAATTATGAAAATATGACGAAAAGTTCAAAAAAATTGACAAAAAATGTGAAAATTCGACGAAAAATGTAAAAATTTGGCGGAAAACGTAGTTTCCGTTATTTACAATAAAATATCAATTAAAAATTACACCATTTTTGCTAAAATCCTTAATAAGCGTGACATGGGATCAGGGAACAACGATGCCACAATAATTTTCAATATTATTTTTTCTCCGCTCAGAAAATCTATAAAAACATTAAAAAAAAAAAAAAAATCAGTTCCTCTATAGATGAACTTGGGAAACTCGGTCAGAGCAACGAACCAGATATAAAAAGGGATAACCGTGCTCATCGACTAACGTGGAATAATTGATAAACAATGAGCTCGCGACATCGTTCGGTTTTCAGGACAAAAGAGAGAAGAGAGAATCGATGACGAGAATGAGAAGGAAAAATAAAAGGAAGGTGAGGCAGAACCAATCTGTTGGAAAGGAAAACTCTAGAGTTGTATAGACCCAGTGAACAGTGCGAAAGAGGCTATTGTACAGGGAATAACCAAATGGTGAATTTTTATCCACCGCAGAGACTAGCTAATGAGATTGAGTGCCTGAGGGATTGTTCACTAGTGCAGAGTTTCCATTTCGTGATACCTGGAGCTGCGGAGGTTCGATATGACGTTGAACAAGGAAAGAATCTCTTGTCAGAGATTCTCGTAACCCACAACGAAGGGAGTTGCGGTGTAAAAACGAGAGGGACTCCAAAAAAAACTGACAATTTTAAAAATGTCACTTTGCCAAAAATTCTTCGTGCACGTTAATTCCGTTGGCGGTTCGATTTATTTGTTTCCCGAACGATAAGCGTCTTTGTGAGTAAACAAAAACGACGTCAGCTTGTCAGAAATTTTCAAGAGTCGACGAAGAGGTTTTGAAAAATGAAAAAGAGGAATCGGGGCTTATATAAAAAAAGAAACGTCAACCCTTGGGTTCTGGGAAGCTCAAAAAAGCAGCTTCTGGCATAGAATTTCGTTGAATAATTCACAGACAGCCTCCAAGCCAGCAAACTGCCTTAAAATCTGCTTCTGGCAGAACTTTGCACTGACAAATTAGATCGTGGACTGGTATTCGTGAAAATTATCATAATAATGAGAAGCGATAATTCGTGGGTGCACCTCGGTGGAGGGATTCGCTTCGGAAGATCGAGGATGACATCGCTCCTTCGGGTAGGCTCTCCGCGAGGCTGAATGCGAGGGCGTAACCCTATCAATCGCGGCAAAAAAAATATGGCCCTCCCTAGCCACACATGGGTCTGAGGGACCCTGAGGTTGTTTAGAGTCTTTGGAGTCGTGAAAAAAATCGGAAAAAATTTAGGAAAGGTATAAAAATTCTTTTTTATTGTTTTTTTTTTTTTTTTTCAATGGAAATCAATAAAACGAAAAATTCACTCAGAATGGGCACCCCAGACCCATGTGTGTCTACCAACGCTCAATCCCGCTGCTTGCGATTGTCACTAATTTGAAAAGTGTGAGCTGGGCGGGTGGGAGAGTGCGGTGAGTGCGAACTAACCTCGGCCCCGTGTGACACTGAACTCTCGAAGCTGCGGGGGAGCAGATACTATTCAAGGCTGCACCGGCACGGGGCACGCCAAAGACCTAGTACGAGAGTCAACGTGCTGCTCCAGCATCTCCGGTCAGGTGGGCCAATCCAAAAGTCCATTATTTTCTATCGATCGAAACTTCGATAAAGTTGGTTGCTCATTCATAAAGCAGGAAACTCGTGTGTACGCGAGAGGAGCAGGTTCTTTCGTATAAAAAAAAAAAAAAGAAAAAAACGCGGTGGTGAGTGTGGACGCACTCAAAAGGAGAGTTTTCGAGCGGAAATTGACTGGAGATTCGCCTCGTTTACTTTGTTTTTTTTTTTTTTTTTTTTTTTTTTTGGGGCTTCGCCTTTGGGCGATATTTAGGCTGCTGCTTGTGTGCGAGCGCGACGGTAGCAGTGGCCGAACTGTTTCCAGGTGCACGCGACAACGCCGGCACCGGAGGGTAAAGAAGTAGAGGCGGTGCCGCTGTGAGCAGAGCTTTTCTATGTGTGTGCTAATTTAGTGTGTTCTATGCGCTCGCGTTTATATGTATCTGGGGAACCAGTGAGTATACGTGTGCGCGCGTCCTTACGTGTGAAGCTGTGCGCACGAGCCAGCGCCCTCTATTTCAAGCAACTATTAGCCGTAAGCGTGAGCGAGCGAAAGGACGATACGTTGGGACTAGTCTCCACCCTGTCTAGACAAAATCAATGCGACCTCGGCTCCCCCTGCATTCTACGACGCCCCACTTCTTTGCTTTGCCCCTCCCTCTCCTTCACTTCCGGTTTCCGTCTTTTAATTTTCTTATCATTTTGTTTTATCCTGATTTTATTTATTTTCTGTTATTACTGAAGATTCCATCACATCGATAGAGTTGTTTATTTTATGTTATCGTATTTTTTTAAATATATTTTTGTTCCCGCGTATACGCTTGCGAGTTTTTACGATCCCTTCCCTTTATCCCCACTTATTCCCAACTACACTGTTTCTCAATTCCTGAGTTTCTTGAGTTCTCTCCAGAATGCTGCGCCCACAGCCACTTTTTCCTATTGCACTACTGTATCGCATTCGCACACGAGGACCAAGGGAAACTGTGGAAAACCTTGACCGATACAGATGGCTATATTTTCACTGAGTTTCGGTTGGTCATCACCATCAGAAAGTCAGCGTAAACTGCCGCGTCACTGCTCAGTTATTGATACGCCGGCCGGTACATGGCTAAGCGGTCACCCAACCAAGTACTGACCGCAGTCGATGCTGCTTAACTTGCGTGATCGCCGGAGACACGCACCGACCGTGTACCCATCGCTATCGGATTGTTCTATTCTATTTTATTCTATTTAATTTAATTTTATTTTATTTTATTTTAATTTTTTAAATTTAATTTTATTTTATTTTTATTATTTTTATTTTATTTTATTTTATTTCATTTTATTTTATTTTATTTTTATTTTTATTTTTTTAATTTTATTTTATTTTTTTTATTTTTTTTATGTTATTCTATTTTATTTTATTTTTTTTTTTATTTTTTTTTTAATTTATTTTATTTTATTTTATCTTATTTTTATTTATTTTATTTTATTTTATTCTTCTTGTTGCCTAATAGTTCGCAGACTATAGCGCAAATAATAAATCGATCAATTAATCTCTTTCTCTCTCTCTCTTTTTTCTACTTTCTTTAGGAATCATGCAGCCGCTGCGGCAGCAGCAGCAGCAGCTCCCCTTAGATCTCGCTAAACGTCCCCCCGAGTGCCAATTGCAACTGGAGCCCATCGCCAGACGGAGCAAATTCGCCTTTTCACCGAACACACTGTCAATACACAAGACGAGCCGCGATGATGATTTCGCAACTTTGAACATCTCGGCGAAAATTACGCGCGACCCGGGATACCAAAACAAGGCTGCGCGTGGAGGAAATCAAAAAGAGTTCATTTCCTGCCGATTTAAAATTATTTCTCGACGACGTTGAAGTTCGCTACGGAATGCAATGAAAAGTGATTTTTCTTTGCAGCAGGGCGCGAAATTTCGACGATTTAATGGGACAGTCTTCTTTGCCATTGGAAAACTAAATTTACTAGAAAAATTGAAACGATCCCATTAATTATCAAACTCACGAATAAAAAATATTTTTTATGTTGGATTTTTTATGGTAGATCGCAAAATTTTCATACAGTATTTGTCAACGATATAATGGGACAGTCTTCTTTGCCATTGGAAAACTGAATTTACTAGAAAAATTGAAAGGATCGAATTAATTATCGAAATCACGAATAAAAAATATATTTTTCGTTGGATTCCGATGCAAACACGAACTAACGATTTACGAAGAAGCTGGTCAAATTAGCCAGTTTATTATCGATATATTTTTCGAACTAATTGAAAATCCAACCGGCCGAAATCGCTTTGATTGAATCAATGGAAAGGATTATTGAAAGGCAAGAAGCAAGTATGCGGAGGAAGAGAGAGAGAGAGAGAGAGAGTGATGGATTGATTCACCGAATGATTTATTTATTCATGCCATGGTTAAACCTTGAGCCCGAGAAAAACGACAAACGCGCTCGTATAATATCCTTCCAGCAAAGAAACTGAATAACGGATTGATCATGCGTCGGTATTGAAGCGTTCCGATCACTAGAATCGTCCTAAATTTTTTCCAGAATCAATTCAACTTTCTCGAGCATTTTTCCAAGCTAAAACCTAAATTTCTACATAAAAATTTTTCAACAATTTTCACATTAATAATCCAACAAATAATAAGATTTGAGTCTGTATAGTGAAACGACAGTTGTGTACTTTTTACTATAAAAAGGAAAAAAGGAAATAAAATTTTGCGCTCTGCTATAAAAAATTTTTAAAAAATATTTTTTATTCGCAATTTTGATAATTAATGGAATCGTTTCAATTTTTCTACCAAAATTCCATTCCCCAATGACAAAGACTGTCCCATTACATCGTCGACGAATACTATCCAAAAATTAGGCGCTCTGTTACAAAAAAAAAAAAAAAATCCCCTTTCGTTGCATCCCAACGATCCAAACTTGAAAGTCTTCAAAAAACGATCGTTCAATTGTTCCAATTAAATCCTGCCCAAGAATTTCAAGCTCACTTCAATAAAAATTCCCTTTCGTTGCATTCCAACGATACAAACTTCAGCATCCTAAAAATACAGATATATAACGGGCGCCAAATACAAGAAATAAAAAGCTGCTGAAAAGAGTGAAAAGGTGAGATGAGTTTTGCAGTGTCATTTCCTGGTGTACATTATTTCCCTTTCAGCAAAGACAAAAAGCGACTAATTACTGTTCGGGGTCGAGAATATTTATATATACACACCCGTGTGTGTGTGAATGTTCCGCGGTAGTGAAGAACGAGAGGAAGAGGGGGAGGGGGGTACCCTAGATTTTGGTTGCCTTTAAGCCGATATTGTGGATGCTCCCTCGGCCATAAAATGGTGAGCACCATCGTTGGTGCTGGAAAAGCGTGTCTGTGGCCTCCGCATGACAAATTGGCAGCGCATCTCGTAAAGACATCTCTCACAAACATAGCTCGCGAGTAATTAGTGGGCGTCTGGACTGTACAAAGAAATATTTTCCACGGGTGATTGCGAGTGAAGCTCGACTTGTATATGCTCCGTTATTCACATCCGCGAATAGCACGTCCTCGCAATAATGAAACTCGCAGTAGCCTTCTTCTTTTTCTTCTTGACAAAGAAACTTTATTTTTCTCCATTTTTCATTAATTTCATTAAATTTATTAATTTCAAAAATTATTTGTAAAACTAAAAATCCGACCTAATGAAAATTTATATTTTCGCTGGACTCTCCGAATCGCGAAACTTTTTGGAAAAAAAAAAAAAAACAATTTAAATTTTTTAAAAATTGAAGAGAAAAAGAAGTAAAATTAAAAAAATCAAAATCCGTAATTTTGAAAAGACTTGCTTCACTGGAGTCTCCAAAAAATCGTAGACTTCTGTTTTATCCAAAAATTTGCTATGCCAAAATTTGCGAAACTTTCAGAGGAAAAAAAAATTTATTCGAAGAAAAATTTAATCAAATTTTTTTTTCAATAAAAATTATTATACAGACCATTTGTAAAACTAAAAATCCGACATAATAAAAAATTTTCTTTTCACTCTCCAAAAAGTCGCAGACGTTCGTTTATCCAAAAAATTTACGAAATTTTCCGAGAAAAAAAAAATTTTCAAGAAAAATTAAATTGAAATGTTTTTTTCCAATGAAAATAAAAATAAAAAAGAAATTTATTAATTTTACAAACTAATATTATTATACAGGCTATTTGTGAGACTAAAAATCCGACCCAATGAAAATTTCTATTTTCACTGAACCTTCCAAACGGTCGCAGACTTTTTTTTAATCCAAAAATTTGCCCTGAAAAAATTTGCTAAACTTTTCGAAAAAAAAATAAAAAATTTAATTAAAGAAAAATTAAATTGAATTCTGTTTTGCAATAAAAATAAAAATAACAAAGAAATGAAATTAAAAAAAAAGTACAACCGGAATTTGGAAAGGGCTTGCTGCACCAAGAACACAAAGCAACGAGACTGGCTGATGTAAAAAGCAGATTTTTTAACATTCTAACGATGCAAACTTGAATAAAGGATTCGGTGCATTGTTGATCTTGCAGTTTCCCTATCATTGTGCGGGGACACGTGGATGTGTATATAGAGGAATGTACACGGAAGCAGGCTCGCGAGCGAGCATGCTTACGGAATAATTTCCGTATTGCTGCCACACCTGAGCAGCAAGAAACACACAGATATATAAGAACAAGTTGCGATGAGGGTCGCTAGAATGGAAATAATAGCAACAACGCACGAACGCTTTAACGTTTGCCATTTATTTTCCGCATGGAACCTGGCGCTCTCCGTTCTTTTCCACAGATTCAAAAATAATATGATCCACTTGTGAATTGAGCACGAAGCGAAATTCTCGCATGTTTTAACAATTTAGGCGAATGCCACGAACTTTTTTTCATCGAAACTTTATAGTTTTCATTTCTACGATAATAAACGCGTTTGGAAAAACTTTGCAAGGTCACGTTCTTCGAATATTTATTAAGCTTAACCTGCTCTACGTGGATTTTTGCATTATTTAACTATGATGGAGGCTAATTAGCTCTTCGTGGGTCTTTTTGACCCGAGCGACAACTTTTTTTCGAAAATCTTGTTTTTTAAAACGTTTTATTTGAGAATTAAAAAATCCAACGAGGAAAACAACTATGAAACCTAAAAGTAGAATCAATGGAGAGTATTTCAAAATTTTTTTACATTTTTTTCTCTCCAAATACGTGAGATATTAGTGGCAAAAGAAAAAGACTCATATGATCCGGAGTGCCACAAAAAATCATGATCCGCGGAGGGTTAAATTCGTCGGGGTGGTGTTAAAAATAATAGCAGTTAAGAGGGAGTCTCGCCTCTTGAGCAGAATGCTCAGCATATACAATCCTGACCGAAAATGTCATCCAACCAAACGCCGCAGAGTTTCACAACGAATCACGAAAAATAAGAGACTCAATAAATTCACTAAATCGAATAAAAATCCAAAGAATTTTACTCTCCAAACAATTTGTCGTTAACTTTTATAATATTCCTCTACATTGCTCTCCAACTCAAAAAGACAAAACTACAAAGTTTATTAACCAATCCAAATCCATCAACCGCGAGCCATCTTGTCTATATATTTATTCAAATTTTCTCACTTCGATTTACTAGTTTACCCGACGAGTACGTTTTCTCTGAGCAACTTTCGAACGATTTTCTAAACGTCCCTCGGATTAATTCTTAAATAGGGTTGGATCCGAAATATTTTTACGACTTTCAATAAAAAAATATTGAAAAAACACAAACAATATGCCGAGAAGAAAGAAAAATCGTATTATGAAAACTTGAGAATCGACGAATCTCAAGTTTTCATAAAATCCATTTATTCCACAAATCGTTTCACGTCTCTGAGAATTCCATGCGAACAAAAATTCTTCCAAGAGCTGTACAGTGTTTATTAGACTTTCGATATATTTTTCACCGAAATCGGATCGAGAGGCTAATATTTATACTTCCGAAGTATTCTCGATTGGAAAATGAGAAAAATTGATTGGAATCGAATCGTTTCATACCTGCTGCGAGCTTTCGGGGTTCGAAGAAGAAAACGAGTGTCGAAATGAGAATTGTGTCTGTTTACAGTGTGGCTCGGAAAGTGTTGTTGAGGTTGAAGAACGATATATATAAAGCGGACAATTGGGCAATCGTGCGGGGAGAAAGAGATACAACAACGTATATAGTCGACAGCAGCAAAGAGTCAAGTAACGTAACCTTTTGAAAGTAAAGGCTGTGCCGCGTTTTGTAACACGAAATAAATCGACATGGAGATTCGTCTTGAAGCGTACACAATATAAATGCGACCTATCAACAAGTACATAACGAATGTGTTTTCATTTCGAGTGCGAACCTGCTATGAATGAACCTTGGGTCAATTTGACCCAAGGCGTTTTTCAGTTCGTTGTATTCCGATAAATATGCATTTTTTGTGTTTTTTTCGGAGAAAATTAAATGCCGAAATGTTCGTTGCCATTAAATGCCGAAGAATCGGTGACGAAAAATTGTTGGGGTCAAAAAGACCCAGTGTGTACTCGGGGGGTCAAAAAGATATAAAAATAGAAAAAACGTGAATGAATTTCGCTGTTTCTGCAATTAAATGCCAACCAATCGGCGCCGAAAAATTGTTGGGGTCAAAAAGACCCAGTGTGTACTCGAAGGGAATTTATTTTTCGGAGAAAATTAAATGTCAAAACGTTCGTTCCCATTAAATCCCAAATAATCAGTGACAGAAAATTGTTGGGGTCAAAAAGACCTAGTGTGTACTCGATGAGTCAACAAGTTATAAAAAGGGAAAAAACATGAACGAATTTTGGTTTTTCTGAAATCAAATACCGAAGAATCGGTGACGGAAAATTGTTCGGGTCAAAATGACCCAGTATAAACTCGAAGGGACAATCTATAGCCAATCTGAAAAGCACAAACATAATGGCGATTCAGTTGAAAGGACGTACCGGAAGTGTTGGCATGACTGTTACCAGCTCCGGTAGCCGAATGAACTGCGTTCGTAGCCGCCGTTGCCACCTGTTTCAATGCACTTATTACCATCATCTTGGCTGTTTGGCTATTATAATCCTCTCGAATCGTTCACTCGCGTTGTTAGATTCCTTGTTATTCATCCGCGCGAAATAACGTTTTTCTGTTTTATTTACAAGAATGCTTTTCATTCGTTCGTTAAAAAAATAAATCTGTCGTGTGTCTTGCACGTTTTGCAAAACGATTTCTTCTGGATAAATAATCGAGCGTCGCGTGTACTATTTTTCTTTCATTTACGAAAAAGTCAATTTCTTGGTGTATTTGACTCCCGAAAGGAGCCATACGAAAAAATAACTTTGCGGGAGACTCGCTCGGAGTGAGAGCTTCACCGTTATACTCGTGGCATATCGCTCTGGCGTCTGGTGTATTCGACATTCCGCCCCGCCCCCCTCTACCTCCTCCTCCTCCTCCTCCTGCTGCCCCCTCCTCAGCGCTACAGTATTTTTTCCCTTTGCCACTCTCTCGCCCTCTCGCATGCCGCTCCTCCAGCGCAACATCGCGGTAGAGCGATTCTAGCGTCCGAGGACGACGACTCCAACCAAAGCAGCACCTCCAAAGACCCAGAGAGATGGCGATATATTCACGACGACGAGCGAGCACGCTCTATACACGATCCAGAATACCAAGAATACTCGCTTCGCAAACCCCGCGCGCGCCTACGACCACCGCCACTACTTCGCGCTGCCCTGATGAGAATAAAGCCTCTCGAACCCCCCCCCCCCCTCCTCTCTTCCTTCACGCTCGCCCAAATGTATGCTGAATATTACAGTCGCGCCAAGCAGAGTATCACGTTCGGCAAACTTTTCTCTCTCCCGCCCCCGCGCGCTTCATTACCTTATAATATCCTGTCTCTTGTCCCCCACCCTTTCGCCTCGCCCTGACAAACTCTATATGTACATCTCCGAAGCTGCTACAAGAGTTTTCTCTCGCGTGCCGCTTCCAGGGATATACACGCGGGTGGAATTTTAACGTTGCATTTATATTGCGATAACCCTCGAGTGCGCCACTAAACCAAACACTCGAAGGTGCAATTTCATGCATTTTTTTAGCGCGTAGCCGTATCGCTTATCGCGCGCGAGGACAAAATCGTTTCCTCTTCTCGATGCGACACTTTTTCTTCCTGCCAATTGCCCGGATTTTGAAGCCTGAAATTTCATTTCTTCCGGTTCCAAAAAAACCTTACGAGCTTTTTGTTTTTTATCGGAAGACCGCCGCAATCGCGCGATTTAATTTGTTTAACGCACTGTTGCTCCAAGCACGCCAGAAAAACTGTTGCAAAGCTTTGTTTTCAAACTGAAAGAATGAAATAATCATTCGCATGAATCAAGATCGAAATTCGTCAAGAAATAATATGAAAATCGCAGCAGCGACGAGAGATTCGAGCGCACAAAAGAATCTTTCTCGTTTCGTACACAAACGTCGCTCTCTACCGGGTTTTAACGCGACTACAGCGCCACGCCGAAAATATCGTTGAGCGTGCGAACTTCGCAAGCAGTTTTTCGAGGTTCCCTTCAACATTTTTTACCGCGCGTAGTCCATGCCCAAAAAACACGGCCATGTCCGCCATCTTTGTAACTTGGTTCGGCATTGCATCTCGCAGCTAACGCGGCCGGTTGAAATTTATTTTGTTCAGAGCGTCACTCGTCAAACATAATCCAATAATAACGTACGAAATACGTGAATATCAATCGCTTTCAACCATGAGTACCGACAGCATCGAGAGACTGTACAAAAATTTCGGCATCCTCGCCGACGCCAAAGACAAACTTTCCGAGGTGAGCATACGGCTTGGTTATATTCGTAGCACCACGTTGAACGTAATAAAACGAAAAAAAAAGAAATAAAAGATCCGAAAAAATTCAAACGAATCGAGCATCTTTGGCGATCGTTTTCGCGTTCCTGTTTTTCGAAAATGGCGTTTCTCTACGAACTGTGCACTTTATCGACTTTCTCAAAATCTCCGCGAGCGGTTTACTTCATCCCCAAATTTGGGCACAAATATACGTTCGTAGAAATTTCGTCAAATTTTCTCCGCGAAATAAAATTAAGAACTCGATTTTGTCTTATCTATTTTTTGACATATTCGTGTTTTTGCAATTTTGACGCAGCATGAAAAAGAGTACTTGGAAATATTGACCGCCGTCAAAGGATCGCCCAAAGAGAAACGTCTGGCTTCTCAATTCATCGCCAGATTCTTTAAACACTTTCCTAAACTCGCGGATCAAGCTATCGACGCCCATTTGGATCTTTGCGAAGATGAAGACATGGCGGTAAGTCACGACATATGAAAAATATACTTTTTATTCGTTGTTTTGATAATTAAAGCGATCGTTTCAATATTTCTAGTGAATTCAGTTTTCCAATAGCAATGAAGACCGTCCCGTTATATCATTGCCAAGGACCGTTTGAAAATTTTGCGCTCCGCTATAAAAAATCAACAAAAAAAATATTTTTTATTCCTGATTTTGACACTTAATGGAATCGTTTCAATTTTTCGAGTAAATTCAGTTTTCCAATGGCAAAGAAGCCTGTCCCATTATATCGTTGCCAAATACTGTATGAAAATTTGGCGCTCTGCTATAAAAAATCAACAAAAAAAATATTTTTTATTCGTGATTTTGATAATTAATGGGATCGTTTCAATTTTTCTAATAAATTCAGTTTTCCAATGGAAAAGAAGACCGTCCCATTATATCGTTGCCAAATACTGTATGAAAATTTGGCGCTCTGCTATAAAAAATAATGACTTTTCATTACATTCCAACGACACGTACTTTGACATAGTAAAATTTGTTGTTTTATTATTCCTCAGTTTTTTAAGAAGCCTTGAAATATCGCTTTCCAAAAATAACAATAATATTAATACAAACTTCACCAATTGCGTAAACGACGAGTGTTTATCGAGTAACGAAGAATTTGTTTCTTGCAAACACAAAGATATTGATTTTTCTGGATATTTGCATAATTTCGCAAATTTCAAGAATGTTTTCATTCCCTTCCAATCATTTTCCGAGTCGTTGAATAAAAACTTGAGCAAACAAAGCTGGACCAGGATGAAATATCGCTGAAAACAATTTTTAACCCTTCGAATACACACTGGGTCGTTTTGACCCCAACAATTTTTCGTCACCGATTGCTTGGCATTTAATTGCAACGAATTTTTTGGCATTAAATTTCCGATTTCTTCAAAAAAGAAAAAAAAAAATTGCGCCATAAAATGTGGACAATTTACCACAAAAAACGTCTTTACAAAAAAAAAAACAGAAAATGCACATTTACCGGAATACAACGATTCGAAAAACGTCTCGGGTCAGATTGACCCAGTATAAATAATTGACTTTGCCAATTTTTTTGCTACAAAATAAATAATTGACTTTGCCAATTTTTTAATTTTCTACAGATAAGAAAACAAGCCATAAAAGATTTGCCGGCACTTTGCAAAGACAGCAAGGAGCACACTCCGAGAATTGCCGACATTTTGGCTCAGTTACTCCAAGCGCAAGATCCGACGGAGCTTGCCGTTGTTCATAACAGTATTATGTCGCTGATGAAGAGCGATCCAAAAGGTACGCGATGTCGATTCATCAATTGTTCCGAAGAATCCAACTTTTTGCGAATTGATTGAAATTTATTGAATTTTTCGTTTTGCAGGAGCGATAAGTGGATTCTTCAGTCAAATATTGAACGGTGACGACGGGACAAGAGAGCGTTGCATCAAATTCTTAGCCACTAAACTAAAAGCAATAGGACGCGACGTCATCAACAAAGAGCCCGAAGATCTCCTCATCGTCGAATGTAAAAAAGTGTTGCAGGACGTAACGGCCGATGAATTTCACAGTATAATGGACATTTTGGCCTGGACGAGGCTGGGATCGACAGTCAGCGGACAACAGGAACTCATCGACATTACTATCGAGCAGGCTGAATTATCCGTACCGTTCAAACACACCAATGTCGAACAATGGAACAGACTTGTTCAGTGTATCAAGCACGCCCTCCCTTTTTTCAGTGTGAGTCTAATAATTTAATAATTTAATAATTAATCATTAAAAACTAATAATTATAATTAATTATAATGATTAATTATCAATTTCTAACTTATTAATTAATTAATTATAATTATTAATAATTAAATAATTATAATTATTGATAATTAATTTCTAGGAATAATTGGTTATTAATTGACCATAATTATTAATTAATAATTAATTTTTTTAATAATTGAAAACACTTTTCCCATTAATGTTTTTTTTTTAATTTCAAAAACTATGACAATTTTTGAATGGATTTGGCGTTTGGATACTCAAAAAACATGGTTTCGTTGTCCTGGACAAATATTCAATAAAAATCTTGAGATCTGTTTAAGGAAAAATGGAATTTCCTTCTATTTTCGTTTCGAAAAACTAAATATTTCATATTCATATTTTTTTCCAGACTCAAACGGATTCGCAAAAATTCGTTTCCTACATATGCATTCAAGTGTTGCCGCACATATCGTTGATCACCGGAACCGAAGGCGTCGACGCTCAACTGGAACTCTTGAAACTACTCGCAGAACTCGCAGTCTTCTGCGGTCCGATCGATAAACCCGAAGAAAAAGTTCAGCAGCTCTATCAAACTTTGATCGTAAGTTTCTCCATACATTTTCCCAAAAAACTTTGAAATTTTTTCGTTTTCATTGTTTCTGATGGATTGAAACTTCGAGAATTATTCCATCAAGGAGATTATTTGATAAATTTCATAAATTCTATGAATTTCATAAATTTCATAATTTGATAAATTTTATGAACTTCATAAATTTGATAAATTTTTTAAAATTCATAAATTCCATAAACTTTATAATTTAATAAATTTCATAATTTGATAAATTGGCTAAATTAATTTCAGACTTACATGCCTCTTCCGCCGGACACCGACGTGACGGAAGTGCCGAAGCTCCAATTCAGTCACGTGGAATGTTTGATGTACGCTTTTCACAAATTGTGTAAACAAACGCCAGAATTTTTAACGAAGGATCCCGAGCAGCTGAAAGAGTTCAGACTAAGGTTACAATATTTTGCCCGCGGCATTCAAGGCTACATTAAAAAATTACGAGAGGCAATAAGTGGAAAAAGCGAAGAAGAATTGAAAACAGACGAAAATCAATTGAAAGTCGTTGCATTAAAAACAACCAACAACATAAATACTCTCATCAAAGATCTCTTCCATTCTCCACCGAGTTTCAAGAGCGTCATACATTTATCATGGAAAACGCCGACTATCGACAAGAAGGTACGCATTTAAAACGATTTTTCGGTCTTCGAGAAGATTTAAGAATTACAAAACCTTCTAGAACTTTTTTAAAAAATTTTAAAACGAAAATTCAAATTTCTGCATGACTTTTTGCAAAAAAATTCATTTTTTCCGATTTTGTTTTTTTTTTGTTTTACATTTTTTTCGATATTAAAAATTACACGACTGGAAAATGTTGAAACTACGAGGTCGAGTCTCATTATTTAATAATTTTTTTTAGCAGAATGAAAAAGTATCCGTTGGCCAAAAACGTCACACACCGATAACTTTTGGTATCGAGACGTCACCGAACAAACGCAGCAAAGACGCAGAAAACAAGGGTGGAAAACGAGAGATTTATACACCACCGAGTGGAAAATACAGCTCAAACATATCGTCAAATTACGGTAAGCGAACTGAATCATTTTTCTCGCGAAAAGGAACCAAATCACAAACAATTGTGCCTCGCAAATATTTTAACTAGAGTGAAAGAAAATTACATCAAAAATTACTGTGACGTCATAGTTCCCTTGTTCCATATCGTCCCTTCGAGAGATTCGAGCAAATTCAAAGTAATTTTTCTTCTGAAATTGGGCGAAAATGTGAAAATTTTACGAACAATGGAAAAATTTTACGAAAAATGTTAGAATTGGACAAGAAATGCAAAAATTTGATGAAAAATGTAAAAATCTGGAAATTCGACAGAGAATGTAAAAATATGAAAAAACAAAGGCAAAAATTTGATGAAGAATGTGAAAATTAAACGAAAAACGTGAAAATTAGACAAACAATGTTAGAATTCGAGGAAAACTGAAAATTGAACAAAAAATGTGAAAACGTGACGAAAAATGCAAAAATTTGAAATGATGATTTTTGATATTATTTTATCTCCATGTATACGTAATCGTCTCGATTAAAACGATCGTCGATTCCGCAGGAAACCGTGGGCGATTCCGTGGCAACAGAGCCGGCGGCAGAGGAGGATACAGGCCAAGGGGTCGTGGTAACTGGCGAAAAAGTTCGTATTAATTCGATGGGAAGGATAACCTGAAAAAAAAAAAAACACAAAAAGAAGCCGCGGAACGAGGCGCATCGTGCAGGAACTTGCAACAACTACAACAACAACAAAATTAACTAAAAAGTGACGTTCGAACGACAAACATTGTACGGAAAAGGGGAGAAACAAAAATGCTGAAGAAATCGGTCGTGTGCGAGATTTCATAAATGCATATTCGAAGGAAAACGACGTATAGATATTTCGTTGCCGAAACTGCAAATTGTGGCAAGTGGACAATTTTTCTACGACGCAAATCTTTATTTTTTCTTTTTTATTCAATTCGTTGCATAAAATCATTCAAACTCGTAACACTGAACTGAATACTGTGGAGCCAATGGCGACGAAGAAGAAGAAACAAAGTCGATTGTGGTTTTTTTAAACGAACCGAAAAAATCGCGACGACAACAAAAAAAAACGTATTTTTTATGCACAAATTTGTTTGCATAAGAATTCTGATTGGCAGGAAATCATAATTCCCAAACCTGCGAAAAGTCTTTGGCGAAAATTTCGAAATATGGCGATTAAAGTTTATAATTGAAACTGAAAATTTTTCCAACGACGATTGTCAACTCGAGGCGTCATTTTAAAAACTCGGAAAGTCTCTTTTACATCCTGCGATTTTCTGCATTTTCAAAGGAAAAAATTCAACGACGTACCAAAAAAAGGCTCGAGATTTAAATCACTCGCTCGGGCAGCTCTCGAGCTTTAAATGAAAAAAAAAAAAACGGAAACAACAGACACAAATTTCCATTTAAAAAAATCGCTCTCTTGCGTGTTTAAAAAATTTTACTCGCTCTTACGAACGATCCTGGATTTTTCGATCAAACTTTAATTTTTCGCGCGAGGAAATTGTCAGTTTTATCGCGAGAGAACTGCCACACTGGCCGAGCACTCTCTGAGTCACTTACTCAATGTTTGCCTTGCCCGAAACCGATCGAATCAGCGAGCAAGAGAAAAAAACGATAAATTTCCGACAATTTTGTTTACGACTTCGAAAAAAATGTTAAAATTAGGAGGATCCTGTTCGAATTCTAACCTTTCCTCGTAATTACCTCATCCCGATCTACACACGCAAACTCCTCATCAAAATTTCCCTATTTTTCCATTTTTTTTCTCTTTTTGTTGGCAGGAAACGGCGGCCGCAGTTCTCAATATTTTCACAAACGTCGCAGCAGTCTGTCTAATGCTCTAATCAAAGAAACAGTATAAAAATGGCTTTTCCACGATTAAAACGTCAGATTTTTTTATCGATTGAGGGAGAGACAATTATTTGAAAAATTACTATGACATAATTCCCTCGTTTCATTTTGTCTCTTTAAGAAATTTTAGCAGATAACAGTTGAGCAGATTTTAGCAATTTTTCATTTGAAATTGACCGAAAAATGTGAAAATTTGACGAAAAACGTTAAAGTTTCCGCTCTTTTCAATAAAATACGAATGAAAAGTTACTTGGTCCTTGCTAAAATCGTTTAGAGGGTCGACATGGGAACTACGATGCCATATTAATTTTTAATATTTCTTTCTCTCTATTACCGAAAATTTTCAATTTTTTCATTTATTTTCTTCGCAATTTCGCGCAAATTCCATATACCAATTTTTTTTCTCGTTCCCTTTATCCTCTAATTTGCTTTTGTCGAAAATTTGAACGAGCCCTTCGGAGAGTTTGTTAATTAATGTCGCTCGGAGATCCGAATGTTTTACATTTTTTGTTAATTGCTCGTTCGGAAATTCTGGATCGTGGTTACTGTTCGAAAGAGTGACGATTCGAGTATCAAAAAAAAAAAAAAACGTTGGATATCGTATTCGTTTGTGAACTTTTGTGAGAAAAGCCAAAGATCGTTTCTTTGATTACAACAAATGCAATTGTATTATTTCGTGTGCTGGAGAGATTTAGTCAAATTATGTTTTCACAGGTATCTTGGGGCCTGGGGATGGTGGTCGATCGATGGACGTGATTGCTGGAGAAGGAGAACGTCTTTGTAACGCATTTTTAATGTTACAGAAGCTGCTGGACGAATCGAGAGCCCGGAAGGAGCGAGTCGAGTGTTTTTCTCAAAAAAAAGGAGCGAATAATTTGTTTTATTTTCAGATGGCGATAAAAAATTGGCAGGATCGTGAATCACTTATTGATTTTTTTTTTGTTTTCTTTGAATTTTCATATTGCGTAGGTAGAGAGCCTGTGTCGTTAAAGGTGAGTTGATTTGAGCCTTTGGATTCTTGTCTCTGTATCTTCCCATCCTTCCTGTTAACATTCGTCTCTCGTGTACATTACGTTTAGTTCCCTCGAATATGTTTTCATGACTTTGATGAATAATAAAACGAATGAAGAGGAAAAAAAAACAAATTCTCGTTTATATACATTTATTCTCTTGCTAATAATTAATTATAATAATAACACCTTCGAGTACACACTGGGTCGAATTGACCCCGAAAATTTTTCGTCACCAATTGTTCGGCATTTACTGGCAACGAATTCCTTCGATTTTCGTTTTCGCCAAAAAAAAATAATTTACTGAAAAAATCGTCTCTACAAAAAAAAAACAAAAATTCATATTTACCGGAATATTACGATTTGAGCCTCGGGGCAGATTGTGACCCCCTAGGCACTCGAATCCATAATTATTAATTATCATTAAGATTTTGGGTGTAAAAAAAAATTGCTAAATGTTTAATCATCGCGATTCAAAATAGCCCATTGGTCATGGTCATTTCGTCGATTATTCGACACATGATTCTGTCGCTGGAGCTGCAGGGATCCGGATTCTGCAGCTCGGATCCTTGATTGTCCGTTGATTCTATGGATTCTGTGTTTATCGACAATTTGCAATCGAGATCGGAAGTGTCCGGCAACATTTGCAGAGCATGCTGCAATATTTCTTGCACTTTTTCCAAGTGCTTTTGAAATCTCAACGCCGTCTCCAGACGCTGCCTACGCTGCAGCTCCATCATCACCCTCAGCGTTTCTCTCGCTTGGTGCGGTCTGAACTCGTTTAGCAAATGATGGATGTGGATGAACAGCAGACTCAGATCTTCCACCTAAAAATCAACCCAAGTTTCCGTTTGAGATGAAAATTTGAAAAAAATCAACGCTCAACGACGAGGAAAAGAAAAAAGTTGAGAACGTCGATTCGGTTCTTGCTCGTTTTTTTCTTCAGTCGATCAACGAAATAGTTGACAACGTTGGGAGGCGACGAGAAATACTTTTTTGATGGATTATTTGTTTAGTTTTCAAAATCGTGACAATTTTTGTATCGATTTTGGATTTGGATCGTTTTATTGTGTTGGACAATTATTAATTAACAGAATTATTATTAAAATGTTAATATTGATTAATTATTTATGCAGCGGCTACAAAAAGTTTTTGAACACTTTTGATACAATTTTCTGTATGAAATGTGCAGATACTTTTGGTAACCGCTCTGTATAAATAATTAATTAATTAATTGATATTTATCGTTTAATAATGAATCTTCCAATTTATTATTGTCCTGGACAATAAAACGATCTTTCGACGATGCAAACTCAAAAAAAATTTTGGAATGTCTTTTAAAAAATAAAAAAAATTTCGTTGCATCCCAACGTCGTGGACGATTTTCCATATGAAATGTGCAAATATTTTTTTTGTAGCCACTGAATATTACATTTATTGTTAATTAATGACAATAATTCATTTTTTCATCAAATTAAATGAAATTTCTGAAAAATCTCGAGAAAAAACGGAATTTCGTTGCATTGCAACGATGCAAACGTCAACATCGTGATAATTACCTTTTCCGCTCTGCGAGGACTGTCCGGACATTGTACCAACAGGTCAATGAGATCCAAGAAGTTGACGAGCAGCGAATGATTGAGTTTTTTGAGCTCTCTTCTACGATCAAAGTGCTGAGGATACAATCTTTTGATGCCTTGAGCCTCCAACGGTCTTATGATCGTATCATCGGCGTTAAAAACATTGCCAAACATGGAATAAGTGTCGTGGATCGGAGGCGGAGGTCTGGGCGCTCGACCGCGTCGAACATTTTCGTCGGTGTACAAATTTATGTATTGCAGCGGTGGCAAGGGCAAAGAACTCACTTGAATCGCTTCCGCAGCCATTCTTGACGATTTTCGTCCTTTGAACTGTTCAGTTTATCGGTTTTTCTTTCGAATTACTCGTAAGATAGACTTTTCATTACAATTGTAGGTTATATCGCACTCGAGCCTTTTTTTTGCGTAAGAATTTGAGGTTAATCGACTGCACGAACTCTCAGAACCGACTAGACGTCTTGGACGCAGTTTTTTCTTCACTGTTTTAATGTTTTCGTCGCGTTCGTTGAAACAAAACACACGCGAACTTGTACCCCCAGCGTCCACAAAGGCCCGAAGACATCAAAACATACTACGCGATTTTATTCTCACTCACAGCACCGCATACCGCCTTCACCCTTTTTCCCGTTGCCTATCGTAAACGAATTTTTGCTACGTGGTACAGTTTTCTAGGAAATGCTCCATCTCCGAGTTGTTATTACGATGTTTATTAGCAGCTTCAGGAAACAAAGTTTCATCCGAATCTTTCGTTTACTGGCACCCTCTGATTGTGTATATATGCGATGACGAAATTTTGGGAGAAAAGGTAATGCGAATTTTTTATTTGCGCTGTCAATATATACGTTGCGATATTCCGGGGACGATAAAACAGTCTCTCGCCCTTTGCAGTGTGCAGTGAAAATAATAAAAAAAGGTAAAAATTTGATGAACAATGTGGAAATTTGACGAAAACTGTGAAAATTGGACGGAAAATGTGAAAATTTTACAAAAACTATGAAAATTTGACGAAAAATGAAAAAAAAAAACGAAATTTTGGGAGAAAAGATATGAATTTTATTTGCGCTGTCGATACATTGCGATGTTCCGGACGATAAAACAGTCGTTCGCATTTTGCAGTGTAAATAAGGCTTCACGGTTGTTTTTTGTCAAGCCCTAATTAATCCAGTTCATTAGCAGAAATTATTAATCTCGAGATTACGCGATTTCATGCACAATTGATCGATAATCTTGATAATTATTAAATATTCATCATTTGTTTACATCTCAATTGTTTATTAACAATATAAATTCACAACGACTGTCCGATTCAATAAAAATCGCAGATTTTCAAAAATTCCAATATATCATTTCCCGCATCGCTGTTTTTATAAAAGATTCACGATAAAAAAGCAAGGCGATTTCTTGCCATAGAAACTCGGCTTTACGCACTACCACATTGGGAAATCCAACATTTTGCACTTTTTTCAAGTGGCTCAAGTGGCTCCATGGACCAACACGCTTCTCGGTCGAAATCGGTCCACTTCGTAAGTTTACGATCGACCGTGCGCGCCTTACGAATCTATCTCGAAAGCGCCGGTACGTATCATATTCGTATAAACATTTTTCTTCGTGCTCAAGGGTAAAACTTAGTCCTCGTCAATTTTGTTCGAGCATTCTATTCCGACGAGTGACTCAAATCCTACACCAGCTCGAAAGACATTTATTGCTTTATTGAGCGAGTTACTAAAAATCCGCTAATTTTTCGTTTTGTTTCCAAGAATTTTTCATCTCTGCGCGACAATGTGCTATCGTGTTGTGTTACAAACGCGCGCGGTAATCTCGACTACAGTCGAGCACGTTCGCACGTGATCGTCCAGAAAAAGTTAAAAAAAATGAGACATCCTTTTTTCTTTTTCGATTCTTCGTAACATTGTTTTCAGTTTTTTATCAAATTTGACAAACTCTATGACAAATCCGCCAACGTCCAGCCACTTTTTCACGCCTTTACTAAATTCATTTATTTCGCTTCGACCTGGCGATCGCTTTCTTCTCCTTTGTGTTCGATTTTGTTAGTGTATCGCGCCCACTGCAACTCTCGCGGTGTGCGGTGCCTTTGTCCATATTAAGGGTCGCCCAAATCGCACGTCTCGTCATATCCAACGAAGAAAGAAGATCCGCGTGCTGAAGATATTCCCTCGATTATTAATCTGCGTACGTTCGAGCCTCAAACACGCTTATTATGCTTTTTTTACCTAATCTCGATCTTTCCGTCTTCTCGCACTGTCTCTGGATCGAGTTCAACAAACCCTGAACAGTGAGTTGTCGATAATTATTCCTAATTAACAAAGTTTGCATCAAATGCGTTTTCCCCCGTTTTCGTGCCGCTCTTCGCCATTTTTTGATACACTTCCGCCAAAATCCGGCTTTCTGTCTCGGAATCCTCGGAAACGTTTCTCGCATGCATTTTTTTCACCTTATTTCCAAAAATCCGATAACTCGGTCATTTCCTTTCAAGAAATTTTTAAAAAATTCAAAATATCAAACCGAATCCGCTTTCGTACTTCGTAACGACAGAAATTTTTTAAAATGATGAAATTTTGGAGAAACTTTTCTCGCGAAATCCTCGCTAACCCATTTTTTTCGAATTTTTTACTAAACAATCCGTAATCCTCGTTTTTCTTAAACGTACAATAATTTTTAAGCATTTTTGCCCATTTTTTTTTTGCTCCTTCCCACATTTTAAATCTCCTCAACGTTGAAATATTTTTCAAGCTAAACTTGAATTGCAAACTTGGGGGTTTGAAGAAAATGGGAGCCGACCTCAAATCCAAATAAATCCAAGGAACTTTCAGCAAAATTGAGGAAAATGGAAAAAAGCGCGATAACGAAGAGGCAAATCGAGCCGAACGGCGTTCACGACGTCATGGCGTTATCCAACGCTTCGACGATGCAAATGTTGGGAAACGGCGTTTTAAGTCGCTGCAAATTGCTGGCCGGATGCAAAGAAGCGCGCGTCGTTCTCGTAGATTTAAAATATAGCGATCGCTTGACGCAGCAGCAGCGTAGAGAATTGACGCCAAAACGACGTAAACCGTCGAGCGTCACGTCGCAACGGACGAAAAATTTATTAAAAGAAATTGCGAAAGAAGAATCGGTCGCTTGGATGGATGACTGGACAGATTCGTCCGTTGAATTGGACGAATGTTTTGAAACTAAAAAAAAAAACAAATCAAAACGAGGAAGAAGAACCCAATGGAGCCGAAGAAAAAATACCCCTCTGTCCAGAGTTTTCATCAAGCGCGAAAAAGACCTGGAAAACGAGAGCCCCGCACCCAAGGAAGAAAAGCCAAAGATGCACGAAGGGACAAAACGTGGTCGCGGAAGGCCCAGGAGGAAGGCAATTAGATTAGAAGATCCAGAAAAAGTTTCCGTCGTGGCCACGAGCGCTTCCAACTTTGCGGGGGCAAAGATCAAAGTCGAGGAAGACAGGCGATGCGATCTGCCGGACGGCTCAGTGAAGATAGAGAACGGAAAAGATTTGCGTCTGAACGTAATGAATCTGGAGGTCCAACGAAAAGGCAATTCAACGCGCGGTCAGGGAAGAGGCAAAAGGGCTCAAAAAATAAAAACTAGAAAAACAAGCGATACCAATAATTTGAAAAATCTATTTGCCACCTTTCGAGGCGACGAAGATTCCCAATGCGATGAAAATGAGGCGAAACAAAGTTCACGCGAAATCAAGCAAGAAATGCTGAGCCCTCCCACAGCTGCCCAAAAAGAATTCCTGGGGAACAACCAGCTTAACGTCGTTTCCGCGCAAATGAAAATCACCACCGAACCAGAAATCACCGCGATTCCCTTGAAACTGGAAATTTCGTCAACACCAAAACCAATCATCAAAATTTTCACTAACCACGAGTCTTATGATCGAACTATCGAGGAAGGTAAGCGATCCAACCATTTTATGCATAAACTGTAGACACTAAACTTTAAGATCGTTGGTTTGAGAATTACCGTTCAAAATTTAATCAAATTTGGTACAGTAGTAGATCACGATAAGAAAAAGATCTAGTCAAATTTTCAAGAAGCTACAGAGAACCAGAATAAAGATATTTGCATTGGTAATTTCGTACATTTAAGATCGAATCTTGTGAGAAATCAGAATTTTCATATTTCAAAATGAATTCTTACGAGAAATATGAGTGTTTAGTGTATTTTGCAATAAAAACTGTGATTTCTTATTGCAATTACCAATTTATTATTATCATATTTATTCAAATTCAATAATTTATTTATTATTCAAATTCAATTATTCATTTATCATACAAATTCAAATTCGATTATTTGATCATTATTGATTTATTATTTATTTTTTCATTTATTATTATCAATGTTTATTATTATTGTTATTATCATTATTATTGGCAATGCGAACATCTTTTTTCTGGTCCTCTGTGACCTCGTGAAAATTTGACTTCCCCTTTTTCTTCTCATAATCCACTGCTGTACCAAATTTCATTAAATTCTGAGCGATAATTCTAAAACCGACAGTATTGGCTTAAAAGTTGAACAATTTGAATTTAAATTGACTCTCGACGATTTGTTTTATAGTTGTCGCCGCAGGACGTAACCCGACACGTTTAGAAAACGGCGTCGAATTTCAGTCTGTAAAATTCATAAAAGTGACTCCGGAAAGGAGCGATAACTCGGGGGAAAAAAAGGCCATCGATCCTCTGATATTCAGTGGGAAAGAGCCGCATATTGTGGGGCCGGATGTGCTCAACGTGAGCATCGCTTCCTCGGGATCGACTCGTAGTGGCGAAAGCGGAAAACGCAAATTGCCAGAAATAATTCAAGACTCTGTTCTACCGAAAGGCACGATCGAGATTCCTTCATCGGTCAAGCCAAAGACTCCGTGCCGCAGCGAGAAGCGAAGAAAAATGAAACACAGCCATTCTGACATTTCGCAAAATTTAAAAAATAACGGAAAGTGCAATTTTTCGTTGACTAATAATTCGCAGAGCTTTCCGAACGGCGGGCCCACGAGCCTCAGCCAACCGCACCCTGGACAGCTGAATTTCTTGTACAAATCTTGCGAGGTCAAGTTGTCCAGAGAATTCACATTCCCGTCGTTGAGTCAACCGAGCATCGTGACGAATTTCAATGGCAAAGAGAAAACAAATTCCTACTGGGACGACGCGTTCAATAACAATCGATCCGCAGCTCCGATCAACGACAACGATCTCCCCAAGTCCAACGACGACCCTCGACCTTATTCCGACTCGAGACTGTGTTCTTCGCCCTTGTCGAACGTAACAGACGAGGCGAACGCGTTGGCCGATTTGTTGGCGAAACCGAGCGCAGTCGTGGACGATTCCTTCATCGATATTTTCTATGGCGATGAAAACTTGGAGGATCCCGAGCCCTTGGTACGTCAAAACGATCTGACGATATCGAGCGAACCAAAATGCCAAAAAAAAGTGAAACCGCTTGAAAAATTGACGTTGAAAAACTTGAACATATTCAATAATCGCGTTGAAACTCTCGCCGGACAATTAAAAACTAATTCGCAAAAGCTCCAAGTGGCAAATGGTCAAAGCTCAGGGCTGGGCAGCGGCGACTCGGAAAAATCACGCAAACGGAAGTACGAATCCACCACTAAATCCGGCAGCCAAAAAGACAAAGTTAATGGAAACGTAACGTTAGTTCGTAAACACTGGGAAAATCAAGGAAAATGGATTCTCGATACACCGGGCCCTTCGTCCATGGGTTTCGAAACTCATTCGTCTTTGTCGAACGAGCCCCGAGCCTCTGGAAAGCTCGACAAACCAATAATCCCGGATCCACCGTTAAAGAGAATTCGCGTAGAAACAGCAAATCGAAATTTTAACAATAACCTCGAAAAATCGGAAACGATCGACCATTTTCTACAGAAAAGTGATAAAAAAGCGATTATCACGAATTTACCGAGATTCGGTGAGTCTGCGGTGAACAAGGCGACTTCGGACTCGTCGTCGTCGTCCGGGAGCTCGTCCTCGAGTAGCGATTCGACTTTCTCCGGCGACGGAGGAAGCGGGTCGAATCCTCCAGGAGCCTCCGGTCCACGGACGATCGAGGAGGCTCTGGAAAAAGAAATAGCGATGATAAAAGGAAATTGTATGAAAGGTTTCAAAATTCCGCGCCTCTCGAAGAAAAACGAAGTTCCAATGTCGATCGAAGAAATAAACGATACGGAAGTGCCTCCGAAGAGCCAAGAGTTGCCGGCGATAGGCTCGGGAAGTCTATCCAAAAATATTAACCCCGTGACGATCGATTCCGAAGCTGAAATGTCATCGAAAAAAATAAATCGCCCAGTTACGAGCAAAAACGTTGAAACTGGCGCGGAAACGCCGGAAAATTGCGAAAACTCGATTATCGCGGGAATAGAATTAAATACAATCCAAACGAACGCAGTCGCAGGCGCAAACGGTGACCCGAATGATTCCGAACATTCGGCCGAAGAAGACCTCGAGGAATTATGCGATGCCGAGACTTTGGCTTGCAAGAACAATGCTGCTGGCAGTGTTGGGCAAATTGACGAAGAAGAAGAAGAAGACGACTGTATCTCTTTGGATACGGAGTCGCTGTGTCTGAGCGGGTGAGTTTACATCGAAATTCTTTTTTCCCTGACAAGCTTTTTGACCCTCCGAGTGCATACTGGGTCATTTTGACCCCGACAATTTTCCGTCCCCGATTCTTTGGCATTCAATTTTCGTTTTCGTCACAAAGTTAATTCAGGGCCAAAAATAATTTACTGGAAAAAAAAAATGCATATTTACGAGAATACATTTTTGTGCATAAATATTGCTTCGAGTACACACTGGGTCAATTTGACCCAAAAAATTTTTCATTACCGATTGTTCGGTATTTTATGGCAACGAATTTTTTGGCATTTAATTTTCGTTTTCGTCAAAAAATAAAATTCGGAGCCATTAAACACGAATTATTTACTACAAAAACCGTCTCAACAAAAGAAAAAAAGAAAAAACGCATATTTACCGGAATGAAACGATTTTAAAAACTCCCTGGGTCAGATTGACCCAATATGCACTCAGCATAAACAGACTGCAGCGAATCGTTGTTCGATTTGTGATTCTGGCAAGCGAAATCGCCATTTTTTTGTTGCACAGAAGTAGCAAAAAAAATGGTCCACCGGGTCCGTTTCCAGTTGAATCGATCGGTAGATATTGAATAATCTCATAATTATAGGATCGAAACTCCGCCACTGCACACTCTAGAAAAAAGTAGCAAACCTTCCGGTCGCCAAGAGCGTAGCCCGGTTGTTGCAGCGCCACCACCGCCGCCGCCACCGCCAACGATAGCTCCGGAGCCGTATGCGCGTATGAGATCGTCAAACATAGGAAAATTCGTAGCTGAAAATGTTCGAGAATGCGAGGAAAGTTTCGAGACCTTTAAAGACAATGTTGTTATTTCCGAAACTATGTTTAACGGTGTACCTACCGAGGTAGCCCTTAATTCCGTATCCCAGAAACAACTCGAGCCCCCGATCGTTCAACAAGATTTGAGAACGACCTTGAACAGTCGCACCATTTCTCGGGACATACCGGCACTCTTTCGTGGCCTATGCTACGCGTGGTTAAGGCTCGGCAATTGCAGAAACAGAATGACGTGTAGATTCTTCCATTCTGTAAGTATCCTCGTGAATTTCAATTTTTTCCGACAATGCAATTCAGTTTTTTGGGGATAAATTTGAACATAACGAATTGATCATCCAAATTGGCCATGAAATTTATTAAAAATCTTATTTACAAAGCATTAATAGCATTCACATCGAGATTCTTGCATTCCGTAAGAATCCTCGTGAATTTCAATTTTTTCCAGGCATAAATTAACTTTTTTGGGGATAAATATGAAAACGACGAATTCATTATCCAAATTGGCAATAAAATTTGTTCAAAATCTTATTTACAAAGCATTAACGTGTAGATTCTTACATTCCATAAGTATTTCGGCAAATTAAAAAATTTTCCAGCCATAAAATTAACTTTTTTAGGGATGAATCAGAAAATGATGAATGAGGCATCAAAATTGGCCGAAAAATCTGTTAAAAATCTTAATTACAAAGCATTTATAGCATTCACGTCGAGATTCTTGCATTCCGTAAGAATCCCCGTGAATTTTAATTTTTTCCAGGCATAAATTAACTTTTTTGGGGATAAATTTGAAAACGACGAATTCATCATCCAAATTGGCAATAAAATTTGTTAAAAATCTTATTTATAAAGCATTAACGTGTAGATTCTTGCATGTCGTAAGTGTCCAGGCAAATTGCATTTTTTTCCAGGCATAAAATTAACTTTCTCAGGGATAAATTAGAAAATGACGAATTAATCATCAAAATTGGCAGAAAAATTCGATAAAAATCTTATTTCTAATGTTTTAACATTTTATTTTATTTTTTCTACAATAGCGCGGATGGAAACTGAACAATATCCAACAGTACGATTTGAAAAACATCCAAGAGATCCTGACGTATTCGGCAACACATGGTTACAGTTATTTCATCGAGCTGGCACTCAATGACGCTATGACAAAGATGTCGACATTGCAAATCAAGAGTGTCTACCGTCAACTCCGCACCGCGTCAGTATTGACGATCCCGCACATAGAAAGTATCATCGACGCATTGCGAATTCGGCAATTAACATCGACCGACATACTCGGAGCCTTGACGGAATCCGTTGCTCCAGAAGACACGGAAACACGAAGTAAAATTCAATTAGCAATGTACAAAAAACTCGAGCCTGAAAATTGTTGGAATGTTTTGGCGAAATTGATCATTCAGATAAAAGCCCCGATTTCGATAATTCAGACTATTATGGAAGAGACCGTTCGCAAGAATTGCAGACAAGAGGCTCGTGCGATTTATGAAAAAGTTTTACAGCGAATGACTGTCGAAGAAGTCAAAGGAATTCCCCAAGATTTATGGGATTTATTCAAAAGACTGACGTTTCCCGCTGGATCGTGTACACCGATCGATCCGATATATCGCGTAGAGCCTACGCCGGATTTCGACGATGGCGGTGTCCGCCACAACATTTCTCCCGAGTCACCCAAACCCGAAAGAGTTGTCACGCCTATCGATGACTTATCCATCAAATCGCCGAGTATCGAACCACCGATCCCTCGGAAAATCAACCCCAATCATCCACGCCGTTCGACACTTTCGAGAACCAGTCAATCTCGGTCATCCTCCGACTTCGAGGATACATCGTACAGCCTCCAACCGATAGGTATGCTCTACAAAAATCTTTCCGATTATACTAATTCACACGGAGAGAAAATTATTTAAAAAAATTAATATCGCATCATAGTTCCCTGCTCCCATGTCGCCCCGCTTAAGAATTTTAACAAAGACATTTTTTATTGATATTCTATTGAAAATAGTGGAAACTCTGACATTTGTAGTCAAATTTTTACATTTTTCGTCAAATTTTCACATGAAAAAATTCCTGTTTTTGCTAAAATCTCTCAGGGGATTTTTTTCATTAATATTCTATTGAAAATAGCGGAAACTGACGTTTTCGTGAATTTTTTACATTTTTTGTCAAATTTTCACATTTTTCGACCAATTTCAGATGAAAAATGCCTGTTTTTGCTGAAATCTCTCAGGGGGACTTTTTCATTAATATTTGAAAATAGCGGAAACTTTGACATTTTTCGTCAAATTTTCACATTTTTCGCCCAATTTCCGATGAAAAATTCCTGTTTTTCTAAAATGTCTCAGAGGGACGATATGGTACAAGGAAACTATGATGTCATAGTATTTTAGGTATAATTTTCTCTCCGTGCACCGATCCAACTTGAATGATAAATTTGAAACTGATGCTTGCGATTGTTTTTTCGTTGGACCATTTTTCATACAAAATGAAAAATTTTTTAATCATACATTAGAAACCTGCTTCGGATTGAATCGAAAAATGATTGAAAAGTAAATTTGATTAAATTTGATTAAAAACTCGATTGATTTCTCGTTGAATTGAATAATATTTCTTACAATCGGAATTGTCCTCGATAGATAAATTGCCACCACCGAAATGTCCGTATCGAGATTACCTGTGGAAGTTTCATTGGGATTTGCAAGGAATGCAGGAGGGTCTGAAGCACAAGGATTACGCCCACGTGATAAGCATATTGAAACACTACGCGGCATACCCGAATCGATTGCCTCACATTCAGGGTTTCTACGACATTCTAATAAAAGAGATAACCTCAGCGAGACATCATTTGGATGAAATAATTCGGCTCACAGGTAGTAAGAATATTTTACAATATAGACCGGACTAAGAGTTACCGGAGATATTTAAAAAAAAATAAAACTTCGTATTGCCTTACGAATCGACAAACGAAAACGAAGAAACGAAGAAAAGTGTTTATTTGTTTTTCCATCGTGAAAGCGCGATCGATGGTTGAATTTTCGACAATTTTCTTATATTTACCGGGGGAAAAAAGCCAAAATGTCTTGCCAGAAGCCAATTTTCTTTGTTTTAAAAAGTCTCTTACATCCCTGATTATGTGATCAATCTTGAATTAAATAATCTTCTAATTAAACTTATATTTTGTAGTAGGGAAACCGGAAATGAATTTTTTTTACTACAAGTTAATCAAAAAAAAAAAAAAATAACACCCTGGGTGTCAGGGAGCAAAAGCAGCGATCCGAGAGTCTCATGCCCATAAAAATCCACCATGTTAAATAAACGATTTACTCTTTAGGTTTAAAATGCTCTTCGGCAAATGAATTTTTCCTCAAAACAGCTATTCACGCGCGTATTATGTGCTGGAGCAAGAAATAAATCTTGATTCATCGTCTTTAGTTTTAATCGCGATCGCGTACAAAGTTTTTTTTAGTTTTAAGCAAAAATAATGAGAAAGAAAATACACTCAGGAGTGAAGGACAATCGATTGTGTGTGCGTGTAGATATTATGCTGTAGATATTTGTATAATAATGTATCACCTTTATTACAATAAAAAGAACAAAATGTTTACACAAAACAAACAACCAAAAAAAAAAAATCAAAACCGTCTTGTTTCATTTTCCTTTCAGTCCAATCCGGATCGTCCGACCAATTACGTCTTTACGTCTACGACTTGGGAATTAACGTTGTTACCAAACTCGCCGACAGTGGAGCGTGGATTCACGCCTATGAATTACTTAAAACTTTTCAACTTTACGGATCTTACAATACCTGTGCGTTCACTCTTCTCGCTGCACAAATTTACATCGCCAATCGGCGACCCTCCAAGGCACTCGATTTGCTCGAAAGTAAGTCATCCATGGAAACCCTATCTGCATTTTTTTATCATCAATATCATCGAAATTCATGACAATTTGTAATCTGAATTATTCTTATCATATCGCGTGAATTGAAAAAAAAAAAAAAAAACAATTCGCGATTTTACGACGGATCAAAATATTTTTTGAATATTTCTCGTCAAATGGACGAAGTAACACGGTCATATGATTCTGAGGAAAAGCCAAAACCTGCGAATAATCTCGGGAGACGTTGGGATACAATTTCCAAGCAGTTGATATTTTTGAAAATAAAGTTTTCATAAGAAACTTTTACGTTCCTTAATCGTTAATCGATTTATTTGAAGTAATTTTTTTCAATATATTCGTGGCGGCGCTTTTTTTTATTTTAATTTTTATTCCATTTATTTAATAACAATTCTTCATTACAATTTTTTTTTTAAATTTATTCATTTTATTTTATTGCTATTGATTTTTTTTTATTGAGACGATAAACAGAGCGTTTAATAGTTGAATTTTCATTTTTTAGTTTTTTTTTAAATTTATTTATTTTATTATCATTTTTGTTTTTTTATCGCGACGATAAATGAAGCGTTTAATAGTTGAATTAAATTTTAATTAAAATTTTTTTTAGCTTTTTTAAGTTTATTTGTTTTATTTTATTATTATTTTAATTTTTTTTTTTTTTGAGACGATAAACAGAGCGTTTAACAGTTGAATTTGAAACATTGCAGAGAGTCGCTTAGTCTGTACCAACGGAAGAAAATGGAGACAGGTACAGTGCAAAGAAGACGAAGATTTGAGAGTTACGGTGTTGGATTTGTTGCTGTATTCTCTGTGTGACGGTTACGCGGACGACGCGCTCAGACTGTTGGATTTTATACTCCGCGATCAATGCAGCACATTCAAACCGATAAGTCAGCAATTTGGCGTGCAAAAATCTTAATAATACGTCGATTTCGTTTATATGTAGAACACAGAATCGAAAAATTGATCTTCTTTTTTAATATTCCAGATCTCATTCCTCATGTCGAGAGAATTGTTCGACTCATCCTCTTGGGAAAGCATAAAAATCTCGTAGTTGATATAGGGCGACTTATTCTTCAAGCTAAACTGTTTGTAGGACCCGAAACATTCAGAAGTCTCATCAATCACGTCTTTCACGATGATCGAGTATTGGCCAAACAATTGCATCGATATGCGACCTGGCTGGGGACTTATAATAGAGCGAAGGTACGACTCGAAATACACGGAGAGAAAATAATATTAAAAAAATACTATGGCATGAATATTTTGGTACCATGTCGTTCCTCTGAAGGATTTTAGCAAAGACGCAGTAATTTTTTATTCATATTCTATCGAAAATAGCGGAAACTTTGACGTTCTTCGTCAAATTTCCACATTTTTAGTCAAATTTCTACATTTTTCGTTAAATTTTCACATTTTTCGACAAATTTTTACAATTTTTGGAATTTTTTCAATTTTTTGCTAAATTTTTACACCTTTCGTCAAATTTTCACATTTTTCGTCAAATGTGTACATTTTTTGTCAAGTTTACACATTTTTCGTGAAATTTTTACGCTTTTTGATAAATTTTCTCATTTATCGTCCAATTCCAGATGAAAAATTGTTATGAATTTGTTAAAATCTCTCAGAGGGACGAAATGGTACCAGGAAACTGCGATGTCATCGTAATTTTTCATATAATTTCCTCTTCGCGTATAAAAATGATGTTACAGAAAAAAAAACGAGATATTTGATCGATTCCAACGAAAATTTGCAAATTTCATTTGACCAGATGTTCGAAGAAGCAAGATTCAATTTTTACACGTCAACTAGGATCGCTGCATCAAATTATTTGTGTTTTCACAGATAAATACCGCGTCGTGCGTCCATATGATTATCAACATCAACTGGACGGAGGAAGAGACTTTCCTCATGATTTCTTCCCTCATGGACGAACTCTCCATAAACATCGGGCACGCGATCGATCGGATCAAAGTTCGCCAACTCAACATTTTCCTTATTTTCGAGGTGAGACTTTTCCAAAATTTAGATTTCAACAATTTTTTTCATACCGAAAAATGTGTCCGTTGCGTTGATTTTCCTTTCAATCAACGTGTCGATGTTCCTCAAACCGAAAAATATAATTTCGTGAAAATTTGGATACAAAAATTTACAACTTACAAGATTTAACGAGGTCCAAATTTAAATTCTGAAAATTACGAATCGTGGACATTAACGTTTCAGGTAATACCTTCGGAAAAAGAGCTCAGCGCGGACGTTTCTTCGGACGGTTTGCTGTCGATCACTGTAATAAACAGACGGCGAGCCACAGTGAAGAGCGTTCTCGAACGTTTCGATCCAAAAATCAAAATGGTTCGAAGATATCAAGGTCGAATTTGTAAACTGCAGAGTCAGAGTGTAATTGCTTATTTGAAATCGGGGCACGTGACGCTCTAGTGGAGAAGCGAGCGGAGGGAGAACCGCGAAAATCCGTGCAAAGCGCGAATTTTTTTTTTACAAGTTTTTTTTTGACGAGAGCCCAATTTTTTTAAAAATATTTAGACAAACGCTACGCATTCCTTTATTTGTTTGACGCGTTGTCACGAACGCGACCAAATGCTTTTGTGATCATCGTGAATTTTTGCCTGTGTGGATTGGTACAAATATTTCTGCTTGATTTTTTTTTCTCTTCCTCGTTTCAGTGAAAACTTTTGTGTACACATTTTCTTAAAATTTGCCAAAAAATTAAACAAGAATTTACCCAATATTTTTTATACGAAGCCGATGAGCTTTTTTTGCTCGTCAAAACGTCATTTCCCTGCAAATGACCAACGAAAATAATTTTAGTTTTGGACAGCGATAAAAAATGCTAAAATACCGAGGAATCGAAATGAATCGATAAACTCGTTGAATTCTGGAAATTGACATAAAAATAATAACATTTATTAATAATTCTTTCCTTTTTTGTTTCAACATTTGGACGTACAACGAGATATCCACTGATTTTTAAATTCCATTCGTAATTTCGTTCCCTGTTATATATTATTTACATGTGACAATCGGGAGAATTTTTTTTAATCGAATTCGGGTATGTCGTCGAAGGAATAACCGGGCACTTTCCTGTACGCCATTAAAGCGACTCTGACGTGGTAAGCTCCTGGTATAAACATGACTGCACCCAGAATTATTATCGGCCACATTCGATCCGCGTACTGAAACCAACAAAAAAAAATCCCAATTTTATTTCGTTTCTTTTCTATTTTTTTTTTTAGTTCAATTCGCTCGTCGACTTTATATTTTTTTCCTTGTTTTTTTATTATTTTACCTTTGAGTCTATGTGGCCGCTGACTATGAGGCTGCCTATGATGAGCATGACGGTACCCCCTACGAATAGAAGCGCCGCCAATGCTATGGCTTTCCATGGTATTTTCACCGGCGGACTAACGAACTGCAATTAATAAATATAAATATTTATATCGGGATTATCGATGTTTCGGTTTTCCCCGAAAAATGTAATATTAGGAAACGGAACCGTCAATGCTTTAGAAAAAATGACGATCGTTCTAAACTAAAATGGTATGCAAATGTTTTAAATAATTGTATAGCTGATTTTGCTTTTTCCAAAACACTCGAGATCGACCGAAGCATGTTCATAGGATAATTGACGAATTTGGAAAAAATTCAACTTTGTAAATGAGCGAAAAATCCGAAAGTTTATACTTCATCGCAAATCGGCGCTAGCATTTGTTTCTTTTTTTTTTTAATGGAAATTAAACGTTTGGAAAGCGGTGCCGTTCGCGGGGAAGAAAAAGAGCGTTGAGTGGAGAGTTTTATCACGGAACTCGAGCATGGAACTTGAGTTTATTCCTTGATTTTCAAATGGAAGTGAATAAATAAAATAATAATTTATCTGATGCATATTGTTTTTCTCCACTGCAAAAAATGTCAATGACCATAATCGCAGCATGAGGATTTTTATATCTTCGAAGCAAATCCATGCGAATCTTCTGATATCTTTGTCACACGGCGTGAGGAAAATACTCAAGACTACATGGAGAGAAAATTATATAAAAAATTACGACTCGTACCGTATCGTTCCTCGGAGAGATTCTAGTAAATAGTAATATTTTATCTGAAATTGGGCAAAAGTGAAAATTTGACAAAAAATGTAAAAATTTGACGATGAATATAAAAATTGGCCAAAAAATGTGAAAATTTGACAATGAATATAAAATTTGGTCAAAAAATGTGAAAATTTGTTGATGAATATAAAAATTGGCCAAAAATGAGTTTTCGCTCTCTCTCTCTCTGAGAGATTTTAGTAAATAAATAGTAATTTTTTATCTGAAATTGGGCGAAAAATTCCAAGATTTAGCAAAAAATGTGAAAATTTGACGATAAATGTAAAAATTTGACGATGAATGTAAAAATTGGCTAAAAAATGTTAAAATTGGCCAAAAAATGAGTTTTCACTATTTTCAATAAAATATGAATGAAAAGTTACTATGCCTTTGCTAAAATCCTTCAGAGAAGCGACACGGTGCCAGAGAACAATGTTGACACTATAACTTTTCATATTATTTTCTCTCCCTGTATCTTTTCCTTTTGCAGTATCGATAAGCGTATACAGCGCATCAATCGACTAGAGTCAATGACATTTTAGTTTTTCACAAAACTTTATTGAGCTTGCTATATTTTAATTTTTATTCTGCACTATACAAAGCAGTAAATAGAGATAAAAGATTAAAATGAAACGAAATGAACCCTCCGTAGACACACGACACTTAGCGCACCTCCCTAGACACACATGGGTCTGGGGCGTCCTACCGTTTTTTCCTGTACTTGAACTAGTTAAAAAAATTTGAAAAAATTCAGGAAAATAGTTTTGGATCTATACAAAGAGAACCTGCACTCTGATGAATAAAAATTCTTTTTTCATCATTGTTATTTAATGTTAATCGATAAAACGAGAAATTCACGCCGTTAGTTGATCGAGCGACCCATGTGTGTCTACGAACGGTTAAACGAAAAAAGAATCTTTCCCGAAAGTGTGTTTTGTTTTCCAGCAAAAAATAAAAACATCGTTACGAGGCGACGCCTATTTTTTTTTTTTTTTTTCTTAACTATCGAAAATTCGAAATTCTGAGAGAATAATAAACTTACTTGAGAATCAACAAAACCATGATCAGTTTCGGTCAATTGAGTGTAATCCACGTTGTCGAATTGAGTTTCCCTATTGGCAGTTTTTCTTCTGGACATGCCGGGACTTGCACTTTTTATCTGAAAAAATGAATGTATTCAGTGACAGCTCCGCGTTTGAAAAACGAAAAAGAAAATTCGTTTAGAAGCGACCGGGATCCCTCGATTTTTGGCAAATGTTCAAAGGCGATCGGAGCAATTTTTATCAGCCCTACCTATGCAGCAAACACATGCGTTATAAATATATCGGTATCATCAATCGTCGCTGCGACGATTCATACGAAACGCGAAGCTTTTTCGCACGCGGGGTGTGCATATATTCAATATAAATAGAAAAGTGTCTTGCGCAGTTCGCATCGTGCTTGATAACGCTTGATAATCGTGCGAGTCGATATTTTCTTCGTCCATCTATATAATGCTAACGATGTTTACACGCATGACCTGATTCCAAACACAAACAAACATTCTACGGTGTTCAGTGTGCGTACACATGAGAAGCATGAGAAAAAAAAAAGATCGCGCACGACCGCGCTACTGTGTGCGTATACCTTGTTTCTCGAAACTCACACTCGCAAGAATGTGTTTTTATCAAAAAGTACAAAAGTACACGACAGTCTAATGTCATAGAGCGGGCAACCGCAGTAAAACGCACGATTGTCGCGACGCGCTATCGGTGCTTCGCGAACTACGATGCGAGTTTGTTTCTCCAGTGGCTCGATCGGTCAACGCAGAGATTCTATTAGAAATAAACGTGCTGCGAAACTCGATCGTGCAGCCTGGCGTTCGGGATTGACCTTTAGTTTGAATTTCGACGTGGTCCCGCCTCGGGGACTCCTGGAAATTCGTTGTTTCGAGGTCCTGACCCATTTTCCCGCACTCCAATTTTTCCGTCATTTATTTATTTATATCGGTTCGAGGGCGAAGCTCCTATAAGGGCATACTGGGTCAACCTGACCCGAGGCGTTTTTTAAATTGTTGTATTTCAGTAAATCTGCATTTTTTTGTTTTTTTTTTTGTTGAGACGTTTTTTTTGTAGTCAATTTTCCATATTTTATGACCCGAAATTTTTTTTTTTGACGAAAACGAAAATTAAATGCCGAAACGCTCGTAACAATTGGCGATGAAAAATTTTTGGGGTCAAATTGACCCAGTGTGTACTCGAAGGGATATTTATGCATAAATTTTATTTCTTGCCGAAAACGAAAATTAAATGCCAAAAGATTCGTTGCCATTTAATGCCGAACAATCGGCGATGATAAAATTTTTCGGGTCAAATTGACCCAGTGTGTACTCGAAGCGATATTTATGCATAAATTTTATTTTTTGCCGAAAACGAAAGTTAAATGCCAAAACATTCGTTGCCATTAAATGCTGAACAATCGGCGATGATGAAAATGTTTGGGTCAAATTGACCCAGTCTGTACTCGCAGCGATATTTATGCATAAAAATGTCTGAATGGCCTGTACGTGTGTGCCAAAACATCATTTTTTAATATGAACGTAAACAAATCTTCGGCATCGAAATTGCGACCGCGTAATGAACTCCACGTCACTGGATAATCACGGTGCGAGCTCCCAATGAGTCTAGCAGTGTATACGCGATTTACGACGAACGTGTAAAGCTCAAACCTTGTCATCGTATAATATAAGATATTCAATAAACCTATAACTTGAGTACACGTTCTAGCTCATGAAATCGTTCTCTTTAGAGTTAAAGTAAACGAGTCTATCGTATATAAAAAGGTCAAACGGTTATGTGCACGATGTTATAGATTCGCGTGACTATTCGCCCCGCCGCTGGTATAAATGCCCGCTCGTTATCCACGATTTGATCATTTTCTTATCTCGGATTATAAACAAGTTTTTCAAACTGTTGAAGGTTACAGCTTGTGTATTTCGATGAACTTGAAACTAGCAGCAGGTTGCGCTGCGAGAATGTCGCATCGATGTGACACGGCGGACACGCACGATGATTGATCGCTTCATACAATTAAAACGAAACAAAATCGAGCTTCTGGAAGTTTAAAAAGTCCTGAATAGCGAGAGCGATGTAAATATGTGAGAAAAACGAGGGAAATTTAATATTTATCGCAACAATAGTCCGCGCATCAATCGGCGCGCTCTCCTCTGCTCCCCCTGTCGCTGAATCCGGCGCCGCCACGGCGTAGCCTCGCCACAGCCAATCGACGCATTTCCCGCATAATTTCACACGCGCGGCGGGTGCCCCGAGCATTCTGAGGGCAACTTTGGTCTTTCGAATCCCATGCAAAACACAAAAGACGTGTAAATAAACGATTTTTTTCATTAAGAATCTTCTCCAGCTCCGCAATGACTTTCGATTTTAATTGGAGCACAAAACGTGCGGAGTTTCTTGCAGAAAATCAGGGCAACACGCCGCAGTGCTGGCATTGTGTGATTCGAATGAATAAAAAATATTGCGAGGTTCTTTCGAACGTATCCTGCAAAATCGTTGCGGACATTTTCTTCATCGCCCAGTAGTCTCCCAAGAAAAAAAAATTCGAAAAATCATAAAATTTGAACCGTTCAACCGATATTCCCCAAATTTAATACCAACCTTCCTATTATGATACTCTATTTATAAAAAAAAAAGATAATAACAAATCTTAAAATTTACGGAAGTTAGAACGTCGACACCCTTCTTTTGAAAATTTCAATATGCCGTAGAATTCGTATTTTTCTAGCAATTCCAACAAAATTCCCAGAGAACAAAGAACTTGTATAGATTAACAATTGTGCAAAACGGGAGCTCTGTAGCTCAAACCGTTCTCGAGTTATGAACGTTTGAATTTTACAGTGCCAGAACATACACACACACACACACACACACGTGCGGACATTTTTTCTAGATATGATTTATCGATGTTTTGGGACATTTTAAGCACATTGACATTGAAAACTGAAAAAAAAAAATGTTCACCGTCTCATAGGTTCCTCTATGAGGAAGCAAAATCGATTTTCCTCAAAGACTCATCGCTTCGTTATGCCTCACGATATTCCTACCGATATTTTCCAAGCGTTACGTCCAAAAAGATTGAAAGATTCGTGCAATGCAAAAAGTATTAAAAAAAGTAGATAACCCAACGCGTGTAGAAAAGGTGCATAGTTGTTTCGGCGCGTTGGGTTCGCTATGAGCGCGCTAGAGGGTGTTCGCCAGTAGAATTCGACTCCCGAGTCGAAAGAAGGGGAGGCAAAGGGGATATTTTTCGCATTATCGTGGGGGTTGTGTCCGCTGTCCGGGAATGGTGATATTGCGCGTCCCAAGGAGCAAGTGCGCGTGTGTGTATCACGGGGAGCAGCAGCACGACGTAGCGATTCTCTCGAGAGTGAGAAAAGGATGCGAATAAGAAAGGATGGGAATGCTAGGAGAGCGAGTGAGGGATGGAAACGCGTGCGCGCAGTCGCGGGAGGCTCGCGCGACTAGCGAACTCCGCCGAGCGTAGTGGTGGGGTGGTTGGTGGGGATGGGGGGGAGGCGTTGGATCGCGAGCGAGGGAAGTTTTGTGGCGCGGGGGTGCCAGTGCGGGTTCTGGGGGCAACGAGGGCGGGTGCCTCCGTAGAAACGAGCCCTTGGCGACAGCGGACGACACGAGTGAGCGACGTTTTATGTCACATCCGCACTCTGTCTCGTCGCGTGCTACGTTCAGTATACACAGAGTCGCGCGCGCGCGCGCGCCCACATACAGACACACAAACACATACACTGACAGGCGCGCGCGCACACACACACACAGACAGACACACTAACACGAAAAACAGACGAAACACACAATTACGTGCTCACACAGCCGCGCAAACCGTTCGGCCAGTCAAGACCAAATCTCTGTGTGACACACATATATATTTTTTTATCTCCTCGAATATGTCAGAGGGTAAGACGATTCAAAGAAACTCTATATTTGGAAGAAACACCTGTCCGCCAGGCTGAAACTTGCTACTTTCCCCTTATCCACCGCCTCCTCGGCCTCCCTCTCTCTCTCTCTTTCTCTCTTTCTCACCCCCCGAGCTTTCCTTCGCGCTGAAACAAACTGTACGAAAAACTAGTTACTACACTAATATTGTGCGGAGTCCTCGTACCGGGAAAGGCGATGACATATGCTCTAGCCACGTACGAAAAGGCTTGAGGCTACGGGCTACGTAAACATCGCTGCTCTCTCTGCACGGGGAAAGTCCTCCCTCGCGCTTTTTCTTTCCTCTATACGCGAAAGGACCAAAAGGCAGCACCGCGTACGGCGTTTCAGCGGATCTCTCCCACCGAGACCCCGTCAGGTAAATCAATATTTCCGATTTTCTAGTTTTCGGTTTATTCTCCTTAGTCGAGCACACGTAATCATCGAGTTTGAGCACGAGTTTTTTTCCCACTTCGTTCCGATGGCGTTTTCGAAAGGTTTTGTTTTGTTCCATTCTCTCTCTCTCTCTCTCTGCGTTGTTTCCGCATCGTCGAATCTTCGATCCACGTTTTCTGGCGATTTTTCTCGTCCTGAGAGTTAAGGAATCGTTAAATGTGAAAAAAAGTGATCGGAATACGAAACTTTGGGCAATTTTGACGAGTGTGTTTATATCCTCGGCCTGCGCATCCGTAGCGCACGCGTCGTAATTTTTACTGTTCTCACGATTTTTTATTCTTTTTCCTCTGCCCGACACCGACCAATTACGTTTTTTTTTTCGTTTCACTAAATTAAGCGACGTTGTTTTTTTTGTCTCTGTTTTTATGACAAAGATTTTCGTGTCAATGTTGAGCGGAAAACGAACTAATTTTGCTACGAACCCGGGCAACCGAGGCGGCCTGCAGAAATTTGTTCAGTAGCACGCGCACTTCGCGATAGAAAGCATTTCAAATGTTTACTCGGGCAAGTATATCGTTTCGAGATTTCGAGGAACGAGGAAACGCAAAGTGAAAACTTCGGGAATTTTTAATTTTTTTTTTTTAATACTTTTTAGATTTTTTCGAAATTTTCGAGAGCACGGTTTTTGGAGGTAAAAAAAATGTCGATGGAAATTGAAGAAAAAAAAAAAGATTTTTTTTTTCAGTTTTTAATCGATAACGAAATTTTTGAATAAGGCTCGGAAAAAAAGGAATTAATGGAACAAGAAAGAAAGGTTCGGAGGGCGAGCAATACGTTCGTGTTGTGTTGCATGTTTATCATTATTGAAACCCGATGCTTTTGAGTCTAAAGCCTCGACCCGATGTGTCGTGTCAGTGTCTTGATCCTTTGGATAGTGTATAACCAACCGAGTCTAGATATTAGAAACCCTATAGTTGGCTACTTTTGTGCTACTGCTGAGTTGGGGTCAATCGAATGTACATACACGCACGAGTTATCAATTTATACGGAGAGACAATATCTTATTTTGTTCCGTGGTGAATTCATTTCGAGTGATGTTTCAAACGGGGGATTTCGATCGATTTTGTGTTGAATTTCGCATTGTTGGAAAGCAACGAAAACTGATTATTTTTTATAGCAAAGGGCTAAATTTTGATACGGTCATTGCGACGATCTTCTTTGCTATTGGGAAGCTTAATTTACTAGAAAAAATGCGACGATCTCATTAATTATCAAAATCAGGAATAAAAAATATATTTTTTGTTGGATTTTTTATAACAGAATGGAAAATTTTTATACAGTATTTGTCAACGATATAATGGGACAGTATTCTTTGCCATTGGAAAACTGAATTTACTAGAAAAATTGAAACGATCGCATTTATTATCAAAATTACGAATAAAAAATTTATTTTTTGTTGGATTTTTTATAGCAGAGCGCCAAATTTTCATGCAGTATTCGTCAATGATATAATGGAATTTTTTGCCATTGGAAAACTTAATTTACTAGAAAAACTGAAACGATCGCATTAATTATCAAAATAATGAATAAAAAATGTATTTTTTATTGAATTTTTGATAGCAGAGCACTAAATTTTGATACGGTATTTGTCAACGATGTAATGGGACAGTATTCTTTGTCATTGGAAAACTGAATTTACTAGAAAAATTGGAACGATCGCATTAATTATCAAAATAATGAATAAAAATTTATTTTTCGTTGGGTTCCAACGATGCAAACTTCGCAATCATGCTCTTTGGAGCCTAAAATTATTTCTTCGATTGTGCTATGAGTATTTACAACTAATTGGCTCGAATATCAAGCAAAGTCTCGTTGATCGTTGCGTGGTTTTTTTGAAACCTCGTTCGATCGAATTCAATAATTGCCAATGGTCGAATATAATCGGCGTTGTAATTAGTTTCAGTATGGAGTGCCCCGAGGCAGTAGAACGGGGCCGGAACTTCCGATTACTGGCTGATGAAGAACTCCCTGAATGTTGCAACATCCTCACCGGGTACTTGCCAGAATCCCTCAAGGTGAGTAAACTCCTCTAAACCCTTCGTAGATTATCAAACGAAAAATAAAAACTATTTTTCTAACCGATTTCACATAAGACGAGATATTATATCAATTCCAAAATACTGTCTTCGGGAGGTTTAGACTTTAACACGCACACGGAGAGAAAATAATATAAAAAATATATCACATCATAGTTCCCTGGTCCCATGTCGCTCCTCTAAAGAATTTTAGCAAAGACATAGTCATTCTTTATTCATATTCTATTGAAAATAGCGGAAACTGACATTTTTCTTGAAATTTTCTGATTCTTTTTCATTTTCCGTCAAATTTTAATATTTTTCCACAAATTTCAACATTTCTCGTCGATTTTCACATTATTCGTCAAATTGTTACATTTTTTTCCCAAATTTTTACCTTTTTCACCAAATTTTTCGTTTTTTTTTTTTGTAAAATTTTCACATTTTACGTTTTTGTTTGTCAAATTTTTACGCTTTTCGTGAAATTTTTATATTTTTCGTCAAATTTTCACATTTGTCGTCAAATTTTTACATTTTTCGTCAAATTTTCACATTTTTCGGACAATCTCAGATGAAAAATGATTATGTATTCGCCAAAATTTCTCAAAGGGACGATGTCAAACCAGCAAACTATGATGTCATAGTAATTTTTGATATAATTTAGTCTCCGTGTAGTCGGTACCGCAGGAACGCGTATTAGCAGAGCAGGAGGCATGAACTTGAAGAGAAACGCATGCAGTCAAAAGTTGCGTCGCAGATTCCAAGTCTCGGGTCTAGTGCACGAAGCTCAATTCCGCAATCGTGCTTGTCGAATGACCCTGAACTCAGGACAGCATATTGCAGTTGCTAAAGGGTCACGGTCAAGGTCACGAGTTTAACATAAACGAAAGTGCATTTTGACACGCAAACTTTTGGATTAAATGCTCACTGCTGAGCTTATAGACTTTTTTTTGACACTGACGAGATCGTAGACATTGTTTTATTCGGAACTCACGCCATCAGATTCGTCCTTTTCGGTCTCGTGGCATTTTTACTAAATCGTCGAATCGTGCCTTCGAAAATAATATCAAGTTTTTAGATAAATTGACGTTATCAAGTCTTGCCCTCATTTCTATTCATTCGGGAATCCGACCACCGCATTGAGACTCTGGGTCCATTTGACCCGGAGCGTCAAACTTTGGAGAGTGAAAAATAATTGAAAAATGGAAAAAAAGAAGAAAACAAAAATGCTGCAATGTATTTTCAACCCTTGTGTGGAAGACCATGCCGATTGGTTTCGAGTCATGTGATTTTTAATATAAAAAAAAAAATGCGGAAAAAATAAAGTTTTTTTTATAAAAAGTCATGCAGAAATTTGAATTTTTAATTTTTCAAGAAAAAAAAATATCACAATGTATTTTCAACCCTCGTGTGTAAATCCATGCCGATTATTTTCAAGTCACGCAATTTTTAATATAAAAAACAAAATTTCGGAAAAAATGAAGTTTTTTTTATAAAAAGTCATGCAGAAATTTGAATTTTTAATTTTTCAAGAAAAAAAAATATCACAATGTATTTTTAACCCTCGTGTGTAAATCCATGCCGATTATTTTCAAATCGTGTAATTTTTAATATTGAAACGAAAAAAAATGAAATTTTTTTTACAAAATGTCATGCAGAATTTTAAATTTTCAATTTTTGAAGAAAAAAAAAATACTCTGGAAGGTATCGCAGGGCGAAAAACGGGTCGGGTTGATTCAACCCTCGATGACTGTTAAGGGTTAACTTAGTATTTTGAAAATCGTTGTTTATATGCGACGAGGAGAAAAAAAAATTGTTTGATTCGTCATTTTATTTAGAAAGTGGATAAACCACGTATGTGTCGAGACAGAGAGTCTCGAATTGGATCGACGGTAGCACCAGCAGGGTATGTGGGTGATGAGGTATATCCGCGTAAATCAGCGGGTATATAGCTGCGAGTACGGCCCGTGTAGAAAACCGAATTGCACTAGGGAGAGTCAAGGGGGGGTCAAGGTCGCACGTGCGCGAACTCGCGACTAGTCGTTTGCGCGAATCGCCGCAGTGGCCGACCTCGACATTCTCATCTCCGAGAGTCCTTTTCACTTTTTCATTTCATTTCGTTTCAACACCATGCCAGCAGGCCACACCATTCTCTATCGACAAGGCAGTTTCTCCAAAGTAACGCCGAATAATATCGCTCGCAATTAAATTACGATTTTTTTTTTTTTCTACCAACAACTTACCCAAGCGAACGGAGACTTTTTCTCAATATGACTCACACGGATTTGGCTCCTCGTTGTACCGATATCAATATCTTTTCAGCTTCTGCTGGGAGAACGTATGGACACGGAGAGAAAATTATAACAAAAATTACTATGACATCATAGTTTCCTGGTAGCATATCGTCCTCTGAGAGATTTTAGCAAAAATAGTCATTTTTCAACTAAAATCTGACGAAAAAATTTGAAAATTCGACAAAAAATCTAAGTTTGAAGAAAAATGTGAAAATTTAGCAAAAAATGTGAAAATTTGACAAAAAATGGAAAAATTTCAAAATTTAGCAAAAAACGTGAAAATTTGACAAAAAAAAATAAAAATTTTATGAAAAATGTAGAAATTTGACGAAAAATGTGAAGATTTGACATTGAATAGGAAAATTTGAGAAAAAATGTGAAATTTTTGCAAAAAACGTAAAAATGTGACAGAAATGCAAAAATTTGATAAAAAAAAGTAAAAATTTGACGAAAAGTCTTTGAATATAACGAAAAATGTGAAAATTTGATGAAAAATGCAGAGAAATTTGACGAACAGTGTAGAAATTTAACGAAAAATGTCAAAGTTCCCGCTATTTGCAATAGCATATAAATGAAAAATTACCATGTATTTGCTAAGATTCTTCATAGAAACGACCTGGTACCAGGGACCTACGATCCCATAGTAATTTTTCATATTATTTTCTCTCCCTGTAGGAATCGTAATGAAAAACCCGACAGTGTTGACCTTTGTCAAAGTCTTAGTAGAAAATAGCGTTGTAAAACAACTTTGTTCATCCTAATTAATTCCCTTCCTCGTTTCGTATGATAATTACAAATTATTTTCCCTTGGAAAAATTTAAAAAAAATCTGTGAAGTGTATAAAAAGTTGTAAGTATAAATTGTTGGTTTTCGTCGTTGTTGCAGTTTCAGCAAACTGTCCTGACCTACATGCGAGATAAAGTTTGGGAGTTTTCCTTTTACGTGGCTGACGGCTGGCCGGAAGTCCCGATCTGCCTTCATTTTCCAGGAATGACGCTCTCCGTAAGTATAAAAATCGATAATTACTCAGCCCCAAGAATTATTCATCCAATGGCGAAAAAAATTAATTAAATAATTTTTCGTCCATGCTCAACGAACAGCCGCACGGTTTACAGTACGAAAGCTTCGGCGTCTTCTGTCCTGGGGATCGTTTGGATCTGTTGCAACTGCTGCGCGACGAAGACATTCTGATAGATTGGAGCAAGCCACTGTACATAAATTTCGTTCATTGCGACATCGCGAATGAGCTCGTCAAGCTATACGAAGGAAGGGGAAACGTCGAGCAGGTACTCGGGGACGTTTGGGCGTGTGAGGAGCCGGAAAAGACGATACAAGTTGAAGAGGATTCGAGCGAAGGTGGTGGGGAGTCGGACATTCAAGTCGCGCCATTGAAGGCCGAACATGCCGAAGGAATTCACGAATTGTATCCCGCGAACGACATGGAATGTCACGAACTCTTTCTCCGTTTGATTAGGAGTCTACCGGCTGCTGGAGTTTTTGCCGATGGCAGGCTGGCCGCGTGGATGATACAATCGTATTACGGTGCCATGTTTTCGATGCAAACCAAACCGGAGTACCGGAGAAAGGGTTATGGTACGCGATTAGCAAGGTGAGTGGCTTAATCCTTGACAGTAATCGGGGGTTGAATCGACCCCAGACCTTTTTCGACCTGCTATACGATCCAGAACTTTTTTTTCTTTTATTAAATGGAAAATTTAAATGTCTGCATGACTTTTTGCAAAAAAAAGTCATTATTTCCGATTTTTTTGTTTTTTACTTAAAAAATTATACGCCGCGCGTAAATAATCGACATGGTTTCACACCCGAGGGTTGAAAATGTATTGTGGCATTTTTTTTTAATTGAAAATTCACATTTCTGCATGAATTTTCGTAAAAAAAAGTCATTTTTTCGGGATTTTTTTTTTCGTCATGTTTCTTTTTATAATAAAAATTACACGAATTGAAAATAAGCGGCGTGGGTCTACGTACAACGGTCAAAAATGTATTGCGGTATTTTTTTTTCAATTTTTAAAATGAAAATTCAAATTTCTGCACGACTTTTTGTAAAAAAAAGTCATTTTTCCCCGATTTCTCTGATCGATATTTTTTTTTTTATATTAAAAATGACACGACTCGAAAATAATCGGCATGAACTTACACACAAGGGTTGAAAAAATCTTGCAGGATTTTTGTTTTCTTGTTTGTTTCAATTTTTTAATTATTTATCATTCTCCAAAGTGAGTGGGGTTGATTACAGCCCCAATGACTGTTGCTTAACAATCCGGAGGTGTGAGTTATAAACGTCAGGATCCTTGCATCCGACGATCTATATAATGCGAGTCCAAATATGTACGTTTTTTCGGTTGCATTGCAGATACCTGACAAAGGCAGTCGCCGATCGAGGTTACAATCCGTTCGTAGTTATCCGACCGGAAAACGAGGCTAGTCAGAGTCTGTACAAAAAATTGGGTTTCCGTAAGCTGTATAGGACGATAAGGGCGACCTTTACACCCGACGATTGGCAAGAGATTATCGAAAACGATGATTGTTCGATAATACGTGATAATTTGGCAAACGCGGTGAGACAACTGAAAGTTGAGCAGAGGGTACTCGAGGCCTTTCAGATCGACGAGGATGCGACGATGCGAGCTGAGAACGAGGATTTCGACGGCGAAGAAACGATAAGGGACCCTTCGGATTCGCCCAAGGACGAAGAGGACGAAGAGGACGTTCCTGAAAACGGGTACGACCGGGAGGACGAAATTCTCGAACCCATCCAAGAACAATCCGAGGGTAGAATAGCATCTTCTGAGGATAATTCCGCTGCTGATATTTCTAGTGACAACAACAGAACCAATCAGCCAGAATCTCAAGAGGCTGAGCCTGGCACCGATGTCGCTTCGGAGCAAAACGATTAACTTGTCGTTATTGAGCGTGCCCACTCGATAAAGACTTCGTGTCGTCGACTACCGTAGCAGTCGATATGACCAACGAAACTAACGACATTAAGGGTTTGGGGCTTCGCAGGACCTTTGATACTCATCGAGGATACGGCAGATTCGATCGATCGGCTTTCACTGCTTGTACAACTCTGCTCGTACTTTCCTCATCAAACTATTTCATTCTTTCACGCGAGATAATATTTTTTTCTCTTATTCTTTTTGTCTGCTTGTATTTCCGACGCTAAATCGGACTCAATGCCTTCGCTCACACCGAACGATTCACATATATTGCGAGACTTTTCGTAACGATCAATTTTGAGCTGGGTTTCAACTCATTTTTTCAATTAACCCTCCGCGGATCGTATGGGTCTTTTTGACCCGAGCCACAAGTTCTTTTTTCGAAAATCTTGTTTTTTTTAAATCGTTTCATTTAAAATTTGATAAATGCGACGACTATAACAACTATGAAACGTTAAATTAGAATCAATGGAGAGTATTCCAGATTTTTTTCACTCAAAATTCGTGAAATATGAGTGGCAATCGAGGATTGATTTATTTTTGAATTTTGATCATTTTCCAATTCAGTAATTAACCCTCCGAGGATCGTGTGGGTCTTTTTGACCCAAGCCACAAATTTTTTTTCGAAAATTTTGTTTTTACAACGTTTTATTTGAAAATAAAAAATGCAAAAATTATAAGAACTGTGGAACCTTAAAGTAGACTCAATGGAGAGTATTCGAGAATTTTTTCACATTTTTTTCTCTCTAAATACGTGAAATATAAATGGCAGGACGAAAAGGATCCAAAATGATCCGGGGCGCGATAAAAAATCATATGATCCGCAGAGGGTTAATCTCGGACCGAAAACTCGGACAGAGAATTCGAAGACTCACGAGTGAGAGTCGTTGCTCTCCCTCGCAGAAAAGGGGAAAAAAATAACTTTGAGCTTCTTTCATAAAAAAAAAAAAAAAACTATTTCAATGTCCCGCAATCGCTACAGAGGCTTTTGAAAGTTGGCGAATATCATGCACGCCCATTCAACATCACGTGAAGGAGAATCATGCACAATACTTTGTGGAAAAATGCTTCGATAGCTAGAGCAGGATAGAATATTTTCATACCTGTTCCAGGCCAGCTTTTCAGTCTAGGAATTTACACCTCTCAATGCCGCCCTGGGTCTTGCAAAGTTTTTTCCCCCAGCGTCAAAAAGAAAGAGAAAAAAAAATTCTACTAACGACAGGAATAAAATTTGTTCCCTAATTTGCTTGGGTCTGAAAAATAACGAGAACGGTGAAGCGAATAGAAACGATTGTCTGAGCAGAGTCTCCGTCGACAACTGTCGTATCCTCTAGAAAACTTGGAACCAGTCTCGTTGCTCGATTGGCTCGAGGTGACTGCTCAGTCGATAAGCCATTGTGAGTGCAAAAAGAATAGTTGCAATTTTCCAAATTGAAAATTTTCTGCATGGCTTTGTCGTGAAAAACAAAAAACCTCAATCAGCCAATTTTTGCCATGGTTCTGCGTCGGTGGCCGGAGATTTTTTCCAATTGGTCGATGGACATGGAAAAATTTCAATTTCGAAAATTCCAGCTGAGCTCCGGTGACTGATCAATCAGCTTAATAGGTGAAGGAGGAAATATGAATTATTTTGAAAATGCGTTCTAGCGCATCGAATATGCTGTGGCGAAAAGAGAGAAAAAAAAATATAAAGCTTATCGGACGTTGTGTATCAACGCGATGGATTAAATCATGTGATCGCTCGATCGACGAAACAATCTTTAACCCTCCGCGGATCATACGGGTCTTTTTGACCCCAGCCACAACTTTTTTCGAAAGTCTTGTTTTTTAAAACGTTTTATTCAAAAATAGAAAATGCAGCGAGTGTAAAAACTATGAAACCTTGAAGTAGAATCAATGGAGCGTATTCCAGAATTTTTTCACATTTTTTTCTCTCCAAATACGTGAAATATAATTGGCAATCGAGGGTGAATTTATTTTTGAATTTTTATATTTTTTCAATTCAGTTATTAACCCTCCGGCGATCGTACGGGTCTTTTTGACCCGAGCAACAAGTTTTTTTTTCGAAAATCTTGTTTTTTAAAACGTTTTATTCAAAAATAGAAAATCCAGCGACTATAAAAACTATGAAACTTCAAAGTAGAATCAATGGAGAGTATCCCAGAATTATTTCACATTTTTTTCTCCCCAAATACGTGAGATATAAGTGGCAGGACGAAAAAGACGAAAATCCTCTGATCCTCGGAGGGTTAATTAAAATTTCTTATAAAAACGAGCGAGAGTGAATAAACAATAAAAAGGTGTCGAGCAACTGGAGCCAATTTGCCAGAGAAATAAAAAGAGGTCTCTCGCCTAGTCAAAATCCGCCGAAAACCATGTTTTGCTAAATTTACAAACCGAAAACTCTCAACTATGATTTAACGAAATATCGTGTTGAAAACAAATATATTTTGAAACGAAAAACAGATGTTTTGGTTGAGAATGAAATTTTTTAATCGACCCGACGAGCCGCGACCTTCCAATCAAACAAATCTATATTCTCCATATTTATTTTTCTTTGATCGTCGCGTCGAAAGGCTCTTATATTCAGGGCAACTCGCTCGGTACAATTCCGAGCTAAAAAACGCGTCTAGAGAGATTTTTTCGAATCAAGAATATTGGATTATAAAAATGCAATTAAAAATGGCAAATGCAGCAAGTTAAATGACAAGAAAAATAAAAATAAAGGGCAAAGAGAGCTAAAACGATAAATGACAATGGCGTATACGATCGTCGCGAAAAGTCCTGACGTCCCATATCGGCTTAATAAGGATCCTAGACAACTCATATAAATAGTCACCTTAGATAGGTTACTTGTATAATTTTTTCTACATTTCATATAGCTATAAAAAAAGGACTAAAAAAAAAAAAGGACGAAAAGAAAGAAAGTCGGGAAAAAGCAAAAGAATTGATGGACGCGTACCTACGAGCGAAAGAAAGACGCGATATTAAAATCCGTTGAGCCGGGACCGTTGGCTGAAGAAATAACAAAATTGCGCAACTTCTCGGAGGTCCCGTAAACCCCCCACCCCCAGCGAAAAAAATATATTTAAAAAATCCCGCTTACGAGATTTTGCTTTAAATACCTTTTTTCCGGGGGCCAGCTGTGATAATTTAATAAATCCACTTTCTGCTCTGATTAAGTAGTCTAAGGATAATAAATTAAAAAAAAAAAAAAAAAAAAAAAACAAAAACAAAAACAAACGTTTAAAGTTAAAAGAAACAAAAAAATCGTCGTTGGTGAGAGAGCTATATGAGAAAGAAACAAACAAATTACAAATTATTTATGACTTTCTTGGACGGTGACGCGACATAATATCACTTGCTATATTACTAGCTAAAAATATCACAAACAAGAATTTTACTTCATTTATTAATAATGTGCAATATTTTTGTGCGAATGGCCCCACCCCACATAATTGTGAAAAAATATCATAAACCAGAAGAATTTTATATTATTTTATTTATTTTTGTATTTTATTTGTGTTTTGTTGTTTGTGTGTTTGTTTGTAAAATTTAAGCGTACGATATTTAGACGTGTGATGTATTAATTTTGATATTTTGTTTTGTGATATTTTTGTGTTGGATATTTTTGCTGGATATTTTTGTCTGTGATATGGTGTCCTAGACCCTGGGCGGGGTGACGCGACATAATATCACATAAATGTGATATTACTTGCTAAAAATATCACAAAATCTCATCACTTTAAATAATATGACAGTCAAAAATATGACAAAAATAAATATCACAAAGAAGAATTTTATTTTATTTATCAACAATGTACAACATTTTAATGCGAATGGCCCTACCCCACATAGATGTGAGAAAATGTCACAAACCAAAAGAATTTTATATTATTTTATTTATTTTTGTTTTCGTTTGTTTTTTGTTGTTTGTAGTTTTTGTTTGTTTGTAATTTTTGTTCGTAAAATTTAAGCGTATGATATTTACACGTGTGATATATTTTTTGTGATATTTTTGTGTTGGATATTTTGGTCTGTGATATGGTGTCGTAGAACCTCTTGGGCAACGTGTCGACGTGCAAACTTTATTTATTTAGCTGTAAGCTGCGTTTCTCTTGCTTTTGTGATTTCAATACGAATCGCACTCGTTCGAGACCCACGTTTATACTTTTTTCTTTCATCGACGTTCGTCTATCGCGTCGTTATCCACACGAGTGTGTCTTGGTATCGAAAAAAGTACTTTACTTTTTTATTCTTTTTTCAATTTCCCAAGGAATTTTCACACACTTTAAAATTCTCGCATAAATTTAGAAAAAACAAAAATGTTGGGTATATTTTTAATGAAATTCCAATCGCGAGTGCAAAAATGTCAAATTAATCCTCCAAGGAAATTTCTATACACACCGGATGCAAAACACCAAGTTTCGAAACTAAAAAAAAAAAAAAAAAAACAGTCAATTTGTCGTGAATTAAAAAAAAATAAAAAATAATTATTTTTAATCGATAGAAAACGATATTCGCGACCGAACTCGAGCCTAATTTGCTATTCCAAGTTGTCTAGCCAAAGACCGAGTTTTCTTTTTGACATTGTAAGCGATGTCGTTGAAGTTTGCATCGTTGGAATCCTTGAAATGTTTTGGGCTTGAAAAATCTTTTGAAATTGTAAGAAAAATTGTTACATTCCTTCTCGACGATGCAAATTGCAACGGAATCGTTGTAGCGAAGAATAATGGTCCGAGAAAAAGAAGAAGAAAAAAAAAACGTTAAACGAGACACAAAGTGTAATTGGATAGAAAAATTGGTACGACAATTAATAATTATCATTGGATGAAAAAAACGAAACAAAGAAAAGCTCTGGGTTGGGCTGGCGCTATTAGATCTTTCGAAAGGATCGCTTCTACGGGATTCGTCGCTTACGAGACCTCGACACTGCGAGCACAAAAATAACTATAAACATATAGTCCGAGGAGAATAAATCGGTACCACCAAAAAAAAAAAACGAAGAAAATCGATCACAGATTTTGCTTGTTTCTCGAGCTGGATAAATAGTTGTTATTAAATCTTGTATCGCACAAAACAAAAAATAAAAACGAAACATCTTTCGCGATGAGAGCCCAAAGACGTGAAAACAACGAAATATTAAAAAAAAAAAAAAAAAAACAAACAAACAAAAATTACGATTAAATAAACACACATACACGACACGTACATTTTAATCCAGTATCTTACGTAGCTTATCGATAGCTGCTCCGTAGAGCCAAAAACAAAAGAGTACGAAAAAAAAAGGAAATTCGAAAAAAAAAACACGAATAAGAGAAATAAAGTTTGTCTCGCGATTAGGCCTAATAAGAACTTCTGTAACGATACTCAACACCTTATAAAATCACGAAAAGACGCACACGAGAAAAAAAAATACATTTTGTGTAAACTGCATCTTGGAACAAAATCTTCACTTTCTCTCGCTTTCTCGCCCGTTGCGTTGTCGCGGCAATAATAGAAAAAGAAAGAAAAATCAATGTCTGTCACTTTATTATGAAAAAATGGAATATTCTACCGAAACATTGATTGCGAGCCAATCGTCATGCCCGAAGCGTGTACGCAACGATATTCCTTCCGGCCGGGCCAAGTTTCCCCAATTTAACTAAAAATCAACACTAAGAGAAAGAGAATACAAATAATGTGCTGGTGGCGATTACGATCAGAGACAACCGACAACAACAACCCATATATTTAAATTACTCGAGGATGAGAGTTGAGATAGAATATGAAAATGATGGAGAGCAGAGAATGGGGCCAGAGGCTTCGGAAAATAAACAAAACAAATCAATATTTCCGTGTGTTGAAAATTGCGTCATTCATTATTATTATTATGGTTTTTTTTTATTATTTTGTGTTCCAACACCTTCGGAGCGAAGACGGCTGCTCTGCTGATCAACGATGAATTCTACAAAATCATTTTAAAAAATCCCTCGACCACGCATCAATGCTCGAATAACGATGAAATTTTTTTTTCTACTACATCGATCGAGTATTTTGTCAATTTAATTGTTTCTAGTTCATCAAGTTGGTATCGCTGAACGCTCGATCGATTCCTAATCAATTGAGAATTCATAACGATGCAAACGGTACAGAAAATATTTTCCCTTCCGGTTTTATTTGAAAAAAGGATAAATTTTCGTGTTTTGAGGCGCTCGTAACTTTTTCATACCTACTGTCGATAAGGCTGCTACGATCTCGATCAGCACGGAAGAAAATGTCGAAAAACGAGAAAGCTCTCGGCACTCAGATATTTTCACTGCGAATTGATTTCATTTTTTGCAAATCTGTGCGTTCGCGTCGATATATAGAATGTCGGGCTTGAATCGTTTATTGCTACAGATTTATGGCACGCGACAAAAGGAGAAAAGGAGGAGAAAGTATTACAAATAAAACGAAGAAGCCAAACTCGACGTCCATTCATATTTTTCATTCGTCCGTCATCAACTCGTCCGTGCAACAATCAGCAACGCGATGACGATTATAAAAAAAATTCGAAATGCCTCGAACCGCTTTGCGAACGCAGACTCACGTAGTCGGTATGGCTGCGATCGTCAATTACCAGCGGTCGGTAAGGTCCCTACCTGAACAACCCAGTAGCGTATGGTACAAGTGCAAAATTGACGTGTGCGTACGGATGAAATCGAAATGATTGAATTTTTCGAAATGTGTATATATAGCGATCATTGCACGGTCGGTGTAACATGTAAACACTGCTTCGATGTTCCGTTCCTAGCGCGCCATTTTCGGCCTCACAAGCGCTCGGTGACATTCGGACTCTTCGATGGTACATTTTTTTTTTTTTAATTTCTCTCAGAACCCAAAATAAAAACTGAAAGTCAATAAAAAGCAAGTTTCCTCACAGAGAAACCAAAGTTGAAAATTTCCAATAATAATCATCGATCCACGGGAAAACCGCCGGTCGAAATAAAAAATAATAAAAAAATTGCGGATAAACGAAAATGAACGAAAAACTGCAGGAAAAAAAATATTGAGTAAAATAAAAGATGCAACGTCCGTATTATGGATTGTCGAGGTCCGAGATTCGTCTACAGCGTCCTCAGGACAAGGAAGAAAAAAAAACGAAAGAAAAAGCGGTAAAAAAGCATAAAATCAAGAGTCGGACTCGAGGGGCGATGAGTACTGCGCCATGCGAGTCAGGGAGGGCGACGTACCTCCGTGCGTTCGTAGTGGTTCGTGGGTCTCCGTAGGAGCTCGGGATTCTCACGAGAGAGGGGGAAGCGAGTATATCCGTGACGTCACATAATTAGAGTAAATACAAAGTAGTCTTGATGGGACAGTGGCGTGCGCCACACCGTGAGTCGCAGGTCCGCGTTCCTCGCTTTTTCGTACGATACATCGAAATAAATACACACACACGCACGTACGCACGCACGCACGCCAATTATATAAATGAATACAATTGTTTATATTCATAAACGCAAATGCATTAATCGATCTACACAAACATACGCCCATGTGTTAATAAATAAATATTTCAAAACGTGCATGTGTGTGTGGGCGCGTGTGCTCTCGATGTGTATGCAATGTATATAAATATTCTAAAAATATTTTTCTATATTGCTCGTTTCTCTATAGGCGTGTGTTTCAATGTCCAAGTGCCCGCGGACTAATAATATTTAACGAATTTCATAGAATGAATTCTTTTTCAAACGTGTGCTTGTGGTTAATAACGATTAATAAAAAACAGTGCTCGTGAGACGCGATAGTGGTGTGTGAAAGTGCTGGGCTTTATCAATTGGAAAATACACACGTATACACACATATATATTTATATCAATATATATATATGTATGCATATTTATATGTACGTGTATATACATATATACAAATATCTTGATGAGCGTGAAACTAGTGTGTGAAACACAAGGATGGAAAAGATGGATAAAATCGAGGTGGGTGGTTAATTATCGTTTTTTTCGTTTCCTTTAGAAAATTTTATCGCTAAACCAAGGAATCTCGGAAAATCTGGATTTTCGTTGAATTGTGTTGCGAAATATTTTCAATTGTTAAAAAATGACAGCGGCAGTGCGGTGTAGACGTTATTTTCTAAAGATCGCGAACGTGGTGGACGGCGGAAGAGAGGGGGGGGGGGGGGGAGCGGCGTCCCAAGAGTGGGGAAAGTCCGATTGTGCAGTCGAAACATGTGGCAATGGATAAATTCGTGTGTATCTCGAACTAAGGAGACGATTAGATCGACTCGCTCACTCATTTTCTTACACTCTCGCGAGGGCTCGTGCGGCGGCTCTCGTCTATGCTCGTAACCATTCGGGCTCGCTCTGCGCCACTCGCTCGCTGCTCGCCGCGCTCTGAGCTCCCCCCTCGCCCCTCACTACCCCGCGCCCGCCCTTGTGCCCCGTCAACCCCCTCTCCTAGCTATTTTGTTCAATTTGCGCGCTCTCTATCCACCTCTTGCATTCTGTTTATATTAGATATAACTCCGTGGCGCTCCTCGGCGCGGGGAGGGGGGAGAGCCCCCTCTAACTATTCGTTTCCATCGGGCATTTTGTCTTTTTTTCTCGCGATGTTATTTTTTTTTTTTTCTTTCAGTTTTATTAATTAACTTTTCTCATTTTTATGAAATTATTTTCTCTCTCGATGGAGTTTCTTTTTTTTGAACTACGTTTTTGTTTTATTTTTTGTTCGTTCGATTGTTGTTTTTTTCCACTCGTGCTCATCGCGCATTCCCTTGCTCTCGGCTTCTCACTCGCGCTCTCGCTTTTTATTTTTCTTACTCCATCGTTTTTTATTCCTTCGTTCGCCAAAGAGAACGAGATACAGAAAGAAAAGTATTTATAGATGTGTCTTAATTCGATTCTATAGATCGAAGCCAATACACTTTTTTTTTTACTCACCAAAATACATTTTTAATGCAATTCATTTTTACTACGAAATTTGAAATTTTTCTAGACTTTGTTTCTGCCATTATTATCGCTTGATGATAATCAATAATGGAACCTTCGCGTTCTCTCTTGTTAGCATGGGCAAAAATATTCAACGCTACGCCCCTCGAAAATTCATGAATTTCCAGGCCGCTCGAATACCGTGTAGGTACCTAGCTCTCTTACGAACATTCCGAAACTGACATTTTTCCTTCTTTGCAATTCACTCAATTTCATTGTCATGAAAAATTAAAATTTAATCCGTAAACTTAATTTTTTTTTGTGTTTCGAATAATAAATAATAAATTCAAATGAGAGCGAATATTAAAATTCTCCTTTTTTCGTCGTAATGCGCAAATAAATATCGAAAAGTCTGAGAATTTGAACGAATTCAAATGACTAAGCGATGATCCTTCCGTTCGAACGATGCAACCTCCAAATCTGTTTATTTATACACTCGAAATATAAATATTAATCACTATTTATACACAAACCGATAATATTCATAGATTTCTAAAAAAAAAAAACGAAAAATTTTGCATTCTCCATGCCAAAAAGTTGTGGCTAAAGAATCATTTCCCAAGTAAAACGATAAATTCGGGGAGACGGAATCGACGTCGACGTAGAATTGACCTCGGAAACGTTGCTGTCAGTTCCACGACAAAGAACAACGGAATAATAAATGTTACAATAACATTCAATTAAAATTGAAAATTTGAATAAAAATAATAAAAATAGAATAATAACAAATAATAAATAAAATCTAAATTAATAATAATAATAAATGTAAATGATTTTTAAAAAATTAAAATTAAAAATAAAATTCATCTAAAATCAAAACCAACGAATAAATTATTCCAACGTGAAAAAAAAAAACAATATTTAACAGTTCATTCGAAAGGCAATTTCATTAAATAGTTAGCGTTACGAATTTCACAGTTTATTCGAAAGGCAATTCCATTAAATGATTAGCGTTACGAAAACAAAATCAATAATCGCCCGAGAAGCTTCGAATATTATCTCCCAGATTCGCCACTTCTATTCATACCAAAAACATTGGATTATTTTCTCGGAATAATAAATTTGCATTCCTGACAGTCGAATTATCACGTTGAATCAGTTATCTTGAATTTATCAACGGAAAAAGTTGAAAAAAACATCCAATTTCCGATGAGAGTTGCACCCACCAGTGTAGTAATTGAATTAATTCGTTGGTCATGATTCACAGTGACCTTTGGATGTTCCATCTTCGCCAAGAGCCTCGGGTATTCTAAATTCAGTCGTAAAAAAAATACAGCATTATTCCCTTTCTTTATTCTGCGACGAATTTATTTTTCTCCAATTTTTCAGTTGGAAATTCAAGTCGAACATTTCGAACTGAATTTTTTTTAATCAAACGATTTTTTTTTTTTTTTGATCGATACGAAAATTGTCATGGTCTTTGAAATTCAACGAAGAATTTATAGAAAAACGTATTTTTCGTTGGACCCGAACGTCGCGAACTCCAATGTCACAATTTTTCAGAATTTCTAGAATTTACCGTGGAAAAATGGCTGGGACTCGGTTTACTGACGAAAGCAAAAACGTTTACGCAGACGAAGTGTAAAATTGAATGAAACTCGACGTGGTATTCGCAATTTTGATTTTTCATCCGTTTAATTAAATTCTACACAAGCCTCGAGCCACCCAAGAAGAAAATGAATTAGTTTATTCCTCGTACTCTGTGACCTTTGAATATTCTCTCTTCACCAAGTACACAATCGCAAGGGCCTCTCTCCCTCTTTCTCTGCCACTCCGTATTATTTTTTCGGCCGCGTGCAAAGTGTGTGCCGAGGAAAAAATATTTGGTTCTCTCATAGTTTTCGCCTTTGTCACGCTGCTTGGCCCTTTCGCGCACAGGCACACGCGGCGCAGGGTGGGGCAAACCCGAGGGTTTCTACTTCTCGCTCTTTCTCGAAACGTTGTTTTTTTTCTGTCTTTCTTTTGTAACGGGTATTCTAGGAAGCGAACCCAGTCATTTACGACTTTGCACGTTGTCCTGTAGCCTCTCGAGACTTACATTTTTACAAATAATCAATTTTTCATTCCATCAATTTATTTCACAAGAAATTTTACACAAATTTTTTTTTTCTTTTGTTTAATCAATGATCCATAATGTTGCGCTCGTAGATTTTTATCTCGGCCTCGTTACACACTTATCGATCTATATTTGCATTTGGAACGTTTCGCTTCCTTCCTAACGTTCCTGTTTGCTGCTCGTGAGCCTCTGGTTACTGCGAAAAGCCTCAGAAAATAAATTTCATTCAGGAACCAAAAATTCAAACAATAAAAATCACATTTTCGTTAAAATTTTTTTTTCAAAATCTTCAAACTTTGATTTTACGAAAATCGCTAAAACTTTTTTTTTTTTACAAACTGGCACTGCAGCTACCGCTCGTTATCTTCGTTTTCGAATTATCTTTGAATTGGTAATTAGCGATTTTTGATTTATTACCATTTTTTAGTTGCTTGTGAATTTTCAAAGTGGAAAATATGACGAAAAATGTGATTTTTTGGTTCGGGTGGCCAAAAAAATAAATTATCGGAATGCAATACAGCCTGAAACCTATTATGATTCATGAGCTTCATTCCTCTGAAAGATTCATCGAAATTGGTCCATGCAGTGGTTTTTGCGTGAAAAGGGTACAAACACAATTTTGTGGTAAATTTTTATATATATATAGAAAAATAAATACGAGGTAAATACAATTTTCACGTTGCTCACGAAAAATCCTCGCGTAACGTCGAACAAGAGCAAAAATAGCTCGGCACTAAAGATCGTTATATATTTGGATATTTTTTAACACGTCAGCATTCGTGGCGACTCAATATCGTTGAAAAATTCTGCGCGTACGTTGGTGCTGTACACTACAAAAAAAAATCTCGAGCCAAAGAAGAAAATATATATCGAGGCACGACGATGAATCTTACGATTTCGGAAAACTGCAAACACATACAATTTTTTTTTTTTCCTTCTTTTTTTTTTCGACTTCGATCGGTTACCAGAAAATGCAAAAAATCATGGGCAAACCCAAAAGGGGTCAGGGGCAAATGTTGTCCCGTCCGGCCAAGAATACGACGACGAGGAGACGCGCGCAAGCGCACATAAATTCAATTATATTTCGAGGTTGGATAGAAATAACGAAAAAACGCCATATCTGAGCTCGATCACTGGCGGTTAATCAATCCGATTAAATCAATCTTTCGGAATATTATATACGATTGTTCATACACTCCAAATATTAACACAATTGTCTCGAATTAATGATAATCTTCAAAAAAATTATTTGATTTTTCCAAAAATTATTATAAAATAATTATTATAAATTATTATTGCAAAACTAGGTATCCTTTCGAGTGCACACCGGGTCAATATGACCCAAGGCGTTTTTCAAATCGTTGTATTCCGGTAAATATTCATTTTTTCTTGTTTTTTTTTGTCGGGGTCAAAAAGACCCAGTGTGTACTCGAAGGCTGGAGAATAAAGTGACATTAACAAATCGATGGATGTCGCAAGTCTCGTTAATCGCTACAATCGTCGGCAAATTTATTTTCGTGTGTGAAATTGCATCGTAAATTGAAAGAAGATGATCCGCGGTATCACGCGCGCCCGAGAAAGCCCGAGAGTCTTGAGTAAAGAGCGCGACTGAAATACCTAAACGGAATTTTCGACAAGTTGGTGCTGAGATCTTGACGAGCCTTTTTACACGCGAATGCATACTCGGCCAACAATTTTATTCAATCAGAATTTCAGTATTTGGCCATTCAACAAAGATCGATCAAAATTGTCAAAAAAGAAAAACTAAAATAGTACTCGACGATTAATTCCGAGATGATTACAAAAATGAAAAAATGGAGAATCAATTTCTGACAGAACTGAAAAAAATGATTCCGCCTTATTATTAAGAATCGATAACTGCGCGAAAAAGGATTAAACATTAAAAATTACCGTCACAGAATAGAAACGGGGCATGACCTCGAATGTTGGGCGATTGCTTCTGTGCAGAATGTAAATTTTCTTTTTTTTATTTTATTTTAAATATTTTAGATCTTTTTAGAAATTTTGATATTTTTAGATTTTTAGAATATTTTTAGATATTTTCAGATTTTTTGGATATTTTCAGAAATTTAAGACATTTTTAGATGTTTTGGATATCTTTAGATATTTTAAATATTTTAGATATTTCAAGACATTTTGATATTTTCTGAATATTTTTTGACAATTTAGATATTTTTCGAAGGTTTGGATATTTTTAATATTATTTATAATATTTTTCGATTTTTTAGATATTTTAGAAAATGTATATATATTTTTTAATATACAAAAAATTGACTTTATTTTCACGGAAATTTAGACTCCGCTCAGTAAAAATTGACCAATGTTCCTGACAATTTCCTGTTTCTATTCTGTAACGATAATTGTTAAGTTTTGAGTCTCGCAGTGTGCGTATATAATATTGTGTATTTGGAAAAAGTGATAGAAACGAGATTTTCAGGCGAGAGGAAGTTTGATCGTATTTTTATTGATTCGTCGAATAACGAAATTGGAATAAATGAAAATGTTGGCTGGGAGTGTACGTGAAAAGCATCGTTAAAGAACGGCAGGACTGCGGAGGGGCACGGGGAGAGGGAAAGAGAAACGATCGAGTTCGGGGATTGAAGCAGAGTGAGAGAAAGAGCGGGAGGAGCAGGAGAGAGAGAGAGACGATTGCCCGGCGCACCATCACTGTGTATAGTGTAGCGCGAGGGAATTGTAAATTGTGGGAGGGAGGATTGCGAGGGGAGGGGGAATCGGAGGATCTTGTACACGTCGTTGTTGGGTTTGTTCCTCCCGCTTTCGATTTTTCCGTCTCTCTTGGTCGATCAATTTTTGTTTTTTCTCGCATTGTAACGCAAAATGCGAAGAAGCGAATGGAAAAGAAAAAAAAAAATGAAAAATTGATATTTCGGGCTATATTCCGTGCTAAAATTCTAATCTGCAAAATTATTCGCTGCGGGGGCACGAGTGACGCGATCTCGCGGGAGGGGATCGAGGAGCAGAGGTAGCGACGCGTACAGTCGGACATAAAAGTCTTGGCGACCGTGATAATTATCGCATTGTTTAAAAATATGAGGAAATATTAAAATCCAGAAAACAACGCCGAAGCCCGAACAACACACGCTCACAAACTCCACGATTATTTACCTACGCTCAACGCTACACTTGTCATACGGCGTCGATGCATTGCTCATTAAATTCTCCATTTTTATCACCTTGCCGCTTGAATTAATTGAGATCAGGTATAAAAATCGCTCCGATCCGTTACGAAATCATTGTACGCAAACATTTATGAAAGTTATATATGACCAGTGACGTTCATCTTTTTTTTTCACTCCCCCCCTTCCATTTGAAACGAACTTCTCATCGTTGGAATGCAACGAAAACTCATTGTTTTTTTATAGCAGAGCACACGACTTGCATTGTCTACGACAATGGGACAGTCTTCTTTGCCATTTGAAAACTGAATTTACTAAAAAAATTTGCAACGATTCCATTAATTAACAAAATCACGAATAAAAAAAAAATATTTTTTGTTTGATTTTTAATAGCAGAGCCCAACATTTTCACACAGTATTCGTCTACGACAATGGGACAGTCTTCTTCGCCATTGGAAAACTGAATTTATACTAGAAATACTGCAACGATCCCATTAATTATAAAAATCACGAATAAAAAACAAGTTTTTGTTGGATTTTTAATAGTGGAGCGGAAAATTTTCATCAGGATTTGTCAATGATAATGGAACAGTCTTTTTTGCCATTCGAAAACTGAATTTACTAGAAAAATTGAAGCGATCCCATTCATTATTATAGTCACGAATAAAAAATTTTTTTTTTGTTGGATTTTTTAGAGTATTCGTCAAAGACGATGGGACAGTCTTCTTTGCCATGGGAAAACTGAATTTCGTAAAAAAATAGAAACGATCCAATTAATTATTAAATTCACGAATGAAAAGTAGATTTTTTTGTTGCATTTTTTGAAGCAGAGGTAAAAATTTTCATACAGTATTTGTCAGCGATATAATGGGATCATCTTCTTTGCCATTTGAAAACTGAATTTACTAGAAAAATGGAAACGATCTCATTAATTATCAAAATAATGAATAAAAAATATAATTTTCTTTATCCAACGATGAAAACTTGAGTATCATCGTTCGAGAGAGATCAGCAACGACATAAAATGCATTCTCAACGATTTTGTTGACGGCAGCCGGAAACGTTGCGTCCGTAAAATAAATAAAATTGATCTAATCGTCAAAAATAATGATGCCTCGTGGAATTTGTTAAACTTGGACAAAATGGACGATGTCACGAATCAATAGTTGAAATGGATTTCTTGTTAAGAGAAAAAGAAAATGGAAAAAAGAATTAAATTAAGGCGTTTTATATCTCTGCAAACATTGCATTTCCATAACGTGTTTGGAATACTGAGGACATCTTTCGTTCCCCTTTACCTTCGATTCTCAAATTCTCGAGAGGAAAGTACATCTGGAGACTCGCGGCAGTGTCTCGCTCGCGACAAGTACATTTATGCGCGTGACTTGCCAAAGGTTTATAATACGCGAGCCCCTCTCCGGTGAGCAGAAATACTTGTTCAAGTTTGCATCGTTAAAACGAACCGATTTTTATTTCCCATTTTTTTCCATCCAAACGTGTTTTTTCTTTTGCCAAATTTTTTTCCGAATCCTTAAATTTAATTATCAATTAAATTTCATTTTATTAAAAATTAAATAAATAAATCCATAAATTAATGAAATTGATCAAATTGAATCAATTGAATTAAATTTTTTCCATCCAAACTTGTTTTTTCTTTTGCCCAATTTTTTCCGGAGCCTTGAATTTAATAATTAATTGAATTATTTAATTAATTAATTCACAAATCAATAAAATTGATCAAATTTCGTTAATTAAATATAAATTATAACGAATTTCGAGTTATTTGTTTAATCGACGTTAAAATAGAAATTAATTTTCAAGATTGAAGCTTCGTTGTCATGCAGTCGATTTTTTTTCCTCCCAAATTGCCAGCAGCAGCAGCAGGTGCTTTGTTAATGATTCCTTTGATTGTCGACGAGACATGTTTAATTTTTAATCATCGAAACGTTTCGTTGACTTTAGAAAGGGAAATTTTCGCATCAGCGTAGATTTCCGAAAGCTCACGAGTTTCGCCGATCTTTTAATTAACCAGATGGTGGGGCGAAATTTCAGGGACGCGTTCAAATACACGCGCACACGTATGCGACTCGCGAAGCTCACGTTTAAAACGCTCCGGTGCATATTGGTCGTGCTGCTGCTGCTGCTGTATCGACAGAGATTTTCTTTTTTCTCACTCGACAAAATCTCGAGTTTTCTCCCTTGAAAAGCCAATCAAAACGAACAAAAAACAATTTTTCTTCTTCTCTCATTCCCCAGGAAAAAAAACGACAAAATACACAAACGAAAAGGAAAGAAAAACGTCGTGTGTTTATGACTCGATGACTGACTGATACGAGGCATTTAAATAAGGTTGGGAGAGCGCGTGAGCGCAGCGAGTGATTCGAACAAAAGTAGCGACGTGCGTGGTGGCGAGTGGAGGAAATCAAGCGAAGTCCGAGAGAGAGTAAACTCTGTGTAATCGAGTGAGAAAGAAACAAGGGGCGAGAGAGCACGATATCTCGAGCCTCGCTACAAAAAACCGGTGGGGGGAAGCTCAGGGCCGGATTGTTGAATTCATTCCCGCGAGTCCCATTCTCGGATATAATAATCCCAACATTACGAAACATAAAAGGATATGAATCGCATTTTCGCGACAAATAAATTATCTGTTTTAGGAGAAAAGGAAAATTTTACTTTACAGCAAAACAATAATTTCGTGACATTAGCAATGAAAAAATAGAAAATCAATAGTTCACAGAAAATATTCATCAGCACACTGAGAAAATTAAAACTTCAAAATGATTACTCAATTTTTACCAAGCAGAATCTAAACTCCCATGAAAAATTAAGTCAATTTCTTGTATATTGAATAAAATAATATTTTCTATAATATTTTATCGAAGTATCTAGCATCCAAAATACCCAAAATACCCAAAATATCAAAAATATCCGAAATATCTAAATTTTCTAAAATATTTAAAATAAAATTTAATAAATCCAATTTATTTTCTGCACAGTAAAGTATCCTGTCTAAAATATCCGAAATATCTAAAATATCTAGATCTTCCAAAATATTTAAAATAAAATAAAGTAAAAAAAGAAAATTAAAATTCGGCGCAGTAAAAATCGCCCAAAATTCAAGGTCATCCCCCGTTTCTGTTTTGTAACGGTAATTTTTAATTTTTAATCCTCTTTGTGCAGAGACTCGAAGAAAATAAATCTCGGTCATTTCTAGGTCTACCAAACATATTTGAAAAGAGCATTTATTGCATATTTCGAGATAATAGTAATAAAAAATATGACAACACGAAATTCCAAACTATTATTTTATGACTTGGCATAATTTTTGTGTGCCTCGTATTAATAGTCGTATGTCCCCCATAAAAACGTTAAGTAGGTTATAAAATTGAGCATTCCATGAAGCACATATTTCAAGTTTGAAATCCCATAACTTTGGGGCTCTATAAAAGTGTCGCGCGACGAAGATTCAGAACAGTTAATTACTCCTCATAATGTTATACAAAAAATTGGATGAGATAAAATTTTGAAAGAAAGTGACATTTGCTTTCGATCAACTTGATTATCGATCTCTCATTAATCTCGTTTTATGGATCGATAAATAATTGAAAAACTCTGATATCGAAAGGTTGAGCAATTTATATAATTATGACGAGGAATTCAGTCGAAAACGTTGAAATGATTATTTTAGGGAAATAATGAGAAATTGATCGTCGTCGTGTAATTAATTAATTCGCTTATTAATTAATTAATATTGGTTTTTCGAAATTCTGAAATTTTTGATGAATTGCTCGCTCGCAATGTTTTATCTTTATGAAGGTCTTCGATGTGAAATCTCGTCGGTGGGAAACACACCGTTTGACAGAATAAAGGACTTGCGGAGGCCACAATGTACACAATAAATGAAAATTATTTATCCAATGACGCGCTGCTTCGAAACTTTTGTCATTTGAAGCGTTACGTTTGCCTGTCTCTGCCTCTCTGTGGCGACAGATCGTAATAAATCTTTTACAGAGAAAAATGCTTTTAATCCACAGAAAGATTATTTAGACTATACATTGTACCATTTCGATACGCAGTCCATTACGTCATTGCAAAATTTCAACCTCTACAACTCGAAAATTCCTTTCTTTTTATTTCTATAAAGCAAAGTGAAAAAATCGTAAAAAAACTGTTTTTTTTTTCAATCTCCAATTTTTCGAATTTTTACAGTTGAATGCAACGAAAGTCCATGACGTCGTTGCAAAATTTCGATCTTTACAGCTAGAAAATTTTTTTCTTTTTATTTCCGTACAGCAGAGTGAAAAATTCGTAAAAAATTTGGCTTTTTTTCAATCTCGAAATTTGGTGTCGAATTTGTCGAATTTTTGCAGGTCAATCTAACAAATTAATATTTCGATGTTCTAGAGAAAACGGCGTGGATTTTGAGTTATTCTAACGATGCAAAATGTCAATCTTCACAAATCGAAAATTCTTTTTTTTATTTATTTTCAATCTCAAATTTTTGTGTCGAATTTCTCGAATTTCTGCGAATCCAATAAATTTTCCGTTTAGCTGTAGAAAAAAAAAGTGGATTTCAAGTTATTTTCTATCCAAACTCGAAAATGCTGGTTCAAGGGGAACAAGGATTTTTTTTTCGTCGAAAAATGCGGACGTTTTCCTTACAATTTTTTCCTTTGCAATAATCATCTGAGTTTGTTTTCTCGCTTTTGCATTTTTTCCTGTTATTTAAAAAATCATTTCTTGCAACGAAATTCGAGCGGAGCTGGTGGAGCATTGTTGTATTTATCGGAGCACATGTTAGTAATCGAGTGAGATAAATAGTTGTGGGTTTCGCCTGCAGAGTGCGCTACGATGCTTCGGCGTGGCGCACACACGCAATGAAACGAGTCACACAAGGTGAACCTTCGCGCCACATCTTTTCATAAGCTCCGGAGTTTCTTTCGTACCGACGCGCCATATCCAGCTCGGGCCGATGAATTATAAAAATTGCCTTGTTGGAACACGATTTTTTTTTTTTTTTCATTACTCGGGAGATTTTTGCTCCCGAAACGCTGGGCAAGAAAAATTGGGGAAACTTTTGTCATTTTCCTTGGCGGGCTTCCCGCGGAGAAAAAAAAAATAATAAATCGAAACTAAAATGAAAAAAAAATGCAATTTCAAATTTCAAACTACGAGGGACTTGGGAAAAAAAAGGAAATACCTAATCTGAAGGAAAAAAAAGGAGCATAGAAAAATACATTTCCGTTCATTTTGGTGTCGATGGCCCGAGGGAGGCTGAAGCGAAGGGTGCGAGGAATTATTTGACCCTGGGACGCTACTCGTTGGTAGTCGGGGAGAGGGGAACGGGGACGAGCCGGAGGAGGGGGGAGAGGAAACTCGCTCCATCAGGAAAATTCATTGGAGGACCGCATGCGCTTTGACAATTTCTATGAATACGTTTTTCCAGTCCCCATCCCTCGGTTTAGCGAGTTTTAAAGCCTGGAAAATCCCATACGCATTTTTATTTCGAATTTGAATGAAAATTTAACAAGTCGAAATCCCCATTAAAGAAAAGAAAAACAAAAACGCGCGCATGTTTCGTTGGCTGTAATTCTCAAATCGTCAATAATCGAACGACGAAAAAAATAATAAAAAAGCAAAAGTACGTTTTTGGCTCGACTTCAGAAGCGAAATTTCTCGTGTTTCTTTATTCCCAAGGACGCGGTGATTCCGACGAGAACAAAAAAACGTTATACACCGAGAAAAATATCCAAATATTTAAAAAATAAAAAATTCGCTTTATTCGTCGTAATGCGTAAATAAATATCGAAAAGTCTGAGAAATAGAACGAATTCAAATGAATAAACAATGATCGTTTCGTTCGAATGATGCAACCTTCAAATCTGTTTATTTATACACTCGAAATATAAATATTAATCACTATTTATACACAAACCGATAATATTCATAGATTTCTAAAAAAAAAACGAAAAATTTTGCATTCTCCATGCCAAAAAGTTGTGGCTAAAGAATCATTTCCCAAGTAAAATGATAAATTCGGGGAGACGGAATCGACGTCGACGTAGAATTGACCTCGGAAACGTTGCTGTCGGTTCCACGGCAAAGAACAACGGAATAATAAATCATACAGCACCATCCAATTAAAATTTAAAACTTAATGAAAAATAAAATTTATAAAAATTTAAAATTAATAAATAAAATTAAAATTCAATTAAAATCAATCTATCAAAATCAACGAATAAATTATTTCAACATGAAAAAAAAAACAATATTTAACAGTTCATAGGAAAGGCAATTTTCATTCAGCACCGAACGAGAAATTTCTCGTCTTTTTTATTTCTAACGCGTTGCGGAGATTCCGAGACGAGAACAAAAAACGTAATACACAAAGAAAAATATGTAAATATAATGTTTAAACGGTCCCAAGTGCTTTGTTGGGTGTTGAGTCAAGTGTATCTATCGATAGTATTACTGGCTTGGCCGCTTGTGTCTTTGCACATGCATATATGTGCGACACACACGTATTACGATTGTAAGGAAAGCCTGAGCTACGAGGGTTCCGAGTTGCCAGCGTTGTATGCGATTTAGATTCGATGTGTACGCGACAAGCGCACGTGTATCTGTTCAGGTTTCGATTTGCTTGTGTGTGGGGGTTTAAAAATCCGTGGATAACGTGGTGTGTTGGGCTCTCTGTGCTGCTTCGTGTGTTGGAAAACATTCGCACACCGAGAACCGAAGCAATCGCGGAGGGGAGAGAGAAAAAGAGAGAGAGAGAGAGAGAGAGAGAGAGAGAGAGAGAGAGAGAGAGAGAGAGAGAGAGAGAGAGAGAGAGAGAGAGAGAGAGAGAGAGAGAGAGAGAGAGAGAGAGCGAAGGAGACGGAGAAATATGTGCGTGCGCACGGCTCGGTTTTAAAGCCCCGTTCACAAGCGGAAGGAGTTTTTACGCGACGAATTTTCGTATATTGATCCACGCTCCTTCCTTCTCGTGGGGGAGGGCGTAATAAAATAAATATTTGTATTTTCACGCTCGAAAACCATAAACCTCTTTTTTTCCATTTTTTTTCCCCTCAAAAACTTTGAAAATTCTATTAGAATTTATAAAATAATTTTATATATTCCAAAATATTCATAAATTTATGTTCCAAATTTTTAAAAATTCTTTTAATCATTTTATTAAATTATCTTAATTATTTCATTAAACTAGTTAATTATTTTATAAATTCTAAAATATTTGTAAATTCTGAATTTATAAAATTTTTTTATAAACTCTCGCTCGCTGCGAAAATCAGTCAGCTTTGCGTTTGTCTAATGAGTGACGACTTTTTAATGAGTAAAGAAAAAAAAAAATTAATTATTTCGTAATTCTCGAATTTGTTCCATTTAAGAAACCATTTTTTTTCTCATGGAATTTTTTTGTCTCCCGAGTTCGTGGAATTCAACGACTAGAAATCATTTTGAAATAAATTTTTCATCAAAAAAAAATTACGTCGCGGAGAATTAAATTGCGAAAAGCTCTAAAAAGTGTTCTTTTGTGGGAAATAAAATTTTAATCATGTTTATCGATCTGGCAATTTTATTAATCAAGCGTCGAATATTTTTTCTCTTTTTTCTTTTACTTTAATTTTTTTTCTTTTTCATTTTTTTTTTCTTTTATCTATACAACACCGACAACGGCCTCGAAGTGTCCGCGTTATAAGCCCGAGAACAGCTCGGGGCACCACTGTCCCACTCGACTCGCGATCTCTCAAGTGATTCATCCAACACGAACACTCGATACATGGTTATTTAAAGTATAGCTCCAAAAATGTTGCACGTTTTTTCGAAAAACACCGAATCATCGCTGACTCGAGGCCCCAAAAATGTGAAATTTTTGTTTTTCTTCGAAAAATCGTAACAAAATAAAAAAAATAAATAAATTTGACAATTTCAAGAAAACTATGACTTTTCCACGCTTTTCTGCGAGTCTCCGAACTTCCATCCAAAAAAACAAATTCCACGAGCCAGAAATGGCGAAATTTTTTTTTTTTCTCCGCAAAAAAAAATCGTTTAGCAATCACGAAATTTTGTCGAAGAAAAATATTTAAAAAAACACAATAATTGAAAATCAATTACGAACGTAATTAAAATTGAAAACTTATCGATCGTAAAATATTGCCCGAACGCAGAAACAAACGAAGAAAATTTTTTCGATCGTTTGAAAAAGAAAAAAAATAAAATTCCGAAAAAAAAGCTCGATCGAACAACGACGACGATGATAATGAGAATCAAGCAGCGCTATCAATGGCGAAATAGTGTGAGAATAAGAAACAGGCTGCACCCGTGAGTGCAGCTGCTACATGAGCGCAATTAACGCTATAAATATACAGACCAACAGTCGAGAAAGAGGCGGAGAAACGAACACAAAAAAAATATAAAAATTTCTGTAAAATTTCGACGAATAAAAAAAAAAAAAAAAAAAAATTTAAAAAAACTTTGTAACAGCGAAGGCGCTCGAAAAAATTTGAGAAGCAAGTTCAGGCAAACGAAAACATTTCGCACTGAATAATTTCGTCACCGACTGTACTCTCAAAACATTGGAAATAGTTATGACAGCGGTGCTCATTTCGGAGCTTCGCGACGAAATCGAAACGCAGAGGTAGCCCGTTCACGAACCCGACCGTTTATCGATTCAATTATGTAAACCGACTCGATTAGCTGTTATAACGTTTGCAAAACTCTTGGACCGTCAGCCAGTTGTTCAGTGTTTACATACACATGAAAATTTATCACTCTTGCAAAGAATTTTCCAAGATAACATGAAAAATTAATTCCACGCGAAATTTCTGCTTGCTCGAACATTTTTTCATCGTTTTTCATCAAATTTTTTAATATTTCGATATCTCGATGCGATCGCAATTATTATTTTTTTTTTCACGCCGATTTCGAGAATTTAGTTCACGTATTGCGTAATCGCACGATTCCGATGCTGATTAGCGAGTCGCTTGTCGAAATTCAATCGAAATTCCTCCAGGCCCGAGCTTTTCAATCAAAAAACCACATTTTTCTCCCACAATTATATTTCTTTCTCTCCTCACGTTTTTTTTTTAAATTAAAATTTTTTTTTATCATTCATTATCAAATTTTTAACGTTGTTTTTTTTTTCAATTTTTAATTTATTTCTCGCCCAAAATGGTTTAATTAATAATTACTAATCAATTAATTAATTAATATGATAATAATAATTATTGTCAATTAATTGATTAATTATAAAAATTACTATTATTTTTATTATTGCGTCTATCGACGGGGGCACGGTGAATTTTTCGATGAATCGTCCAAGGCGATCTGCGTCGTCGATTCGATTGAGAATTTAATCGAAAAAATAAATGAAAATGAAAAAAAAAAAAAAAAAACGTTGAAACATAAAAATTAAATCAAATATTTTCTCAAGTCCGTTGTGCATAGTTGAAATCGGTTAAATTTCAAATGCCCGTTAAATAAGGCAAGAGAGGCGCGTAGTGGGCAAAGTCGCTGCTGCAAAAGCATCGCTCGAGCTGTTCAAGACCCGGTCGTACAGTCTGTGCAAGCAAAACCAAGAGCCCGCGTGGTCGAACGATTTTCTGGGCTGCCAATTTCCCCTTCGTCCATACCCTTCTCTCTCTCTCTCGCTCTTCGTCTTTATGCCTTTCCCTCGTGTCATCCTCTCTCTCACACACACACACACACACACACACAAAGAGACTCACGGACTTTGTGTGTACGTGTGAATTCGTCTCGCGAGGTAAAAAAAAAAAAAAAAAAATAATAATAAGAAATAAAAATGAAAGAGAGAAAGAAAGAAAGAAGAGGAAAAGTTTTAGCCAGTTGTGTACACTTCTTGCTGCGCGATATTCTCGAGTGTTTCGTTAATCATTGTCTTCCTGTTTTTGTTCCCTTTTATTATTTTTTTCTACACATATTCCTCTCGGTCTCTTCTTACCTTCCTGCTCTGCTATGTAACGTCCAAAATGTTTGCAATTTTAACATCCGTAGCTGAAGTAAATTGGACTCGATGCGCTAACGAAAGGAAAAATAATAAAAAAAAAGGAAGAAATAGATATTACGAGGTTAGACGAATTTACATATCAACTGTGTATACACTTTTTTTTATTTGTTTTTTTTTTTTTTTTACATATTTTATCAAATCAACTGTCGTAGCTCTTAACTCTCCGTGTTTCACGTTTCCCCAGACCCCCCTCTACGTTTAAGAGTCTCGGGAGGTGACGTATTTATGCTTTCTTGGCCTTGGCAACGATACGTTTATGCTACTATTAGATAAGTGCCCCATCTCGGCCCCTCACCCCTCCCCCGCGTTCCAATACACCGTCGAGCTAATCGGAGATGCAGTGGAGAACCACAGGTTCAATAATTAACTCTCTAGTGCAGATGTCACTGCTTGAAAACTTTTTTTTTTCTTTCTTTTCTCTCATTAGCGCTCGATGCAATCGTCGTTTATGCTTGGGGAGAAAATTTTATGAAAAATTACTGTGGCAGCAGAGGTCTCTGGTACCGTGACACTCCTCTAAAGGATTTTAGCAAAGATATTTTTTTTTTTTATTTATATTTTTTTGGAAATAGCGGATAGTGACATTTTTCGTTGAATTTTCACATTTTTTGTCAAATTTTCGAGTTTTTCGTCGGTTTTTGAGATTTCTCGTTAATTTTCACATTTTTCATCAAATTTTCAACTTTTTTAACAAATTTTCATATTTTTCGTTAAATTTCTACATCTTTCGTCGAATTTTCACATTATTTATCAAATTTTAATATTTTTTGTCAAATTTTCATATTTTTCGTCAAGTTTTTACTTTTCCCGTTAAATTTTTCCATCTCTCGTCAAATTTTGAGATTTTTCGATGGATTTTTACTGTTTTCGTCAAATTTTTGAATTTTTCGTCAAATATTCACATTTTTCGTCGGATTTTTGAATTTTTCATCAAACTTTCAAATTTTTTGTCAAATTTTCACATTTTTCGTCAAATTTTAGGTGAAAAATTACAGCGTATTTGCTAAAATCTCTCAGAGGAACGATATGGTACCAGGAAACTATGATTTCATAGTAACTTTTCACCTTGTTTTCTCTCCGTGTGTACACTCGAGAAAAATGAATAACCCCGCGAGATTCGGTGTCAGGACTGCGCGCCCTCTTTTGTCATCTCTATCGTGGTATAAATTGTGCTGAAGCGAGCGATGTTTGCGGATGAAATATCGGAGAGAAATATTGAGAGAATAAAAGATTGACTGATTTATTTGATGAACTGATAAAAGGTTGTCGATTTGATTTCAGTTACTCGGCGGTGCTTGCTTCAGCCACGGGCCTTACACGTTTTACAAAGCCGTAAGAATCGGCGATGGCCGTGTTCTACGACTCGGTAATTTTTTCCTCACTAAATTGTGGACCGACGCTGATCTCGTCAGTATCGGCGAGTTACAATTGCTCTGGCTCGACAGTCGCGGCTCCAATCAGCCACTGGCATCCTTGCGCCTTTACTTTCTGCCAGAAAACACGCCTGACGGTCGTAGGAGCACCCACGGCGAGGTGAGTCCTCTTTTATTTCATTCTTTATCACAATCCGCCCAAAAATACTACACAAAGCAAAAAATATATCAAAAATTACTATCGCATTATAATTTACTGGTCTCGTGTCTCCTCTAAAGGTTTTTAACAAAAATTTAATTTTTCATTCATATTCTATTGAAAATAGTGAAAACTTTGACATTTTTCGTCAAATTTCTACATTTTTCTTTAAATCTTCACATTTTTCGGTAAATTTCTACATTCTTCGTTCTGTTTTCACGTTTTTTGGGAAATGTTTACATTTTTCGACGAATTTTATAATTGTTCGTCAAATTTATACATTTTTTGTCAAATTTTCACATTTTTCGTCAAATTTTTAATTTTTTCTTGAAATTTTCTCATTTTTCGTTCAATTTCCAAATTTTTTGTCCATTTTCCGATGAAAAATTGCCATGTATTTGCCAAAATCTCTCAGAGAGACGATATGGTACCCATCAGGAACGTAATGTCGTAGTAATTGTTAATATAATTTTCTCTCCGTGTATCAAATCGTATTCGAGAAATTTGCGAATCTCACCCGATGTCTTCTCAACTCAAGACAATTCCCAAGTTTTTATAAAACAGCAGTTATTCCCATAATATGTTGCATTACCTGACGTTATTTGCCCGAGCGCGAATATAAATTCATCCTCTTGTTGGAATTAAATCGATTTTATCAAAGGTGGAAGGCGCAACTATAATTGTACTTTGAAGAGAGAGAGAGAGAGAGAGAGAGAGAGAGAGAGAGAGAGAGAGAGAGAGAGAGAGAGGGCAAAAGATAATGTTCGTTCACCCTGGGATTCACCGGTGGATATGCGCGTGCGCTCCCACTTTTCCCATCGCTGTATATACCGTGTATATACCTTTGCTAGTACATTATATATTTACATATACATACGAACACGCGGCTCGAATGTGAAGATTGCGATACGAAAAAATAAAATGCAACAGAGTTATTTTAACTGCATGCAACTCGGTTCGCTGCAATTTTCATTTTTTTTCTTTAGCACGCCTTGTCCCACTTTTTTTGGCAGTTTCTTTTCATCAAATTTCCATTGGACTAAATAGATTGACCAATTCGTTGAATTAAACATTTTCACGGAGGTTTATTTTATTTTGGATTAATTAACAATGTTTAATTAATTCAATGAAATTTAATTAAGCTCGCTTCGCTATTGTTGACACGTTTGCAAATTTTACCTTAATTACCTCAAATTGTTAATTTCATCTAATTAAATTTAATCAATCCTTGTTATTTTATATTATTTGTATTATAATTTCATTTCATTATAATTGCGCGATTGACTGACAGCGATGTATACGTGTTGTTACTCTTCTGTGTGTGCATGGCTTCGGCGCTTCATCTTTCATGATGGACGGCCTCGGCCGATAAATTAATATTGTTATGAAAACTCGGCATGACTGGATTTTGGAAAGGAAGTTTAATTTTTATCCGATTCTCGTGCGAGTGCTCTGGAGAGAAAATAATATTAGAAATTTTATTATGGCATCGTTGTTTCCTGGTCCCATGTCGCCTCTCTAAAGGATTTTAGCGAAGACAGTAATTTTTCATTCATATCCTATTGAAAATAGGGGAAACTGCCATTTTGGGTCAAATTGTCATTTTTTCAAATTTTTTGTCAACTTTTTAAATTTTCCACCAAATTTTTACATTTTTCCTCAAATTTTCACATTTTTTGTCAAATTTTCACATTGTTCGTCAAGTTTTTACATTTTCCGTCTAATTTTCAAATTTTCCTCTTAATTTTTTCATTTTTCGTCGAATTCTCACATTTTTTGTCGAATTTCCACATTTTTCGGTGAATTTTCAAATTTTCCTCCCACTTTTACTATTTTTCGTCAAATTTCTATATTTTTCGTCAAGTTCTAACATTTTTCTTCAAATTGTAGTTAAGAAATTACTTTTGTTTGGTAAAATCTCTCAAAAGGACGATATGGTACCAGGGAACAATGTTGTCATAGTAATTTTTGATATAATTTACTCTCCGAGTATCGTTCAGGCGCGAAACTCTGGTTGCCAATCGCGAGTTTTATTCTCCATGTTTTTTCAATTATTTTTTTTCCCCTTTATTTGTATATGCTCTGGGCCAAGCCTAGCGTGGTTGCGAAAACGAGAGTAATCATCTTTGGAGACTCTCGTTCTTGCGGTTGAGCTATCGTGAAAAGCAAATTGAATAAACGAAACATAATAATAATCGCGTGAGTATAGCAGAATTGAACGAAAATAAATGGATAAGGAATTTAATTAACTTTTATATCGCGAGTGTATCGAGGCAGCAAGCTCCAATAATTCAAGATGTATAATTAAATTTAATCACGCTCCGCAATCCGAAACTATGGAAAATCCTATTCCAAAAGAAAATTCAGTATGGCGGCCGACCCCCGCCTCCTCCTCCTCCTCTTTGAGGCGCATGTGCAATGTCAGTTTTGCCTCTAGTCGACAACGATATTGAACAACAACGAATTTGTAAATATTGATTTATCAGTATCTCCCTGCCATTCATTGCTATTGTGAAATTTAATAACACTTTGTGGCAAAGCCAATGTTTTTATCATACCGAAGTTTGCATCGTTGAAATCCAACGAAAAATATTTTTTTTATTCATTATTTCAATAATTAATCAGATCGTTGCAATTTTTCTAGTACCTTTAGTTTTCCAATGGCAAAGAAGACGATCCCATTACATCGTTGACAAATACTGAATTCAAATCTTGCGCTCTGACGAAAAAAATCCAAGAAACAATATTTTTTTATTTCTAATTTTCATAATTAATGGGATCGTTCCAATTTTTCTGATAAATTCAGTTTTCCAATGGCAAAGAAAACGATCCCATTATCTCGTTGACGAATACTGCATGAGAATTTAGTTGTTTGCTAGAAAAAATAATAAGTTTTCGTTGCATCCAACGATGCAAACTTAAACATCGTGTTTGTTTCTCGTTGTCAATAAAATACGAAAACGTCGTACGTTTCCAAGTTTCAATTTTTTTTTTTTACACAATTTTCATTTATTCTTCGCTTGACCCAGCTAAATATTCATTTTCGGAATTATGAAAAATTCGATCGCCCAGAGATAATTGTTTTTGATGACTTATAAATATTAACGTGGAAATTCGTCCGTGAGATTGAAATTAACGAATGACATTTAACGGATAATAAAGTAGAGCGACAATAACGAGAAACCCGATGGCGCAGTCGGAGCACCACGTTCGCTGTATCAGTTTTTTTTTTTTCGGTAAATGTCCCGAGGCGTTTTGAAATTTAATATCGGAATTTCCGTTCGGTTTAACCGAAAACGACGGAACACGAATCCCCAATTTGTCTCCTATCCCGTCTTCCCTCTCTCTCTCTCTCTCTTTCGCTTCTCTTATCCAGCTTTTTCGACCTCCGGTTCGTTTCATCTATCGACGAACGAGCCATTTTACGTTTTTACATTGTGAGTTGGGCCGCGCAATTGGTGGGCATGAACGACCCCCTTAAGCGTGCTATTCGAGTTGAAATAATTGGAACAAAGTGAAAAATCGTTGTTTCTAAAATAATTCCTCAATTTCAACTGAATTTTCCGCTTCGAAAAAAAGGGACAGTCATTTTTTTAGAGACTGGAATTGTGGACGAATCCTCATCGAGGCTTCTCGAACGAGGAAATTCTTTTTATCGTCTTTCTCGAGAAGGAGTCATTATTTTTGTCGATTTCGTTTTTTGAATATTCCAGCAGATAAACGTCGATGAGTGTGTGTTCGAAGGAAAAGGGACCGTGAGCTGCATTTGAACCTCGAAATGGAAATTTTTAAATGGTCGTCAAAGCGCTAAATGCGCGTTGTGAGAGCTTTAGATTGAATTTCCGATGCTATAATGACCTCGTTGATTAATTATCGAATTTCAAAGAAGAAAAAACGCGGAGAGAAAATTATGACGAAATTACTACGACATCATAGTTTCCTTGTACCATAGCGACTCTGTGAGAGATTTGAGCAAATACATTGCAATTTTTCATGTTAAATTTGACGAAAAATGTGAAAATTTTACGAAATTTTTTTAAGTTTCATGAAAAATTTTAAAATCTGACGTACAATGTTGAAATTTACCGAAAAATGCAAAAATTTGACCAAAAACGTTAAAATTTGACGGAAAATGTGAAAATTTAACGAAAAATGCCAAAATTTGACGAAGAATGTAAAAATCTGACGTATAATGTGGAAATTTAGCGAAAAATGTAAATTCTGACGAAAAATGTGAAAATTTGACGAAATTTTTTGAAGTTTCATGAAAAATTTTAAAATCTGACGAAAAGAGCTAAAATTTAACGAAAAATATAAAAATTTGACGAAAATGACCGGGTTTCCGCTATTTTCAATAGAAAACGAATTAAAAATTGTTGTCTTTGTTAAAATCCTTTAGAGAGACGACATTGTATCAGCGAACTAGGATGCTATATTAATTTCTGATATTAATTTCTCTCAAGGTAAGTAAATAAACAAATAAATAACGTTTCATTAGAGTTGCACTCTCGATTGTTGATTCAGCCTCAAACAACCTACACAGGCGTTCCATTGATGTGTGTACATAATCTGTGATAAGGACGGGGTCGCTAGGGGTCAAACATATAGAGAAAAAAAATATGGAAGTAAAAATGGTATTAGAGGGAGTTTCGCCCATAGTACTGGGCCCTGGAGGGGCAAAGGCGGCAAGAGGAGAAAGGGGTCGCAAGTATCAGGCGGGAATGGAGGAGCTTGGTTTGTGGATGGAAAGGATGCTTCGGGTAGGGACGCTGCCGTGAGGGCAAAAAATATATGCGAGACGGTCGAAGAGGTGGGGGTAGCAAAACCAACGAGGCATAGGGTGCTATTGGCTTTTGTTGCGCATGTCCATTCGGCACTACCATTCCGGCGAATTATTAGCCAGATTGGTGGACCAGCCTGCAAAGGAGATTTTTTTCCCTCGTGTGTGTGTGTTGTGTGGGGGGGGGGGGGGGGGTCTGTTGATTTTCGTGGGTGTTTGTAAGATCGTCGTGTGATTCCTTGGCTTTCGCTTTTCCCTGCATATTAATGGGCTCGGCAGGTATCCGTAAATCATTAAATTCTCTGGCACAGAATAATGTAAATGTATTCGTTAAAAACGGCCCGAACAATTCTCCGATTCCGAATGAACTTGTTCAATCGAAAACAGTTTGTTTTTATTACTTTAATTATTATTAATTGTTATTAAAATTGAAAAATCTTTTGTTTTTAATAATATTTTCATACGGATTATGAAAGATTATTTGCTTCGATTTTGATGAATAGTTGAAAATTACGATGCTGAAGTTCGTATCGTTGGAACGCAACGAAAACTGATTATTTTTTGTAGCAGAACGTTAAATTTTTATACAGTTCTTGTCAACGATAATGGGACAGTCTTCTTTGTCATTGGAAAACTGAATTTACTAGAAAAATTGCAACGATCCTATTAATTATAAAAATCGGGAATAAAAAATATATTTTTTATTAGATTTTTTATAGCAGAGCGCAAAATTTCTATACAGTATTTGTCAGCGATATAATGTGATCGTCTTCTTTGCCATCGGAAAACTGAATTTAGTAGAAAAATTACAACGATCCCATTAATTATAAAAATGGCGAATAAAAATATATTTTTTATTGGATTTTTTATAGCAGAGCGCAAAATTCCTATACGGTATTTGTTAACGATATAATGGGATCGTCTTCTTTGCCGTTGGAAAACTGAATTTACTATAAAAATTGCAACGATCCCATCAATTTAAAAAATCGCGAATAAAAAATACATTTTTTGTTGGATTTTTTATAGCAGAGCGCAAAATTTTCATACAGTATTCGTCAGCGATATAATGGGATCGTCTTTTTTGTCATTGGAAAACTGAATTCACTAGAAAAATTGCAACGGACGCATTAATTATCTAAATAATTAATGAAAAATATTTTTTTCGTTGGATTCCAACGATGCAAACTTCAGTATCAGTTGAAAATTTTAGTTTAGTCACGCTTGGATACATTTCGATGCGATTAAGCAGGCACACTTGTATAGTATCGATAACGGAGCAAGACAAAGTGCTCCGCGGGAATGAGAGTGTAAGCATCATGACTCGGTGAAAACTCAAACTTTTCTCGAACTAGTAACTTGTCTTACGAAATTGTTTTCTCCATATTTTCCTATCATATTTTCATTCCTTCATATTTTTTTAAGGCTGCGCAGATAAGAAATGAAGAACGATAATTGCCATAAAAAACGGAGAAGGAAATCGGAGTTGGTTTGAAATTGAGAAAGAAACAATTTGGAAACGGGAGAAAATAAAATAAATAATTTCCTCGAGATTGAAAAGTATCGATTTTTTTTTTTTTTCATCGCCGGTACATATTACAAGTTGAACAGTTTTGCAAGGTCTATTGATACCTTGCAAACTTGGCACATGCCTTATTCAATACTTTCGTACTCTCGTGCAGAATGAATTTATGATTGGAGCCACCGTGTCGTCGTATTCAAGCCAACTCCATAAGACACCTTGCCAATTGACCAATTAATGATTTCCCAATCACGTTTTTAACCCTCCACGGATCATATGGGTCTTTTTGACCCAAACGACAACTTTTTTTTTCGAAATCTTGATTTTTAAAACGTTATAATTGAAAATAAAAAAATTCAACAACTATAAAAACTATGAAACCTCAAAGTAGAAACGATGGAGAGTATTCCAGAATTTTTTCACATTTTTTTCTCCCCAAATACATGAAATATACGTGACAATCGAGGATTCATTTATTTTCGAATTTTCATATTTTTCCAATTCAGTAATTAACCCTCCACGGATCATACGGGTCTTTTTGACCCAAGCAACAACTTTTTTTTTCGTAATCTTGATTTTTAAAACGTTTTATTTAAATATTAAAAAAAAAAACGAGTATAAAAATTTTGGAACCTCAAAATAGAATGAATGGAGAGTATTCCAGAATTTTTTCACATTTTTTTCTCCCCAAATACATGAGATATAAGTGGCAAGACGAAAAGGACCCAAATGATCCATTGCGTTGATTATTAATTTGCAATTATGCTGTAGCATATCGTTGGTGCGTTACGAGCTCGTCAAACTTTAACCATCAACGTCACACGGAGATATACATTTGCTGGTCCATCTTTTCACGTCGTCGACACTTTCCTATACACAGAGTCCGAAAAACGGTTGGAAAGATTTATGGAATAAGTAGATGACAGGATTTCGAAGAGAAAAGTCCTTTTTCATTATGCTCTGCGATGCAAACTTGATGGGATATTAATTAGTTGCTGGGAATATCCAATGCGGCGCGCTACGTATACTCGAAGTGGGGGAAGCGCTTGCTCGCGTCTCTCGCCCCAGCCGCCGCCACCGCGCTCCCGTCTCTCCGTCGACGAACAAAATTGGCCACTGCTAATTTATCAATATCTCACAGCAAACTGCGTCGTCTATAGAGAGAAAAACGATTGAAAACTTGTTTCGTTACAGTCCGGTCGCGATCCGGAAGTTTCTCAGAGCCTGGCTCGATTTATTTTATACAAATTATATTTTTGGCCAATTAATCGAAGAAATCTTTGAAATTTCGGTGCCGTTCGAATTTTCATTGAATCGATATCGATTGTAGTCACCGGAATGTTGATCTCTGGCCAAAAGAAACACTCTGTACGAGAAACGTATCGATCTCGAATAATTTCATTGTATTCGATACGTTGAAATCGACCGACACGATGATCCTCGAAAGGCGAATTTCCTCCAAAGGAAGATTTTAGCAAATTGTTCCACACCGAAGTGTGTCTTACTCGACAAAAGCATATCTGACGTGTATAAATATAGCGTGTGTACGTCCTTTGCAGGCCTTTGGAATTCGATATGTATAACGAACAAGTCTTCTCGCAGGCTCTCGGCCCTGCATGACTCTCTCTCTCTCTCTCTCGCTCGCTCGACGGTGCGATGTTCCCGAGCGCATGCGCACTGGCGTTGTCTCTCTCGCACAGCTCAGTTGCATGCCGGCCGTCGAGGCGGTAGTATGTAGCAAGTTATGGTGTACTAAACATCGTCTTCAGCTGACAGATGTCACTTTTCGATAATTTTCAACCAGAAAAAACCTCAAGCTCGGCATTTTGTATTCCCTATTAATTGTTCATTCTTGATTTCATTTCTTCTCTCGTTATTCTCGTCGACGTGTCGTCTCGATCTTTTTCATCCTCAAACGTCTTTCCATCAAACATTTTCCGATTAATCGTTGCGGTTTCGTGCAATTAGCTCGACACATTACCGCAACGAGTAACGGTTTTTCCTGAACATGGACAGACAAATAATTTGATCGAAAAATCCACATGTTCACGTGTCAAATTTCCATTTTTTTCTCTATGTACCCTTCGAATACACACTGGGTCATTTTGACCCCGACAAAAAAACGAGAAAAAATGCATATTTGCCGGAATACAGTGATTTGAAAAACGCCTCGGGTCAAATTGACCCAGTGTGCACTTTAAGGAGCTCCCGTTTCGAAAATTCATGACTGCGAGTGTTTTTATTGCAGTTTTTGATCCAGGCAATAATTTGATCGAAAAATGACACTTTCACGTGTCAAACTTCCATTTTTTTCTCCATGTACCCTTCGAGTACACACTGGGTCTTTTTGACCCCGACTAAAAAATGAGAAAAAATGCATATTTACCAAAATACAACGATTCGAAAAATGCCTCGGGTCAAATTGACCCAATGTGCACTTTAAAGAGCTCTGCACTCGAAAGCTTAAATAGCATCAGTCGTTTTTTGTGAATTCACAAAAACTTCCGTTGGCCATCGACGAATTTAATGGCTCACGACGTTCTGACGTAAAAAATGAAAAAAGGCGGGAAAGGTCGAAAAATGGCGGAAATAAATATCGGAATACTGCACGGTCGAGATGCCCCATAAACGAAATGCCATGGATAATATTTCAATCAATTGGGCCAGAGCTCGTTAAGCAAATTCATTGTTGTGCGTGCGGTTTGTCGCGCGGCACAGCAAGACGTAGGGAGAGGAAAGGGTAAAAGGATCTTGTCCCGGCGCCATTGAAATAAGTCCCGAGGTCCATTAAAGAGTTGTCCGACCCTTATCCTCTCCCTTCTTTTCGAGGGAACGAGATAGGAAGAAGAAAAAAACAGCGTGGCAGGGGCGGAGGGGAAGAAACCGTAAAAGGCAAAAGCGTTTGGTTGGAAACCAGTTCACGCGAGTTTATATCTTCTTATTGCCAATGGAACGTATAGTTTTGTTTTGTTTACGTGTATGTGCACTCGAGTGCGCATGTGTCCTCGTACCAGCCCACGAACATGTAAACACTCGGACATAAATATAAATATATATATTTTGTGTATACATTTCGTACTCGGGCGAGTATACCTTCGAGATTCGAGACGACAGATTTCTCTTTCGAGTCTTTGTCTACGCCAATGTCCTCTCCCAGACTCTCGTGTGTTCTCTACGAAGCTATTTCTCAACTTTTCAAATCTATACACTTTTCTCTCCGCCCGATTGACTCACGCCATTCTTCGATCCTCTCGAGAGACACGATCTCATTGAAAAATCAAGCTGCGAAGTTCGCAGCGTTGGAATCCAACGAAAAATATTTCTTTTAATTGATAATTTTTTTTTTATTTTCTAAATCATCCAAATTTTTCGAACGGATTTATATTTTTTGGGTTGCAAAAATCGATCGTTTTATCGTCGCAATTACATTCTGCATTTTGACGATAAGCTTCACCATAGAAAATGAAGAATTTCGTTGCATTCCAACGATGCAAACTTCGTCATATCGAAAACTGCATCTAGCACGATTTTGTTATCGTCTTTTCCATCGAGAAGAATCCCGTCACTGGCTCTTATGAAATTATGCGATTTATAAGGATAATTCAATAATCATGAAAGAATGCCTTTCAATTACAATTCTGCAGTATTCCACTTTTTATCAAGAGACGCGGTAGCGGCTTGAGGTCGAGTATGAAAAAAAAAAACGTGGCGCGAGCCCTGCCGGCGTCTTATATACGCGAATGTGCCAGTTTTATGACGTCACAGAAACTTTAAATCGTTCTCACGGGAAAACGGGTTCAGGAAAAAATCTCATATTAGATTATAATTTTCTAATTATAAAAACGAAAGAAATATTTAACCCTTCGAGTACACACTGGGTCATTTTGACCCCAACAATTTTCCTTCATCGATTGGTTGGCATTTTATTTCAGAAAAACCGAAATTAATTCGCGTTTTTTTTCTTTTTATAAATTTTTGACCCTTCGAGTACACACTGGGTCTTTTTGACCCCAAAAATTTTCCCTCAGCGGTTGTTTGGCATTTCATTTCAGAAAAATCGAAATTAATTCGTGTTTTTTTTCTTTTTATAAGCTTTTGACCCTTCGAGTACACACTGGGTCATTTTGACCCCAAAAATTTTTCGTCACCGATTGGTTGGCATTCAATTTCTGAAAAATCGAAATTAATTCGTGTTTTTTCTCTTTTTATAAATTTCCGACCCTTCGAGTACACACTGGGTCATTTTGACCCCAAAAATTTTCTGTCACCGATTGTTTGGCATTTGCCGACAACGGATGTTTTGACACTCAACTTTCGTTTTCGTCAAAACATAAATTTACTACAAAAAACGTTTCTAAAAAATAAAAAAAACAACAAAAATGCATATTTACCGGAATACAACGATTTGAAAAACGCCTCGGGTCAGATTGACCCAGCGTGCACTCGAAGGGTTAAGCACATTTCACTTTTATCATGTCCTTTGTAAATGCGGCTCGGTCGGGTTGTCATTCCTTTTCGAATTCCATCGCGCAGCAGCATTCGCGGCCTCAAGGACGCGATGGAAAACTCCGGACCCACCGTCAATAAAGACGGTATTCGCTCGAATTCCTACATCGACACAAACCGCGCATTGAAGGCAGAGAATTATTCACGGCCACCCTTCCAAGTCGCTCCATATTTTCTTTGTATTAAGAAATGACGAAAAAGATTTTTTTAATTATTTATTAATGCATAGAAAAATTTCAACAAAATTGTTTCAAATTTTTCAAATCGCTGCGACACTTTTATTTAGTTTTGCTCCAGAAAACTCGCCCATGATGGAAATTTTTTTGATACATTGTGAAAAATTGACGATTCACAAATATTTATTGTTTGTTTCAGGACGAAGTGTTGACGATCTCGGAAAAAGTAGTCGTACGAGTCCACGATCTCATAACATGGCTCGCCCCATCGGTGGAATGGTCCTGTGGCCGAAAAACACCATTTGCTATGTCACCAAAGTTGTCATCGTCCTCGGAAAAATGTCCTGGAAAGCAGCAGCTCGATGGAGACTCTCCTCGAGTACTCACAGATCCGGGTATCGATTTCACGCAAGTTGACAAACAACAGAAGGAATTTCAAACGAATCTCAGCGGTGTGAAGAAAGAACAGGAGGAGGAGGAGGAGGTGGAGGAGGAGGAGAAGGAGGTGAAAAAGGAGGAGCAGCAGCAGGAGAAAGAGGAGGACGATGATAATGATGGGGTTGATGATGATGGAAATAGTTCACAAACAAAAGTGATCGTACTCTCGTATCCGAGGTACTGTCGTTATCGCGCCCTTCTGCGAAGGCTCGAAGGCACCGAACCCTTGTGGCTCTCGTCATCAATTGCTGCTGCTCTCGGCGGTTTTACAGCACTTCCCGGTACAAAGGTTCTATTCTGCAGAGACACCTTCGACTACCCTGATCTTGAAACGCACGAACTTCTCTGCAATCATTTGGGTACAAATATTTTCTCATCTTTTATGGAATATTTTTTTCACCATACGCGGAACTTTTTTTCCATCTTTGTATTTTTTTAAAAACGTATTGTTTAAAAATGGAGAGTATTCCAGAATTTTTTCTCTCCCAATCGAGGGTAAATCTATTATCCATTTTTTATATTTTTTCCAATTTAGTAATTAATGCTCCGTGGATCGTATGGGTCTTTTTGACCCGAGCGAAAACTTTTTTTCGAAAATCTTGTTTTTTAAAACGTTTTATTTGAATATAAAAAAATGCAACGATTATAAAAACTATGGAACCTTGAAGTAGAGTCAATGGAGAGTATTCCAGAATTTTTTCATATTTTTTTCTCTCCAAATACGTGAGACATAAGTGGCAGGACGAAAAGACCTTCTGGAGTGGCTTAAAAAATAATATGATCCCTGAAAGGCTAAGATAATCCTCGATAACTTGATGGTTATTTATTTGCTTTTGTGTATCCAGCTCCAAAATTAAAAGGAAGACCGAGGAGAAAACGAAAAAAGCGTAGTGTCTCGCCCGGTGAATCGAGCAACGAGAGCGAGGCATCGGTAGTTTCAACATCGAGAGGATCGGTTTCGAGCTTGAACCTCGCACCTGCACTCGGACCACCGTCCGGTGTCCGCCGCAGTGAAAGAAATACGAGCGGGGACGAGAAAAGATTTCTTACTGATATCAACAGTTTCATGAGATCACGAGGCACGCCGGTCGGAAAAATGCCCTTGCTCGGCTATAGACAAAGTTGGTATTTTTCTTTTTTTTTTTTTAAATACTTTGTGCCGATCGATCATTGCAATTATTATCCTTAATTTCTTGATTTCCAGTCGATCTCTTCCTATTTTATACAAAAGTGCAAAAACTCGGAGGTTACGATTCCGTGAGTGGTGGAAGGCTGTGGAAAAGTATTTACGACGACATTGGTGGAAACGTTGGATCCACGAGCGCCGCCACAATTACTCGAAGACATTACGAGAGGTACCAAACGATGGAGCATTTTTTTTCTTTCTTATTTGTTGACTTTCTTCGAGACTGTCCCGAGGAAATGATACTGAAGCTTGCATCGTTGGAATCCAACGAAAAATATATTTGTTTTTTATTCATTATTTTCTTAATTAATGCGATCGTTGCAATTTTTCTAGTAAATTCAGTTTTCCAATGAAAAAAAAAAAACGATCCCATTATAACGGTGACGAATATTGTACGACAATTAGATTTTTTATTCATTATTTTTATAATTAATTGGATCGTTTTAATTTTTCTAATAAATTCAGTTTTCAAATGGCAAAGAAGACTGTCTCATTATATCGTTGACAAATAGTGTATGAACATTTTTCGCTTTGCTACCAAAAATCCAACAAAAATATACTTTTTATTCATGATTTTGATAATTAATGCGATCGTTTCAATTTTTCTAGTAAATTCAGTTTTCAAATGGCAAAGATACTGTCCCATTATATCGTTGACAAATACTGTATGAAAATTTTACGCTCTGCCATAAAAAATTCAACAAAAAATATATTTTTCATTCTTGATTTTGATAATTAATGGGATCGTTGCAATTTTTCTAGTAAATTCAGTTTTCCAATGGCAAAGAAGACGATCCCATTACATCGTCGACAAATACTGTATGAAAATTTTGGGCTCTGCTATAAAAAATCCGACAAAAAATATATTTTTTATTCGTGATTTTGATAATTAATAAGATCGTTTAAATTTTTCTAGTAAATTCAGTTTTCGAATGGCTAAGAAGATTGTCCAATAATATCGTTGACGAATACTGTATGAAAATTTTTCGCTCTGCTATAAAAAATAATGAGTTTTCGTTGCATTTGAACGATGCCAACTTGAATGTGGTCGAGGAAAGACGATCGTTGCAAATAACGAATTATTGTATTTTATAAATAGGCTGTTGTTACCTTACGAGAGGCATCAACGCGGTGAGGAAACAAAAGTGAGACCGATCTACGGTAGGCGACTGAAATACGCTTGTCTCTCCGGAGATTCGATCGAATCGAAACCGGAAATTGGGAGGATACCAAGGTCGGAGACGGAATCACCACTGGAGGCACCAACGACGCCTTCGCCGGTTCTTCCGCTCCACTCAATCGCCGCAGCAGGATCCTTACCGGTACGAATCGTATTCTCGAAACTTTTAATCACCGTTCCATACGGAGAGAATATTCTATCGTCACTCTGAGAGATTTTAGCAAATACATAGTCAATTTTCATGGGAATACGTGAAAAATGTAAACATTTGACGCAAAATGTGAAAATTTGACGAAAAATGTAAAAATTTGATGAAGATTGTAAAAAATTTATGAAAAATGTGAAAATCTGACGAAAAATATGAAAATTTGACGAGAAACTTGAAAATTCGACAAAAAATGCGAAAATTTGACGTAAAATGGGAAAGATGTAAAAATTTGATGAAAATCGTAAAAAATTGACGAGAAAGGTCAAAGTTTCCGTTATTTTCAACACAAAATGATTGAAAAATGACAATGTTTTTGCTAAAAATCGTTTATCATCATTTGATCATTAATTCTTTATATTATCTTAACAGCATACATAAATATTGTAAAAATCAAGAAAACTGAATAATTTTAAATATAATTGCAGCCTTTCCTACCGGGCGACAAGCCAAAGACCGAGGGTGGCAAGACCTCGTCGTTGCGGAGTGTCCGAGTAAAACCAGAACGTTTGAAGTCTTTAAACACGATAGGATCGAATAATTCAACGATTTCCACTAAAAATAGTCAAGTGGCAAGTCCGAGTCCGCCACCGTCGTCGAACGTATCGACGACATCGAGTCTGAGTACGCCGAGCAGTACACCATCGACGACACCGACGAGTATCGTCGGAGTATCCTCCCAAAACGTGATCGAGCGTCAGTCGAGCAGTCCCTTAATATCCCAACAAGTGCCAACAACGACATCGGGCCCGAGTTTGCCGGTGAGCACGAGTCACTCGACGATGACGTCGACGCCGATAGTGACGACGTTAACGCCGCCTCCGGAGAAGGACATGAAGGAGATGAAGCTCGACCCAAAAGCGACGAATATTCTCGCCCAGGGAAAAGAAAATATTCCAATATTTGGTGAAAAGGCAATATTTACGGAGAAAGCTCAACCGCCAGCAAAATCTCCGCCGGAGGTGATTGACCTTGAGCTGGAAAATGACTCGAGTCGAGACAAGATCGTGATCCCGAGTTTCAAGAAGAGAAAACTGGAGATTCTTCGAGAGGGAGGTCTCGAAGTGACGCCTGTTGAATTGGAAGGACGTTCGAGCATAATCCAAGCGACGATACTTCCGGTGAGCGCGGTATCGGCGACTAAAATTGATAATCCGAACAGTCCCTCCTTTTCGACCTCCTCGCCACCTAATTCCGTACCAAAATTAATATCCGTGACAGTTACTCCAGACATCGGCCACATTTTACCGTCCTCGACGCCCGAACGAGCCAGTTCTCGAGGGAACCAGCAGCAAAGCAACCAAATAACTAACAACAGCACAGCGAACAGTCGAATAATAAACGTCGGCAGTCCCAGCAACTCGAGCCTTTTGCAACTTTACGCAAACGCAACGAGCCAGCCGAGCTTGTCCCGCTCGCCTCCGGCGTCGAATCATCGTTTCGTATCAGCCTCGACAACCAACGAACGACAAACGCCCCCAAAAGTCACTCAATCCCGTTCGATATTCGCTCACAGTGAGAAAATGGTTTACGGAAATCCCAAAGACATTCTCATCCCCCAAAATTATCCTCCGTCGCCCCACGTCCCTCCGCCGAGCAATAACCAGTCGAACAAACAAACCACCATCCTCAATCTCACCCACAAGTCCACCGATCGATCTTTCGTTCGACCGAACCTCGAAATCGTTAGAGTTCCCGTTGTGCCTCGTTCCGCTCCTCTCAACCTCGACATGAAAAGTTCCAGCCCGAAAAACACGCTCCACGATACAAATTCTCGAAAAACGTCTTTCCCTTGCTACGCCGGAATGCTCGACGGTCGAACAATGGCCTCGAACAACCTCGAGATCACGCTCGTCAGCCCGAAACGTCGAAATCATCCGCCAACCTCCTCGCAACTTCATCAAGTCTCCCCGAGCCCTCCGCCGATATCGAGGCTTCAAAACAGCCTCAGCAATAACAACACCACGCCCAACAATCAACGATTCAACCTCAACAACGTCATGACCAATCAACAGATACAGAGGCGTCACCAAAATGGCAAATTCCCATCGAGGCTGGAGCAAAGCTCTTCGTACACATCGAGAAAGTCCTCGCCCGACCAACCGATTATTCCGAACGTACCGAATCTTCGTAATCTCAACAATCCTCCTCCGTATACGAGCTTGAAAAGCTCGTTGTCGTCACAGCAAAAAGAACAAACTCAACGGAAACATAACGAGGATAACGACGACGTAATCGCCGAAAAAATCATCAGCGAAAGTCCCAACAATCATCGTGGATCGAACGACTGTGACAAAAACTCGATCGTCGAGCTCGCCGATCCCTCGCCCACGCGCATCGAATCCTCCGGACGAAATGATCCACCGACCAGCCACCAACACTCCAATTCTTACAAAAACTCACAAAGCTCGCCAGGCTTTCTCGGCCAACTGCCCAACTCGGCAACAAAGTTCCTACCGATGCTCGATCCGCTTTATTATTCGGCCTGCTACAACGGCCTCTTCCCGCCTCCCATGCCAGCGACACCGTCCCCGCAGTCTTACATGTCGCCGGAGTTCACTGCTTATTACAAGGAATTGCTCGCCTCGTCTCAGCCCAAATTGGCCATCACTGGACAGCACCAACCGACGGTTCCGACCTCCAAGTAGAACGACGACCTCGATGAGAAGGAAAAAACGTTTTTTTCTCCTTTTTTTTGTTGAAAAATCTTTGGGCAATAGAAAAAATGATCGTTATCGAAAGAACAACGAAAAAACGTGAAACTTTTCGTTGCCAGGACTTTGACTAGTCTTAAGGAAAATATAGCAACGTTGTAAATAGAAATACGAACAAGAGCTGCGATACGTGGATGCCCAAAGCTCGAGGATTTTCCATGTATTTTAGGATCTTTTCTTCATTTCGAGAAAAATATAAACGTAAGCGAGAGAGCGAGGGAGCGAGACGCTGGCCGACGACGCGGAGCTCGTGATCGGGGAAAAATTTTCTGCTAAGGAAGTGCTTGTGGTTCGTTGTCGAATGAAACGATTTGTGAGACAAGGAAAAAAGTTATATGTTCAAGGGCAGGGGGGATGAACAACATAATCGCGACCGATGACACGGCACACATTTCGTAGTTTCTCCACAATTCAGCGGTACATGTATTATTTCTTTTCCTCATCCTTGCCTTTACGCGAGCCTGTGATTGACGAACGAGGTGATTTCCTTTTTCGTTGTTGTTAAATGTTTTTTTTTTTTTTTTAATTTTTTTTTCTACATCACGACTAACCCTCGTTCTGCTTTTAAATCCCTGCCCCATTGCCCCTTCCTTGCCCCTGTTTTTCAAGGCCGCGACTCAACTCCTCGAACGGCATGTCATGTGGATATCGAATTTCATAACTTTCTTATTATTTCGCTACACGGAGAGAAAATTGTATCAAAAATTATTGTCGCGGTACCTGGTCCCATGGCGCCGCCTCCTAAAGGATCTAGCAAAGACGTAGTCATTTTTCATTCATATTTTATTAAAAATGCGGAAACTTTGACATTTTTCGTAAAATTTTCACACTTTTCATCAAATTATGAAATTTTACGTCAAATTTTCACACTTTTCATCAAATTATGAGATTTTACGTCAAAGTTTTACATTTCTCATCAAATTTTCACATTTTTAATCAAATTTATTAATTTTTTGTTAAATTTTCACATTGTTTGTCAAATTTTTTAATTTTTCGTCAAATTTTCACATTTTTCATCAAGTTTTTACATTTTTTATTAAATTTTCACATTTTTCGTCAAATTACGAAAAAAAAAATTACAATCAATTTGTTAAAATCTCGGAGAGTGACGATATGGTACCAGGGAACAATGATGCCATAGTAATTTTGGTATATAACATTCTCTCCGTGTCCACTGGTCGCAAAAAAAAAACACTGTGAGGATCTTCGTCGTAGATACTTTATAAAGATACTTTATAAAAACGAGCACTTCCTTTTTCCGAAATTCGTCATCGTAATATCGTTAATTAGCAAATTTTTAATTCTACCAATGTGTTACGTATACGGCAGAATAAAGAAAGGAGACATTAGAAGAAAAAAACGAAGTTAAAAAAAAAAAAAAACACATGGAAAGCAACATAGGAGAAAAGAAATTACTGATTCGGAGCAGTCGTGCTTCTTGCATCGCTGCTAAAAATTCTACCGATGTAAAAGCCCAATTTGCGATTGTACATAATGTATATATTATACATATGCATATACATATACATACATATATATATATATATATATAAATAAATATCGTCGCGTAAAGAACGATGATTAAATAGTTAAATTTAACATTTAGTGTAAACATGAAATTTAGAATCGTAGACATTAGCGTTTATGCTGTACAGTCTGCATGGATTTTTTCGTGGCACGTGGCGGTCCTGAGCAACATTTTTTCCGAGAGAAATTGAAAAAAAAAAAAAAAAAAACAAAAAACAAAACTGCATGAAACATAACGAAAAAAAACCGTCCACGTTTTGCATCGTCACGATAGAATGATTTTCATTCTTTTTTTTACTCAAACCAGCAATAATAAAATTTCTGGCGACGATAACGTGGGAAGAAAATGATTTTTCATGCTTTAGGCTCAAAATGAGAGAATTTCGAGTTTTTTAAATTAAATGATCGAAGTGATATAGTTTGATGCTCGATTCCCACTTTTTTCACACTTTGTAACGATGCAAATTTGAATTATATTTTTTTTATACGAAAATGAATTTTTTTTTGAAAAATGTTTCTCGACAATTTTTCTCTCCCTCTCTCTCTTGAAAGTGCAGGCTCATGGTGTGTTTTGCGAGTATTATCGAATGCATTGTACGGACTGCTGACCATCGCCACTTGCCACGATGTCTTTGCACTCTAAATCGTAAATCGTTCACGTTCGAGAACCGCCGACATATTACCAAGAAAAATATGTTCGTTTAGGATAATCTAATCAAAATGAAGAAGGAAAAATAATAAATAAAATAAGAAATGCAAAAATATGAACCCGAGACAACAACTGCGAAAATCTACAAAGATTAATTCTCGTAAGAAAAATAAAATCAAGTCGTTGAGAAAAAAAGAGGGAACAAGAGAAAAGGCTGACATTTCGTTTGCGTTCGAGTCGGCATTTCCCCGGAATATGCTCATTTTTTTTTTTCTCTTCACTTTCTTTGTTTCTGGCAATTTTTGCGATTTCGTCTTTTTTACAAACTTGCTTTATTTTATTCATCCTCCAATCTATTTCGGTTGCAACGATTTTTTTTCGTTCACCGAATACAAGCTTTTTGTAAATGAGATACATTGGCCTTTATCGAATTACACTAAACCCGTCGCATCATTCAAATGCATGAAAAACAAAACAAAAACTCTTTTTAAATATTATTTCAACGATTATTATTACTCGAGCTTTTTCCAAATTTTGACCATTTTTCGAAAATACTATTCGGAAAAATAAAGAGGCAATCGAGGAAATTTCAAGGAACGTTCCTTTAGAATCAATATTTTTATTTTGTAACGTTCGTATAATCCATGAAAACTGGCGGAAAATTTGGTGAGAAAAACTGAAAATTAAAAATTGTATTTTAAAATTTTTTTATTTTTTAAAAACCGAATATTTCTGCAATTGGATAATATTGACCCGTCGAGTGCTCACTTAAAAGTGCATATTGGGTTAATCTGACCCAAGGAGTTTTCCAAATCGTTGTATTCCGGTTCATATGCATTTTTAGTTTTTTTTTTGTAAAGAAATTTTTTTGTAGTAAATTCTCCACACTTTATGGCCCTGAATTAATTTTTAAATCGGTGACAGAAAATAGTTGGGGTCAAAACGACCCGGTGTGTACTCGAAGGATTTTTCCTTGGATTCCCAAGTCTTTGAAATTTTTATTATTTTTCAAATTCTTTTCACAACGATGTGTCTTTTTATGGGCAGACCAAAAAAAATGAGATTCGCCACAAAGCCTCAGTAAAATTTCATTTTTTCTCTCGTGATTTATTATTATTTTTCTCCTCTTCTTCTTTCGTTTGGATTCCGAATGATGCTGAACACATAAACACACACACTTGCGTGCTAAAGTTACGTGCCATAAAAGAAATTACACTCTCGGTAAACGCGCGCATTATCCGAGACCAACCAAACAGTGTATACTATAAAAAGTAACAAAAGGAATAGGAAAACCACGCGCAGAAAAGTCCTGTGAGAAAAAGATAGATTTTAAAGAATAATTAAAGGCAAAGTCGTTTTTTTACGTTCTGTCGTGCCACAGAGTTGTTTCTTAAACATTTTTTTCTAATTTTTTTTTTTTTCTAGTTGAGAAATTTTTACAGTTGCCTGAATGTATAAGTAACGTAAATATCGATGTGCGAATGGGGGAAGCGAGGTAGAGATCGGGCCGAGAGACGTTTGCGAAAAAAGCTCGAAAAACTTCCTCTCACCGTTTTTTTTTTTAATCTTTATTTATGTGTATTTTTTTTTTTTCATTTTAATTTGTTTATTTTTCTCCTTTTTTTTTTTACCAACTTTCACCATATTTTTCGGAAATTTTGTTCGTACATCGACAAACGTGATTTTTAGTCGTATTCCTTGATTATTTCTATTTTGATAATAATAATTATTATTACGATCTCGAATGTTTTTGATTATGTGGGCATTTCAGTTCCTAAGTTGGAAATAAAAATATTTACCATGCAGAATTTTTTTTTCCATGTTGCAAAAAAAAGCGACGAATTTTTTTCCTATTTTTTGTTTACTCCTTTTTTTTATAAGTTTTCTCGTTTATTACGACGGGTACAATTTTTTTCTTTAATCTTTCGTCTCGGAAGAGAACGAAAGACGCAACTGTCATTTTTCGTTGGAAATTATTTAATAAAGATCTTCCAAATGGCAGTCGATTATTATTTTGTTGACCTTTTTTCAAGAATATTCGTAATCGGCCATTCTTTTAAATTTCTGATTATTTCACGCAATTTTCTTTTTTGGATCGTCATTTTCTTTCGCGAATTCCTAATTTTTTTCTATTTTACGATCATCCACGGTTATCAATTATTTCGATAATTATCGGAGAAAATTTGCTGCACGAGAGTCATGGATCGACCAACGAGTTTCAAGGTCAACGAAACGATCTGGCGCGACAATTCGAACAGGTAAGAATAACTTTTCAGTCCTGCTGTGATCGAGTCAAAAATTCGTCGAATTTGTCAGCAACTTTTGAATATTATTAATTTAGTTTGAGCGAAAACTTATCGCGCTCATAGATTCAATTTTTATAGTTAGCGCTAAAGGATACAGCTACGTTAATATGAAAAGTAAAAATTTTTTTTTCAAAATCTTCAAACTTTGATTTTACGAAAATCGCTATAACTTTTTTCTTTTACAAACTGGCACTCCAGCTACTGCTCATTATCTTCGTTTTTGAATTATCTTTGAATTGATAATTAGCGATTTTTTATTTATTATCATTTTTTAGTTGCTTGTGAACTTTGAAAGTGGAAAATATGACGAAAAATGTGATTTTTTGGTTCGAGTTCCCAAAAAAAAAAAAATTATCGGAATGCAATACAGCCTAAAAACCTATTTTGATTCATGAGCTTCATTCTTGTGAAAGATTCATTAAAATTGGTTCAGTGGTTTTTACGTGAAAATGGCACAAACACAATTTCGTAGTAGTTTTTTATATATAGAGAGATTTCATCGAAAATAACTGCCGAGTATTAAAAATTTCGACCGCAGCCTAGCAGAGGTTATGAATATATTTGTGAATCGCACAGTACGAGGCGGAAGAGAAAACAGAGAGTTGTTTTCATTTCGAAAATGATAATGGTATTTTTCAAAAAAATTCAAACGAAATTCCGGTGACAATTTTGACCGAGCTGCAGAAATTACATCGTGATCACTCGAAGAATTGGATCATTTTTATTTACGCGACAGTTCGAACTGGCGATGAGCAAGCCAGGCTACAACTTGAACGTTGCTGCAGGCGGCCATTTTTTTCGAGATAGGTCTGAAGTTGGACTATCTTCGTCTGTGGAATATATTTTTCATTTCCTTGCTCAGTCGGCTACGGAAATTCGGTTAGGCGGCCGAGGGTGCATTATTTTTTCTGCTGCATCTTCTTGGGCGTTTTTGTATGTGGAAAGGCACGTCGGCAACCTACAGCCGCGCGGCGGCCCTCATTGTCACGAGTAGTCGCTGTACATCCCTAGCATTTCATTGAAATCCACCCTCACCTTTCTCTCTCTCTCTCTCTCTCGCTCGCTCGCACACGCGGCCCCACTTTTCCGTGGGTTATAGTTTTTCATGTCGCTTGCCCAGGGGTAAGGGCGAGAAAAGTGCCGGGGTTCAACCATATATTGATTTTTAGGGTGACACTGTCAACTGCGTGAGCAACAAGGGCAAGTGAGAGAGAAAATGCTCCAAACACACACCCTGGATAGATAGACAGATCGAGAGAGCGAGAACGGAAAAGAGAAGGAGGGAATCATTTTTTTTTTAATATTTAAATAACGCGAGATGACGTCACGGGCCGAGGAAAAGCTTGAAGCAAATTTTCAATTCCGTGACGAAATAGAAATGAAGAAAAAAGACGGCGATGGCGGGACGGCTGAATGCATTTTATTCCTTTGTAATAAAGATTTTTGTAAAAAAAAAGATTTTTCTTTTTTTCGTGTTTTTATTTACCGAACCGATTTTCGGTCCTTCTTACGCGATCGTGGCGCGGGAGAATAAATTCTGCTGGTTGCATGCGGTTAAGGGAATAGGTCGATGATCGCCTCACTTGAGACTCGTGCTCTGCTTCCGCGTGTACACCGCTGAAACCGAGAGGCGCGTCTTGTATCCATTGCGGGATGCAACAGGCGACACCCGCTTTGCCAAAGTTTCCCTTTTGATTAATAGTCTCCGAGGTCTTGAGAGTTACATAGTCTCGAAACTCGCTGTTGAGTTTATATCTGTATACACACGCATACAGATCGATATGTATGTGTGTGTATGTTTTCGCAGAGAATTCACGCATAATTTGTGCGTTGCTTTTCCGCTCGGCAATGAAAAATGGCGTCGTCTGTCTTTCTCTTCCCTTGATCGTAATTTTTAACGCGTCGCTTACGATATTCTAATGCTAATGAAAATCAAAAAGCGCCTCACGAATCCCATCGATTTATCGATTAAATTTTTTATTTTCAAGAAAACTTTTCCCTCGTGTCAAAAATATAAATACGGAAAAGATTAATCTTGAATTTTGGCAGAAGCACGTGGTCTGAGAAATATCGAAAGTCACCTGTACGCAGAGAGAGAGAGAGAGAGAGAGCAAAAGCAGAGAAACTCCGAGAAAGGGGGGGTGGGGGGAAAGAGGAAACCTTCTGTTATTGTGTGGTCAAAGCAGAAAACTCGTAAACTCGGTATTGCAACAGACGTTTCTGCAAGCAAGTAGCAAGCAGGCTTCTGGATTGTGCATGAGAGAATGAAAGGGTAGGCAGGCACCTGCGTTTCTGGCTAAAGAAAAAAAAGGAATTGCGCATTTTTGTTGTAGCGTGGGGTACTAAAATGAAGAACTCAAGGTGTCCTTTGTTCCGGGTACGGAGGAGGCCTTGCGAAGATTGTACGAAGTACACGAAGCACAACGGTAATCATTCTGCTACCGTGCAAAGGACGAAAAAAAAAGGAAGGAAAATTGAGATGAAAAAAAAATGCAGCAAAATGCTTGATAAACGGCGCAAAAATCGTATAATTCAGAGAGCAACATTGCACAGGAATAGATGGCGAATAAATAGATGATTTTATTTCGTAAATTCATAGTGCCTTTTGCGCGGTAATCTGCGTAGTTGGTCAGTATATCGTCGCGAGTCGGTTGTCCAACTGACTCCGGTGGTGTTTATTGCACTTGGCTTCTCCGTCCCGCGCGCAGCGCATCTCGCTCGCTCTCACGCGGCGCAGGCTGCACACTACAGCCGTGTTATGGGATAAACGCGAGAGAGGAATCGTTCCTTTTTTTTCAGTCTTTGCCAAAGTGACGCGATGAGAGAAAAAAAAAGTATATGTAGTGCGCCAAGTGTAGTATTTGTGCGGAGATTAACGAAGATATGGTGAGCCAGTGTTTATACGTAAGCAGTTTTTTCCCCGAGGATGTATTTCCGTGTGCCTAAAGTTTGGATAATATGAACAAAAATGCCGGCAATTGTGTTGCCCTGTCGCGGTTAGAAAGGGATCGACGCGTTGTAAACACTTTCGCTTGTGTTTATCATTCCGACGCTATCGATATAAACAACGAGGAGTAAACAACACACGAGGACTTTGAATGGAGCTACTTTTGGATACTAACAAGAGGATCGTGCCTGTCGTCAATGCCGCGTTCACAAGTTAATTCGTAGGTTAGGTCGCCGGGGACATAACCTCAAATTCCTTTCTCGACAACATTCGAAAGTTTATCAATCGCTTGCAGCGTTTTATTCTTTGGTGCTCTTCGCGCGTTTTCCAGTGTTTTCTTCCGTTTTCATAGCCTCTCTCGCGAGTTTACAAACGTTTTTCGACTTTCTGGAATCTGTGGATCATCCGAATGTGATATGGAGTGAGCGAGGGCTGCTCGGCAACGATGAAGGCCAATGGGACTAACAATGGTGATTTTTTTACCTTTCCACATCGATTTATTCCTTTTTTTACAAAATCCTCCAATATTTTCATCTCATTTGCTCAACATGGCAATCGCTCTCTAGAATTTCGAAATCCCTCGTCCTCGTCGTCTCAATAACAACGTCCAGGCTCCCGCGGGCATATTATTCCCGTCCCCGCAAGCAAATCTCCCAAATTGTGCAAAAATCGAGCTACAACTTTTGCGTTAACCGTTGTTAACACGTTCCTTGCTAGCGAACGAGGTTATCGTTGAAAAAAATTCAACGTAACTTTCCCTACAGAGCTTTTCCGATTCTATTTCAACTTTTCAGTGAAATCGACTTCGCGACTGCAATTATGTCGTAATTCAAAATCCAACAATTCCGTTGTGATCAAATGGGAACTTTGCCCGATGCGTCTGTTCGTTAAAATTTCTTTTCGTCTGTTTCAGTTGCTCGGAGCGTGTCGACGTGATAATGTTAATTCTTTAGCGACGATGAGGCTAAAAAAATCGAACAACGACGCAGAGTCGTTGCGAACGAATAACTGCGCGGTTGAGCACAAAATATCGTCGGAAAACAGTTTTAACAGAAATCTAGACTCTAAGAGAAATCAGTTGGATAATTTGCATGATAGCGAAGTTTGCATCGTTGGAATCTGACGAAAAATATTTTTTTTATTCAGTATTTTGATAATTGATGGGATTCTTTTCAATTATTCTAGCAAATTCAGTTTCCCAATGGCAAAGACCGTCCTGTTAGATCGTTGATGAATGCTGTATGAAAATGTTGCGCTTTGCTACAAAAAATTCAACAAATAATATATTCGTGATTCTGATAATGTGATCGTTCCAATTTTTCTAGTAAATTTAGTTTTCCTGAAAATTTTGTGCTCCGTTATAAAAAATGATCGGTTTTCGTTGCTTTCCAACGATGCGAAATTTGACATTGTTAATTTGCATAGCTTGTTTCGAGATTTCTCAGAAACATTGTGAATAAATTTTGGGCACTCGGGCCTCATGAAATAATGAATGAAAAAGTTTGATGGAAAGATCGAGCCGAATAGTTTACATCGATGATCGGTAATTTGATAATGTAATAATGTTCAATCAGCGGGCTCGTGGATTCTTAATTATCCATCTTCTCATGTTTATTCTGGTCGGGAATGAAAAAAATTGGACAAACTGAAATAATGTCATTTTACCCCTCCGCGGATCACATGAGTCTTTTTTGTCCTGCGACTTAAATCTCACGTATTTGGAGAGAAAAAAATCTGAAAAAATTCTGGAATCCTCTCCATTGATTAAACTTTGAGGTTTCATAGTTGTTTCAGTCATAGTATTTTTTAATTTAAAAATGAAACGTTAAAAAAAGAATATTTTCTATAAAAATTGGTCGCTCGGGTCAAAAGGACCCATATGATCTGCGGAGTATTAATTGGATCGCAGTAATCGAGTTATTACGAGATTGTGATATGAAAATATGAATAAAAATAATGAAAGTGGTTGATTGGCTTGATATTAACGCGTGGATTGATTTTCGCAGGCTGTAGCCGCCTGAATACTCCGCTAGCAGCAACTAGCACCCTGGAGGACCCGGGAACCCCGGCGTCCTGGAAAGGACCGCCACCCGGATCGGAGGCATCGCCGTATACACCGAATTCCGTGGGTCCAGGTGGCGGTGGCGGGGGTGGTCCGCAATCAGGAGGATACAATAGTTCCGGAGGACCGACGAGCAACGCCGGAGGCTTTCAAGGGCCTGGTTCGTTTCCTGGTGGAGCAGGAAGTCCGGCAGGTGCACCACCTTACCAAGGCCCGCCTCCGGGGTCGGGAACGCCTCAGTGTACGGCGTCGCCAGCACCGAGTGGCTCATCGACGCCGGGTCCTGGACCGCCACCCAATCAGGGTGGATTCCAACCGCCTCAGAATAATTCCGGTCCAGGTTACAATGGACCAGGACCGAGTCCGTTTGGTTCGCCGTCCGGTGGTCCACCGCAATTTGTCTCTAGACCCGGATCTTCGGGACCACCTTTTGTACCACCCGGTGGCGGTAATCCTCACTTTCCTTCACCGGGACAAGCCTTCGGAGGACCTCAGTATGGCATGCCACCGGGAAGTCCATTCGGACCGGGAGGACATCCAATGGGGGGACCAATGGGACCGGCTCATCCGGCGATGATGGGTCCTGGTGATAGAATCGATCAGGGGTAAGTACGAACTGCCGATTACAAATTATCGAGAGACCTCCTGAAAGCAAATAATTTGCTGCTCCTGTGAAAAGAAAATTAACCCTTACTTGCCCACCTCTGTATATAGAATTACATGCTTCCCAGCATGGGGTAGATTTGTACCCCAGTGACAAAAAGGTTGTTATAAAAAATTAACTACTGAAGATTTCGACTTGAAAATTGTTGTAGAACATATTGAAAGCTTTTTTTTTTCAAAGATATTTTACTTTTTTAGCCAAAAATTAAATCAAAGGACACTAAAAAAATGCTAAAACCAGCAAAAGTGGAAACAATGATTATTTTCCTTTAGGCCTGGGGTAGTTTTGTACCCCAAGGTGGCAAGTAAGGGTTACAAACGCTTCGAGTACACATTGGGTCTTTTTGACCCCGACAATTTTCCGTCACCGATTATTCTGCATTTAATGCCAACGAATTTTTCGGCATTCAATTATCGTTTTCGTCAAAAAATAAATTTAGGCTCAAAAAATAAAATAAAAAATGCATATTTACCGAAATACAACGATTCGAGAAACGCTTTGGGTCAATCTGACCCAAGGCGTTTACCATTAAAGAATATAGAATGCTACAAGGCAATTAGCTTTATAGAATAGAAACGAGGCCGATTTTTATTGTGCAGAATCCAAATTTTCGTGAAAACAATGATTTTTCATTTTTTTTCAAAAAATATTATTTAATTTTCATGGCAATTTACATTCTGCTTGATAAAAATTGACTATTGTGCAAAATCGTCCTCTGTTTCTATTCCTTAACGGTAATTTTTAACTTTTAATTCTCTCAGTCCGTTATCTGACTCGAAAAAGCTTGAAAAAAATTTCCCATCATTGTTGAGCGTTTAGGCGCACTCGGGGGAAAAAAAATCGATATTTTAATCGATGAAAAATTGAATGAAAAGTGCAAAGACATTGACTAACGTAATGAGCAACTTTTGGTTGTTGGATTTTTACTGAAAAACACCAATTTCCAGTTTGCAGCGATTTTTGTCGATCAAATTTCCAAGGGAACTTGTTGGCGCAAAGTCGAGGCAATGAGATTCCTTCGCGCCATTAAGTCGATCAATCCGGAAATCTATTAAGAATGATTTTATCGATTCTTATCAATCAAATTGTGCTGTCGAAAGATCATTCATCGGAGACATTATGGCGACGTGGGTGGAAAATGGAAAAATAGGATTTAAATAACGATTCTCGTTCGTCCCAAGACGACCATTAATTCCCGGACTAAGCCCAGACTCGTTAGTAGTCACGCAAGGTTCAACTCGGGTCAGCGGTAACATTGTTCACGAGGCTTTCGAACAGAGGGCAGGAGGACAGAGGGGCAAGAGCAAAAGGCAAACTATGGGGAAGGGTCATAAAGCTTTACCGGTTGCGCACGTGACAAGCTTTTTCCACTTGTTGTCGATATCCCATGATCCGGCTTTCTCGTTGCTTCGATCCAAGTCCGAGCGTTTTTCTTCTTCTTCTGGATTTTCTTCATCGTTGCGACTAATTTTCTTTAATTAATTGATCGGCCCTAGCGCCGTTCAAGTTTCGGAGCATTGCAATGTCGAGCTCGTCTTTTATGCTCGCGAGGAACATTTGGTCTTGGAAGGAATTATGTCCATCGAAGCTTCGCCCTGAGCATCCTCGTTTCCGACGTGTCTTGCATTTTATTATGACAATAATGACCTTGCGGTGATGCTGCGAGAATTAAAACTAAAAAATTACCCTATTCCGTTACGGAATAAAAACAAGGGATGACCTTGAACTTTGGTCAATTTTTACTGAGCAGAATGGAAATTTTTAAGCCTTCACGTTCCCATCGTTTGAAAGCAACGAAAATTGATCAGTTTTTGTTGCCGAGCGCAAAATCTTAATACAGCTTTTGTCAACGATTTAAATTCACTAGAAAAATTGCAACGATCTCATTAATTATCAAAATCACGAATAAAAAATATATTTTTTGTTGGATTTTTTTATAGCAGAGCGCAAATTTTCATACAGTATTTGTCGACGATGTAATGGGATCGTCTTCTTTGCCATTGGAAAACTGAATTTGCTCGAAAAATTGCAACGATCTCATTAATTATCAAAATCACGAATAAAAATAAATTCTTTGTTGGATTTTTTTATAGCAGAGCGCAAATTTTTTTACATGGTATTTGTCAACGACATAATGGGACAGTGTTCTCTGCCATTGAAAAACTGAATTCACTAGAAAAATTGCAACGTTCTCATTAATTATCAAAATCACGAATAAAAATAAATTCTTTGTTGGATTTTTTTATAGCAGAGCGCAAATTTTTTACACGGTATTTGTCAACGACATAATGGGACAGTGTTCTCTGCCATTGAAAAACTGAATTCACTAGAAAAATTGCAACGATCTCATTAATTGTCGAAATAATTAATGAAAAATATATTTTTCGTCGAATTCCAACGTTCCAAACTTCAGTATCATACATTTTTTCTACATAAAATAAAATGATATTATGTTTTCATGAAAATTTACATTCGCACAGTGAAAATCGCCCAACATTCGAGCTCATCCCCCGTTTCTTTTCCGTACCGCTAATTTATAATTTTTTAATTCTCTTCGTGGATTCATTTGCTTCAACATTTTCGCTCCGAATATGAATCACGTTGAATAAAACGTGCGCAATATCGATAAATTCGCTACAAAAAATAAAAATCGTGGCAACGAAAGTGTCGATCGTTGAGTTCATGAAATTTCTAACGATTCCAAAAAATTGAGGCATCGATCGAGATGCGAATTCAATAATAAAAACTTGCATAAAATTCCGACGATTAAAACTTTTGCTTCATAAAGCCAAGCAACACTTGATAACGAGACGATCACGATATTAACGCGCAATTAAAAAAATGGCTAAATCCGTTAAGGTAGCGGTCTCGTTATTTAAGACAATGAAGAGACTTTATACGGCGTGCTGCCGGAGTTGAGCGATGTGAAAAGGGGATGGATGAAGACGGAGGACGGCCAATTACTTCGCAATTAATCGTGCAAGCAACAAGTGTCAAATAGTCTCGTTTTCGTACCTCAGAAGCCCCTCAGCACTCTTCCCACCCGGCCCTCTCTTTGTTCCACTTTTGCCCGTCCCTTTTTCACTCCAACAGACAAATTCGATTTTTTTTTCCTTCATTTCTTCTGATTAAACTTTTCTACTTGTGCAATTTTTTTTCCTCTTATTTTTTTCATGAATCGACAAAAAAATTCATTATCGTCCTTCACAATGAAGTTATTTTTGAATTTTCCAATTTTAATTACGAACAAATGAAAAATTTATTGAATCGAAGAGCCGTACGATCTCATAGGAAATCCTGTTGTTGTCTAGCCAAACTGCTGCCAGTCGAAAGTTGTGCCTCTTGCGATGACTGCTTATACCGCGCTTTCCAGATGTGCTCTAAAATTAACTGCCTCACGGTGGTGACTCGCTCCCGTGGCTCTTTCTATTTTCGTGGATTCCACATAGGCTACTTGCACCAGTCTTGGCCAACTTTGGAATGCATACGTACATTTCGATGTACGATATACTTATTAAATTACGGAAATTACATTACGACATTTATCGACCGTTTCATTCGCAGTGTTGAAAAAGTAAAAAAAAAGAAGAAATTACGCATTTTACGATAATCGAAACTTGGTTGCTCTAGAAAAATGTTCAATTCTCCGGAAAATTCTTCGATTCAATTCGTCAAAAATGCCAAAAATAAAAATAAAAAAAATTAAATCATTTATCGAATTCGCAGTGTCGAAAAAATTATTAAAATAAAAAAAAACAAGAAATAACTTTTTTTTTCAATCGAAACTTGGTTCCTGTACAAAAATTGTCAATGCTGCGGGAAATTCTTTGAATCAATTCGTCAAAAATGTCAAAAATAAAAAAAAAAAAAAAAAAAAAAAAAAAACGAGAAATTGTTTTTTCGGTCACAACTTGGTTCCTTTATAAAATTCAATTCTTCAGGAAATTTTTTCATTCAATTCGTCAAAAATACCAAATGCCAGACCAATAATGCAAAATTTTGTCCAGGCCTCAATTCTCACTTTTCTAATTACACGCAGCGGTGTGTACGAATTCGTACGGTTGAAAAAGACGCGCCAGAGCGTAGTTCCCACGTCGGTCCACAGGCGGCGCACCGTTCCCAATCGCGGGGCTCGGTCGCAGCTCAAATTTGTTTGTCTCGTAGCAGCAAATTCGACCGATTCGACCGCATACGTTGGTAAATCGCGATTAGCAAATGGTAATGCAGGAAACATTTTTTACTCCTGTCGGAGGATTCAAAGATTCGATGATGTGCGTTTATAAAAAAATGCAGTTTTGATCTTGCTCGAGAGCCAGAGAAATATTTGGTTTCATTGAAAATTCGATTATAATTTTTTTTACCGGCCGAACGACTGACTTTTTCGTTCTATCGTCCGAGCTATCAGTTAATTATTATTAAATTAATATTCCAGGCCCTCATACCGCTTCCTGGTGTTTTGGTCATTCATAAATTAAAAAAAGTGAACAGTCCTCATTTCTCTGTCTCCTCGAATAATTATTAACAATTTTTTTTTACAAACTCGATAGACTCAAAAAAATTTCTCAAAAAAATGTCCACGCTATGATTTCCATTGAAAAATATAAAGAAACAGTCGCAATTATAAATTAGCCGATATCAGGTTCAGATTCGTAATATCAGTTGCACATTTTTGTTGGAATTTTTACAACCGTCGGTAATTACCGACCGAACTTTGCCATATAGGAGCGAAAATTTCCCAATTTTTTTTTTTTTACGTTTTTTCAACTTCAAAGAGTTCGAGAGTCATTTTTACCTGAAAATTTATATAATTCTATCGAATCCATCATTTCCGGTCCGGATAAACTTTTTTCAACGTATTCATATAATTTTTCGTTACGAGAGCGTTTTGGGTTTTTACTCAATCAAAGAAATCGCAATTGTTGAATTTCGCACCTTCAGCATTCACGTTTTCGTAGTCAGTATCTAAAATAGTGCCAAAATGCTGTGTCATGTTCTTCTCGGGTATGAACTCATGGCTACTAAGACGACTCCATACATACAACTCCATAAATAGACATGCGTACACGTATATAAGACTCGCGTTGGGTCTGAGACACGTGCTCTTTATATATAGGTTTTTGCGTGAGACATTCCATGCCGTTCCGTGATTTTCTAAATTTCTCAAAAAATCACAATTCTCAATTGCTTAATTAAAATTTTCCAATGCGAAGGAAAATATGGTTCCAGTATTGAGTGCAGGGTCGAGGTGTATGTATGGTGATCGGTAGGTCGTTATTTTTTCAATCTGCGTCAATCAGCCTACGGAATAATTGGATACCGTGCCTGAGATTGAATTTGAGCCATTAACTTTATTTTTTAAAAGTTGAAATAAAAATTAAATATTGTTTTTGTCTTCATGGCTCGATTTTACGATGTTGAAGTTTGCATCGTTGGAACGCAACGAAATTCTGTTTTTTCTTGAGCAGAAATCAAGATTCTTATCCAATATTTTTCCAGGACGATAAAACGATATTTTTTGGGATCCAAACCCAAAATGAGAAAATGAAAAAATTGTCATGGTTTTTGAAACTGAACAAATAATTAATGGAAAAATATTTTCGTTGGACCCCAACGTTGCGAACTTTGGTGTAATCTCGATTTTGTGATCGAGCTATAAAGGAAATTTACTTATAAATTTAATTCATTTGAGCTTTTTAAAAATTTCGTAAAAATTAACGTTGAAAAAAGAAACGAAAAATTCGATCCTCCAGACTCAGGACATCTGCTTCCATGAATTTGATTTTTTTTTTCGATTTTTCTTTGTTTCTTTTTTTTTTCAATTCTCATTTTCTTGCTCCGTGCAACTCCAGTCTTAGCTCTCGTTCTGTCCACTGCCGTTACGTTTTTTTCTGCACTTTTTTTAAATTTATTTTTCTTCTTTTTATTCTCTTCTCAACTTTCCCTCGGTTCCATACCGACAACCACCGAAGTTTGTGCTTTTTCTTTCCTCCCCTTTCGTTCCCTTCGTTTTTTCTCAACGTTCTTCAACTAGCCACGGACTCGGGCAATTTAATCGCCGTCTCTGCAGCCAGCTCCACGTCCCTCGAACGCGCTAGTTGCCACGGGCAACACTGTTTCTATGATCGAACAAGTATTGTCCTCGGCGCGAGAGAAAAAAAAACAGAGAATGAAAAAAAAAGAAGAAGAAGAAAAAAAAAACAGCCTCGACACGGCGCATTGCACGTGAGAGTCAGCGGGGGAGGACTCTTGCCAAACGGAGGCTTTAGCATCTCAGCGACGAGGAGAGAAACAGAGAGGGAGAAAGTCGAAAGATATATAAGGGTTGTGCATAAAACGCGGAGGCTTCCCAGTTGCAGGAGCAGGTGTTTGAGGGTGGGGGCAAAAACGAGGGTAAACGGGGATGGGGTTGCGCGCTCACTCATTCTTTATTTTTATTTTTTATTCTTCCTTATTCATATACTTGGTTTCTAACCCAAAAACAAAAAATTCAGGCTTTAAAAAAATGATTATCACTTCGTCTGTAAACGTCTTTTCCGCACCTTCCGCCTGTAAACCGCTTTTTCAGCTTGTCATTACATTACAAAAATTTAAAAAAATTCAGACTGCTGTTCTAAATCTTCAACGTGGGATTCCAATTATAAAGTTGTGGAAAAATTTGTTTTTTCATTCTTGATCCAATAAATAAACCTCACTATTACGATTATCACTTCGTCTGGGTGATGGAGAAAGTCTCCCTGCGTGTCCTCGTGAAGACTTCTAGCCGTTTGCGATTCTGGAAAAATTTTTACCCACCATTTTCGGAAAAAAATAAATAAAAAATTTCGACCCCGTGATGCCGAAGTCGCATGACGCGTTTTCGTAGATCCAGCGATTCCGGGTGATGGAGAAAGTCTCTCTGCGTGTCCTCGTGAAGAGTTCTAGTCGTTTGCGATTCTGGAAAAATGTTGACCCACCATTTTCGGAAAAATAAGAATATAAAATTTCAATCCCGAAGCTGTGGCTCTATGACGAGTTTTCGTAGATCTGGCAATTCCGAGTGATGGAGAAAGTCTCCCTGCGTGTCCTCGTGAAGAGTTCTAGTCAATTCCGCTTTCATGCATACGAAAAAAAGTTTTATTCCGATAGGAACATACAACCGCACGCGCATATACGCAACTGTCAAACCAACAGCAGAAACTGTCAGACTGACAGCGGGAGAGTCAAAACACGGTGTATAACAGTACCGACCAATCACAGAACGAATAAAATGGCAACAGTGCCGAACTAGATGGTAAATAATATCAAAATTTGGCACATCGATTCAGTACATGTTTATCAACGACTACAAAAATTTTCAACCCTTTTTCTTGGATCACTCAAATTCATCGATCACCCTTAAACCAGAACGAAATAAGTTTTTTCGCGCTTCAGCGTTCTTTCCACCGCATACGCATGTTTTTCAAACTTTTGTCTTTTCTTGTTTTTCTTCTTCACCATCTCTTTGTCCTTCTTCTCTCGTATCCTTCGACCGTTGAGAGATAGAGAGAGAGAGAGAGAGGCTCACGAGAGCCGTACATTGGTTTGTTGTGGCCGCGGTGAAGCTTCCCGCGATTGCAATCCTCGAACGTCGGTTGGCGACTGCCTTTCTCTCTCTCTCTCTCTCTCGGTAGTTTTTTTCTTTTGAATTTTTATTCCCTTTCTTCCTTTTTTTATTCTTACGTGCGTCCCTTTTCTTTTCTTTTTACTCGTGCCTCTCTAACTCTATTGCTGTCTGCTCTGCAATCTGGTTTGTCCAGTTCTTCGCTCGTTCTTAACTACTACTCAGCTCCGAATCTCCTCGTTTCTTATACCTCGAGGTCCTGTTAACCTCCGCGCGTACCAACTAGACTCGGGCTCCTCGACTCGGGCTAGAAAGCCGCGGAGCGAGAGAGAGAGAGAGAGAGAGAGAGAGAGAGAGAGAGAGAGAGAGAGAGAGAGAGAGAGAGAGAGAGAGAGAGACAATAGAAAAAATGGTGTACCCGCGAGCGAGACCCGAAGAAACACGCGTATAAGAGCATGAGATCGTGAAAGCCAAAAATGAGAAAGGAGCAACCTGCTCGACACAGTTCGAACGGAGAAGCAAGAAAAAACAAATGCTCTCGCGTTCCTCATTTTTTTTCTCCCTCTCTCTCTTCTTTCTCTTTCTCTCTCGCTCTCGGTGCATCTCCAGATTCTTTTCTTCGCGCTGTCTTCACATACATCGCGTCACCCTTGAGTCTTCTTCTCTATATACCCCGGTGCTCGCGACCCGTAAGAATGCTCGTGCTTCGTGTATCTCTTGGCATTCTCACTCTCGCTCTTTTATACACCTGTTTCATCCTTCTCGTTGTTTTGCTTTTGTTTCCGCGAGGCTTTCTCACTTTAATCGTGTTTGTCTCGCGGCTCGTGCCCTGTCAACGCTCACCCTCTCGTCTCTCGTAGCCAGGATGAAGGAAATACGAATGAATGACTCGTTCCTATCGCCAAGGACTGATTGAGAAAATTCATGGCAAATGGATCAAGTTGCCTTGGTTGGAACGCTTCATTTTTGTTGTCTCCTCTTCCTCATTTCATCGCGTGGAACCCGCTCAAGAGACGACTAGAACTCAACAAAGACGAATATAGAACGCGATCGGCGATAGCGTTACAGAGAGCGAGAGAGAGATTGTGGGAAAGACTACGAAGAAGAGAAAAGACGAGGAAAAAAGATGCGGGAGCGACACGCGGCAAACAATGGTCGTGCGCGTGCACAGACTCTACGAGTCTCTCCCTCTCTCTTTGGCTCTCCGCACTTGACAATATACCCCTCCAGCGAGCTGCTTCCCTTCTCGCATCTCTGCTGTCTCTTGCTCATCCCTCTGCTTATCCATCGTCCATCGCACGCTTACTCCTTCATTATATCGCGCTGCTTCTCCTCCCCCACCGACACTCACATGCCCGGCCACCGTACACGGATGTGCGTGTACGTAACAAGTCACTGCTCTGGATCAGTGTGGGTGGCTGATACACGAATACGTAGCATGGTGGGTGGGGGCCAGAGGAAGAGAGGGATAATCGGTGTGGTAACGGCGCATAGCAAGGTGAAAGGAGACAACTGCGGAGGTATGACGATGAGCGAGCAAAGGATGAAGCAACGACCCGAGGAAGGGTGTAGAACAGGTTTGAGAGAGCAGCGAACACGGGGCGGTGATCCAGCGGTGGCAACATCGTCGGTTCCCCACGCAGGAAAAAGGAAGGAAAGAGAGAAGAAGAAAAAAAAAGAATATCGAGAGGGAGAAAAGGGAAAGCATCGGGAGCTCGGTGTAGTGTACGAGTGAAATAGTAAGAAAAGCATCAGCGGGAGAAGCTATCGAAAAAGGAGCCCCGAAGCGGAGGAGGAGGTGGAGGAGGAGGAGAAGGAGGAGGAGTAGGAGGAGGAGGAAGTGATGGAGAGCTTGGTAGGGCGCAAAACAGGAATTCTGAGTAGCAACGGCGTAGTCGCCCAAGAACCCTGAGCGCCTCCTCTTTAAAGCGATGGATCACAATATGGAAAATCGTCTTCTCACCAGAGTCACCGCGACCATCAACATTCCCGGTCTAAGAGACCTCCGGGGACCCTAATTTCCCTACTTTCTTACAATCAATCAAAAAATCGATTCACCATGACCAATTTTTATGGTCAATGCAAAACTATGATCTTGCGACGTTGCTAGTGTAATCGCTTCGAATCCACCTACATAAAGCTCCGTGTACGCGACACCCCACCGTGTGATAAGTTAACACTCTCGGCGTGAGATTTCGTGAGCTGTCTCCCGCGCGGTTCTTAGCGCTTGAATGACGAGCGTGTAACAAGACACGGCTCATTGAATCCCAGCTGAGAAAATCCCTTCTGACCTTAACGCCTCTGGTGGTCACGCTCCGCTTTACTCTTACATTACCTTCTGGAACTTGAGCAGTCGCCGCCTTTATCGGCCGTTGGTCATCTCCAGTTTCCCCTCCTTCCATCCAAATGTTAAACAGCATAAATGAATAATTCATATTAACGATACGGACGATACGTTTAAAATCGTTCATACACCTCCGTAATTTTTCATCTTTCATTTACTTATTTCGATTCCGAAAATCAATCCGCGGGGCAAGTTGGAAAATCATTTCCCTTCCTCTTATAATTCGACATGCATACTTTGGTATTTTCTTTTCCTTGGTGAGTGAACACTTGCTTGCCACTCTGGGGTAATTAAATACCCCAGACGTACGTGGCTTTACAGAATTGTGGCAAGTGTCAACTTTGACAACATGTCATGTATATTAAAATTTAAATTTTAACTTTATAACCTCTTTTATCGTTTAAAGTAAGTTTTTGATAAGTTACAATAATGGATAGTTTCTATTTTTTGACAGTGTGTCAGAAGTTTGGCGAGTAAGGGTTCATGTGGAGGGTTTCGTTTTGGATTATGAAACACTGTTTTTTTAATCCTTTTTTTTTTTATTTATTAATACCGAGACATTGGACGATACAAACGCGTATTACGTGTCGAATGTACGCACATATCGGAAAGGTTAACGATGGTGTGCTATTCGCCTTGTAGGTATGCGTATATGTAGGTATCGGAAAAGCGTGGCGTTGAAAGCTTCACCGCTACGTGGTTTCACGAGGGTCGCAAGGCACTCGACCGCAACGTATTCCATGTGCATCGAGTGCGCGAAAGTGCCGGGTCTCTTGTCTCGATATGTATATCAAATTACTTGTAATGTTCCAAGTGAAATCGACAAGTCCATGACCCTCGCACCGTTTCAAGTTTCGATCTTCTCCAACTTTTCATCCCACATGATATACATCCAGCATATATAAGAAGCTTAAAAGACAGCTCCGATGAATAGCATCGTAAGAGGTAAACTTGAGGGAAACTATGATCAAGTTTATCGATAAGAATTATATCATCAGATAAAGAGATAACGATCCAGGTGCAACTGGACAAAGAAGACTAACCATACGACTCGCGGCGGTGAAATTTGGGTATCGGGATCTTCCCGATCTTTTTCAGCTTTTTCTATTTTCTATGGGTATCGTAAGCGAATCGCGTTGATCGTTATCATGATAATCGCCGTTGCGTATTAGGGTGTTCCGATTGATGCAAGTGGCTTTCGCGAAGGGGGTCTTGCGGCGAGTAATGCAACGATGCATCTAAAAAAAGGGACTCTATAGTTTGATGGTACGATTGCTCCATGTATTTAATCTGTACATGGTCCTATGTTTAACGTTGTTCGTAACGTGGTAAGGCGATAGAGGCGTCGCGTAGAGTTGGTGACAAAGAAGGCTGTACAAGCAATACTCATACAATTACAGATATGTACGTGTGGAATGAAGACAAACAGAGCAGAGAGAGAAAGAGAGAGAGAGAGAGAGAGAGAGAGAGAGAGAGAGAGAGACGCATACATGTGAGAAAGCGAAGGGGTATGGTGTTCCACCAACGAAGGGTGGCAGAGGAGTGGGGGCGAGATATTGATCAAAACCTACCCTGGCACCGAGCATCCACCCCCCCTGGCTTGCTACGTCCGACCCGCACCCTGGCTAGCTCTCTCTGCCAGCCTCTCTCGCCTCATCCCACCTACGCTTCTCCTCTCCTAACCCGGCCGAAGCAACGCGCTCCGAGCAGTGGCTCTCAAGCCGATTGATCTTTTATTTCAATTTCACAATACCACAATAGTCCATTCGTAATATCTATGTAAAGGCGTTAATTAAGGTGATCGAACGCCAGCCCGATAATGCCTCCTCCAATCTTCTCATTAATTGATGAAATGCTTTTCCCGCCGTTGCCGTTCTATGCTCGAAGTAGCAAAAAGTTTACTTCAATCAATTACACTATCCAACATCTCGCCTTCTTTCTCCACGTTATATTTAATGGAAGGGCTTGGTGTGTAAAAGCGCGGGTGCGTGAATCAGCCCCGAGGCGACGCGCCATCACGTGTCCTTCCCCCCTCCCCATAGTGAAAATCGAACCGATGAGCTTTCGCTCTTGTTCGCACTTGTTTCTCAGGCCCACCGGGAAATAGTACGCGATCACTCGATTCTCACTTTCTAAACAATCTCGCGACCACCTATCGGGCCAATCTTCACTAGGATCTTGTAATGACAAGTTAATGAACGTACATTAATCAGCATCGGAGCTCACGTTCGATCTGCCAAACTTTCATAATGAAAAACTTATAAAAACGTCTTATAAAAAAAAATAAAAATAAAACAAGAAAATCATTCATAAGGAAACAACTCCGCGAGCATTTCGTTTTACTGATTTGGAAAGATTCATCAATGAATAATTAAACGATAATTATGATACGGATTTCAGGTGATGTTGAGGGACGTCTCCTGCATCTTTTGTACACAGTTTTAGAGACATCTCCCAACATTCCCTGGAATCTTTTCAAATCATGAAAACAAAATGCTCAGCGAGTTGTTTTAATATAAATTTGTGTCTTGTTGTTTTTTTGTTGTTGTTGTTATTTTTTTGTTATTTGAGTCTTTTTCGTTTTCAAGTTAACATTCCGCAGTCGGGACTTTTTTTAAATGTTTTTTCGAAAAATTTTTATTTCATACTTTTTTTGGGGATAATATTTCTTATGAATTAGAGTTTCATTTTATATTGTTTAATTAATTGGAACACAAAATAATAACGATAGCATACAACACATATGAATGATAACGTAAAACGTTGTATAACGCAACAGCTTGACAATAAATAGAACAACATACATAACCAACAACAAGAAAAAGTCAGACTTACGAGGAGTCAGCAACTACGTGAAGTATTCCGTAAATATTGGGAGTGAAATATTTATGGCGGTTTTGTGAATTTGATTCAGCTGCTTTTTGTTTTCAATATACTAATAATTTCACGAACATATACACAGACGTCTCAAACTATTGCTAAGAACCATGTACACTGTTCATATAAAACTGGAATTTTAAACTTGATTAAGTTTTTTCTGACGTTCCTGCAAATATTCTGCACGAAAAAATGGTGAAAATCAGCCGATGACGGTCAAAAGCCTAACTTCCGGCTTTTTGGCCGTGCGGGCAGTCGAGAGTTACAGAGGTTAGATAAATAGAAATGCTGTGAGTACGTGGAAACAATGACTTGTCACCACTGCCAGGCTTTTCGTTGTATAGTTTTCTTGTTGTTGATTTCTGATAAAAGGTAAACCACAGTACGAATGACAAGCAACGAAAAATGCAACGCGCTCGACCGCCTTGACGTTCGGCTTCTAATTGCCAGGCCCTCCTACCTTATTTCTTCTCGTCAGCCCTATGAGACCCTGAGTGAGCGATAGAGCGAAAGGAAGTCTCAAGGAATTCAGGCCTGACTTGCCTTCTCATCTTATCGGCCATCTAACGAACTGGCTCTCGTACGCTTTTTCTCCGTCTCACCCATTGGTTATTTCTTTACGTGATCCAGCCTTCGAGCCTCATCGTACTTTTTATCTTCAAACACCCAGAGCCTGTTTCGCTTTTGTTATTCGTGCCGCGATTTACATCCGTCATCAACCTAAATTGCGTATTACTAACGAGACATTGCCAGCCACAAAAATGATCTTTTCCAATTTCTTATAATCCCAGCATCCTAATCAAATGAGCTAATCAGTTGGTACCATTCTTTTTAATTGTCAAACGAACCTTGCACCACGTGGTATCAAGCGTCGAGGCATTTCTCATGACGAACATTGAAAACTTGGCTTTGAATATTTCTGTAAATATTTCAATAGCAGAAGGTAAATATGTCCGGTAATTTGAGAATATGCAGAACGGAGATGATTTTCCAATGTTGCTTAGAACTTTGTTAGGTCGTGGAAGAAGATAAACAAATGATTTCTACTCATTTTTTGTCCAATGGATTTTGGAAAGTACATATACGTCTACTTGAGCCTTCACTCTCGAACGTCATTCTTAGCAGAAAAAATGCCTCATGTTGTACTTTTTCTGAATCAGCCCGTAGGTATGCATATTCTCCATCAAAGCATCTAAAACTTCTTATAGTACATAGCAGAGCACACACTTTCCCCTTCGACCCACTTTTCGAATCTATTCAATAGAGAGCGCGGACCAACACATATTCATTCTCGGATGACCATCGTCATCTGTTCTATACCGTTCGAATCTTACGCTTCAATATCCATCCATAAGATATATTTGAAAAGCAAGTATCCACGTAACATACATCCTTGATAATCGGCTACACGTTTCTTCCTAATTAATTTCATCACTTTTTAATCTTTATCACCTCGCTTCACAACCGATTCAACCAATTAGCATTTTTTTTTTTTTTTCAAATTTCCATTATTCACTCCCTAAGCTGATATATATGAATTATGAAATATGGATTTATCACGTTTTTATAAGATTTCATTTGGAAAGAAGCGACAGTAAGACGAAGAGGGAAGAATTCATTCATGAAGGGATATAACCGGTTCGCCCACTAGTCTCCTGGCGCGCTTGTAATAAGTCATAACGACTCGTAATCGTTCGCGTGGGATGTCCAACACCACGACAAAATCACTAAGAAATATTATATTTCTTCTGCTTAAAGATTCATGCACACATCGATCATGCGTTGCCCTTATTTATGCTTTTTTGTTCATGAAACTCTAGTGCTGACTGTAACATTGAAAAAAAAATCCAAAAATTTATCAATTGAATTTAACTCTTTATTGTCGCAATCCTGTAAAATCACGTACTTGCCACACTGGGGTGAAACTCTACCCTAGCAAGAACAAATTGTTATAAAATAGAAACTATCGATTATTTTTACTTGCAAATTTTGTTGTAACTTATCGAAAGCTTACTTTAAAAGATGATATAGGTTATGAAGCTAAAATTTGGATTAAAATATATTTACTACTATACTTGCCACACTTCTGTAAAACCACGTACGTCTGGGGTATTTCATCACCCCAGAGTTGCAAGCAAGGGTTAATGATTCAATTGTCGTCATCGGGTTTCTTTTACGTTTAATTGAAATAAACCCCAACAGAGTTTGCTACTTCTTTGTAATGCCGAGTACGGTAATTTTCCAATGAAAGTTATTTCCTTGTGCAGCGTTTGCGAGAGGTAACTGAAACCGTTTCGCTACCTGTTGGAAAAATGAATAGGTATATTTCGAATTTTCGCATTGAAGTTTGACAACGTTGTCTGGGATGAGGCACAAAGTTCACTTCTGATTCGACGCTAACGATTCTCTTGGCCGTTGCCCCAATTGGTAAAAGTGTTTTTCTCGTGTTATGGGAGTAGTGTCTAAATCGCAGTTGCTCCTCCCCCGTCCCGCATTAACTCGGACCTGTCCTCGCAGACGCGCGGTTGTACGTAGTTGACCATTTCGTTCCGTCTCCTTCTCTCCTTTTCTCTTGTTCGCATGTTGTGTTCTTTGTCGTTCGCTGTGGTAAACGCGCGCGGTAGATGCCCCCTCTGGTTTTACAACTCTTCTGCCGCTCGGTCTCCTTATTCTTTTCCTTTCAAGCCGCGCGCTTTCCACAGGTACGATGAAACCCCCTGGCTTCATTTTGCTTTTTCAAAATCACAACTCTGCCGAATAACATCGATGGACTATCGATATTTTCCATAATGCTCAGTAATCGGGATCATTAATGGAATCTCGTGAAAATCCACGCAAGTTCAGAAGCCTTCGTGTGCCAACGTAGGTACCGAGTGGCGCCGTAGGTGCAAATTTCAAACAAGTGCGAAAAAGTATTCGACCGGAGCGGGACAACCGATGGTTACGAAAAGGTTAAGCCCTTTGTCCCTTTATTCCTTCTGGCCGCAAGGCTTTTCGTCCTGGTCAGCAATCGTCCCAGTCCCGAGAAACTTTTTTTCGATCCTTCGACGCGGTCAACGCATATCGCATTCTACGTATACCTTGAAAATAGAAATGGAAAATACAATTTGTAGAAATTATTGAAAAATTTAGCGCTTCGCTGACTTGCATCGTTGTCGATGATGCGAGTGAATGAAAATTTGCTAAATTACTACGGGCTACGGTTGTTTATCCTCCATGCATGTATAAAGTTCTGAAAAAAATGATACATGTATAAGAGGCGGGCTGTGAGTTTATTTCAACGACGAACCTTCGATATTTCTGTAGCAGTCGCAGTCGTGCGTGAGGCTCTGACCTCTCCCCTCCGGCTTTTCTTTTTGCGCTCGTTGTAGTTGCCGCTGCCGCTGGTGCTCTCCACGGCGCGCAATCTCTCCGTCGCGAGAGACCCCCACGCGCACCTCTACCTCAGCCCCTCACGTTTTTCTCCCCACTCCAAATTCATGAACCCCCAAGGAGGACTGCGAGAGCAAATAGCAGCGAGCAGCGAGCAGCAGCAGCAGCGACGACGACGACGACGACAACGACGACAGTGGCGACAGCAGCGCCGCCACGCCCGCTGTCCCGCAGTAATGTGACCGCTTTCGAGAGGTGTGCTTCGTCGATGCGACCGAGTGCTTAGAACCACGTTGTGTTTACCGTCCGGTTTACAAATACGCGGGGCGTCTTGGATCCGTTTAACGCGTGTACGAGTCAACGTAAACTTTCAACTGTCAGCCTTAACTTTGACCATAATAAAACAATTCAGAGAGAAATGAGCAAACGATCAAACGAGAACGTTACACTCGTAAAAACAAAGTGCATCGCTATTCATAGACGAGGATAACTTGAAAGGTTCCGAGTGACAAGTTGAAGCAAAGTTTTAAATGGTGCTTATTTAAACTTCTGTTGGCGTTCCTGTTAATTTAATCGGACGTTGTGGGATCTGAAGGAACGCAGGCCAAAAAGCATACGTCAAAATTTTGAGGCTGAGAACCGCTGTTTATTTAGTGTTTTGCCCAATGACAGAATCCTGAAAGGAAAGGACAATATATTTCGACAAATTGGCGGTACTGGAGGAAATTTCGTCGAGACAAAAAAACAAAAGCTCTTGTGATATTTGTTTACGTCAATTAGTGATTGCAAGGGACGCATAGATAATCGATGTCATACAATCTGCCCGTGAAATGCAAGGTCAAGCGCGTGCGTTGCGTGCCGCGTGCTTACATGAGGTCCCGAGGCTCTCTTGCAGAACGCCGAGCGGCGACTGATCGTCGCAACTACTGAGACGTCGAGGGCACCATTGTCGGAAGGAGACAGAGTCTGACCGGTGGCTTGCCGAGGGGAGTGAGAAACATACCAGCGAGATATCGCAGACATCGTGGGAGACCTCGCAATCAGAGAATACGACACTGTTGAGCAGTTCGGTCGACGTAAACACACACACACACGCTCCACGTGTGTGTGTGTGTCTCCATGCACACGGATGTTTTCGCGTTCGGATGGTTTCTTGAAGCGAATCGTACCGTTGTAGATTAGGAGAAAGACTTTGCGATCTGCGAGGCGATTTTTTGGGCCAATGTGTCGAAATTTTAAACGGTGACGAGAACCCTTCTTACAATAAAACGACCGCGGATACAGTTGGTGGACATCGCGATGATCACAACGTGACAGCCACGTGGTAAACGGTCTGCTGGAAACGGTGTACATTTAGCGTGTTTCTTCGGATAATTAAATTATGGTACAATTTTCGATGAATGAGAAGAATATTGTGTGCATGAAATCAAGTGACGCGTCAAAAGTGTTTTGAAACTGGAGTGCACGTGCGAGTGTAGCAGTGTGGAGAATTGAATTTTGTGCAATAGGTTAATGAAAAATTAATCTCAGGTTTATTAGTGCGAGTGAAGATTTGTTTTCTTTCGTTCTAGCGAGTTTTTGGATTAAAGTGACATATTGTTTATGCGAGGAGCATCGGTGTTGGTGTATAGTGCAAAAAGTTCTTTCGTGCCCAAGATGCATCGATGCGACATTATTTGGCCTAAAAACTTAACTTTGCCATAGTGACTTGACTGAGAAAGTTGTCAGTGAGGAAAAGAAGAAAAAGAGGAAAGTAATTGCGACGTGGGATTCGGTCGAAAGGGAGAGATCGGGCAAACAATCGTACGCTAGAGTCTTTCGGAAGAATCGGCACGGGGACGTCGTGGAGGGGGGAGTGATGCCGGTAAGGGTGGCGCAGCGCCCCCCAGGTGGAATTCTCCACTCCGGCCCGGTACCGGTTACGGGAGGCGCAGGTCCGTTGGGTGGCGGAGGCCCGGGCCGTTGCCTCGGTGGCTCGTCGGTGGCATCGCCACCACTGCCACCGTCCCTCAGCAGCCTCGGACTACCACCTAATAATAACACCAACAACAACAACAACAACAACAATAGCGGCAACAACAGCAACACGAATAACAGCAACCATCATCATCCGAATAATCATAGCAACCCGCAACACCAGCATCCACACCATCAACAACACCATCATCATCATCATCACCATCATCATAATCACAATAATCACCACGGCATCAATAACGGCAACAGTTTGGTCAACAGCGGGAATAACATCGGCAATATAAACAGTGCCGTTGGAAGCGGTGGTGGTGTTGTTACAGGGCCGAACGCACAAAATCCCCTGCAGGCGATGGCCTCGGCAGCGGCGTCGCTAACTCAACTCAACAACATGGCGAATGGCCCATTACCGCCGCTCAATAGCGGCCCAAGTGGTCCGAATTTAGCGCCTCCCCAACCAGCTACTACCCCGACTCACGGGGGCCCACCTACGCCACACGGTGTTGCTAGTGGTCCCAACGTCGGCGGTTCGGTCGGTCCTGGTGGAGGACCCGCTGGTGGACCCGGTCCCCATCTCAACGGTGCATCTCCGAGTCCCCATTCGATGCCCTCTCATGCTATGATGACCGGTTCACCGCATGCCTCGCATCCCGCTCATATGGGCTCAGGGGGTCCCGGTACCGGTGGACCCTCGCCACATTCGCATCATCCAGGCTCCCACATGGTTGGCTCACCCCATCAACCCGGACCACACATGGCTCCTGGTGCTATGATGGGACCAGCTGGTATGCAACCCCAAGGGGGACCTGCTATGTGCGGCCCCGGACCAGCTGGACCCATGGGACCTCACCCTCATGGTCCTCAAGGACCCGGCGTTCCTGCACAACCTCACATGCATAACGATCCGTTCTACTGCTCCCCGTTTGGTTCGCCCTACTACAGGTAAACCTCGATTATCCCTAACTCGGCGACCGCAACTACTAATTTTATCAGCTTCGACTAGTATTACTTTTTCATTTATTTTTATACATTTAAACATATTATTTTAAAAAGAACCAACTTTTAGGATTAACTCCCGCGTCTAGATATTCCGTCGGCAAACACTACCACTAAAACTCTCGACCCTTTTCTTATTCTTCATCTCACGGTTCGATGCCCCGTTCCGTGCCAATCGTCAACCCTCTACTCTGATGTTCCGGCCTCAACTGGTTGCTTGTATTGCGCTCTCTCTCTCTCTCTCTCTCTCTCTCTCTCTCTCTCGCTCCCGCGCTCGTGATTTTGCTCCGGCTACGCTGCTTTCGTACCTACGTTCTGCGCGGTTGCCGTTGTACACTATACACACACACCGCGAGAATCCGTTATCATAAAGATGGCGTCTCTCCGTGTGAATTTAATGCACGCGTACACACATGCATATTCACGCACGACATGCCAGTTGTGAACATTGAATCTTGGCTGCTTCGTTCCTCTTGACGAGGTGCCGTCCTTCCAACAATTAGATGGACGACATCGCATCATCCTCCGTTTATTTCTTCCCAGAGAAACCATTGTTTCTCGCCTTCCAAAATCATCCAACATATCCACACGTTTCAACGTGTTTTTCAACGTTTACTGCGATTCTGACGGATGAGTCATATTAGCCTCTAAATATTGGACGTCGCGCGTACAGCGATCGGAAGTCGCCCGCCGTTGTCGTTCGGTGTACGCGATGTGGCATATGCTCAAAGTCTTATCTTATCGTTACCCTCGCCAAGAGGATAAGGTAGACCTTGATCGCGTGAATCGCCGTCGTCAAGAAACGACGCGGAGATATATACTCCGCGAGTGAATCATGCATAATACATCGCGAGTCCGAATTAAATCTAGCGTGCGAAGCATCGCGTACGCACTTATTAAATCCTATTCGTGCATTTTTCATTGAGGCTGAAAAAATATTATTAAACAAAAGTGAACGAACGATTAAAATCAAACAAGTTTTTCATATTCTCGTTCCGATTGTTGGCATCAAAACTTACTCAGGCTCTCTTGGCCGCTCTTTCTCTCTGTTATTTCGTTCTCCTTCCCCATGCGGCAATCCGGTCCAACATTTTTTATTTCGTCGCTCAAAAATCATTGTGTTAGGAATCAATCCGCCCAACGTCGTGGCACTTGTCACTTTTCAAATACGAGACGATTACCGGTGTTGAGCAATTCTTAGCTCTTGTCAATGAGTTTTATATTATTTTGTATGGATTAAGGAATTTGAATCCTAAAATAATATGCTCTTCGGCGATTGTCATTTTGACGTTCTGGCACGTCGCTTTTTCGGTCTGTCCACTCCTGTCCTGTACGACACGAGAAGTACAAGGAAGGCGCAACACCAGCGACGTGCGCGTCGCAGTGATCGGTGGCAGTGAGCGATTAAGAAATTTTTTCGCAACGAAAAATAGAGACGGTATTCTTATCTAATTTTCGATTATTCAAGACTTTCAATCGATTTAGCGCATTTTTTCGATCGGTTTTCTTAGCAAATACGTATAAAAGATAAATCTACTATCAACTATTACGTAAAAGATTGCTGGCTCGTTATCAACGCTTTTCAAGGACTCATGTTTCCCTCTTTATTTCTAAGCCCAGCCCGGCCCAGCCCAGCTCATACGATCGTAATTAGAACGACGCGCGTTGTGTGTACCTCACGCAGCAGCGTTATCATGCCTTCGCGGTCTCCTGATAAACCACCGCACGCGGGTTATCATAGATGCCAATGTGTGCTCCTAACGTTTGGCTAACTCTCCGCGTTTCTATATTGTTTCCGTTTCTGTCGTCGTTTCTATTTTCACGGATTGTGTTCCAAGCATTTTTCTAGCTTTATTTTCGGGTCACTCCAGCCAAAAGCCAGTTATTCCTTTACATCTTTTTTAAATCTTTTTCATTCACAAGATTTGTGGGGCTGATGGAAAATGTAAAGGGAAGCTGAATTAGTTGATTAGAAAAATGTCCTTACGTCTCGGCCAAATCCATGATTTTCCAGCGTTTCTAATTTTAACGCGTCAACGAAATTCCTGGCCCAAGACTCATCGCCGTAAACATTCCATCTTCTTCGTAGCTCTCTCTCTCTCTCCCTTTGTCATTCTTTTCCTCTTACAAGCTCCCTGCTTTTCTGGCCATGGGTGCACGAAATTTTTTCATTATTCTTGGTCCCCTGTGATCTGGATTGGCTGCTTCCTCCAACAAGCGCGAGAACACGATCGACAGCAATTATTATATTTGCTAGGGAAAAAAAATTTGTTGGTTGAATAAACGTTGGATTAAAGACAAACGGAATATCCCGAAAGCTTGGGCCATAAATTAATGGATATGGCATAAAAATAATGAAGCTGGCAATGTCTGTCCGAATGTGCCTCTTCCAAACAGCAAAACGAACGCGTGACCTCGCGAGGGCCTATCTCCCCACTCTTTACACGCCAAGTGTCCATATTATACATACACACTTGCACATTTATACACCTTAACCCATACACCCTCAAATATATAGCGTCTCTCTTTCTGTGTGGGTATATATCCGCACATATTCGTAGAAAGGTTGCCAGAGCCTTCGAGCTGCGGGTTCAACCGACCTACCTGAAGTTCTCGTACACTTATCCACGACGGTAAGATCGGATCAGAGTTTCTCAACCTCACGTGCAATGCACATTCCCCGCACTCGTGCTTAACCTTCAAATTTTCTCCTTCCGAAAAAACTTTTTTCATTTTCATCCATTTTTTCTCGTTTTTTTTGTCTTCAACTTTGAATTTTTTTTTTCATCGTGCGAGATTCGAGCTTGAGGAAAAGTTTCATTGTGTTTGGCGCGCGCACCAATGAACCGGAGTGGAAATTACGTTAATGGAGATTTTGGGAAAAGGCAGAAATTGATTGACAATTAATATTTCACGAGGAATAACTGAGCAAATTATTGATGATGTTTGTCAACGCATTTTTATCAACTACTCCTGTTGATTTTTCGGCAAATAAATATACTACCTTTTTGAAATTCATCGATATTTGGGTTTATCAATATTTCGTTGCGTATGAGTTCGAGTTTCGGAAACGCGGGACTCATTAATGCATTTATTATTCATATGCACATGCACGTATTTAATGAATGCAGGATGAGAACCGCAAGTGATTTGCCAGTGAAGCGGTTCGTCCGGGTTGGAATTGTGGCTCTCGGTTGTTCGCTCTCTCGAGGTTCTTGAGACCCACGAGAGAGCCTCGGTGGGTTCGTGTTCTCAAGGCCGCCTCCTCGAATCCTCCTCTTCCCCCCCCCCCCTCCCTCCCTCTCCTATACTCTTCTCTTCTTGCTTGTTGAATTCTCTTCGCCCCCTCCCCTCTCTCTCTCTCTCTCTCTCTCTCTTCCCCACTTTCCTTAGTCCGAATGAGAGCCGATCGTCGGTTCCCTCCACCATCCTCATTTCTTCCCACTCTTCAGCAACCGTTCCACGCTCGACAATGACAGCAACGACTCACCTTAACTTCACTCTGACCGCATATCACTAACGTCGTTACTCCCTACGCGAGAGCTTCCAATCAGCCTTCTTTCCTGTTAAACCAAAAACAGCAACAATTCGCGAAACACGGCGAGGGGGGAAAAGAATTTTGTCAAAATCGCTCGAAACTATTTTGAAATGCCGGTTGATTTTTTTAAATCTGGTGCTTATTTTTATTTATTTTTTTCCTGACTACATAACGACGCGCTGAATAAAAACAAATGCGGACAATTAAATTTTTCTCTTAGAATTAGCTACAACGTGAGAAAGACCTAAACCCCTTTTGGAATCTCAGTCTTTCACTCATCACCGCACACCGCAGTGCCCACACTTCCGCCTATTCTCCCGCTGCTCCTCCTCCTCCTCCTCCCCCCACCCACTTCCACCGCCCGTTCTCCTTCCTTACTCGTACTCCGTTACCAAAAGATTTGAAACTTTTGTTCTTCTCCGATAACGAGTTTACCACGAAAAATGAAAATATCTTGAAATCATCGTTAGCCAACTCGAGTTTTTAATCAATAAAAGTTCCTTCAAGCGCTTACCGATTAATCACATTGTTCTCTCACGAGCCAATCATTTTGTTACTCTTTTTTAATGCTCACCATAAAGCCTCTTCATATTATGATATGATTTTCAATCGCGGTTTTTAAGACAAAATTGTCAAGTTTGGAATGTGTGATTCGGAGGAATAAAGTTTGAAAGAGTCGCAACGATATGAGCGTCCATTTTGGTGCCTCGGTGGCAAATAGAAAAACTTACTGATAAGCGCGCGTACTAAAGTCCGCAACGTTGGGGTCCAACGAAAAATACTTTTTCTATTAATTATTTGTTCAATTTCAAAAACCATGACAATTTTCGTACCGATTTTGTGTTTGGATCCTAAAAAAAAATCGTTTTATGGTCCTGATCAAATATTGAATAAGAATCCTGAGATCTGCTCAAGAAAAAAACAGAATTTCGTTGCATTCCGACGATGAAAACTTCAGCATCGTGTTAATTTCGTTGATCAGCTGAACTCATTTTAATACGAGTACTACATAAAATATGAGAAAGAAATGAGCGATGCTCCGCGTTGCCGGAGTCACGGTTAGATTCTTTCAAGCGTGTCCAGAACAGTTACATTCCTTGGAGCAGGTGGATGACACGCTATTTCACTAAGATGAGAACAATACGTACAAAGAAGGAATAAGTCGAACTCTGATTGCTCTCGGATAACCGACGAGATATCCGCAGCCCATACGCGCCCATCATTTGTTCAATGACAAACAGGAAGCTAAAAACTATGAAATTCATTCCTAAAAATGGCTCAAAAGGTTCAAAATGGAATGAGCATTGAAAAAAAAAGGGAGGAAAAAGAAAATGTTGATAGATTTCTATACCCGTCTCGATTCTACGAAGCGCAAGTTACGTTGTTCCGATTAGCCATCAAAATCTATTTGAGTCTGAATCTATTTTGAGAATAGTCGACGCCGTCGCGCTCGTAGGAAAGATGCGGGGGGCGGCAGTCCCTGAGACTGCCGCGATGGATGAAAAGGGGTGCGGCTGAAAAGTACTCCTCATGAACAAAGAAATGCCATCTTTTTGCCAGACCCATTCTTCTTATCAGTCGCAAAACGATCCGGCGTACCAAAATACTCATCAACGAGTATTCCCATCAAAACCAAACCAAAATGTCCGTTTTATCAATGAGTTTCGCAATATATTGTTTACTCTTTGTCCTGTTACTCACTAATCCTATTATTATTTCATTTCGTGGCTGATTATTAATTAGATAATTCATCGAATCATAAATAGTTCGATCGAGCCACTGATCCTTATTAGCGTCATTATCATAATCATAAATTGTTTCTCAAACGGTAACATTATACATCAACGAAATGAACGACAACCTCATGGATTGATGGATTGTTCGTGATGGAAAAAATCTTCACAGCATCGTTCCGTCTTGCTGCTTCGCTCCCTAATTCGAGCAAACCCATGTCGTGTTGTAACACAAAACATGACGGTTCATTTTGGAAGATTTGTCATTCTTCGAAAGGAGAACGATGTACGATGTAGAGGAGAATAGATTGTTGTTGTTGTTGTTGTTGTTGTTGTTGTTGTTAGCACAGAGAAATGTAGTTGAGTCTGACGGTGCATGCGTGCCGATCACGGTATATACAGTGACGTTAATGTGCGATAAATTAGCCAGTCTGCTCCCACGTGGGAGGAGCGCCACCATTGTAATACGATGTACTTGGTACTATTTAGTCACGCTCGTAATTGCAATAATCTACCGCAAGTTTTAAGAAGCCTGGCTGGCTCACGATATCCAGGGTTCAAACGTTGCAATATATTCAACATTTTTCAACCCTATTTAACCCTTACTTACCACACTTCTGTAAAACCGCGTGCTTACCACTCTGAGGTTAAATTTTACCTCGGCGACAACAAACTGTTGAAAAATATTAACTATCGATTATTTTTACTTGCAAATTTTATTCTAACTCATCAAAGGCTTTCTTTAAAAGATCATAGATCTTGTGAAGCTAAAAATTTCAATTTAAATATATTTAACAATTTGTGAAAGTTGACCCTTACTTGGCACATTGCTGTAAAACCGCGTACTTGCCACATTGTTGAAAAATATCAACTATTGATTATTTTTACTTGCAAATTTTCTTCTAACTCATCAAAAGCTTTTTTTTTTTGTTAAAGTTGATAAAGCTTATGAAGCTAAAAATTAAATTTGTCAAAGTTGAGCCTTTTTTGCCACACTTGTGTAAAACCACGACGCCTGCAATATTTTATTAGCCCAGAGTGTCAAGCAATAAATAATTTAAAATTGATCATTCCTGCTGAAATATTCGAAACAAAATAAGAAAATTAATTGATATTTCAAAAGCCCAAAACAAGCGATTTCATAGTGTGGTAAAAAAATGAAATAGCATCGAAGCAACGAGCACCGAATCTCGCGGTCAGCAAAAATTCCTCGACCAAGCTCGTTTTCATTTTAAAAAAGAGTTACGAATATTTTTAGGTCTCTTCTTTAGCAAGAATCGCGGGGGTGACGAGGATGCTCTATTGAATCGGGACAGTCTGTTTACACTGTGGATACGCGTGTAGATTTATACCGTGAATATCAGAAATATTAACGGACATGTTTTCACTAGACGTACATTATTTCTCATGCACTTGCTCTCGAGCCACCAAAATAAATACATACCTCGATCTAATATACATACACATGTGTGTGCCTATATTTACGATGAGAGGGTTAAAAAGTAAGGATGGAGGGGGTTTACACGTGTGCTCTGTCTGTATATAGATTTCAGGGGTGACTGGCATGACTCTGGCATTGATCGCACACTACCACCCTAGCAGGAAGCAACCCCCTGATAAAACCCCTCTTGCGAGCCCCTTTCTACCTCTTCCTATCCTGTCTATACACCGCCAAACTCTACACCCTTCGCCTTGCTGCTCTTTCTCTTTTCGATTTCTCCCGCGCCGCTTTTTTTCCTTCTTTCTTTTCTTCTTTTGTTTTTTATCGTTTATTAACAAGAATCTGTCGTACGAATCGAGAGACGTTCTCATACTAAGAGACTCCACGTGCTTTCTCTCTGGAGTGTCAACAATTTATTTTGCCATTTATTTATTCCCAAAATTTGACAAAAAACTTGTTATTTTTATAGGAATTTCTGGAACAAAATTATCGTACTTTCTAATAAACTTTATGAGAACTGCCAAAGAGAATTTTTTATTTTAGTCTCCGAAATACATTTTTTTCTTGACATGGGAGTTATTTTTTTCATAAAGTTCCATCATTTTTGTAACATTCATCCATTAATACTGCATTGCGTGTCTTTTACGTCACTCTACATCACTTTACATCAATTTTTAAGAGATTTTTCTCTCTGTGGAAGGTTTCTAAAGTTCCATATCGAATCCTCGCATTTCTCTCATCTGTAGACAAAAGCCCAAATCGTTTTTTGCGCTTGTTAGGAAAATGAGAGATTTTACCTGGGCTAAGCAGACTAAAAAAACAAACATTAAAAATCTGGAAGCAGTCTATTGAAAGAGCGACGATTCTTTGGGAATTATGTGGACGTATTATTCGCGGATTATTCTTCACTGAAAACTGTTATGTTATGGAGTTACGTCGCAATTCGTTACGCAGTCGACAAAAGTTGGAGAAGCGTAAGGCAGAGTCAAAGTTTTCATTGCTAGAACGACGATCGGCGAAACTAAAGAGGGAGGGAGGGATGGAGAGAGGGGGAAAGGGGTAAAATCAGTGACAGACGTACGTATGAAATGACGTAAGTTGGAAGGACGCAAGTCTTTCGATGTATCGTGCTTTTTTATTTCTTCGGAAGTCTCAAAGTATGAAACTCTGTCGTATGAAAATTCTTTTTAGAATTCTTCAGTCGTTGACCCTGCTCCCGCCCTCTTGCCACGTACGCAACGGTGAAAGGTCAAGAACTATTGTACACACCATCTCTTGGCGAATTAACTATTCACCAAATGCCCCAATTTCAATCTGAAAGCTTTATCGTGACCAGAGGCTTTTTTACGATTCTTAAAATTAAGTTTTTGTTAGTTTTCGTGAAATTTCATTAGGAAACGAGGATTTTTAGACACAGTCGTGGAAACCATCGAGTACCATACGTTTCGGCACTTTCTTAATAAATTATCATCGCCACATTTTTTTTGCTCTTTTGATCGTCAAAGAAATTATTACAATTTTGGTTTTTTATCATTGAAATTATGCGCAACTTATTTGTTGGGCTTAATTGGCGTTTAACGTTATAACAATATTTAAAAAACGTTTTTTTTCAACCAGCTGGTCTATGCAGCGTTGTCGAACCTTCAATTGTTTATGTCGCGATTACTCGCTAACCCGAAATAAGTTTGTTTCAATTTCAATTCCCAGGTTAGCGTCAACGGTAACGAGGCTTTTTTGAGACAGCGTTGATTTCTATGAAAATTATATTTTCTTATGTTCGTTTTTGGTTTGCTAAAGTTGGAAAGATGAATCTTTAAAAAATACAAATTGTTGCAAAGGGAGTGTGTCCACCATAAGGGCCTGTGTATAAGGATTCGAAAAATGTGACTTTTATGTATCGTTCTCTTGGGAACTCGACGGTGGTTTGAAAAATAATTCGAGTAATTGTTGCACGATATATTTTTCTACCTTATTTCCAAATTTCAAGCCTCAAAGTTTGAATTTTCGTTTATCATTAGATCCGCGTGATCCTCCTCAAAGTTTTTGTTTATCCAATTGGACAACCAGTTTTATGGACGTCAATGATTTAAATGGAAAAATTCAGAGTCAAAACATGTGAATAGCCAAAAAATTGATCAGGACCCAAATTTTTATCGATTTTCGAATTTTTATTAATCGTTATTTCCAAATTTCAAGCCTCACAGTTGAAATTTTCGTTCACCACCGCGTGATCCTCCTTAACAATCTTGTTGAAAAACAAACCCGAAAAAACTTTTATATCCTCGAAGCAAAGACGTCTCACTAGGTTCTCTTAATTATTCAACGAAAAAAAAATGTTCCATTGATTGTCGTTGACAAACCCAATTTTTCGGTTTGCCATAACTCGGTGCCGCTGATTTTGTGGTTAGCTTGTCCGAACAACAGAATCGCTTCTCTCCCCGTGGTCTGTGTCGATCAATATATACACCAGGGAAATGTTAAGTATAGCATTTAGCTCAAATCAAACGTACTGGCCTCCATACTTGTTGGCACTTTATTTTATTCAATTCACATGTTCACCCAACTTTTTAAGTCCCCGACCAAAAAATTCGTCGTTGAGTAACGTCATCCCTATAGCAATTGATACAAAATCCTGCCTTTGTAAATTCATTAATTTCGAATGATCGGAAATTTCTAAATCCTTTTCTAAATTTTTACGTTTTCGGTCAATGGGCAATTTTTTTTGTTCCATTCGAAAAAAAGCTTTGAATAAAAAGTTTTTTTTTTCGCCGGCACGTCGTTACGACGTCGTTGGACGAAAGAATTCGTTAGCCAAACATGTTTAGCCGTAGACATCATAGTAAACGAAGAAAAAAAAATATAAAAAATTGCATGCTTTACACTCGATGACAACTCCTGAATGAAAAAAAAAAGATAAAATAAAATAAAACACACGGTATACTATCATATATACTATACAGTAATACACAGCACCCTAACATGACCGATCGGTCTGTGGTCTGACAGATCGTTACCTGTCCCCAGGAGGCATACTCCGTACTTTGGACAACCGGACTACCGACTCTATGAACTCAACAAGCGATTACAGCAGCGGACCGAGGTGAGTTATTTGTCACGCTTTATTTTAATTATACATTTATCCGATTTTAGTAAGATCCAACATCAATCTCCCTCGCGTATGGGATATTCCGTCATGGATAGTAAAACAAGCTTCTAAATCAAATTGAATTTCTCTAAATTTATTAACGGAGCCCAACAGATTTCTGTTGTTAGTTTTCTATTTTCACGAAATATTTTATGACTTTTGTGTTGATTTGTTAAAATTTGCATCTTTAAATAAGAACGACTAAGATTTTATGATACTGAAGTTTGCATCGTTGAAATCCAAGGAAAATATTTTTTTTTTTAATCATTATTTTTATTGTTAATGCGATCGTTAACATTTTTTTAATAAATTCAGTTTTCCAATGACAATAAAACTACGATGTTGAAGTTTGCATCGTTGGAATGCAACGAAATTCCGTTTTTTCTCGAGCAGATCTCGAGATTCTTCAATATTTGTCCGGGACAATGAAACGATATTTTTTGAGGATCCAAACGGAAAATCGGTATGAAAATTTTCATGGTTTTTGGAAATTTAACAAACAATTAATAAAAAAAACGTATTTTTCGTTGGACCCCGTACGTTGCGAACTTCAGTGTCACGTAGAACGATCCTCTCTTGCGTGCCAAAAACTCAATCGCAAGAAAAATTGCCATGATTTTTAAAATTCAATAAATAATTAACAGAAAAAAATATTTTTCGTTGAATCTCAACGTTGCAAACTTCAGAGCCGTTTAATTAAGGGCCTGTCACACACAACAACAAAATAATTTGTTCGAGTGAAGTTCGGGTGCTTAGGGATTGCACAAAAATGTGTGGAAATAACATCGAAAATGTCAGCAGTTTCAACTCTTATGGGAGAAAGATGATATTCGATTAGCAAAACTTTTGAAAATATTCGAAAGCTCATTCGTACGACGTTGAAGTTTGCATCGTTGGAATGCAACGAAATTTCGTTTTTTCTTGAGCAGATTTCAAGATTCTTATTCAATATTTGTCCAAGACAATAAAACGAAATTTTTTGAGTATCCAAACAGAAAATCGGTACGAAAATTTTCGTGGTTTTGGAAATTGAACAAAAAATTAATAGAAAACGCATTTTTCGTTGGACCCCAACCTTGCCAACTTCAGCGTCATCCACTCATTCACACGAGGTGCATTATCGAAATTCTTCCTACGAACTTCCTTATAATTTTTTTAGTTTATAACGCACTCGGTAACTATGCCACGTGGACGTAATAAAAAAAAAAATTATAACGAGGTGTCATCGTGCCATGGTAGAGGGGAAAACGACAAAAGCAATCCTTGTTCCTCGGAGCATAAATAACCAGAAACAAACATATAAAAGAATAAGGACGTTGGTAGTGCGACCTCCCCCGCTTCAAAGATTTCGTGCTGCCGAGACTTCTCGCTTAGTGAAGCAAACTTGTGCATGGGGTTAACGGATATATAGATGTTTGTATGGGGGTATTCACAGTTACACACCTTAAGTACTTCCACGTACTTTCTCGCGCGGTACGTTTTTTCAACGCTCATGGAAGTACCAGCAGCTCTCTGCCTTCCTCGCGTTCGGCCTGTCGAGATAAGAAACGTGGCTTAGGCCTCGACACTCTCGCACTTTAAACCGTGAACCACCTTTCTTCCTCTTCTTCTTTCTTCCGTTCATTTTATTCGACACTCTGGATCGCCCTCGGACTCATCCCTTCTCCCTCCTTTCTTTGGCGTTCCTCCAAAAATTGGGAGATCCAACAGTGAGCTAACGATGTTTTACACACACGAGACAAGCTCAAAATTCTCGCTCAGCGATTCAACGACATATCCAAAAATCTCAAGCATTTTTACTACCAACCAGAACAAATCTTTCTATTTGTCCAGCAAAAAAAACAATTGAACTACGCTTGAGTAACTTAAAATGATACTGAAGTTTGCATCCTTCGAATCCTATGAAAAATACATTTTTATTCATTATTTTGATAATTAATGGGATCGTTGCAATTTTTCTAGTAAATGCAGTTTTCCAAATGGCTAAGAAGACTGTCCCATTATATCGTTGACGAATACTGCATGAAGATTTTGCGCTCTGCTATCAAAAATCCAACAAAAAATATATATTTTTATTCGTGATTTTCATAATTTATGGATCGTTGCAATTTTTCTAGCGAAATTTACTTTCCCAATGGCAAAGAAGTCCGTCCCATTATATCGTTAACAATACTGTATGAAAATTTTGCCCTCTGCTATAAAAAATTCAACAAAAAATATGTTTTTATTCGTGATTTTGACAATTAATGGGATCGTTTCAATTTTTCTAGTAATTTTTTTTTTCCAATGGCAAAGAAGACTGTCCCATTATATCGTTGACGAATACTGTATGAAAATTTTGCATTCTGCTATAAAAAATCTACCAAAAAATATTTTTTTTATTCGTGATTTTGATAATTAACGGGATCGTTTCAATTTTTCTAGTAAATTCTGTTTTCCAATGGCAAAGAAGACCGTCCCATTATATCGTTGACGAATACTGTATGAAAATTTTGCGCTTTGCTCTTAAAAACAATTATTTTTCGTTGCATTCCAACGATGGGAACTACAACATCGTATGAAATAATTGTTGCAACAACCCGATAGGCAGTTTCATGTATTTGTGGCGAATTAAATATTGTCGAGGAAAAGAAAGTCAAGAGGAAAATTGAGCAAACCTCTGTAGCGTTTGCGGTGCATGAAAAAAAAAAAAAAGAGAGAGAGAGAGAGAGAAAAGTTATAACTGCCTCAGTTGCACACCGGATCGTAGTTTTACTATCGCCCACCGCCTATAGCAGTATATTAGAAAATCAGATCTAAAAAGATTGTGAGTAGCAGTGAGCGAAGCTTATACAACACACTCGCGAGCACTTCACCACTCTATGCTCGTTTCTAGACCTCAATATAGGATCGTGCATGGTCAACGATAGTCAACCCGCCGCCTTATAATATCGCTGACAACCAGTGTGTTCTAGATGCGCTCACAACAATACACGCCACAACGACGATCAGACTTTTACTTCAAAGATCGAATAATGACGCTCGAGCGATAGAAAAATAAGAAAAATCGAGTGGAAATGATAATCCTTTCGGATTCGGAAAAAGCTGAACTATAAAGTCGATGGAAATTCAGGCAAATTGAACGTTGGTATGGAGATAATTGGAGTAGCCGTTTTTTCCTCGAAATTGTAAAAAAAAAAATTCGTCTGTATTCAGTTTTCTCTGCCATTTAGTTTTTTTTTTTTTTTTTTTTTTAATTCGTAACGACAGATCACCATTGTCGACAAAAAAAAATCATCGATTCATCAGATTTTCTGGTTTTTTTGCTTTCTCAGAGACGATGCTTTGTGGCAGTGAATTTTTTTTTTCCAGCTTTCAATGTGCTTAACGTCTCAAAACATCACAAAATTATATCTAGATAAAATGTCCGGATGTGTGTGTGTGTGTGTATGTTCTGGCACTGTAAAATTCAAACGTTCATAACTCGAGAACGGTTCGAGCTACAGGGCTCCCGTTTTGCACAGATGTTAATCTATGCAAACTCTTCATTCTCTGGGAATTTTGTTGGAATTGCTAGAAAAATACGAATTCTACGACATTTTGAAATTTTCAAAAAAAGGGTGTCGACGCTCTGACTTCCGCAAATTTTAAGATTTATTACTAATTTTTTTTTTATAAATAGAGTTTCATAATAGGAAGGTTGGTATTGAATTTGGGAAAAATCGGTTGAACGGTTTAAATTTTATGATTCTTCGAATTTTACGAAAATCTGAGTTTTTTGAAAAATCGTCAAACCGCTCTAATTTCTGCAAATTTTGTAAGACATTGTGTCCGTACTTCCTCTTTACTTTCTAAAAAAGTTGTCGAAATTGTATAATTTTAATGCAAATACAAAAAACGCTGCAAATTGAAATTTGCAAATTGTTTTTTTTTTTTTTTTTGCCGCCGATTTTTCAACCGATCACTAAAAAGTATAAATGTTTCGAAATTTTTGGTATTCTTCAATTAGACAAGATTTTTTTTGGACATTTTTTTAAACACAAATACAAAAAACGCTGCAAATTGAAATTTGCACATTAATTTTTTTTTTGCTGTAGATTTTTCAACCGATCACTAAAAAGTATAAATGTCTCGAAATTTTCGTTATTTTTCAATTTGACAAGATTTTTTTTTTTTTTGGACATATTTCCATTAATGAGAACGAGAGATATTTCGGACAAGAGAACCGTGCGATGCTTCTTTTGCTCTGCCAAGAGAAGTCGTTGTCGCGGACCTCATAGTTTGGCAGAAATGTGAACGACGATCGGCGGCGCACGGGACGAACGACCGGCCAATTTATTGAGCTTCGATCGTTAAATTCACTTTTACTCGCTATAAAAATTAATTTGAAATTCAATCCGCATCGTTCCATCTTCGTGATTTCTGGAACAGTTACCTTTCCTCAATTCAACTGCGACGAAACTTTGATCCGGCGAATGACTTTGGATTTTTGTCAGCACGAAGATCGAGCAAGTTTTATGATTGTCGCGCGGCAATGTTAACGCGCGCCCGATACCTCGCGCGGGACGTAGGTGGCGAGGTAGGATTTTGTATCGATGATCCAGTTCTTATCAACTTTTTGCGATGATGACGATCAACGGTCTCGAGAATGAAACTACGACCGAAACGTTTTTTATTAAATTTTTGTTTTTTCATGAAATTGGTGGCATAATTAAGCCTCCGCGGATCGTATGGTTTTTCGTGGCATCCCCGATCATGCGGGGGTCCTTTTCGTCCTGCCACTCGTTTCTCATGTATTTGGAGAGAAAAAAATCTGAAAAAATTCTGGAATACTCTCGATTGATTCTACTTTGAGGTTTCATAGTTTTTCAAGCCGTTGCATTTTTTATTTCAAAATAAAACTTTTGAAAAAACAAAATTTTCAAAAAAAAGTTGTGGCTTGGGTCAAAAAGACCCATATGATCCGCGGAGGGTTAATTACTGAATTGGAAATATATAAAAATTCGAAAATGAATTCACCCTCGATTGCCATTTATATTTCACGTATTTGGGGAGAAAAAAATGTGAAAAAATTCTGGAACTTCATTGATTCTACTTTGAGGTTTCATAGTTTTTAAAGCCGTTGCATTTTTTATTTCAAAATAAAACTTTTGAAAAAACAAGATTTTCAAAAAAAAGTTGTGGCTTGGGTCAAAAAGACCCATATGATCCGCGGAGGCTTAAACAAAGCAAATTCAATGAAACGGACTCTACATTTAAAAAAACCAACTCCTCGAAGGGTTCCACGTGACACGCGTGTCAAAACTCAAAAGTGCGCGTCCTTTTGACAATCCGCACGGAAATGGTATAGTTGGGCGCGATGTTTACAATGCAGGTCCATGAAATATCTATGGCACTCGGTTCGCAGTACGAGGCGGACGTTTAATTTTTCACGAAAATGCATTTGTGTTCGAAAATATAAATGAATCCGTAGGCAGCAGACGTTGGTACAAAAGCAACTCGTCGCGTAAAATTTATTGATTGACGTTCGGAATTTCTCAGTGAAAATCAAACTCAACCAATAATAAACATTTCGCCTCAAGATATTTCCGTTCGCCCCATCGTAATCGGTATCAAAACGATATTTCGAGAAAAAAAAAATTCGAATAAATACTTGGCGTCAATTTTTGGGTTATGAATTCCACGTGGGCGGTCAGCACGCCCCAAGGATTGGTTGCCCGCTCCCAGAGAATATATAAAGACGCGTTTACACGACATAATCCTCGCCGCGGCCAAGTTCATACGCGTGGCTTCAAAGTGGCATGTGGACACACGCGTACATGCCTCGAAAAAAGCATCCACAGAGAGAGAGAGAGAGAGAGAGAGAGAGAGAGAGAGCGAGGCAGCAGACACAAGGATCGCGAAGGGCGCACGAAGAAAATTCTTTGCAACTCGGGAAAGTTTTGTAGTTTCGGCGAGCGCGGGGAGCCGCAGTTGAGAACCTTCGGGTGAGCGAGAGAGAGAGAGAGAGAGCGAGAGAGCGAGAGAGAGAGAGAGAGAGCTTGGCTGTAATAAAATGAGGGCCCCTGATCCTCCCTCAGGGATGCTCCCTCCCCCCTGCCCCTCTTCTTTGATAACCCATATTGTACCCCCTTTCTCATAGCATACCCCGTCGACTATGTGTCCCCCTTGCCACCCGAAAGCCTCCGGCAGCCCCGCTCGCGGCCGCCCCTGGCCGTATATACTCGAGCAAGTCGCGTCAGTTTTGTCCTACTTCTACGAGCCAGAGACAAATCTTGCCATTTCATTTCTTCCCTCAATAGCCACGTTAAATTGTTCAAAAATGATGGCTCATTATCTCACAATTTTCTTTATTTTTACATCTTTATTTATTCGCGATCGGTCAATCGGTCATCCAGATAAACTTTTTTATTTTATACCACAGAGGTGGAGTGCACCGACAATACTTTACCCGCCACGTATATACAGCATCATATACCACCCCCAGTCTCCCTGCTTGCTTCTCTATCACCCTCTCCACCCCCTTGCCACCCCCTACAGCTCTACCCTCGACCCCCCTTGCCCCTCGCCCCTCTTCATCGCCGCAACAACACCGGGGTAGTACAGTCCTCACAAAAGACCCTGCTGCTGACTTGTTCAGACTCGTATAGACCGTGACAAAAATATACCTTTTTTTCTTCTTCTTCTTATTCTTTCTCCTCGCGATATATACCCATCGCGCTCGACCAATCCTACGAATTCTTCACAGGCGCCACGTTTTCTTCTTTTTTTTTTCTTTCTTTTTTTTTCGTTGCTAGGTTACTCGCCAATCTACACCTTTTTTCATTTATTTATATCAATGGAAATGACATTTTCGTACATCAACATTTTCGTTATTTTTTCCAACACGGTAAACTTTATTTTTTTTTTTTATTATTTCAAAAGTTTTGATATTTTGGCAATGGATTTGGTTCCTTAGGGAACTGGCAGAAAAATTTACGATTGGAAGGACGCAAATTTGCCTCTCGAACAGACTTTCTGCAATATTTCTCGCTGCAATTACATTTTTGGGATTATTCGAAAAAAAATATATATTTAGTTTTACGTATCCAATTAAATATCAACAAAGTATTCAACTAAATTTTTGTTTTCGGTTTAACTTATTGAACTTTTGCTGTAACTCGCCGCTCCCCGAATCGTCACCGCTCCCAGTACTGGAATCCCGTTCTCGCGTTTCGATCGAAATCCAACGAAAATTATTTACTCCGTTGTTTTTTGTTGGATTTTTTTTAGTTTCTTTATTTTTTAGATCGAAAAACCTTCTCCGTAAATTTGAAAATTAATTTTGAGGTTTTATCTTAGGCACTTAATTCCTACTCGAAAACTTGAAATTAATGAATTAATCTAAATTAATTAATTAAACGTTTTTGGTCAATTTTGCGGATTGCAGAAAGTTTCATAGCGACGATGTTGAAGTTTTTATCGTTGGAATGCAACGAAATTCCGTTTTTTCTTGAGCAGATCTCAATATTTGTCCAGGACGATAAAACGATTTTTTTTTTAGCATCCAAACTCAAAATCGATACGAAAATTTTCATGGTTTTTGAAATTGAACAAACAATTAATAGGAAAACGTATTTTTCGATGAACCCCAATGTCGCGAACTTCGGTGTCATGAAACATGAGAGTTTTCTGTTTTTTCGAAAATTGTGGGCTATTCGAGCAAACGAGTGACTCCGAGCAACACATAAGAATGCGTTCACTCGTGCAAACCATCCAGAAACGATGCATCAGCGACAAATCGCTGATACCTTGTTTCTCAAATGCACACATGCATATATATTTAGTTGCGAGTGTATCGCAGTCGATTTAAATTTGAAGTACGATGCAAAAAGGCAATGCACTTTGTGGAGTAACGCGAGACTCGTTTCGGCATCGGAGGCTTTTTGATTGTGTAAATTTTCTTATTTTTTGCAAATGAATTCGGATTTCGACGTTTACCAACCGACCAGGTGAGGTGGACAAATATAATACGGGCTTGGTCCAGAAAAAATGACACTGAAGTTCGGAACGTTGGGGTCCAACGAAAAATACGTATTTGTATTAATTGTTTGTTCAATTTCAAAAACCATGCAAATTTTCGTATCGATTTTCCGTTTGGATCATCAAAAAATTTCGATTTATTGTCCTGGACAAATATTGAATAAGAATCTTGAGATCTGCTCAAGAAAAAACGAAATTTCGTTGCATTCCAACGATGCAAACTTCAACGTCGTACGAATGAGCTTTCGAATATTTTCAAAAGTTTTGCTAATCGAATATCATCTTTCTCCCATAAGTGTTGAAACTACTGACATTTTCGACGTTATTTCCACACATTTTTGTGCAATCCCTAAGCACCCGAACTTCACTCGAACAAATTATTTTGTTGTTGTGTGTGACAGGCCCTTAATTAAACGACTCTGAAGTTTGCAACGTTGAGATTCAACGAAAAATATTTTTTTCCGTTAATTATTTATTGAATTTTAAAAATCATGGCAAGTTTTCGGGCGATTGAGTTTTTGGGTCGCAAGAGAAGATCGTTTTATTGTCATTGGAAAACTTTGTTGCATTCTAACGATGCAAAATACTTTCTTCCGAATTTATTGTTTTCGTAATTTCCCCGAATTTAAATTTCGAAGTCTAAAAAAACGAAAAATAATATTTAATCGCCCCGATTTGTTTCTCATGTTTACAGGACAGCGACAACCTCTGGTGGGACTCGTTTGCGAACGAATTTTTCGAAGACGATGCTACCTTTACCCTCACATTTTGCTTAGACGATGGACCCAAAAGATACAGTAAGTTTAACTCAAAAAATACGAAATAAAATTTTATTAACAAAAAACTCATTTCCAACCAGTTTTCGTTTAATTGAATTTTTTTTAAATAATGTTTCATTGTGTGTTTGCAGCGATCGGTAGGACATTAATACCAAGGTATTTCCGTTCGATATTCGAGGGCGGAGTTACGGAACTTTACTACAACATGAAACACCCCAAGGAATCTTTTCACAATACCAGCATAACGCTAGATTGCGAACACTGCGTAATGGTTACGCATCACGGGAAACCGATGGTTGCAAAGGTAACGAAGGCAATTCTATTCCGTTACTATTATTTTCCTTTCTCTCTCTCTCTCTCTCTCTCTCTCTCTCTCTCAACGCCGTCAATTATCCATGCTGAGCAAGAAATTTCTATGGAGAAAACTGTAAAATTTGCGTTTATTAACAAATTGATTAATTTTTTCTCGAAAAATGACTCAAAGAATCTTAAGAATTATTTGACATGTTTATTTTCGTGAGAGAAGATTCTCTCTCCCTCTCTCTCGCTCCCAATTCCGTAAACTGCATCCATGCTGAAAAAGAAATTTGTATATAGAAAACTATAAAATTTGCATTCATTAACAAATTGATTAATTTTTTCTCGAAAAAATGACTCGAACAATTTGAAAATAATTGGACAAGTTTATTTTCGTGAGAGAAGAATCTCTCTCAAGCGCTCTCGCTCTCAATACCGTAAATTATATCAATGCAAGAACTTTGTAGAGAAAACTTTAAAATTTGCATTTATTAACAAATTGATTAATTTTTTCTGGAAAAATGATTCGAACAATTTAAAGAATAATTTGACACGTTTATTTTCGTGAAAGAATATTCTCTCTCTCTCTCGCTCTCAATACCGTTAATTATATCCATGCTCAGCCAGAAGTTTGCATAGAGAAAACTGTAAAATTTGCATTTATTAACGAATTGATTAATTTTTTCTGGAAAAATGATTCGAACAATTTAAAGAATAATTTGACACGTTTATTTTCGTGAAAGAATATTCTCTCTGTCTCTCTCGCTCTCAAAGCATAGAGAAAACTGAAAAATTTGGATTTATTAATCCCCAGTAGACACACATGGGTCTGGAGTGTCCAGCCGAGCGTATGGCGTGAATTTCTCGTTTTCCGTTTAATAAAAAAGAATTTTCATTCATCACCCAGTGCAGGCTCTCTTTGTATAGATCCAAAACTACTTTTCCGATTTTTTTAACGAGCCAAGTACAGTAAAAAACGACAGGATGCCCCAGACCCATGTGTGTCTACGAAGAGTTAACGAATCCATGAATTTTGTTTCTCGAAAAATGACTCCAAAAATTTGAAGAATAATTCGACATGTTTTTTGTTTTTGTTTTGGTGAAATGTTGAAAGGAGATAATACGTGGCTCGTGATTTCAGGTGTGTACGGAAGGAAGGTTAATATTGGAGTTCACTTTCGACGACCTCATGAGGATAAAGTCGTGGCACATGTCCGTGAGGGGCCATCGAGAACTTGTTCCGAGAACGGTGGTAGGCATGAACGTGTCGACTGCTCAACAGGATCCTTCGGGACTAGAACAGCTCACCAAAAACATCACCAGAAACGGAATTACGAATTCTACGCTTAATTATCTTAGGGTCAGTACTCTTTGTAACGATTATCCTTTCCAACCAAATATTCCAACCCAAGTATTTTAAAAACTCACGCTTATATACGCGACATGCTCATTTTGCAACGTCACGGAAACTTTGAATCATTCTCACGGAGAAGCGAAAAGAGGAAAAAAATCTTGAATTAGATTTTAATTTTCTACGATTTTGTATCTTTCCAATGGTCCCTGGTGGAAGAAAATTCGTCCAGCCAATCCCGAGAAATTTAACATTTGAATTTTCGATCCCTCGTTCTTGATAAAAAAAAAAAAAATTCTCCAAAAAAAAAAGTCTATGGCATTTCGATGATTTTTAATTGATTGAATGAAATGTTTGTTTTTTCGTTGGTTGACAGTTATGCGTGATATTGGAACCGATGCAGGAACTCATGTCGAGGCACAAAGCGTATGCCCTTTCGCCACGTGACTGTCTAAAGACAACGCTGTTCCAGAAGTGGCAGAGGATGGTTGCCCCGCCGGGTAAGAGAGGTAGACGGACAGTTGCTTTACATGAAACACCCCTCCACCAAGTGGAACCATTCCTCGAGACAGAAACAAATTTTTCTCGAATTTCAAACGCTTTTCCCGCCATTTATTAACTTTTGCCAAGACATTATTTTGCTCAGTTTCTATCATCATGTACGCAATATGCTTGGAGACAAAAAAAACCTCAGCAACTGAAGCCTGGAGCCAAAAATCTTTCGAAATTGTCGTTATTTCTCTGCTTTTTATCGCAATTCATCAATTATTTTTAAAGTAATAAATATACAAACGCGGGGAAACAAGTTATTTGGCTATATCGATTTTTAATCGGATTTTTCTTGATCGATTTATGGAGGTATTTTGTTGGGACTCGTCCCATTCGTTTCTTCCAGTGTGGCACATGTTTCTTTCCTTTTCCTGTTAAAACCCGGACCTCGAAAAACTTGGAAATCCATGCCTTTGCAATGTGCATCCTCGCGTTGATGATCCTGAAGTTTGCATCGTTGGAATCCAACGAAAAATATATTTTTTATTCTTTATTTTGATAATTAATGGGATCGTTGCAATTTTTCTAGTAAATTCAGTTTTACAATGGCAAAGAAGACTGTCCCATTATATCGCCGACGAATACTGTATGAAAACTTTGCGCTCTGCTTTAAAAATCCAACGAAAAATATATTTTTTTGTTCTTTATTTTGATAATTAATGGGATCGTTGCAATTTTTCTAGTAAATTCAGTTTTACAATGGCAAATAAGACCGTCCGATTATATCGTTGACAAATACTGTATGAAAAATTTAAACTCGCTATAAAAAATCCAACAAAAAAAAAAATTTATTCGTGATTTTTATAATTAATGGGATCGTTGAAACTTTTCTAGTCAATTCAGTTTTCCAATGGCAAAGAATCCCATTATATCGTTAAAGAATACTCCATGAAAATTTTGCCCACTGCTTTAAAAATCCAATGAAAATTTTTTTTTTTTATTCGTGATTTTGATAATTAATGGGATCGTTGAAAATTTTCTAGTAAATTCAGTTTTCCAATGGCAAAGAATCCCATTATATCGTTGAAGAATACTCCATGAAAATTTTGCCCACTGCTTTAAAAATCCAATGAAAATATTTTTTTTTTATTCACGATTTTGATAATTAATGGGATCGTTGAAAATTTTCTAGTAAATTCAGTTTTCGAATGGCAAAGAATCCCATTATATCCTTGAAACATACTGTATCAAAATTTTGCTCTCTGTTACAAAAAAAAAAAAACATCACTTTTCGTTGCATTCCAACGATGCAAACTTTAACATCGTGTTTTCCTCGCCAGGATGCGAATTTCAAAATCATGGAATTAAAGGTTTTAGCTACCGCCGCATTGCACGTTTTTCTAAGCTTCTGCCAACGATCTTATTGAATAAAAACAAAATCCAACGCAACTGCGTATATGATTGTCATTTAATCTGGAAATTCTACAAATGGCTTACGAAATTAATTGCTAATAATAAAAATTTCACTCGAAATGTTAGACAAGAGGCGACGTAAAGTATCTGTCTATTTGTCTGTCACTTGCATGCAAGATTGTGTGAGACTAACGGTGCATTTGTCAGAGACCTTTGATATCGAGAAAGGTTCACAGCTGCGTAGAATAATATTCAAATATATTTGATGAAAATCGTGCTCCTTAGAATTTTGACAATAATAATGATTCACGTCGAACCTACAAATAACTAATAAATTTATTTTCGTTGATAATTTCTTTTTAGAATCTCAGAGACCAACGAGTAAAAGAAGAAAGCGAAAGGGCAGCACATCGGGACCAGGAAACGCGGCTCCACCCGCCCCTAGTAAAAAAAGATCACCCGGACCAAATTTTGCACTCGCGTCGCAGGTTCGTTAAAGATTTTATTTCGTAAATTTGATCCTAGAAAAAAAAATGTATTAAAAAGAAAAAAAAAATGGAAAAAATGGAAAGAGGTTGACCTCGCTTAATCGTGACAAAAAAAAACACACACACACACACAACAGGATGTAATGGTCGTCGGTGAACCGTCCCTGATGGGTGGGGAATTTGGCGACGAGGACGAGAGGCTGATAACGAGGCTCGAAAATTCTCAATACGACGCCGCGAACAGTCTCGATCCTCATAGTCATGACACATCCGGTGGACAGCCACAACATCCCCACCAATTTCATTCGGAATCTACACCCGGCAACTCTTGGCCACCCGATCGTGGTCCAGGTCCACCACAAGGAGGACCCGGGAGTCAGGTAATTATCTTTCTAAAAATGCACATCAATTATTCACGAAAATCCTTAAAGTCCTAAAATTCATTTCTCCTAGAAAATTGTTAAATTCGAAAAATGTTAAATTTGAAAAATGTTAAATTTGAGAAATCCTACATTCGAAAAATCCTAAATTAGGAAATTGTTAAATTTGAGAAATCCTACATTTGAAAAATGTTAAATTTTAAAAACTTTAAATTTGAAAAATGTTAATTTTCAAAAATGTTAAATTTGACAAATGTGAAATGTGAAAAATGTTAAATTTGAAAATTTGTTGATTGGTTGTTGGCAGGGCGTCCAAGGACCTCAAGGCGGTGGAGGAGCGAGTGTACAGGGACCTCAGGATACGAACCAGCAGCAGCAAGACAAGAAGAGCCCCGCGGTGAGCCAGTGAGGCCAGGAGTCCCCGCGGCCCTCCACCAGGGGCCGACGGGGGCGCAGGCCCAAAAACGTGGCTCCCTAGCGGGGCGAGAATTCTAGTATCCCGACTTCTTATCTGACTTCAATAACGGCCTCGCGATATACGTCAAATCCGATCGGTCTTTTACCCTCGATCGGGTGTCACCCTGGACTCGCAGTTTTGCCCGATCAACAGCAGCAACAGCAACAACTTTCCCAACTAGATCACGCCTCTCCAATGGGTATGGAAGGGGCTGAAGTTGCAGTTACAGCTCATCACACAGCCCAGCAGCAGCAGCAGCAGCAGCAGCAGCAGCAGCAACGACAGCAAAGATTCCTGGCGGACAGACTAGCCGCTGGGAACCCGATGCTTTCGAATACAAATCAGCCTACTGGTGGAGGCTTGACTCAACCTTTACACCAAGGACAAGCTCAGGCTCAGGATCCGCTGCAAAGTATCGTGCAGCATTTGTTGTACTGGCAGCAGCTCGACCTAATCCTGGGACAGCGTGGGCAAATGTGATATTCCTTAAAAAAAGAAAAAAAACAAAAGCGCAGAAATAAAAAGACACAAAAGAATGACAAAGCCGGAGAGAGAGAGAGAGAGAGAGAGCCGCATGGAGAGACACACACGAAGAATGAATGTGCGGAGATAGGGATTCGAGGAGACTCCCGGTGATCGATCTTCCGGCAAGAAAATTCTCGTTACTAACCGCGAGCATCAAAAATTTCTTCCTCCTTACCGTTTCGATCAGTACATTAAAAAATTCCAACCATTTATCCGGCCCCAAGGAATATACGCATCAAAAGCTGCGTTACACATCCCAGGACCTACAAACGCAAGATAAACAATGAAGAAAAACGAGATGGAGGAGAAAATTGAGAGGAAACGCTCCCTCCAGCCTCGTCGAATCCTTTCGATCTTCGTCCCTCGCTCCCTCCTCGCTGGCCATCCCAACAGGACGAATTTGGCGCCACGACCAAGCAAACGTCGAATTGACCGATCAACCGTGTGATAATACCGATATCTCCAACTTATATATATATTTCTATATATACGGATTCCGCGTGCATGCGAGCGTGTGTGTGTATGTCTGGTGCGTATGTGTATGTGAGCACACGGGGCACAGTGGGCGAGACGTAACGCGACTGCTTGGATTCAGTGACGAAACAAACGAGCAAAGTGCATTCAACAGCAACTTACAAACATAAACAACAAAGAAAATAATAATAATAATGATGGCAGAAAAACGTAAAATAATATGGAACTACACACACAGACACACACAAATTGTTGCTAATTACGAAAGTGATGAGAAATTCCCGCGACAGAGACGATTTCTACGACCTGATACGCGTGGCTCCGAATGAATCTCTATCCGTCAACAGTATTGATATAATTATAGGATAAATGGATAATAATATCGTAAGGAGACGTAGACTAAGTACGTATTGTGCAAACGAATTTAGACAACAACACACCGAGCGCGAAAGTGAGCTAAACCGATATATTCAAGCAACAACAACTACAAACTGTGCGAACGAATGCGAGAATTTTATTTGTCTGTCGACGTTACAGAAACAATATTTACTTTTACAAAGTTCATCATTTCTCTTGGAGCGTGCCCTTTGCTCGGGCTCTTTCTGGAGGGTCGAAATTTATTCGATAACGTTTGCGGTCTTGAGTTTCTCATCGTTGGGACGAAACGAAAATTCGTATTTTAGTTTTTTTTTTTTCTTTTTTTATAATTCGTGTTTGCGGTACATTTCGAAATTTGAAAATTTTTGCACGTTCCCATGATGGCGAATTCAACGGCAAGACGACCACAAGCTTAAAAATTCGTTTCGATCGCTGATTTTGAATCTGCGGAGAAATTTCGAGGAGGAAATTATTGGAATGCGAATTTTTGATTTTTGGTTGGATGGAAATTTGAAAATACGGTCGAATTTGGATTTTGGGAGGTGGTTATTAATCACGATTCTCAATTATGTCTCACGGCATTGAGATATTATTTAGAATCTCGATAATACCGAGCCACTCGTGTCTTTCGATCGTTTTTCTAAGTTTCGTTGCTTCTTCATGGTCTCCCGGCGCCTCGTTTTGATTTTGATTTAAAAAAACCGAATTTTTATGGAAATGTGATTGCGAGAAATAGTTTGGCATCGAAAAATCTTTCTTTCTCGTTGCAGCCTCGTCATTGTGACCGAAATCCATCGTGTAAATAATTTCCGGAGATTATTGTTATTGAAATCTTGCACAATGAGAAGGCGATTGCAACCAAATTGGTTATTGCTCGAGCTTCGAACGATTCGAAATGGTGTACAACATTCGTAACTTTGTCTTTAAAAAAAAAAAAAAAAAAAAAAAAACTGAATTTGTCAATTGAATATTCACGACGTCAAAGTTCGCATCGTTGGAATCCATCGAAAAATCTTATTTTTTTTTTTTATAGTGGAGCGCAAAATTTTCACAAGCCTTTGTCAACGATATAATGGGACAGTTTTCCTTGTCATTGGAAAACTAAATTTACTCGAAAAATTGCAACCCCATTAATTATCAAAATCGCGAATAAAAAATATATTTTTTGTTGAATTTTTATTAGCAGCGCTCAGAATTTTCATGTAGTATTTTTCAACGATATAATGGAACAGTTGTCTTTGCCATTGGAAAACTGAGTTTACTAGAAAAATTCGAACGATCCCATTAATTATGAAAATCAAGAATAAAAAATATTTTTCGTTGGATTTTTTATAGCAGGGCGTAAAATTTTCGACGATATATTGGGAGAGTCTTCTTTGCTGTTGGAAAATTGAATTTACTAGAGAAATAGCAACGCTTCCATTGATTATCAAAATAATGAATGAAAAATAAATTTTTCGTTGGATTCCAACGATGCAAACTTCAGTATCATGAATATTTTTCCCTCTCGAACGTTTAGCAAAGTTCCTCGCGCGTTATACATCGTATATGTTCCTCATTATATTCGTTCCTATTTTTCTTAATTCTTCCGGCAAATGTTAACGACTCTTCGACGTTGTACCCACTTGGTTGACACTTTTTACTCACGTTTCGGAACATGCAGCCAAATTAGTTGGTCACTATTCGAAAAATCTAATTGTATCGATACAATAAAAATCTCCGAGCTACAAAATCCGAATAGTCGCGAATGTTGGAAATTTTTTTCCATCAGCCCAGAGATTGAATTTTAGTTTTTACTTTTCACTCGATTGTTCCAATTACTGAACTCTGTCTTGGAGAAATTCAATGAAAATCGATTACTCTTTCTAAAAAGTGTATGACACTTTTTTTTGGAATTTCAAAATGATGAAAATTTCGAAAAATCATTAAATCGATTAAAAATGACATTTCTGATCAAGTTGAGTTTTTTTTTTCTTTCGTCTCGGTTCTCGCAAGTGGGCACAACTCGCACAGACGATGAAGGGTCTCTCAGACCCCGTAAATTTCGCTTAACCGATTCGAACTACTACTTTTCTTTAATTCGTCTCACGATTTTTATTTTTCTTCGTAAAATCATTGGAAAGGAGACTCAACGCGACGACAAAAAAAGGCCAACAGGGGGGGGAGGGCATTTTATTTGTTTTTATCAACATTTTGGACTAAAGTCAAACGCTCGTTTCGTCTTGTCCGTGTCAATCTCACAGAGAATCAAGACTAACCGTAAAGCTGCAGGAGGAGTATGTGTCCGATAATAGATACGAATTTGTAGAAAGATAAAAAAAAAAACCGAAAAGAAAACAAAACGTCGCGGAAGCCAATCGGTACCGCATCATGTACAAAGTCATTATACGCCGTTTATAATATTCCATTGAGATAGAACTTGCGAAAAGAGGCAAAAGTTACATTGGATTCTGCGAGTCGTTGCAAATCAACGAAATATTTTTATTTTTATTGAAAAAAAAACGTCCCAGTAGTTAAAAAAAAATTGGCACTTTCGAGACACGATTGGTTGGGCAGACTTTTAAGTTTTAAGCATAAAACAAGTGCATACTGGGACAATTTGATCAATGGCGTTTTTCAAATCGCTGTATTCCGGTAAATATGCATTTTTCGTTGTTTTTTTTTTTTGTAGAGACGTTTTTAGTAGTAAATTATCCATATTTTATGGTCCTAAATTTATTTTTCGACGAAAACATTCGTTGCCATTGAATGCCAACCGATCGGTGAGGACAAATCGTCGGGGTCAAAAAGACCCAGTGTGTACTCGAAGGGTCAAACAGTTATAAAAAAAAAAAAAACATAAACAAATTTCGATTTTTCTGAAATCAAATGGCAATCAATCGGTGATGAAAAATTGTCGGGGTCAGAAAGACCCAGTGTGTACTCGAAGGGTCAAAAAGTTATAAAAGGAGAAAAAACATGAATGAATTTCGATCTTTCTGAAATTAAATGCCAACCAATCGGTGATGAAAAATTGTCGGGGTCAAAAAGACCCAGTGTGTACTCGAAGGGTCAAACAGTTATAAAAAAAAGAAAAAAACATGAATAAATTTCGATTTTTCTGAAATCAAATGCCAACCAATCGGTGATGAAAAATTGTCGGGGTCAAAAAGACCCAGTGTGTACTCGAAGGGTAAAAAATTCGTATGATTTTTCGTTGATTTCTCAACGCTCCCATAATTCAATGACGCAAGAGTTTGAAAAATAAATTGATACATCACTCGACACAAGTTTCATCACAATCAAAGCACGATCAAATTATTAAGGATTTTAATGAAAGGACATCCTCCCCCCCCCCCTCCGAGGTTAAGATGACGAAGCTCGCACACAGTTTACATTGAAATTTGAAAATTGAATGGACGCCAAGATCTGGCATGGATTGAAAAACGTGAAATTTTGTGAAAGGTCGATCCAAGCAAGATCTCGCGTCAACCGAGCCAAGTCGCTTGACCGCGCGATCACGTGCGTATTGGAAAAATAAAAAAATAAGAGAAAAAAAAGCGAAAAGGAATTTGGAAATTTTCGGTGAATTTTCGTCGCGATCAAGCTCGCAAGCGCGTGCGTATGTCCGTGCGTAAATATATGACTGTGAATGTGAGTGTGTGTTTCAATCTGCATGGTTGAGGAGAACGAATGAATAATAAAACAAACAAAAATGACGAAAAATAAAACAAAAAGGAAGAAAAAACAAAAGAGAGAAAAACAATGGATAACGAAGGAAAATTTAAAATGATGTTTGTCGTACGCGGGCTGCGGTGGGTTTTAGAGTAAATGATCTATTGACAAATGTTGTATATTATTACGAATTATAATGACACTATTATAATTAATTAATTGTAATACTATAATAATGTGAATTGACCTTAAACGAAAAACGAAAAAAAAAACATACATGATTGATAAGTAATAGGAAATTTTGAATTGTTAGTGGAAAAAAAAAAAAAAAAAAAAAAAACAAAAAGCACGGGATGAGGCCATTGCGACAGCTTGAATTTGAATTCGATAATAGAGCAGCGGTACCACAACGCACATGGATCTTAACGACCAATTCGTTTGGATCGACGTGCGTGTTTTAATAAAAATAAATAAAAAAATAAATAAAAAAAACAAAACAAAAATAAGATCGAATCACGATCTGTCGATGATTATTCGATCACTGTTAAATGGCGAATCGTGGATATCCATTTTTTACAAAGCGTGCGGGATGATTGATAATGAGCCGTCTATTTCGTGGGCTTTCAATTTCTCTTTTATTTATTTTATCTTTTTCTTCGACATTTCAGTTTTTTTCTTTTTTTTTCCCATAAACTCCCCCCTCCCTTTGAATATTTGTAAACAAAGGCGTCACGTTTAAATTTCAATCGATCACTAAATCGGTCAGTATCGATGCCAACGATTAAGTTATCTTTTGTAAACAAATACGCACGTTATTCACGATCCAACAACTCCTTCTTTTTCGTTTTCTCTATCGCGTCACATTTCGAGAAAATCACAAGTTAAAAAAAAAAAAAAAAAAAAAATTCGGAGGCAATTCATAAAAAAAAAAAAAAAAAAAAAAAAAATAATCATCGGTCGACAAAACGCTTCACATTTTCGACGGATCATTATTTTTTCCTATACAAACGGCCCCATCGATTTTTACAGCCCTTTTTATTTCTTCATTTTTTATTGTACGATCAACAAAAATTGGCTTATTCAATTAATCGCGTGCCGTCGAGACGGAAAAATGTGTTTGTCAATTTCGATACGATATTGCAGGATTTCATACGAAAAAAAATTAAAAAGTAAAAACATGAAAAATACGAAAAAAAAATGGTCAGTAACAATGTCTAATTGAGGACAGACAAAATGTGCTGATTTTCAATCGATCGTACGCTTTTATTAATAAAATATTCGCCTCCAGAATTGAGCAAGAATGTTGAACCGACCCTTTTTTTTTTTTTTTTTGTATATTATATTGAATTTCATTGTTGTCGGCGATGACTGCGGATTAAAGTGGGTTGCGTGTTTGCGGTGATGATAGTTACAATTATTAACAATTATGACGATCACAGCGATTATTATTATTATTATTATTATTATTATTATTATTATTATTAATTCATTATTATTACATGTTCTGAAGCAGTGTACAAATAAAATTTCCAATCACTTACAAAATCTACAGTAATTCGTATGCGTTCGATCAACGCATTTGTATTTATTCATTACGCGATGTTTTTGTATTTGCCGCTGGGCGAAAGAATTTTTTCTGTCGCTCGTATTTCAATTCTGAACTCTTTGTGCATCGTCGTGAATTTTGTATATTTTTTTTTTTTAGAATGGAGGAACTTTGGCAATTTCTAATGGGAGACGTGCAAAATGCCAGGGATTTTGATAAACTAAGTTTTTTTTGTGACATTTTTATTCACGACCCAGGAATGTGCAGGTTGATGCTCCATCATGGCAGAGTTTCGTGCGCGTTCGTAAAACGCTTCGTAAACTTCGGAAACGCTTGTTTTTCAATAGTTTTGGGATTTGACGAGCGATTAAAATTTTATTCAGATTTATCGGTATAAGAAATTTTTGCAGGAACGCGCGGAGATTACTCAAGTTTTTCGGGAAGCAGTAAAAAAAATAAAAATGTTTCTTAACGGTTGAGATTTTTTGTGGAAAATATAGCTACGAGCTCGCAGTTGTGACGGAATTTCACGGAAACTGAACTCAAGGTGACCTTGAGCGCGGTCGAACCGCTAGGGAAGACAACAAACGCTTTTTGACGTTACAACTCGACACTCGCCCATTTCTGTAGTACGCCGAATAAAATACACAGCGTGACGAGAGACTGAGAGCCCAAGTTTTTAAGGACGTTGTATGCAAAATTTTCTATCGATAGCCTTCCTTCATATTTGCGACACACAAAGAGAATAGAGATGTCTAATAGCTCGCGCAATTTTAAGAGGTTCCACCATGTAGAAGTCGAGATATTTATTTATAAAAATGACAATTTTCAGTAGTTTCTCATAATAAGAGCGTGCGTGTTAAAAATTGCAATTTTCAACATTAAATATTTCGATTTTTAAATGGTGAAGCCTCTTAAAACTTTGCATGCACTTTTATGAAACATGGAAGAAGCTTTATTTAATTTTTCAAAAAAATCGGTCGTAAAATTTTTTCGAAATTTTACGAAAAAAAACTGAAAACAAATGTTTAGATTTAGCCATACAACGTCCTTAAAAATAGTTGGACGAAAAAACGCGAACGACGCACGATTCGACAGGCGCGGTGTTTATCGGTATATTTCTTTTTTTTTTTTCAATATAATACTTCAGAATCTGCTCCCGAATTCGTAAAATAATGAAATAAGTTTATCGGATAGCGGTTTTATTCTTCGAGTAACTCGCTGCATATAGGACATAAAGTTAATTAATGAAGATAATAAATTTCATTATGGATCCGTGTGCTACTTTACGCGCACATTGTTTGCTTCGAGCAATAAACTGTATATATCGTGATGCGATTTGGAGAAGAAAAAAAAAAACATGCGATTGCTAAGTCCGTTGTCGGAACTTGGTGTTCATTAAAAATTTCCCAATGTCTGTGATCCACCGAAGCAAAAAACAAACTGGGAGTGATTCAGTAATCAGGACAGTTTTTCCATGAAAATATATTTATTTGTTTTTTTTTTTTTGCACATCAATGTGTCCGGATTAGCGTGTAAAATTTTGGAAAAAGTATTAGTTGTTTAAGCACTATTGATAGAGCCGTGAGATTTAACGTGTTATTCTGTAAGTAATTATGAGCAGTCCGGTATATTATATTAATATACATTTTAAAGCTGACTCGCCATCATGACCAATAAATTAATAAGAAACTAAAAAATTGTCTTCAATTCTATATGAAAATTTGAGTCATCCCGGTCTCTCCCGCAACGGTTTTCAATTTTTAATTCAGAGTAACGTAATTTTTTCGAAAAACCGTTGAATTTGACTAAATAGTAAATTTCTAAAATATCATAAAACGATCGTAAAGAATTCGTCCATTGCGGGTTATTATTCTTTCAGCAAATGGCCAACGCTCTTAGTTCGAGAATTCACCGCGTTGGCGCTGCCATCGGGCAATGCTTGGGACGGCGTAATGTTTTTTTCTATTTCTCGATCTTGCTAAATTCTCTCTTTTAGCAAAATCGTTGCGATACGATCTTTTATTTGTAAAACGCATTTATTTATACAGCGTCGAGTTAATTTATTAGAATCATTTTTGCATTCGCCTGCTGCCACGATGCAATCGTCTTCGTAAAAGGAAGAAGCGCAGGATTCAATAACCGGAAATGATCAGTTGAACGACGCGATTCTACGAATTACACACGCGAAATTCGTGGAAATTATGGTCAATCGTGAAAAACGTCGTTTTTGTAATTGAATCATTTCTTTTTGTGTTTACGAAGAAATTCGCAACGATTTAGTGCTTCCGTTGATACATATTGGTCGAACATTCGCGATCTTTCCGGAAGAGAATTCTCGGGGATGGGAAAGTTCGAGATGCCACTGGCCACGTCTTCGAGAGCTCTCGCGTGATTGGCTGCTTTGGAAGCGAAGATACTCCCTCCCGAGCGGCGTATCGGAGGCTAGCGAATGACGCGAAGTTGCCGGTGTAGCTCGTGCAGCGTACTAGCGTACACTGCGCATCACAAGATCATCGTGAGCGGTGAGAGTTGCATCATACACGTGAAGCACAAGGCTATTCCGCGTTTTCAGTCGCACATTAAAATCGAATTTCGCGAATAAATTCACGACTTACAAAACGTTATTTATCTTTTAAACGGAAATGTTGACTGCTGCGAGATTATTGTCACGCGGGTGTAGCGGTGTCACCCACGAAATAGCCAAGAAAAATCAATTCAACACGATCCTCAAAAACGTGAGTACCACACGGCGATTTATTCTTTTTCCACACCATGTGAGCCATGGCAGGCTTCGCCTTTCCTAATGGTTCAAGGTTCGCTAATTTTCACGCTGTACAAACATTTCCCATCTCTGTTTCGGCGATTCGACAGCATTTTCTTGCTCCTAAACTTTTGCCTAGCATCGGATTGTCTGTTCTCGTGTTCTTGGCTCTCGGAGCCGGCCTCCGAAGAAAATTCTTGCCTTCCACTTTTTTTACTTCCGATCATGCTATTTTTTCGGTCAAATTTTTTTCCCTATCATTTCGAAAAGTCTAAATCGTCTTTCTGCGTAGACATTGGATCGCGGTAACGCTTCGTTCAATTATTTCTAGAATAGTTACCGGAGCGACACGTGCCGACACGAATTTCCATTTTATTTCGTCAATTCGTTCGCTTTTTCCCGAAACTGAAAAACAATATCGATTCTTCGGACAATGAAAATTCGCTGCTAGTTTCTCTCTTATCGGTACATTTTTTCATGAAATTACGACAAGTCAAGTTGCACGATTCCGGTGAAATTTCTTGGTTAAGTTATATAATCATCAGCAGAATTAACCCCACTTTTTCTGGAGCCCCATTCATTCCCGGAAAACTCTTTTTATCACAGTCTCCCATAGGTAATGAACTCTTTTTAGAAATTCTCCGTAACAATTTCACGTTTTGTACCAAATACGTGAAATGTCAGTTGGAAAAAGAAAGAAAAAATAGTTACTTTCCGGTCCTCTGCAGATCATACCTTTTTTATGGCAGTCTGGGTTCTTTTTGTCCTGCCACTTTTATCTTTCGTATTTGAAGAGGAAAAAATCTGAAAAAATTCTGGAATAATCTCCATCGATTCTATTTTGAGGTTTCATAGTTGTTGAGGTCGTTGCATTTTTTAATTTTGAAGTAAAACGTTTAAAAAAACAAGATTTTCATAAAAAGTTGTTGCTCGGGTCAAAAAGACCCGTATGATCCGCGGAGGCTTAATTACTGAATTGAAAAAATATAAAAATTCGAAAATAAATCCACCCAGGATTTCCACTTACATTTCACGTATTTTGGAAGAAAAAAAAATCTGAAAAAATTCTGGAATTCTCTCCATTGATTCTATTTTGCAGTTTCATAATTTTTACGGTCGTTGCATTTTTTAATTTTGAAGTGAAACGTTTAAAAAAACAAGATTTTCATAAAAAGTTGATGCTCGGGTCAAAAAGACCCGTATGATCCGCGGAGGCTTAATTACTGAATAGGAAAAATATAAAAATTCGAAAATAAATTCACCCAGGATTTCCACTTACATTTCACGTATTTGGAAAGAAAATGAATCTGGAATATTTTCCATTGATTCTATTCTGAGGTTTCATAGTTGTACGGTCGTTAAATTTGTTTGATTTCTAAACAAAACGTTTTGAAAAACGAAATTTTCAAAAAAAAAGTTGTCGCTCGGGTCAAAAAGACCCATGACATACTTTAGAGTCAGGTAGTACAAAATTGCAAACAATTCTATGAGTTTGACTGTTTCGGCGAATTTTGCCGCAAAGCGGCGCTAGAATTTCGTGTATAGAAATTCTTCAAGCAGTCGACAAATAGCGTAACGACATTTCTCATTTATCGCAGTGTATCGCACCAACCTTGAGCACCGGAAGATCCCACGATGTGCATCAGTACAGATACGCGTAAGTCATTGGCTCGTTAAAAAACAGAAATAGTTTTCTCTCTAGAACGATGTCGATACAATTTTTTCATGCAAACAGTTCGGACGGAGTCAAGGGTGCGGTCATCGGAATTGATCTTGGCACAACATTTTCATGCACCGCCGTTATGGAAGGAAAACAAGCAAAAGTTATTGAAAATGCAGAAGGTTCGAGAACGACGCCGTCTTACGTAGCTTTCACAAAGGGTCAGTACCGATTAGCACTTTTTAAAACTAAAATAGTGCCTCGATTTATCAGGCTGCAGAAAAAAAGTAAAATGGAAAATTGAAAACTCGTAAATACAACGGTTTCTTTGTAACAGATGGCGAACGATTGGTCGGTATGCCCGCAAAACGTCAAGCAGTCACAAATTCGGCCAACACTTTTTACGCGACCAAGCGTTTGATAGGACGCAAATTTGAAGACAGCGAAGTGAAGAAAGACATGTGAGTATTTCGTCATGAAATCTAGTTTTTTAAAATAATAAACCTCCCGCAGAATAAACGCGATGTTGAAGCTCGTTGGAATGCAACGAAATTCCGTTTTTTCTTGAGCAGATTTCAAGATTTTTATTCAATATTTCTCCAGGACCATAAAACCATTTTTTCAAATCGTGATAGTTTTTTAAATTGAACAAACAATAGAAAAAGTATTTTTCGTTGCCCCCAACGTTACGAACTTGTGTCGTGAATAAACGACGATGATGTTAATATTTTTCGTCTCTCAAAACCGCAAACGATTGCTGGTTAATGTGGAAATAAATGACTGATTCTAATCACCATAAGACGATAATGAGCAATTTATTGTTTCGGAAAAGTAAATCTGAATTGTATTTTTTTTTTTTTTTGCCACAGGAAAACGGTTTCGTACAAAATCGTCCGAGCGTCGAACGGTGACGCTTGGGTACAAGGAGGCGACGGAAAAATGTATTCTCCCAGTCAGATCGGAGCTTTCGTATTGATGAAAATGAAAGAAACTGCAGAGGCTTATCTGAACACACCGGTGAAAAACGCCGTCGTCACGGTCCCGGCGTATTTCAACGATTCCCAGAGACAAGCGACGAAGGACGCGGGTCAAATCGCGGGTCTCAACGTCCTCAGAGTAATCAACGAACCGACCGCAGCGGCTCTGGCTTACGGAATGGACAAATCTGAGGACAAAATGTAAAAAAAATAAAAAAAAATACAAATTCTAACCGTTTCAGTACACACTGGGTCATTTTGACCCCAACAATTTTTTGTCGCCGATTGGTTGGCATTTAATTTCAGAAAAACCGAAATTCATTCATGTTTTTTCTATTTTTATAACTTTTTGACCCTTCGAGTACACACTGGGTCTTTTTGACCCCCACGATTTTTCGTCACCGATCGGTTGAAATTTGATCGCGACGAATTTTTTGGCATTTAATTTTCGTTTTCGTTAAGAAAAAAATTTAGGGACATAAAAAATAAATAATTTACTACTAAAAACGTTTCTACAAAAAAAAACAAGGAAAAATTCATATTTATCATAATACAACGATTTAATAAACGCCTTGGGTCAAATTGACCCAATATGCACTTACAGGAGGCTTGCACTCGGAGGGTTAAGCTTGCAATTGTTGAATACTTGGAAAATGCGATATGATGTTATTATTCTTCGTCTCTCAAAGCCTCTCATAAAATTGGTGGCACATGTGGAAACTTTTTGCTGATTCGCCGCATCAGTTTTAGCGTTAAAATCCGCCGTACAGTTGCGTTTATTGAAACGAGTGAATTTGCTCTTTTCAGAATCGCTGTTTACGATCTCGGCGGCGGAACCTTCGACGTTTCGATCCTAGAAATTCAAAAAGGAGTTTTCGAGGTAAAATCAACCAACGGCGACACATTCTTGGGCGGTGAAGACTTCGACAACGCTTTGGTCAACTATTTGGCCAACGAATTCAAGAAAGATCAAGGCATCGATGTCGCCAAGGACGCAATGGCGATGCAACGATTGAAGGAGGCAGCTGAAAAAGCGAAAATCGAGTTGTCGAGCTCCTCGCAAACGGACATTAATCTGCCATACTTGACGATGGACGCGAGCGGTCCCAAACATTTGAATCTCAAACTTTCACGAAGCAAATTCGAGAGCCTCGTCGGGGATTTAATCAAACGGACGATCCAGCCTTGCCAAAAAGCTCTTAGCGATGCCGAAGTCTCCAAATCCGATATCGGCGAAGTTCTCTTGGTCGGAGGTATGACTCGTGTCCCAAAGGTCCAAGCCACCGTTCAGGAAATCTTCGGAAGAACGCCTTCGAGAGCCGTTAACCCGGACGAAGCTGTCGCGGTCGGTGCCGCTGTTCAAGGTGGAGTTCTTGCCGGTGACGTCACCGATGTCCTGCTCCTCGACGTCACACCTCTTTCTCTTGGTACGCAATCTCTATTTTCATATAAAACTTTCCAATTTTCAATTATGGGCAACTCGCCATATGATGCTGAAGTTTGAATACTTGGAATCCAGCGAAAAATATAATTTTTATTCATTATTTTGATAATTAATAGGATCGTTCCATTTGTTCTGATAAATTCAGTTTTCCGATGTATTTTCAACCCAAATTCCGCAAAATTCAGAAAAAATTACAATTTGGAACAAAAATTCATGCAGAAATTTGACTTTTCAATTTATGAAAATAAAAAACATACTACAATCCATTTTCAAGCCTTGTTTGTAAGACCATGCCGATTATTCTCAAGTCGGCTAATTTTTAATATAAAAAAAATGTTGAGCAAAAAAATTCGGAAAAAATTACGTTTTTTTTTACAAAAAGTCATGCAGAAATTTGAATTTTCATTAAAAATAAAAATAAAAATTCTAGAAGGACATCACAAGTCGAAAAACGGCTGAAGTTGATTCAACCCTCGATGACTGTTAAGGGATATGAGATTTCAATGCTTGGATCGAATTGTTTCTTATAATCGCTAGTGCAAGTTTTCAATTGGAATTCAACGAAAAATACATTTTTTATTAATCATTTTGATAATTGATGCGGTCGTTGCAATTTTTTTTCAGTAAATTCAGTTTTCTAATGGCACAGAAAACGGTCCCATTATATCGTTGACAAATACGGATGAAAATTTAGTGCCCTACTATAAAAAATAATCAGTTTTCGTTGCGTTCCAAGATGCAAACTTCAGAATCTCTTCACCATGATGTTTTTATAACTAATCTTCTCTCTGACAAAAAAAAACTGGAGAAAAAGATTTGACTGAGCTTTCGTTACGAACTAATTGTGACCGCGAAGCCACAGTCGAGGGATTGTCAAATTTTTAAATGATTTATTCTCGGTTATTCGTCACAGGAATCGAAACTCTCGGTGGCGTATTCACGAGACTCATTTCTCGCAACACGACCATTCCAACCAAGAAAAGCCAAGTTTTCTCAACGGCAGCTGACGGCCAAACTCAAGTAGAAATAAAAGTACATCAAGGCGAACGTGAAATGGCCAATGACAATAAACTTCTTGGACAGTTCACTCTGGTCGGTATTCCACCTGCACCTCGTGGAGTGCCTCAGATCGAAGTTACTTTCGACATCGACGCTAACGGCATCGTCCATGTGTCGGCGAGGGACAAGGGAACCGGAAAAGAACAGCAAAGTAAGTTGCTCAAAAAATTTCTTTCAGAAAAACCGAAATTCATTCACGTTTTTTCTCTTTTTATAACTTTTTGACTCCTCGAGTACACACTGGGTCTTTTTGACCCCGACAATATTTCGTCACCGATCGGTTGGCATTTAATTGCAACGAATATTTCGGCATTGCATTTTCGTTTTCGTCAAAAAATAAATTTTGAACCATAAAATATGAATAATTTACTACTAAAAACGTCTCTACAAAAAAACAACGAAAAATGCATATGTACCGGAATGCCACGATTTGAAAAACGCCTCGGGTCAGATTGACCCAATATGCGCTTATACGAGGCGTACATTCGATCGGTTAATCATTATTTCACAATTTTAATCACAAATCAATAATAATCACTCGGTTTACAGTCGTGATTCAATCGAGCGGTGGTCTCAGCAAAGACGAGATTGAAAATATGGTGAAAAATGCTGAGCAATACGCCAAGGAGGACAGAATTAAAAAGGAAAGAGTCGAGGCGGTGAACCAGGCCGAGGGAATAGTCCACGACACAGAGGCCAAGATCGAAGAGTTCAAGGCTCAGCTGCCGCAGGACGAGGTACGAATCGTCACAAGTCTTAAAATTTTCAAAAATTCTTCTCACAATTTTCCCAAACCAAAAAAATCCGTAAATCCTTTTGCTTTTCTTCGCAGTGCGACAAATTGAGAGAACTCGTCGCAAAAATGCAAGAGACTTTGGCCAAAAAGGACGAGACCGATCCCGAAGAAATTAAGAAACAAACGAACGAATTGCAACAAGCGAGTTTGAAGCTTTTCGAGATGGCCTACAAGAAGATGGCAGCCGAGCGAGAAAGTGGCAGCAGTCAAGGAGCCCAACAAGACCAACAGCAGCAACAACCAGAGGGTGAGAAAAAGGAGGAGAAGAACTGAGCGATTCGAAAGGCAAAACAAACAAACAAAACAACGTTTTTAAATAAATAAACGATAAAAAAAGAGAAAAAAAAATCGAGAACGAGCATAGCCATATTGGTCATTGTTAGTGATTACGATTATGATTTATGTAGGAACAATATTTATGCAGTCCACTACGTTACATCGGAATTTGGTTTAGCTCCAAAAAAAAAAAAAAAAACAAAAAAAAACGTGACTGACAATTACCAAAGTTTCGCCGAGTATCCGGACGAATTAATTGTCTCTCGATACTCGGCGAATTCTTCCGAGAAACCACAATCGAATTGATGAATTTCTTGGCCGTTTTTTCGCGTCCCCGAGCTGGAATTCAATTATTTGGTCAATACCAAACGTTTTTTTTACGTCGATCATTCTCAGCCGATGGGTGGCACAAATTTAGCACTCTTTCAAGAGACGTAGAACAAGAAATTCCGATTCCGAAGGTATTTGTTTAAACGCACTATCCTTAACAGACTCTCCTCGCGAGAAGAAGAAAAAAAAACAGAGAAACACGAAGAAAAAACAATATTCGTAGATCGAGACAAATCGAGTTTGCTCGTTGAGAAATGATCCTGTAAATTGTGTACATATTATTGATCGCGTGACTTTTAAGAGTGCGTCTCCGCCAATGGGACTGAAGATTGAATTTCGCGTGAAATGTTCTCAAAAGCTCGTTTCTTTGACCAAAAAATCAACGTTAAAGAAAAAATCATGAAAATTAAGGAGAAACAAGAATTTCGGAGCATTCCAAAAATTCAAACTTCAATGTCATTGCGTTTGCCACTGATCGACGATCGAAAAAGCAGAAGAACCTCCGCGGGGCTTTTTGTAACGTTGCAAAAGTGGATCAAACGTTTTGTTGTTGTTTTTTTTCAACGCACGAGTTTCTCCCACAAGATGAATCCTATCCCGTTATTACCGAAAATGAGAAATACGATAAACATTACGAGCTTTCGCGCCCAAGCGAAACGACATCGAGAAAACGAGAAAAAACAAACATTTCTGTTTATCCTGTTCCGTGTTATTGAGCCGGACACGCAGCTTGTCCAGAATGAATGAACAATTACGATGTACGAGATTGAAGAGATTGACAGACAAATGGATGCGCGTCCAGGACACGCTGCTTAGGTTAAGCGAGAAAAGAAAAAACAATATTTAGATTATTTCGTTTAATAATAAAAAAAAATAGAGAAAAAAAAATTGAAAGAATGACTAAACTGTTATCACACATTACGATGTAATTCGCATACTTCATACCTTTTTTTTATTTGCATTGTACGCAGGTATAGTTCGTCAGATGTTTTACTTTACTTGTTCAATAAATAATGACAACTTTTAATACGTTTATCAACTGTTTATTCAACGTTCCCGTAGTTAACAATATTCTCAACCGCTGAGCTGGCTGTAGCGAGGGAATTTATGAACGGTAAAAAAAATATAACGCTGCTCGGGTACTCGTCGAGCTGAAAAATAGGCGAATTTTTTCATGGATATGCAAGAAGATGCGGAAGAGTCTGTTACGAAGACATGGTTTTTGGTCTGGTAGGAAGATTGCTGGGAGTTTGTTTTTTTTTTTTTAAATAAAAAAAAAAAAAAACAATCGTGGCTTTGATCTCACCAATTAATTTTTTCGGTATTTCGTTTCGATGCTTCTCGAGATATTGCAGAGAAATGGAGATCAGTGGGTTCGATGAAATAACTTATAATTAGGATCGTTTTTACGCGTTATTAAGCCTCCGCGGATCAAACGGGTCTTTTTGACCCGAGCGACACCTTTTTTTTAATTTTTTTTTTTTTTAACGTTTTATTTGAAAATTAAAAAATGGAACGACCATAAAAACTATGGAACCTTGAAGTACACTCAATGGAGAGAATTCGAAAAAAAAAATTTCTCCAAATACGTGAAATATAAGCGGAAGTCTAGGGTGAATTTATTTTCGAATTTTGATATTTTTACAATTCAGTAATTAACCCTCCGCGGGTCACATGGGTCTTTCTGACCCGAGCGACAATTTTTTTTTCGAAAATCTTGTTTTTTAAAACGTTTGATTTGAAAATAAATAAATGCAACGACTTTAAAAACTATGGGACCTTGAAATAGAATCAAGGGAGAGTATTTCAGAATTTTTACAGATTTTTTTCTCTCCAAATACGTGAAATTAAGTGGCGGTCCGGGATGAATTTATTTTCGAATTTTTATATTTTTCCAATTCAGTAATTAACCCTCCGCAGATCATATGGGTCTTTTTGACCCGAGCGACAATTTTTTTTTCCAGAAATCTTGTTTTTTAAAACGTTTTATTTGAAAACAGAAAAATGCAAATGGAGAGTATTCCAAAATTTTTCCAGATTTTTTTTCTCTCAAAATACGTGAAATGTAAGTAGAAATTCCGGGTTAATTGATTTTTATATTTTTCCATTTTAGTAATTAACCCTCCGCGGATCTTATGGAGAGTATTCCAGAATTTTTTCAGATTTTTTTCTCTCCAAATACGTGAGATATAGTGGCAGGACAAAAAAGATGCCCATACGATCCGGGACGCCATAGAAAATCGTACGATCCACGGAGGTGTAAAAAATGTCAATGGCTCAATCGGATACAAAGTGGATCCTCGAGTACTTCATTGGCAAGGATCATGTTCGGGGGACGTGGCGATTCTCGCACAATTGACTCTCAAATTATTATCCGGAGTGACCGGAACCCGGAAGAGTTTTCCTTGCGGCATGCAAACGCAGATTTTGTACTGTCCGGCCATCTCGTCGCCGTTGGAATGATGAGCATTCGTTCGACTGACCGGCATTTTAGCGATATCTAGAAAAATGCCTTTTTTTCCATCGAGAACGATGCCGTGATTGCTTTTTATGGAAACATTGTTGTCCGCCATCCACACGATCGCTTTGCTCTCCATCGTTGTACTTTCGGCCCCGTGAATAATTATTTCTCGATTAGATTCGAAAGTCAAACTCGAATTAACCGGCGAGACGACTCTGTGAGTCTGCGCCAAATTAACAGCCAGTTTTCCGACTCCGCTGGGCAAACCAAAGTTTGGATAATTAGTCGAAAAGAGAGAATCTCCGCTACGAGAATCTTTCACTTCGAACGACTCGACCAACGAAAACGCTGTCCCGTTTGCTTGAACGCTCAGTTTTGCCTTTGGATTGTTGTGACGACGATTTCTAACCGATAATGACACACCCGAGTCGTCACCCATTAATTCCACTGGCTCGTCTCCGTAACCTTGACAAATACTTTCTTGAACAAAGACCTGTAACAAAATTCAAGAAAATAAGTTTAATTGCTCCGCTGAGACGAAAGAGGCTCATCATTTTTCTTTATGGAGAGAAAATTGTATAAAAAATTACGATGACACTATAGTTCTCTGGTATTATCGGATCGTCCCTCTCAGAGATTTAATCAAAAGTTGGGAATTTTTCGTCGAAAATTATGCGAAAAATGTCGAAATTTGCCAACGAATGTCAAAATTGGTTCCCGAATGTTTGAAATTGCCGGGACATGTCGAAATTGGCCAACAAATGTTAAAATTGAGTCAAAACATCAAAATTTTCCGAAAATGTCAAAATTGGCTGAAAAATATCAAAATTTACCAAAAATAAAAAATAAAAAATGTGGAAATTACCTGAAAAATGTCAAAATTGGCCGACAAACATCAAAATTCTCCAAAAAATGTCAAAATAGGCCGAAAAATATCAAAAATGGCGTACAAATGTTGGAAATAGCCGAAAAAAGTCAAAATTGACCCACAAATATCGAAATTCGCCGAAAAATATCAAAGTTTCCCATATTTTCGATAAAAAACTCAAATTCAAAATTGCCAATGTATTTGCTAAAATCTTATAAACCGGCGACACGGTACAAAGGACCTATGATGCCATCGTAATTTTCCACAATATTTTCTCCCCGTGTCCGCTCGAGTCGATTTTCTTTAGTTTCTTTACTTCGTCGAGATCGGTTCTGCCATAGAATTTGACGAGATCCGCTTCCGGTATGACTTCCATTGCCTCCATTCCATGGCTGACTCTCAAAACGGAGATAATTGTGATACTGAGAAGAAGGTTACAAAGGCCAACGATTCCGAGCAGCAGAGTCAAAGCCCATAAACAGTAGCGTTTTTTCGAGGACTCGTACGTCGACGTTGTGTCATCTTGGCACGACATTCGCGACGAATTTTTCAAACCAATACCCGTCCCTGTTCGGCGTGCGTTGTCCGAACTAGTAAACACAGAAACACTCTCATTTTTTTGTTTTCCGATACACAAAAAAAATATTTAAAAAACATTCAAAAATATAAAAAAATATTTAAAAAAATTTTTTTAAATATTTTCGCCGCGGATTAAGCCACGATCGTAGAAATATCTTTCCAGAAAATCATCCAGAACGAGAGTAACCGGAACTTAGAAACATGAAAAATAAAAAAAAATCGCGAATAATGAAAAAAAAATGTACAAAACGAACAAAAAAATTTATTGTTCGAAGCAGCAGAATTTTCAACTTTTGAATCGACACGATTTCTACCTGACGGCGTGGTGATTATGTCCGAGGTTCCGTTTGAGAAGGGGACCTTCGCTGTTGGACAGATTGTCCTCGGTTTTCGACATCGAGGGAGACCCAGTGACATTGCAAGTGTTCAGGAAGCTCGCCATCCTCAATCGTAGCTGCTCTCTCGAGTCGCTGAGTTGCACATATTTATTTATTTCCTCGCGATTATTGGGATTTCGTCCACACTACGAAGACGAGAAAAAAAAAACTCACGTGCTATAGTCTCAAGATTAGAACAACGAAAAGACGAGCGCGCGGAGGAGCTTGCGGAGCAGACGCTTTCGGACGAAGAACGAGATCAACGAGAACGAGCTTTTGCCTGGAAAACGGCGCTTGCGCGCCGTGCTACGGTATCGACGTCAACTACATCATCCCTGCTCTCTGCCTTCGCACAGCATTTTCCCCTGCTGCCTGCTGCTGTGGCCTATGTAGCCCATAAAATTGAAAAAACTAATGCATCGCTCGAGTAAGCTCGATATTTGCTATTTCATCTGAATACTTGGTAAATATTCAGGCACATCATGGGTTGTGGCATGGTACGAACTAATTAACGAATATTTATTGGCTCATGGAATTATCTTTGGTGGCATTATTTTAATCCCAATAAATAAATAAATAAATAAAACCCCAAAGTTATTTTATTTTTTTGCAAGTATAACAATAAATTGAACAGAGGTGCGTCGCGTCTTCTTAAGGACGTTGTATGAAAAATTTCCTATCGATAGAATTCCTTCAAATTTGCACCATACAAAGAAAATCGTGATATCTAATAGCTCGCGGAATTTTAAGAGGATTCACCATGTAGAAGTCGAGATATTTATCCATAAAAATCACAATTTTCAGTAGTTTCTCATAAGAGCGTGTGTCAAAAGTTACAATTTTCAACATTAAATATTTCGATTTTCAAATGGTGAAGCCTCTTAAAACTTTGCATACACTTTGATGTAACATCGAAGAAGTTTTATTTAGTTTTTCAAAAAAATTGGTCGTAAAATTTTTTCGAAATTTTGTTTATTACATAAAAAATACAGATTACCTCAGAAAATCTTGGATTTAGAGTATGTTGTTCTTTAGTCAATTTGTAACAACTTTTTTTAATGAACTTAGACTCGCAAACCATTTTGTATGTACGAAAAAGTGAAAACAAAAATTTAGATTTGACATTCGCCATACAACGTCCTTAAAGCACTCAAAATCTTCTGAACAGTCTAAAAATACGACTTTTCGGAGCACGTGGACCAGCGTCTCTTGTAAGGTTTTTGTCACAACTCTAAACAGCAGTGTATATAGCTCATTCGTATGGGATATAGTGTTTCACTTGTCTTAGCGCCTGTAACTGGAATTTTTGTACGCAGTCTCGTTTTTAAAGAGCCATTTCATAAATAAATTCAAACGTGGCGTCGTAAGAGAATTTTATTTCTGTCATCGAGATAAAAAAATTATCGAAATAATTTGACGATCATTTACGACGCGATGATTCAGACGACCTCAACCTCAAGAACGAAAAATCTACAGCGTCCTCGTCGATATAAGGCAACACGGGAAGCTTACACGTGTTCGTAAACGGGAAACGTCCTTATTTGGACGTTCAAGGAACATGTGCTCAACCGTCGATGATTAGTTCGATTTGTACACGTGAGCCAACGTAAAAAGCCTCCAAAAGTGTATTTTCCTTTAGACGACAATAAATATACGTTCCAACGATGGATATTAACGTTTTATTTCTTTATTAACGCTAGAACGGTAACTCGGGGTCAAAAACGACCCCATACGATTTTAAATCTCGCGCCCTTTCTCCCTTTTTTTTTAAATCCTTTTACCACATTTTTGACTAATTTTTTCACTTCAAGCAAAACCTCCCCTGGCTCACGCGATTCTCCATTAAAAAAAAGAAAAGAATGAGCCCAAGTTGAACCCTTTTCGTCAAATTTTACTGGAGATATGAATTTTTCAAAATTCCGGTCATTTATGACCCCAAGGTTACCGCGGAATAGGTCAAAAATGTAAAAATGTAAAAAAACCGTTCTAGGGTTAACGACAGTGCCGGGCATTTTCATAACAAGGACAAAAGAAAAATAACACGAAACACATCTATAAGAGAAAAAGAGAAAGAGAGAGAGAGAGAGAGAGAGATCGAAGATGGCGCCTTCCGCTTCGATTCAACGACTATGTACGAGCGCACTCGAAACTTTCGAAAGCAAATGTTTTTCTTTTGAGAGATTAAAAGTTTCTGACGCGATTCGGGGACTTCGGCAGAATAAAAACTGAGGATTCTCGATAAAGTTGCAGGATATTCACACAACTCGGAATGTACATTGAAAAAAAAAATCTTTCGCGTTATCGTAAAAAATGCTCGGAAAAACATGCAGTCGATCGATACGAAAAAATTTGCAAATTTCCATTTGCAGCGTTTTTAAAATTATATAATTTGGACAACTTTTCTAGAAAGTATAGAGGAAGTACAGACTTATATACAATATTTTACAAAATTTCCAGAAATTAGAGCGCTTGGACGATTTAAAAAAAAACTCAGATTTTCGGCAATTTGAAAAATCATAAAATTCAAACCGTTCAACCGTTATTCCCCAAATTCAATACCAACCTTCCTATTATCGTACTCTATTTATAAAAAAAAAAATTAGTAATGAATCTTAAAATTTGCGGAAGTTAGAATGTCGACACCCTTTTTTGAAAATTTCAAAATGCCGTAGAATTCGTATTTTTCTAGCAATTCCAACAAAATTCCCAGAGAATGAAGAGTTTGTACAGATTAACATCTGTGCAAAACGGGAGCCCTGTAGCTCAAACCGTTCTCGAGTTATAAACGTTTTAATTTTACGGTGCCAGAACATACACACACACACACATCCGGACATTTTTTCGAGATACGGTTTTTCGATGTTTTGGGACATTTTAAGCACATTGACATTGAAAACTGGAAAAAAAAAATTTCATCGTCACATAGCTTCCTCTATGAGGAAGCAAAAATGCCAAAGTTTCGAGGTTTCTCATTTATTTTTGCACTCGTACTCACGATCGCGAAGAAAATACGAAAACAATTAGTTTTTAGAGAAATGCAGTGTACAGTCCACTGGAGCGATATCCGGCTGCGAAGAGAAGAGAAACAAGTGAGAAAGAGTGGGGGAAGTTCTCTCACTTGTTTCTCGCGCTGGCGGCGCGGCGTCCGCAGCGTTGCTGACTCTCGCGCGCACCACGAGTTTTCGGACAACCGCGCGACGAGGCGGTTCTCTCCGGCGACATTGCTTACGAGATCACGTTGTTCGCATGCAATTATTTCGAGTGTCGTTTCAAAAACGATGCTCAAACTTCGATGAATCTTTCATTTGCGTGATAAATAGATTCGGCACGATAATCCAACACAATCACAAACTTTTCGTCTCATTTTTGCATCGTCAAGCGACTCCTCGGCTTTCTCACAGTCCGTATCATTTTTCTCCGTACATTCGAGTGCGTGCTGCTGCTACTGTGTTCGCGAGTGCGGTGCAGTGAGATTGTTTCAAATTCACGAATGCCCGAGATAAAAATAGAGTCACACCGAGTGTCATTTTCGACTAATTAACCGATGATTGTACAACAAGCTTCGAAAATTCCACGTCGAGTTGATGTTTCGACTGTAAAAAGTATCTTTTTGGATTACGAGCAATTAAGGGGTAAGAAGGAGAGAGAAAAAGCTGCCCTTGTCGTTTTTCACGTCATGGCGTTTCGAAAGTATTTTCGATTCAATTTTTCACTGTAGAAATTGTAAAATTCTCCCAAAACATCGACATGCGTTCGTTTTTCGTTCGAAACTGCGAGAACGAGCAAAAATACGTGTTTGTAAATTAGCATCGCGTCGTTCCTGCTGTCGTGACCATCGATTGAGGCAAATTTTGTCCAAGATCGACCAGCTTGTGGAGATTTATCGATTCCAATGACACCGAAGCTCGCAACGTTGGGGTCCAACGAAAAAAACGTTCTTTTATTCCGTTTTTGGTCAATTTTAAAGAATGTGACGATTTTCGTATCGATTTTCTGTTTGAATCCTGACAAAAGATCGTTTAATTGTCCTGGACAAATATTGAATAATAATCTTGGGATCTGCTCAAGAAAAAAGCGAATTTCGTTGCATTCCAACGATGAAAACTTCAACATCGTTCGATTCCATCCATTTTTTATCATCGAACTCCTTTGTTCCCTTTTTTACGAGAGACATTTCGTGTGGACGAGGGGCAGTCCAAATGATGCTGAAGTGTGGTTCGTTGGAATCCAACAGAAAAAAAATATTTTTTATTCGTCATTTTGTTAATTAATGGGATCGTTGCAATTTTTCGAGTAATTTCATTTCTCCAATGAATAAGAAGACTGAATAAGAAATAAAGAATAATGAGAAAAAAAAGTTTGCAAATGAAAATATTGTCTTGAGCCAATTTTTCTAGTAAATTCAGTTTTCCAATGGCAAAGAAAACCGTCCCATTATATCGTTGCCAAATACCGTATGAAAATTTTGCGCTCTGCCATAAAAAATCGAACAAGAAATATTTTTTCGTGATTTTGATAATTAACGGGATCGTTTCAATTTTTCTAGTAAATTCAGTTTCCAATGGCCAAAGAAGACCGTCCCATTGTATCGCTGACTGCATTAAAATCTTGAGCTCTGCTATAAAAAATAATCGGTTTTCGTTGCTTTCCAACGATGCGAACTTCGACGTCGTCGAAGGCTTGAGTTTAGAAAAAAAGATCGCGCAGGCTAGAGTTATTGTAGCGGAAAGCCAGAACATTTCGGAAATGCAATAGAACCTCGAAATTTCCTGCTTTTCCCGTTTGTTTTTTCATTTTCCCTTTTCCCTCGTGTCCTCTACAAGATTTTATCGCATGGTTATAAATCTTGGAAAAAATACGAAAGTATACGCACCGGATTACGGGTTTTCCCGTTATAACCTCAAAATTCAACCGGAAACGTTGAAAAATCATGAATTAGTTGTACAAATACAGAAACGGAAGAGCTCGGTAATAATTTTCATTTCATGTACAGAAGAAGACGCGATAATCGTTGAAAATAAAAATTGATGACTTTCCGTCGAGCGTAGAGAAACGTACGAAAGATCGCGGATGAGTGGATCGGAAGTTTAGTAAATTCTGTGGTACAAGCGTCGAGGAAGTTGCGATCGTATGTACGACGACGCAAAAGGCCCATTTGGGATTTGGGGAGAGCGACAGGACGACTGGAAAAAGCTCACGTTTCGGTCGTAAAGTAGAAAAGAGAGAAAGAAAGGGAGGAGAAGGTAAGGCATGGGCTAGACTGTACGGAGACTGCAAAGTGTCGCGTCTCGCTGCTTGGTTCGCATCGATGTGCTCACACGCGACGACCGCGTCGAACGTCCCTGATCGATGCTACGTCGAGCGTCCGGTCGCTCGGCCGCGACCAATGATCCAAACTGCTTATACAAATCGACCTCGCGGCCTGGCATATAATATGGATGGTGTTATAGACACGCGAAGATCGGTAGAGCCTTTACACGGAAGGTCGTTGACCGGTCCTATAGACCTTCGCTTCTAGGATTGCTGGCACATGTTTCCGAAGAAACTGCGGACGGAACGAATATTCAATCATTCGATTCGATCAATTAATTTCATTGAGATTTCTGCGCCCCGGGTCATGTGGGTCCTTTTCGTCCTGCCACTTATATCTCACGTATATTTGGAGAGAAAAAAATTGAAAAAATTCTGGAAAAAATTCTCCATCGATTCTACTTTGAGGTTTCATAGTTGTCATAGTCGTGGCTTTTTTTTCAATTATTTTCAAATAAAACGTTTCAAAAAACAAGAATTTCGAAAAAAGTTGTCGCTCAAAATAAAAAATCTGTAATGAATGAATAATAATGAATCTAATTGCAATCCTGTCAATTTTTTCAACGTTAATTCCCGCGGTTTATCTTTTGCCATTCCCTTCTCGCCCATTACCTCGAATTGTTGGTGGAAATCGCGATCGATCGATCGTTTAATTGTCGTAGAGAGAAGAGGGAATATAAGAGAAAGCAGTACGGGAGCGTGTGCACCGCGTGCATGGTGGTGATGGTGGTGCGGTTGTTGTAACTCGCACGCCTAGCTCTACCTATCCGCAACATAAGGGGAGGCCTTTGCAAAGAGGGGTTGCAGTACTTTTCGGATTGCTGCATGCGATATCTACATACGGAGTGACTAAAACCTGTGAAAAAAAAAAAATATCTGCCAATTCGTTTTTACAAGAATTTAAAGCAAGCAAATTTTTTAAAGATTTCAGCAAAGCCAGAACATTTTCATTCATATTCTATTAACAAGAGCAGAAACTTTTTCGCACAATTTCCGATAAAAAATTACTGTTAATAGTATCATTATTAATACTAATGAAAATTACTACAATGAAAAATTACTGTTAAAATTACTATTAATAGTTGAAGATAATAGTTAAAATTGCTATTAATTAAAATTACCATTATTAGTAATTTTGACTATCATCTTCAGCTGTTAATAGTAATTTCAATTATTAGCTCCAACTATTAATAGTAATTTAAACTATCATCTTCAACCATTAATAGTAATGTACTATTAATAATAGTTTCGATAGTAATGTATTATTAATAGTAGTTTAAATAGTAATGTACTATCAATAGTAATTTTCATTCATATTCTCTTAAAAATAGCGGAAACTATTATCTTCAACTATTCATAGTGATTTAGTATTGAGAGCTATTTCACTATTAATAGTAATTTCACTATCGGTAGTAACTCTTCTATTAATATAGCAGTTTCAATAGTAATTTTCATAGTACTTTATTAATGGTAATTTTACTATTCATAGTAGTAGTAATTTAATAGTAATTTTTGATGTAATATTCTTTCCGTGTAAGAACTAATGTTTCTATACGATTTTCCGTTGCCTGCATCAGTTTTTTCTGTAATTTTGAGGACAGCTTGTACGTACGTCCGTGCGACGGTATTATTATTTTACCCTGCAAACGTACAATCGCGATATGCGATAGGCCGTTGTTGTCTAGAGAGGGTTCAAGGTAAGATTCTAAAGGCAAGGAGTGTAGTGGGTGAATGTTCCGAAGCAGAGAGAGCAAAAAGCACCAAGGGAGGAGAAGCTACTGCACCTCCTCGAGTACCCTTTTCTCCTTTCTTTTTAACTTGATGCTTTTGCTTATTCCTAGACCCTCTCTATACTGCAAACGAAAAGCGTGTGTCACTCGGAGTGGCACGTGGGTCATTCAGTTTTCGGTCTTTGTCTCGACGACATGCCACACTTGTAATATCTTGTAATGCATAGTTGTAATATATGTGTATAGTGTGTGTGAGGTTATGAGTCACGATGAAAAAAAGGGGCTCTCAGAACTCTTCATCGCACGTTCCCCTATAGATGCAGCCCTTAAAAGGTCTTTGGAAAGAAAAAAAAAATAAAGAAAAGTCCCGAGTTGTCGACGCAAAAGTTTGCAGCATTGGAATCCAACGAAATTTCGTTTTTTCTTGAGCAGATCTCGAGATTCTCATTCATTATTTGGCCAGGACAATTTTTTTTAGGATCCAAAGTTAAAATTGGTACGAAAATTGTTATGGTTTTGGAAATTTAATAAATAATTTATAGAAAAGGTATTTTTTGGTCGATCCCATAGTTGCGAACTTCAGTGTCATCGAAAACCTCATTTTTTTCGATGTGAAAAAATGTTGTTTTTTAAGAATTTGGTTTTAACGACGCAGGTGAACATCTCCGTGTAAAGGATAAATCTTGGAAATCATATGGAGGATAGACGAACATCATCGAGGCGCTACAGTTGGGAGTGTGGCAAAAAGCCTGCGAGAGGAAAAAGCTATGACGTTGCCGGTGTCTAGCTACGAAGCTCTTCTCATTCAAGTCCGCGAGCTCACTCACGAAACAATTTTGCTGCAACGACAATTGTCCTCGGATCTTTGTAACAACGGGGAATCCACTGACCTCAATCACAATCTCAAGCATTTTCATGACAATTATCCACAAGGTGAGCCTAACGGTAAAAAAAATTGCATTCCATGTATAAAATTAATTGGAGCTTTGAGAATTCCTACCAAATTTCAATTTTTAATCATCGGCCAAAATTAACTATCCGCGGAGCATATGATTTTTTATGGCATCCCCGGATCATACGGGTCCGCTTCGTCCTGCTATTTATATCTCACGTATTTGGAGAGAAAAAAATCTGAAAAAATTCTGAAATACTCTCCATTTATTCTACTTTGACGTTTCATAGTTGTCATGGTCGTTGCATTTTTTTATATTCAAATAAAACGTTTTAAAAAATAAGATTTTCGGAAAAAAGTTGTCGCTTGGGTCAAAAAGACCCATATGATCCATGGAGAGTGAATTACTGAATTGGAAAAATATAAAAATTCGAAAATAAATTCACCCTCGATTGCCACGTATTATTTCACATATTTGAAGAGAAAAAAATCTGAAAAAATTCTGAAATACTCTCCATTTATTCTACTTTGACGTTTCATAGTTGTCATAGTCGTTGCATTTTTTTATATTCAAATAAAACGTTTTAAAAAATAAGATTTTTGGAAAAAAGTTGTTGCTTGAGTCAAAAAGACCCATATGATCCGCGGAGGGTTAATTACTGAATTGGAAAAATCTAAAAATTCGAAAATAAATTCAGCCTGGGTGCCACTTATATTTCACGTATTTTGAGAGGAAAAAATTCTGGAATACTCTCCATTGATTCTACTCCAAGGTTTCATAGCTGTCATAGTCGTTGCATTTTTTCATTTTCAAATAAAACGTTTGAAAAAACAAGATTTTCGAAAAAAAATTGTTGAATGGGTCAAAAAGACCCATACGATCCGCGGTGTGTTAATTTTTCGGCCAAAATGTTTTTCTCGTAAGATTCTTACGGATCCTCCAGCCTCGTCATCTCTTCACGAGGTTTAGTGATCGATGTGCCAGACACGTTTCGCTCTTATTACTCTACTTTTTAGTTTCGTTCTATTTTTTAATTTCACTTAGTGTGTTAACAACAGAGACGCCTGGCTCTATTTTCACTCGCGGAGAAACGAGACTGGTGTCTGGCCCTCTTGTACATTTCTGCAATATCGATAGCTCTCTTTCTCTTCTCCTCGGCTCTCGCTTTCAGTCTGCTGATTTAACTATCTCGCCTGTGTACAATCGCCCCTGCAAAAATATCGAGCATCTCTCTCTCTCCCTCTCTCTCTCTCTCCGTCTGGCTGCACTTTTTGGAACTACATGAGCCTGGGAGAGCCTATGCTGTCGCTCTCGTTTGCTCGTTCGTCACGAGCAGCAACGAGAGCGTTTGGAACTTTGCCATGAACGACGCAAAATCCAAAACTGAATGCATATATACGAGCTCGCACAACGCTTTGCCGGACTCGTGTTTCCCTGGGGCTCGCGCATCAAAAACAAACAAAAAAGCAACTCAACAAAATGAAAAAAAAAGTAATGGAACAATTTAGAGGACGTTTAGAGAGAAGCCAGAATTTGGAAAAAAAAACGATAAAATAAAATGAAAGAGACTCAGGCGCAGAAACTCGAGAACAACGAATGAAAAAAAATTTCACAATTTTTGAAAAAAAAAAAAACTCTCAGGAATATACAAGAAAACGAAACGTCCAAGTCATAAAAAAGCATTTTGAAAATTTTAAATAGAAAATGGAAAAGAAAAATTTTTTAAATAATTTTAAAAATTATTTCCATTTGAAAAATTGCAAATAGAAATTTTCAAATTTTTTTCATTGAAAAATTGAAAAAATCGAACAATTAAAGAAAGCTTAAAAAAAAAGTCCAAGTGATAAAAAAAAATTTTGATGATTAAAAGTAGAAAATAGAGAAGAAATATTGAAAAATTAAAAGAATTTAAAAATTGAAAAATTCAAGAAAAAAGGTCAACGAAAATAGATCGGACCATAACCAATTCGAAATGTGAATAAGACAAATGAAGCTGCTGTGGAGGGAAGAGTAAAGCAAAAAACACTTGAACGCATTGAGTAATCGCGACGACTCGTAATTTCGACAGATCCAGACTATCCCTAGATATTTTTTTTCATTTCCCATTTATACTGTACATACGCGAATGTTGATTAAGAATTTTGGTTCGACTAATAAATCATGAAAATTGAACGTCGCAATGACAATTTTCGGCGGTGTTCGGTTTGATGAAATATAAAGAGCAGATCGATGAGTCATTTCGATTCATTCGGATCGTCGAAGCGTGCGAAGCGAGGTTAAAATAAGCCAAAATGGAATAATTGTCTGGCACAAAAAAAAAGGATTTATCGTTTCGATGATCGGCAAACGCTATTCTGAGCGACTTGTCTTTTTTGAACGAGCTTTTTAAACGCTCGATTAAACGCAGTTATGGAATTTATCAGTTGAGTTTTTCGCTCGAACGAATCAAATTTTTTTTTTATTGCCACGAAATGCCTTTTTTGACGATATAACGAAAATGTGCCTATTGTGATTGCAGAAAAGTTGCTGTACGATAATCTTATCCAGCGGTGCGATACGAACATCGATATCGATCACAGGAACCTAGTCGATCGAAAGTGAGTAATAGTTCAATTTCTCCAATAACATTTTGCAATTTTAGATCCGCAACAAGTTGACTCGTTGAAAAAATAAATGAAAATAAAAATCTTTGGTTGACGATGGAAAAAATTTAAATCACGATTTTTTTTTTATTAGATTGTTTTTCAAGAATTTTTATCGACACCCAAATTTTATATTTTCCCAACATTTTGATTGATGCTATTTTTTGGGTTTTCTCTTACAAAAAAAAAAAAACAAAAGTTAGTGTCGCAGTTTAAGAAACAGCGGCCGAGATGAAAAAAAAAAAAAATATAATTAATATAATTAACGAATTAACCCTCCGTGGATCATATGGGTCTTTTTGACCCGAGCGACAAAACGTTTTATTTGGAAATAAAAAATACAACGACTATGACAACTATAAAACCAGAATATTTTCAGGTTTTTTTTTTCTCCACGTATGATCCGCGGAGGGTTAACACGATGCTTGGATTTTATGACAACACTTTTTTGCGATACATTTTTCAGCGAGTTTATGCTCCATTCCCGGTTCAAACCACATTTTGGGCACGTCCAAGAGAATTTTAGTACGGGCGAATTGACGGCTCGACTCATCGCTTGGAAAAATAAAAGTCATCGTTATTCGTCTCCAGCTGAAGTGAGTATTCTTGAATCAAGGAACGCAAGCCTTGGCGTACGTTTTTTTTTTCACTTTCAAACGACTTTTTTCGAAAATCTTGTTTTTTAAAACGTTTTACTTAAAAATAAAAAAATGCAACGACTATGAAAACTATGAAACCTCAAAGTAGAAACAATGGAGAGTATTCCAGAATTTTTTCACATTTTTTTCTCCCCAAATACGTGAAATATAAGTGGCAACCTAGAATTCATTTATTTTCGAATTTCGATATTTTTCCAATTCAGTAATTAATCCTCCGCGGATCCTCTGGGTCTTTTTGACCCAAGCGACAACTTTTTCTCGAAAATTTTAAAAAGGACTCATATGATCAGGGCTGCCATGAAAAATCCCATGATCCGCAGAATATTAAAAATCTAACTCTCCACCAATGACTCGAAGGAGCTCCGGACACCCTGTATAGTTCTGCGGCATAAAGGAGCGGCGGATTAGCTGTAATGCCGTAGCGAGGGGTGTGATTCGAGAAAGAAAAGCGAGAGAGGGTCCCGCAATGAAACGATAGAGAAAGAGAGAGAGAGAGAGAGAGAGAGAGAGAGAGAGAGAGAGAGAGAGAGAGAGAGAGAGAGAGAGGGAAGAGATCGCGAGGGAGCGAGGGACTGCACGGCGAGTGAGTCAGTGTGGATGGCGTTCAGTTCAGCAGCCATGCAGCAAGAAGGAGAGACTCCGAGACTGGCAGTCACAGACCAGCTGGTCTTTCCTTCGCGCGCGCTAGTTTCTGCAATTCCGCAACGTCAATTTTCTTTCTCCACTTGTTCCACGCGCCTCGGGTTGCCTACTTTTTCCAATCGTCCAACAGAGAACAGCGTTTCGCATAAAAAACCGTTGAACGTTATTCTCGCGACGTAAAACCGACGATTCGGCTAATCGACGTCTTTGTATCTCTTCCTCCTTGTCCTAACGCGATACACAGAAGTTCGCGTCGCGTGGAAACAAAAATTAGATTATTTGGACCACTGTGCGATGTGCGAAGGTTTCTCGTGTCGATAAAGTAGAAAATTCCTCAAAATCCGACGAAAACGTGCTGCGCGCTCGTTTCAAATAATAAAAAGTGCACCGAAGAGAAATTTTCTATCCAGTCGATCATCGCGTCCAGATTATTTCGATGAAACTGCCATTTTCAATATTTTTTAGTCACTTTTTCCTCCGGGAGTGCAAGATTTTATTTTCTTGCTGAGAATAAATAATTGGACGAAGAATATTACACCGGGATTGTGCATCCACGAGCCTAGTCCCTTGTCGTGCGTTTGAGAACGACGTCATCCACAAACTCTCGTCTTTATAGGTGTGTAACGTCCGGTTTGTGTGCGCGCTTACATTTTAATGTATGAAAACGTGCTGGTGGTTGTTACGCAGTGCGTGAGCGTAAAACACCTTTTTATTCATTTTTTCACGAACTCAGTACGTAGAGCTCAATTCCGTTTATCGTTGTCTCATCGATGCCACGAAAATCTTTGCCCAAATATGTAAAAAAAAAAAGAAAGAAAATATGGCGTAAGAGGAGCGTTTTGCAGCGTTACGTAAATCTCGATATTTCGTGTCGCGGATCGCGTCATTATTCTGTTGGAAATAATTACAATGACCTGTCGTGCGTTTCGTACGTTGTCGAACTTTTTTGCTGGAGTGATGATTTTTGTTGATGAAAAATGTTTAAAAAGCGCTTTTGGCGCTTAACTTGGAGGGAAATTTTTTCGTGGTCGAACGCGATGACGTGGAGTTTCGTTTTTGAATGTAGAGCATGGTTTTTTTTTTCGATGGGATTTGGAATTATATTTATGGGAAAAAAAATCAAATTTCTTTTCGGAGTCCAAGTTTGAATATTTTCGGAAACTGAGAATAGGGAATTGAGATGATAGTGAAGTTTGGAACGTTCGGGTCCAACGAAAAATACGTTTTTCTATTGATTCTTTGTTTAATTACAAAAACCATAACAATTTTCGTACCGATTTTCGGTTTGGATCATTAAAAAATATCGTTTTATTGTCCTGGACAAATATCGAATAAGAATCTTTAGATCTGCTGAAGAAAAAACAAAATTTCGTTGCATTCCAACGATGCAAACTTCAAGATCGTTGATAAAGTTGGAACTCGCTTTGAAAATGATGAGAATCATGAGGGAACTGATGACGAAGTTCGCATCGTTGGAATGCAACGAAAACTCATTGTTTTTTATAGCAGAGCGCCAAATTATCATACAGTATTCGTCAACGACAATGGGACAGTCTTCTTTGCCATTGGAAAACTGAATTTACCAGAAAAATCGAAACGCTCCCATTAATTATCAAAATCACGAATAAAAAATATATTTTTTGTTTTATTTTTTATAGCAGAGCGCAAAATTTTCATATAGTATTTATCAACGACAATGGGACAGTCTTCTTTGCCATTGGAAAACTGAATTCATCAGAAAAATTGAAACACTCCCATTAATTATCAAAATTGCAAACAAAAATATATTTTTGTTGGATTTTTTATGGCAGAGCGCAATATTTTCATGCAGTATTTTGTCAACGACGCAATGAGACAGTTTTTTTTGCCATTGGAAAACTGAATTTACTAGAAAAATTGAAACGTTCCCATTAATTATCAAAATCACGAATAAAAAATATATTTTTTGTTGAATTATTTATAACAGAGCGCAAAATTTTCATATAGTATTTATCAACGACAATGGAAAAGTCTTCTCTGCCATTGGAAAACGGAATTTACTAGTAAAATTCGAACGATCCCATTAATTATTAAAATTGCGAATAAAAATATATTTATTGTTGGATTTTTAATAGCAGAGCTCAAAATTTTCATCGATATAATGGGACAGTTTTCTTTGCCATTGGAAAACTGAATTAACCAGAAAAATTTCAACGATCCCATTAATTATAAAAATGGCGAATAAAAATATATTTTTTGTTGTGTTCCAACGATGCAAACTTCAGTATCATGGGAAAGAGTGAAGAAAAAAGGTGTAGAGTTGGAGGAGCGATGAGGGATGATGACGAAAGGAGGCTGCTGCTGGGAGAGCCTTTGAAAATCTTTGCTTCGGCGTCTGCGCGTTGAGAAAGTGGTGTTGTAATTTGCTCGTCGAGTATCAGTCTGATCGGGCGAACGGTGTACGAGCCCTCGGCACTAGCTCTATCCAGAGGCATCTCTGCGGAAATGGAGGGTGCGAGTGTCTGACGAGAGACAATGACGACGTTGTGCAAAAAATAGTGCGACCGTTTTTCGACATTTTATCATCGCGATTCCGCGCACCAGTGTCTCCGCGTTTTAAAGGTCATTGAAAAAAATCAAAACATGAAGTTGACTCAGCGTTTCGCCGCGGCGGCTCGACGTCCGCTTGATTAAGAAAAAAAGGAAATTTTTTTTTTTTTCCATAAAATGCCGGGCAGACGAAGAGATTCGTCGGCAAATTTCAGCGGCACAATTCCGGTCGCTAAAAATTCGACGATTCTTCATCACACGGACAAAAGCTCGCAGAACAGAGACCAAAATCGTGAACGCCATGTTGGAAGTTGCTCGATTCCCTTGCCGAAGAGCACGCTATTTACAAATGTCGATTACACCGAAAAAATAGACACTAAATTAGCCAAAACTGAGAAAAATCGATTGAGGCTCGTTATGCGAAATAATGAAAAACAAACGGCAGAGGAGGACGATCAAGTTTCTTTTATCGCACCTGCTGCTAATGAAAAACAGAGAAGCAGTCTCGTTTTTACGCGTGACACTCAATATAACGGCCGTCCCACCAATAGAACGATACCTCGCTATCAACCGAATAAATATTCCGACGCCACTAGAACCCTGCTCGATCGAAAGGTGATTATCGTCATCATCATTCCTTTCTGTATGATTATATTTGCTCGACCAACTGTCTCAACATTTTGGTGGATGCATAAACAATGACGATTCATTGAGTTGATGAAATTTTACGATTTAGTGTTCACACTGAGACTCGAAACGCAAATATAATTCTCCGAGGATCATATGGGTCTTTTTGACCCGAGTTTTTTTTTTTTTTCGGAAATCTTGTTTTTTCAAACGTTTTATTTGAAGATAAAAAGGCAACGACTATGACAACTATGAAACCTCAAAGTAGAATCGATGGAGAGTATTCTAGAATTTTTTCAGATTTTTTTATCTCCAAATACGTGAAATGCAAGTGGCAACCCAGGATGAATTTATTTTCGAATTTTTATATCTTTCCAATTCAGTAATTAACCCTCCACGGATCATATGGGTCTTTTTGACCCAAGAAGCAACTTTTTTTTCGGAAATCTTGTTTTTTAAAACGTTTTATTAGAAAATAAAAAAGGAAACGACTATGACAATTATGAAACCTCAAAGTAGAATGAATTGAGAGTATTCCAGAATTTTTTCACATTTTTTTCTCTCCAAATACGTGAGATATAAGTGACAGGACGAAAAGGACTCGTATGATCCGGAGTACCATGAAAAATCATGCGACCCTTGAAGAGACAAATGTCGCAGTTGATCTGCACGGGTGAAAATGATTCGAATGAATGGAACTCGAAAATAAAATACTGAAAGAAAACAAAGCAGAGTCAGTATTGCTACGCGAATCGTCTAAATCTGACACTTTCCTGCAAGTCTAATGTTACTTGGATCTCCAACCTGTTTCTCCCCCCCCCCCTCCCTCTCTCCCTCTCTGTGTACGCAAAAACGCGAAAGTTGTGAATTTCAACGGGTACGACCTCTTTAACGTTACCAGCATCCAATTTCACTCGCGCCCGCTTTACCTTCTCGTGCAGAGCACACAGACCCGCATCGTATTATCATTACTTGGCTGACTCGATGTTTTTATACGTCAAAGTACATTGTACGTGAATTATTTTTATGTGTCTGACCCGACGATGAACGACCCAACCGTCCCTTCGATCTCTCGTAGTCAATGACCTTTTACGAAGCTCCGAAGGCTCAAGGTCATCGCGGGTCTCGCGTCGTCCTAGCCAAAAACGTCGAAAACCGATTTTTCGCCATTGTTCACTTTGTTTTTTACAACTCTCCAGACTTTCCAAATTCTAGCTCGTTTTTTTCGTTGTTTCAAATTGGAAAGTCAATGTCGATGATTCATCGCGCGATATGGAACTTTGATTTCTCACTGAAATCCTCAATCCACGATCTTTATGAATACATTTATTTACATTTAGAAACGTGATCGTTTTTACGAAAATGTTAATCAACGCCAAATTAGTTATGCTCATGAGCGCCACAAGTTTTTCTTTTTTTTTTCTCCAGTTTTTCGTTCCATTTGAACGAACTCACGAACACCATTTTGCGATGCGATTGCTTCGCAGAATTAATAAGCTCAGCAGTCGCTTCCAAAGTGCCAAAGGCGCACAAAAAAGCGAAATAAATAAACGGAGATTCGTTTGTTTTTTTTTTCGAACTTGCGCCATTGTCCTTGAATGCCACACGATGTCAAATTTTTGTGACGAAAAAAGGCAGCAGAGCTCGTGGAAATACGACGTTGAAGTTTGCATCGTTGGAATGCACGAAATTCCGTTTTTTCTTGAGCAGATCTCAAGATTCTTATTCAATATTTCTCCAAGACGATAAAACGATTTTTTTTCGGGATCGAAACCCAAAATCGGTACGATAATTATCACGGTTTTTGAAATTGAACAATTAATAGAAAAACGTATTTTTCGTTGGGCACCAACGTTGCGAAATTCAGTGTCATAGAAAAATCGGAAGTGTTAATATTTCAGAATCTCTTAAAATCCCAAATTACAAGAAAATACAACGACAAAAATCGAATTTTGTAATTTTCGAGACTGTAATACCCTCTTAATATTTCAAAGACACTTCCTCCCCCAAATTATAAGAAAATGCAAATAAGATCGAATTTTTGAAGTCTCTAGGCGGTAATGCCCCTTAATATTTCACTTTCTCAAAACTCCAAGTTTTAATAAAATACAAAAAAAAACGAATTTTTGAAGTTTCTAGGCGGTATGACTCCCTTAATATTTCAGAGACACTTTCTCAAAACCCGAAATTGCAAGAATAAAATGCTAAAAAACGTTGAATTTTTGGAGTTTTCCCCCTTAAGATTTCGTCGCAAAAACCGAGGTCTAAAGGACACGGGGAAGCGAACAACGATTCCACGAAAACTCTCGATTTCACCGAAATCCTTCTCCACGCCCCATTTCCGCACGAGAATCGAAAAAAAAAAGAAAAGAAAAGAAAAAAAAATGTGTGTATCTCTGTTAAAATCAGGAGGAAAGGTTGGGAAGTGGGAAACAGCAAACGTTTACTATCAACCCCGAGTCAAGCGGCAGCACCACGTCCGTTGCGAGCATCGGGCGCGTCGGCGTGGAAACAGGCAGTGGTGGTACGTCGGGTACGTCGTTGTTACACTCCTCTTGGGGCACAACAGCGGCACATCCACTACCACCAGCGACAAATAATACTAGAGAGGGTCGTACGATCGTACGCCCGAACTACGCCGCGGGAGATCCGCCCCTGAGCCCCGGCGAACTCATCACGAGCGAGCCACAGTCCGCATCCACCGTCAGACTCGGTCCAACATCTGAAAGTTCGTCTCTGCTTTCGAGGTCGATCGAAACTCGCGATTGTTATCGCGAGCGATGTCATTCTTCGAGAGCAAATTACCGCAATCATCGGATCGCATTTCCTCATAAAGGTCATGACATGGAAACGACGGACGGGAGTGGCGAGAATTTGCCAAATTCTGGCACTCCGAGCCCCGAGGTAAGCAGAAGTTTTGTTTATTTTTATTCGGCAATTTTGCTAACGCACGCGTTCGATCTCGTATGTCTCTGCGCGGCGTATCGATTATTGTTTATTTCGCTTCAAACTTCACACCTTTCGCTCCTCTCGTCACGTGACATTCCAACGGATTTTCGATTCTATTGATTTTCAAATATTTTCTCCTTCCCATCGAATCTCTCCGTCCACACGGAACCCAAACAACACCCTAAACTCTTGGTACACGTGCGAGAACCCAGTGTCATGCTTCCGATGTTTTTTTCTCTCGTTTCTCGACAAATATAGTTCCCTGTCTATTTTTAGTTCGTCCGAAACTTCGTGCTTTTTCTCTCGTCGCACAAAATACTTTTTTTTCGTCATTTTCAACTTTTCTCCCCTTTCCATCTTTTTTCGTTAGTTCTTCACCGTTTTCCACTCATTTCGTTCGCTGTCTATGTCAAAGGCACGAAAATGATTTAAAATTGATGTGTCATTTTTCGAAACCGAACCCCCGCCTGTGTGTCATTTCCCCGTGTGTAAAGTGACAGTGCAGAGGGCGAATAACGACACAAAACTGTCCGTAGGGTGGCGCGCGAACGCGAACGAATCCCGAGCGTCCATGATATCTTCGCTGCGGCGCGTATTGATTTTCCTCATGCACTTGTTCCACTCTTTACCTATCTTTTCCAACCTTTTCACTCCGCAAACCGTTCGAGCTCCCCGTCCCCATGTACAGCAGCGATTCGACATTCGAAAATTCGACGGCTTCGATGTTTTGACAACTCGTTTTTTCCTCACTCGAAATTCGCTTGTAGGTTATTTCGTCGTAAGCCGAGCGAGTTCGTGAATCAAAGTCCGAACGTTTCGAGGCGAATTTCGCGTTGATCGCGTTTTTGAGACTCGGGAGTGCGACCAGGAAACGAAACAAAATGCGTTAACCGATTGGTCCAAATATTCCAGTGGATCGAGCGTGTGTGTTTCGTATTCCTCGGCTTAGAAAAAACGTAAAGACTAGTAAATCGTAAAATTCATACGTCGATTATTTTGTCATAAAAAAAATGTCAAATATTTCGAAAAAAATCTTAAAATTTGCAAAAAAATCGTAATATTTCGAAAGAATTCATAAAATGTTCATATAAATCGTAATAATTCCAAAAAAATCATAAAATTTACAAAAAAATCGTAAAATAAAAAAAAAATCGTAATATTTCGAAAAAAATCGTAATTTTCGAGAAATCTTGAGAAAAAGACGTCGACATTTATTTTTCGCTGCAGCTGCTCGTTTTTCTACTCGAATGAGAGTAACGAAACATTGTTTTTCCAAAATTTAATGCTTAATGGAAAATTTGGAACGAAAATCCTTTTTTCTCCGCAGCCTAGCCCGAAAACTTGAATATCTTGATTGAGGCAAATTGTTTTTATCGTTCAAGCTCTACTCGAGAGGCAGCAAGTGCTTCAACGAAGATGGAAGCAGCGACGAGGATAGCAAACACGACAATAGATCAGAAAGTTATAGATTGTCGTCGCTGTATCACGGAACATGGCCGGTGAAGAGGGATCTCTGGGCGGATCAGCAAATGAGCCTGGCCGGAGGGCCCGGCAGCTCCGCAGGGAGCCAGCAAAACGTAAAATTCTTATTTGAATGAATAACTCGAATGATTAGTGCGTTTGCCTTGTGTATCCCTTGTCAGTGACACTTGCAGATTGTGAAGTAATAGTAATTGGACGTGTAATCGTCCCTGCCCACTTTGGAGAGTGATAAATAATTTGAAAATAGTAAAAAAAAACGAAAAAAAATACTGCAATGCATTTTTGACTCTTGTGTGTAATACCATGCCGATTGGTTTGGAGTCGTGTAATTTTTAATATAAAAAAAAACTGTTGAAACAAAAAATTCGGAAAAAATTATGTTTTTTCTAAAAATTCGTGCAGAAATTTGAATTTTCAATTGAACGAAAAATAAAATACTAGAATGCATTTTTACCCTTGTGTGGAAGACGATGCTGATTATTTTCGAGTCGTGTAATTTTAAATATTAAACAAAATTAGAAAAAAATGACTTTTCTACAAAAAGTCATGCAGAAATTTGAATTTTCAATTAAAAAAAAAAAAAAAACAATTCCTGGAAAATATCGTAGGTTCAAAAACGCCCGGGGTCGATTCACTCCCCCTCCGATGACTGTTATGGAATATAAAGTTGCAATGTTTTTTCAATGATACCAAAAAGTTTGCATCGACGAAAAAAATATTTTTCATTCGTGATTTTGATAATTAATGGGATCCTTTGAATTTTCCTAGTAAATTGAGTTTTCCAATGGCAAATAAGACTGTCCCATCATATCGTTGAAAAATACTGCAAAATTTTGGCGCTCCGCTCAAAAAATCCAACGAAAAATATTTTTTTCATTAATTATTTTGATAATTAATGCGATCCTTTAAATTTTTCTAGTAAATTCAGTTTTCCAATAGCAAATAAAATACTGTATGAAAATTCTGCTCCGCTAAAAAAAAAAAAAATTGCTTTTTCTCGCATTCCAACGACGCGAACGCCAGCATCGTAGTTTCCTTATAATATTTGTATCCTTACGGTTTCAGGACATGGCCAGCGTGATGAGTTTTTCATCGAGTACGGGAGGAGTGAGCAGCAGTTCCGGAGGGATGCACGGGCACCGACGTTTAGGTGCGAAAGTCGACGTGGTGTACAGTTTGTTGGGAATGTTGGGGAGTAGCGAGGGTCGGGAAGACATGAGCGCGACGCTCTTGGCGATGAGTAATTCGATCGAGAGTTGTTTGGTGATGAGGCAATCGGGATGTTTGCCATTGTTGGTGCAACTGATACACGCGCCAGGTCAGGATCACGACACGAGAGAGCGAGCTTCGCGAGCTCTGCACAACGTGATCCACGCGAGGAGCGAGGAAAAGGTTGGGAGACGAGAAGCTCGAGTGCTGAGGTTGTTGGAGCAAGTGAGAGATTATTGTCAAGCGCTCCGAGCGTCTCTGGAAACGGTCCGACCGCCGGACGACCTGGAGAGACATCCGGGCCCGACGATAGCGGCTTTGATGAAATTATCGTTCGACGAGGCGCATCGCCACGCGATGTGCCAATTGGGAGGGCTCCACGCGATCTCCGAGCTTATAGAAATGGACCATGCGTCTCATGGCAGCGGTTCGGACGATCCGAGCTGCATAACGTTGCGAAGATACGCCGGAATGGCCTTGACAAACTTGACCTTCGGCGACGGTAACAACAAAGCACTTCTCTGCTCTTTCCGGGCGTTCATGAAGGCTCTCGTCTCTCAGCTACAGAGTCTGAGCGACGATCTCCGCCAAGTGACCGCGAGCGTCCTCCGGAATCTGTCCTGGAGAGCGGACAGCAGCAGCAAACAAACTCTCCGAGAAGTCGGAGCCGTTACCGGTCTCATGAGAGCCGCGATGGAAGGCAGAAAAGAATCGACCTTGAAATCTATCCTCTCGGCGCTCTGGAACCTCTCCGCTCATTGCAGCACCAACAAAGTTGACATTTGCGCGGTCGAAGGAGCTCTCGCCTTCCTCGTCGACATGCTCAGCTACGAAGCGCCTTCCAAAACTCTCTCAATCGTCGAAAACGCCGGCGGCATACTCCGCAACGTTTCCAGCCACATCGCCGTCCGCGAGGACTACCGGAAGATCGTCCGCGAGCGAGACTGTCTTCAAGTTCTTCTCCGCCAATTGCGATCTCCCAGCCTGACCGTCGTCAGCAACGCCTGTGGCGCCCTCTGGAACTTGTCCGCTCGATGTCCCCACGACCAACGATTATTATGGGACCTCGGCGCTGTCCCCATGCTCCGAAGCCTCGTCCATTCCAAACACAAAATGATTTCCATGGGCTCGAGCGCCGCATTGAAAAATCTCCTCAGCGCCAGACCCGCCGGCAGTAACCTCGTCCATTTGGACTCGACCGCTCGAGGTCTAGGGCTCCCAACTTTGCCGAGCCTCGCAGCTCGTCGACAACGAGCTCTCGAGCAAGAAATCGATCAGAATCTCGCAGAAACTTGCGACAACATCGAGCCCAGCACTTCTCCGATCAACAAGGACGATAAATTCTCCTTTAAACTCGATCAAAACTTCGGAGACGTCACTCCGAGGCCCGCAAGATCTTATCAAACTTGCCACAACCAATCTTTACTGTCGGGATCAAAATTCAGCGGCGTTCCTCGCAGCGACAGTCGCGAATCGATGCGCTCGGTAACGAGCACTCATTCCGACACTATTTTCGAAAGACTCAATCGAAACGGCCCACCCACCGAGTCGCAAATCAAACAGCAATCCTCGTCCCTCCACTCGGCCGGCGCCTTCAACACTTTGGCTTACGCAGACCCTTCCACCAACAAAATCAATCATCCCGACAAAAAATACGCTCTCCGTTACAAAAACTGCATCGCCGAACGTCTCGGACGACCGACCGACCTGGGAGTCGCCGAAATTGGCGACCTGAGGTGCACCACGTCCACCATGTCCTGGGCAGCCACGGGAGCCGATCAAGAAAGCGCTTGTTCACAAATTCTCACTCATTCCTCTCACGAGGACAACAACTTGTCTCCCATGAGCCTGAGCCGATTGTCCATCGGGTCTACCAAACCGGAAACCTCCAAAAAGAGCGACGAGCCTTCCCCGAGGAATTGCCGAGCCGAAAACAAATTTTCCGCCCTCAAATCTTCGCCCCAAGCAAAGTTAAGCCTCTCGAACAATTTCGTCGCTGAAAATCATTCGCCGGGAGAAAAACCCTCGCCCACTTTTCCATCCACCAACGAGATCGACTCCTTCGACGCTTATACCGAAACCGACATCGACCAACCCACCAATTACAGCCTCCGATATGCCGAAAGAAACTCCGACGAGGATGACGAGAAAGGGAGCTCGGCATTTCTTCTCGAACGCGAGCAGCGATTCGATCGACCGATTCAAAATTATTCCTCTCAAGAAATTTGCTACGAAGCTTCTCTAGGCTCGTTCGCTCCTGTCCCGGACAATATCCAACGAAAAGATTCCCACGATACGCACAAAAAAGATCTCAACACATCAGCCAATCGGTATGCCAACGAAACGGCTTTGCAATCGAAAATTATCGGCTCTAGGTATTTATCGATAATTCAAAACCCTTGTGCGTAAGACCATGGCGATTATTTTCGAGTGTTGCAATTTTTTATATTTAAAAAATGTCGAAAAGAAAATAATAATTCGGAAAAAATGATTTTTTTACAAAAAGTCGTGCAGAAATTTGAATTTTCAAATTTAAAAAGAAAAAAAAATACCACAATGCATTTTCAACCTTTGTGTGTAAGACCATGGCGATTATTTTCAAATCGTGTAATTTTTTATTTGCAAAAAAAATGTCGGAAAGAAAATTCGGAAAAAATAATTTTTTGTTTTTACAAAAAGTCGTGCACAAATTTGAAAATCGGAAATTATTGTCTCTGGGTATTTATCGCAAATTTCAGATTATTTGTAAGGAGCCAAATTTTTCTTATTAATATTTTTTACAATTTTTCAAGATCTCGGCCAAAGGAGCGTCTCGATTCTCGGCTTTTGGACGACGAGCCAAAGATTTTGAACGATTCGGTACAGACTACAACGACAGCAGCAATCCATCAAACACCCCAAGATCATTCCATTTTGAACGGTCGTCCTGTAGACGACGAAGACGACGACGACGACGAAGATTTACTAGCTGCGTGTATTCACATCGGAATGCAAAACAACAGGTGAGCCGTTGAAATTATTTTTAAATCCGAAAGTCGAAAAGAAAAATATCTCTGACCCTCTGCGGGTCTTTTTGACCCGAGCGACAACTTTTTTTTCGAAAATCTCGTGTTTTAAAACGTTTTATTCAAAAATTAAAAACGCAACGACTATAAAAACTTTGAAACCTCAAAGTAGAAGCAATGGAAAGTATTCCAGAATTTTTTCTCTCCAAATAAAAAATTGTATGATCCGCGGAGGGTTAATAATTCCAAAAAAAAAAAAAAACGTTTTTTATGTTCGAATTTGAAATCGCGTAATTAATAATAAATTTAAAAAAAAACGATTTTCAGGCACCGACGGTCTTTCGGTAGAAACAGCCTGGAAAAGACACCTTCCCCAGAAAGTAATTTGGCGCGATATCAGACCCGGACAGCATTGAATCAAGTGGAGACATCGGGAGCCCCCGAGGACAAAGACGCGGCACTATCGTCGGATTCCTCAGTATTCAATATAAAAATGTCATCCGGCGAGTGGAGCGAATGCCCCAAAGAGTCTTTGGAAACCGGATATGCCTCCTTCGAGGATAATTTCAACGTCGCCAAACACGAGGACAAAATAACAGTTCGTTACGAAAAAAAAATCGAGGAATATTCACGCGACCAAGGAGAAGAATCGAATATCGATTTTTCGACGAACCGAGTCTCGGAGCAAAATGGAACGCCACAGACCGAGAGAATCCGTCAAACGCGCGCCAATTCCGTGGAGGACAATCTTCTTGCCCAGGAGGAAATCCTGCACGAGGTTACGACGAATTCGGAGTCTGGATCGAATCGCGAGGCTCGTGATTCCGAGAGTACGGAGTCTTTCGATTCGGTGGAGAGATCGGAGCAAGCACTTTTGCAATTATGTATAAATTCTGGAGTTTCGAACGGCGGGGAATCGATGCCGATGAGCGAGGTCGACGGGGTCGGGAGTCCGACGTTCGGAGAATCGCTCGAGGCCGAATCTCACAAAAACGTTAAATCTCCGCGCGGCGGCAAAGAGGAGGAAGGAAAAAGCGTCGAGGACGAATATCGACGTCAGAGGGATCCGGACGCGATGATCGCGTCGCTGGATCGTTTGACAGCGACTCTCGTTCAACAGACAGAAGCGATGAGGGAGCGGGAATCGTCGACGATGCGTCAGAGCGTTTTGAGCGACACGTGGACCGAAGACTCACCGAACGAAGTTTCTTATCCCAGCATCAGCGTGAGCGCGCCTTTCATCGGCTCTTTCAAAAGCGACATCGACGAGGAAGAGCCTTCGCCGAAGGACGAAGAAGAAGAAGAAATAATGGAGGAACGAGAATCCGAGAAACTTGATAGCTCGATGACCAACTCGAGGATCATCGAACGCGAAGCGATACGATTGGCCGAAGCAGTCAGCGCGGAAGCCTCGCGTCAACAATCGCTGGACAGTCGAGCGAGCAGCCTCGCGACGTCCAACGAGCTGGAAACGACGGTCCGAGCTCCTTCGTCCTTGGAAAATCTAGTCTCGTTGACAGCGTTGAGTTACATCGGAACGTTCGAGCCTCGTGATTTCTCCTCGATCGATCCCCACGACCAATCGCAATCCTTGTCGCCGCTGCGCTCAAAAACCCACAGCAATTCTCAGGAGCTTCGTAACCGAAAGAAATCTCTTCCGGTGGGCGTAATGGCGAAACGCGCTCTCGGGCACGGCATCACAAACGCCGGAAGTCTCGAGAGTCTCCTTAACGATTGCAGCACAAATTCCCAGCTGGAAAATGTCATGCCGCCGTCCCTGATGGACGAGCTTCTCGACAACGCTGACATGGAAAACAGCATGCTCAGTGTCGCGAGTATAACTTCCGAAATAGCCGACGCCAAAGATCAAGATTCTCAAAGTCTCACCGGCAACGATTCCATCTTCGATCTTGTCCAGCCAGTCGCCAATGTTTTGTCCTTGACGTGCATGAGATACGCGATGAATCACAGCGCCAACGACAGCATAAGCGAATGCCTGGAAAACATAAATCCTCCCTCGTTACTCAACGAAGTAAGCGACATGGACGATTCGACGATGGACGCCAACACGGACACGATGTGCAGCGAGACTCTCTGCGTCGACACCGAGCAAGTTGCTCGTTCCATCGTGCTCGAGAGAATGGAAGGCTCCGAGGAGGAGGAGGAGGACGATGACGATGACGTCGCGACCTCCATAAACACGGAATCCTGCTACAGCAGCTCCGCAGAATCCACGCCAAAGAAACGCCCCCACAAAAGTTACTTGACCCCCAAACAAAAGAGACAATTGGCCAAAGAACGATTTAAAACTTACACGATCGCTGCTGAGTTCGTAAAAAAAGAGGAAGACGAACGACGGAAAAACGAGCAAACCGATGCCGCAGCAACAACCTTCAAAATCCCCCGAAGAAAATCTTCACCTTTTTCAAAACTTACACCAAAACAACGCAGACAAGAAGATCCTGCGAGATTCCAGACTCAGGTATTGACCAATCCCTTTGCCGACCTGGCCGGCCAAGCCGAACCCTCGCGACCGACCTCCGCCTCCAACTCGGCCATTCCAACGTTGACCAATCTCTGCGGCAGCAAAACATACAGGAAGAAACGAGCGGATAAGGAAGAGGAAGCTTCTAACTTGCGAGACGAAATAACGAGCGACGTCGGCAGAGCTGGGCCACTTCCGGAGCCTGAATCCCGCAGCGTTGGGACGAAAATTTCAAATTTTGCTTGCGAAGCGATGCAGACGATGTTGCAGCAAAACGCGGACATAGTTTTGCACACGCTCAACGAAACGAGCAAAGTTGTTGAGGCGAATAGCGAAGAGGCGATGATGTTGGATTGCGAGACGTTGAGTCTCGTTTCCAACGATTCCGAGTGTGAGCAAACCTCGCGAATCCGTCAAGCTGCAGTCGTGGGATTGACCAAGAGATTCATGGCGACGAACATCGGCCAGAGAGCTCGTCCCGTCGATCGCCAAGAAGAATCGGCGGCGATGCTGGTCGAGAACAGAGACAGCGACGAAGAAAAGCCGCGGAAACGCGAGGAAGAGGAAAGACCGAGAGAGAGCGATTCGGAGAGCGAGGAAAATTTATCGTGCGGTGCGGAGGAACAAGCGCAAGAGACCAAGCGACCGAGAATCGTAAAACCAGGCACGCTGAGTAGAGATCGGAGCGCGGATTCCGAAGCTGCTGACAAATCCGAGCCGGCCAGTCCGAAAGGAATTCGAGGCCGACGAAGAGCTTTGTATTCGACGCCAAACACACGAAAAGTCACGCCGCAATCTTCGCCTTTGAAACAAATGAGCCATCCGACCGGAATCCCCATAGGAAGAAGCAACACGTCGCCGGTAGTGCGAGCAACGAGAGCGACGACCTTGCGCCAAAATACCAACGTCTTCGTCAACACCAGCAAAGAGCTAGCGCGAGCAAACTTTGTTCAGAAGATTCCACAAGCCTCGAACGCGGACAAACGCTCGAGAAACGTGGCTCTTTCGAAAAGAAGTTCAATCCCGCAGCGTGGATCGACTTGCGCGTCGACCAAATACGTCAAACGTCACAGTACGCCGCCCGGGTGCACGATGCCCCAGAAAGAGACGAAAAATGAATTGCCACCGAGCACCAAGCCGCTCGAGAGACAAGGAACTTTCACGAAGGACGAACCGGAAGTCGAGAATGCACCGACGGTCGTTTCTTCTTCCTTTTCACCGACGAAATCGAAAATTGCCAAGCCTACGAGAGGCTCGCCCGTCCGGGCCAATACGGCGACAGGAAAGTCGAAAATGCTCGTCAGAACTCAAGAGACTCAACAACAATCGAGAATAACAAAATGCGCGAGTTCCGAAAGAATCCAATCGTCCCGAGTCTCGCCGTCTCGGGCAGCACCAAAAAACGTCGCGACCGTGGAGCCTGCAGTTTTCTCCAGATTCGAACAAACAAATTTCCCGGCCACACCGATCGAAGTCGGAAAAACGACGAAACGCTTGGCCACTCTTGGCCAAAGGTCCAGCAGCAACTCGAGCATCGTCTCGACCCCTTCGACCCCGTCAACCGGCCGCAAAATACCCAAAGAGACTGCCAGCAAAATAGCGAGTCTCTGGAAAAAGGTCGAAGACAGCAAAGCCAAACAAAAGTATGAGAAAGCTGACACGAGGCAATGGATCACAGCGGCGAGTACCGAAGCGACGGAAGCTTCGACAGTGACACGAAAACCACCGGCTTTCCGACTCTTTCGAAGCTCGACCTTCGAAGGAGTTCCCCAAGAATCCACCGAAGTAGCAAGTGCGATTGCTGCGGAACGATCGACGAGGACCACGGAGAGCCCTGGCAATCCTTCGAAATATCGAAACTCTTGCGACCTTTCGGGGATGACGCCGAACGAGGCACCATGCAAAATTCCTGTCAAGTTGTCCGAGAAGAAACCCTCCAAAGAAACGCCCATCGGTTACGGGACGATCGTCCTAAGAAAACAACGCAGTGTCGACTCCTCCGCGAGCACCGAAGTCACCAGCACGGACGGTACCAAAAGACTATCGCGCTTAGGATCCTTCATCCGAGTCGAACCGCCCCAAACAGACTCAACTTCCGGTCAGGCACTTCCGGATGAACAAATCGTTCGAACTCCCGTTTCCGCGATCGTTCCTCCCTTCAATTACAACCCTCGACAGGAAGCAGCTTCCACGAGAAAAACTAGACAAGCCGAAGATCATTCTGATATTTACGAGTTCCCAGGAAAAATCATCACTAGCTCGGCCAAAGTAACAACCGTTTGAAGCTTCGAGGAATAAGCCTGACAACGAGCTCCATATCATTGTTCAGCCTTACCCTCCCTCCACGCATATTACACACGCGGAACCATAAGACATTACTATGAGGAAACGCCTTTATTTAGGCTTCTTTCAAAATTTTGCATAAACGTTCTTGGCACCAAAACTAACAGTTTTCACCTGTGAAGACAAATTTTCTGACGTTTAGAATTTGAGATATTTAACCTTTTAAGGGCGGGGATTTTTACGTTGAAATCGCCCTCTTGTTTTACACGAAATTTGTGCATAACATGAATGAATTTTCCATCTAGATTGCCTGACCAAATTAGTGGTCGATATTTCGACCAGACCCGTCCTTAAAACGTTAATTTCCAATTATTCATTTTTCCCATTTAAATGCATGTAAATTGAAGTCACGTTTCGTTAAAAAGTTGCAAGGAAAAAACAAAAGAAACGCGACTTCAATTTACACGCGTTTAAATGGAAAAATAATAAATTGGAAATGAAATATCTCAAGTTCCAAACGTCAGACAATGTTTTCTTCATGGGAGAAAACTTTTAGTTTTGGTGTCAAGAACGTTTATACTAAATTTTGAAAGAATCCTAAATAAAGTCGTTCGTGATAGTAATACGTTGATCCAATCGTTTACTTTTCCATTGCTTTTCATTACTCTTCGATCGATTATTCCAGGCTAGTCACGTAACGTCCAATTGTAATTATTCCGCTTAGCGATCAGCCTCGCTTATATATACCATTAGCATTTAATTCGTTTCGTCGGTTCAACTCTCACCACGCCCAAAAATTAGCATCTCATCAAACTCGATTTACCACGACGCGATTAATTATCCTCGAAATTGTCGCATTTATCTCTTTTCGTCGGTTCCTTTACACGAAATTCCCAAATTTCAATAAATTCATTCTCCTACCGAGTTCAGCGAGCATTCTCATTGCTCGCGTGTCTACATGTACATAATCCAACAGACGGCACTCAATTTCTTGCAATCCAAAGTCTGCGTTGTTGGAATTCAGGAATTTTAGTCTCTTCACTATAAAATACACATTTTCCGTTTTTCCCAGTTTTACAAACAAGACATTTGGACAGAAAGGTTTTTCGTAGTTTTCCAACGATGCGATACGACTTTTTGCGAGAGATCGACATTAAGAGTTTTGAGGCGTTTGCTGGGTCGGTTATTCGTTTGAATGTATAAACATAGTTGATTGATGCTACAAAAATTTACCATATGACGTAACGACTCGAAGCAATCAATGGAGGGGAAAAAAAAAAAACAAAAAAATCGTGTCCATGGGCAAGGGCTCTTCCCTGATTACAAAACTATCACGGTTGTCATCCGATCGGGACGAAAATTCTATTTACTTTTTCAAGACTGATAGTAAAGAACAAAGAGTAAACAAAAATTGATAATAATTTCGGAAATGTAATTTGTCGATTAAATCGTTCAGTGACGATTTACAGAGCTCGAATTATTGTTATAGAGAGAACGGTGGAGATTGGTACGTTCTTGGACCTGCATTATCGGTCTATGGGAATGGTAGAGGAGGAAAGAATAATGATACCATGAGCGAAGGAGTAAAAGGTTTATAAGCATTACCTTAAGTTTCTAGTCTACATGCAAATTTACCGGCAACATAGCGTCTATTTTCAACGTATATAAACCCGAAATGAACGCGGCGAAAATGAAGAAATGGATATACCAAAATATACCGGTCGCTAAATTTCTAAATTTAATGCGCGGACCGAATGTATTATTTTTTTTTGTTTCTATCGACAACGGGTTTCTACGGAATATTTCAACATGAGTTTTTCTTGTGATAAGAATTAGCACTCTTTCTTATTTTTTTCGTCGTTGCCATAAACGCTTTCTGCATCCTTCTGCAGCGAACAAGTTTCGCCGTTCCAATTCGAAGGAGATTTTCATCGCTCTCCGTCACACTAAACGGACGAGCATTTCGCAGATTCATTTTCTTCCTCGAAACGATGGGAAACGTTTCGACTCCTTGTCGACGCTTCCAGTTCGGGTTAATTCGATTTAACTCTCCCAACTTGGATCAGGCGTTGCAATTGTTTTTTTTTTTTTCGCTATTGATTTTTCAAGTTATTCCTACGGTCTCGCTTGTCGCTGTCATTTGGTCCGTGTCAGGATAAAAAAGTTTCCGTATGTAAACTTTGTCATAGTCTCTATTCATATTAATCAGGACTAAGTGTATTATTTTTTGTGTTGATCTTGTAGAAGTTGGTCGCGACGACTACGATGAGTTGTATATTATTGAAATCTGATACAATAAAATTTATAGCAAATAAAAAAATACAAATTTTATACCTTTTCTATGAATCTAGATCCTTTCAGGTCCTAAATATCAACGACGTTGAAGTTCGGATCGTTGGAACGCAATGAAAACTGATTATTTTTTATAGCAGAGCACAAAATTTTCATGCAGTCTTTGCCAACGATATAATGAGACAGTCTTCTTTGTCATTGGAAAACTGAATTTATTAGAAAAATTGAAACGATCCCATTAATCATCAAAATCACGAATAAAAAGAAATTTCAATTTTTCATATTAAGCTTGCTGTACCTTTCCGCGCCAAAGCCCGCAGGCACGGTTAGTAGTTAATATTTTTCAACAGATTTTTGTCGCTCGCGTAGAAATTTGTCCCAGTGTGGCAAGTCCGCGGTTTTACAGAAGTGTGGCAAGTGAGGGTTCAAGAAGAAGCGATTTTTCTTTAAAAAGAATATCGTCGAGGAATTTATTGTTTAAAAAAATTGGCTCCATTCTTGTATTTGTGGTGCTTTTGTATTACAGAGGATATTCGTATAAATTAATTGACTTGTCTTCGGATACCGATACCAGCATATTATTTCGGCTTGGATGATATTTTACCGACCAAACTTGATCGGCGTGATCGCTGAACGTATGCAAGCATTGTCGTTGGGCCAATTCCCAAATCTTAACCGTGTGGTCCGAACTACTCGATGCAAACTTTTTTCCATCCGGAGCAAAAGCTACACCGAGCACCCAAGACGCGTGTCCGGACAAGGTCCCAGCCACGTTTGCATCCTTACTGTCAAATCCAAACAACGATCGATTGTTATAATTAAATTAAAAAAAAAAAAAAATTGCCAATTTTCATGGCAGAGTTTCAGCGATTTTTTTTTTCTTTTTTTTTTCAATACTCACACGTCGTAGAGTTTCATGTGACCGTCGTCGGACGCGGTCAGCAGTAACTGAGAATCCGGGGAAAAGCTAAGCGACCGAATGGGCATGGCGTGGCCTGAAAAATTTCAAAATTCCTCCAGAAACGCGTCGCACGAGTGAGGCTTCAAAAAATTGAAAGTAAAAATAATATTTTACCTTCCAACGTTCGCAATACTTTTCCGTATGCTACGTCAAAAATATTGATTATACCATCGATCGCACCACTCGCTATGTACTTGCCATCGGGACTCTATAAACGCAGAATATGTATGAAATTTTTATTTCTCCAATGCCTCGGCCTTTCTTTTGCAATTATTATTAATTATTTTAACCCTTAAGTCATCGCGGATTGAACCAACCTCTGCCATTTTTCGACCTGCCATACCTTCCACAATTTTTTGAATTTTTTTTTAAATTGTAAATTAAAATTTATGCTTGACTTTTTGTAAAAAAGTCATTTTTTCCGAATTTTATTTTTGACACTTTTTTTAAATATTAAAGCGTAGAAAATGCATTGTAGTATTTTTTTCAATTTTTCAATTATTCATCACCCTTCAAAGTTAACGATCCAACGATCAATTTTTTCAAAAAATGCATTCAATAGCACTCAAGGTAACAAGACACATCCGATTCTTTTTTTCCTTTGTTAAAAAAACAGGAATAAATAGTTGAGTGCAGGAAATAATATTTTTTTCATTTTCACTCACGTAAGCGACGCTGAGTGTAAATTTTCCGCCTCTCGTGTCCAAAGTCTGTTGCTGTTTTCCCGTCTCTGTACTGTACATGTGTATTTTGCCCGCATGACTACCTGACACTATAGATTGATCGTCGGGCGAGAAGACGACGGTCCAAATGTCCACAGGACCAACTTCGATGCTGGAAATTTTTTCTCCCGACTCCAGGTTCCAAAGTCTGAGGCTCGAGTCCAAGGAACTCGAGGCGCATTCTTGAATTTGGACAAAAACGAAGCTTTAAACTTTGAAACACGAGACCCCAATTTTTACATTTTTTTTTTTTTTTTTTTTTGAGAAACAATCGTAGGAAACTCACTGCTGCCGTCCGAGCTAACTGCGACGGAAACAACGCCGAGGGAATGTCCCGACAAAATGTGCTTAAGTTTCAATCCGCCGTCTTTTCGTTCCCAAACTTTGACATTATCGTCAACGGAGCCTGTTACAATATATTCCACGGTGTCTTCGTCATTAGAACGCATGGAATCTCTGCAAAATATTGAAAAACCTCAAAATTTCGTTTTCCGGAGATATTTTTGAAAATTGGACAAATCTTCCAATAAAAAAGCCGTGTCTGCGGGCTTTGCTCCGCAGCACACCTAGTTGGCGCTAAAGGGTACGGCTAGCTTGATATGAATTGTTGAATTTTTTGTTTTCAAAATCTTCAAACTTTGATTTTACAAAAATCGCTATAATTTTTTTTTTTTTACACACTGGCACTGCAGCTACCGCTCATTATCTTTGTTTTCGAATTATCATTGAATTGGTAATTAGCGATTTTTGATTTATTATCATTTTTTAGTTGCTTGCGAATTTTGAAAGTGAAAAATATGACGAAAATTGTGATTTTTTGGTTCGAGTTCTCAAATAAAATAAATTATCGGAATGCAATGCAGCCTAAAACCTATTCTGATTCATGGGGTTCATTCCTGTGAGAAATTCATCAAAATTGATTCAGTGGTTTTTTGTCCAGGACAATGAAACGATATTTTTTTTGGATCGAAATGCAAAATCGTTGTGAACGTCGTGAACTTCACTGTCACAAAGCTCAAAATTTTCAATCACACGTACCTCGAATCCTCGTTATCGGGTTGCGATTCTTTCGTCTTTTTCGGGCAGCCCCAAGCACAAGTCCAAATACTGTCTTCGTGAGCATTTTCTGTTTTGTGTATCAGCGAATACTGAAAATAAACACAGAGAGAGACACGAAAAAGCAATCAAGCCTCTTTCCTAACCTCAAAAACGCCAAGACTCCGTTATCCACGTAATGTACTGACCATGTTGTTTCACCAGAAGACTCGATTCATTAAAGAAAAGCTTACGAAACGATTACATTTGCTTTTCACGAGTTATTTTGCAGAAGAAATTGTTGTTTAGTTAAACGCGCTCGTTGACAATATTCCCGGCAAATATTTTACCGGATTTCTGACAAATACGAATTTTCGAAAACACTAGATGAGAAAACTCGAGTTTCAAAGAGAATCGTTCAACATTGCTGGAAATGTCGTTGTTCCTTTGATCGGAAACGTCGTCCTGTTCGACAGAAACTGCGAATTAGTACGGTCCCAATGCACCAGAGCTCGACGACGGTTTTGCAAAAATTCTCCATACAGTCGGCCGAGTCAGCCACGCCGCGTAAATATACGAGACAACAATGCAACGAAATAAATAATATTCGTCATGACGATCGATAATTGTTTCGCGTGCAGAGAAAAATGTGAAGTTTGACGATAATTTGCGATGAAAATAGTGTCGCGTGTCATTGTTACAAATAGTTTTTGTGTCCAAATTCGAAATAGTGACATTTTTCGTACTTGGAGGTTCGGATGTGCTGCAGAAACGTGCGAAATATATAGTTTCGCTCGCTGCACATGAATCCGTGCACGAATCACACAAACACAAGCACACATATATATCTATAGAGACTTTTATAAACAAAGGTACAAACTGTTCACGTGTCGCGAGTGTGGGTAAAATAGCACATGGGCGTGAAAAGAAATCGTTTGTTGGACAAGTGTAATCACTCGTGCGGTGACGTTCGATTCTCATGTGTACAGCCACCCTCAACAACATAAAGATTCGATCGCGACATTGAGCAAAAAGTGCGATATCGCGCGATGAGTGGGCGTGAGAAAATTCGAGTGACAGAAATATCGTGAAATCTGTTTAGGGAGAAAAATGATAAGAAAGATTAGTGATGATAAATATTGCGATTGAATAATTCCTCGTCTGTGGGAACGACGCCCATCTGCTTCGATCCAACGTTCCTGCTCTGTCGCGCGGGGCGGAATCGTGTCCAAAACGGGTAAAGTCAGGAAGAATAATAAGGAAAATCGCGAGGTAGCGGGGGCGGGGATTCGCGTAAAAATGAGTCTGAGCATATCAAAATTTTTCTCGAAAAAGAACAAAAGCACGAGCACCGATCACGCGGTCGTAGGGGAAATTGGTTTGCCGACAAATGTATCCCACAAATTCCACGTCAGTAAAAATGAGGAGACCGGCCAATTGGAGGGTCTCCCTGACCCTTGGATTCGTCTCCTGAACACGCAAATCACCAAATCCGAACAAGATTCGCACCCGCACGCTGCGCTCCAAGCAATCAAATATTACAATTATTCCATCAAACGAAAGCCCCAAGAAGAAGTTTGCAAACCTTTTGTCACGGAAGATCTCATAGAGGAAGAATCCCAAGAAATAGACAAAATCCTAACAAAGAAAAAATATGGATCGAGAGGCAGCGACGGTTCGACTTCGGCCAGCTCCACCGACAGCCAAATCCACCGACTCCCGGAATTACCCCCAAAAATGAACAAGCCTTCGAAGCCTCCGCCCAGACGATACATAGAACGCGCGGAAAAGACGTTGACGGAAGTTCTTGAGGATCTTGACGCCGTGCAATTGGAGGTGGAAATTGCGTACGAGGAAGAGAGAAATCGTGAGGAAACGCGATGCGAAGAGACGGAAAGTCCGATATTGAGAAAAAAGTCGGAAACGAATTCGGCGAGATTGAGTGACGAGGAAGTTTTTGAGGAGCTTGGGAGAATCTGTCAGCGCGGAGATCCCAACAAGCGATTTGTCAGGAGCAAAGAAGTTGGCGCCGGAGCTTCGGGCACTGTTTTCATAGCGACGGATTCGCAGAGCGGCGAAAAAGTCGCCATCAAGGATATCGACATGACGAAGCAGCCGAAGAAAGAATTGATTTTGACGGAGATCAAAGTCCTCAAGGAATTCCGCCATCCGAACCTCGTCAACTTTCTTGACGCTTATCTAGTCGACGAGCATCTCTGGGTCGTCATGGAATTGCTGCAAGGTGGCCCATTGACGGACGTCGTGACGGAGACGGTAATGAAGGAGGCGCAGATAGCAGCAGTTTGCAGAGAAGTCCTCAAGGCCATCAGCTTCCTTCATGGAAAAGGAATAATCCATCGAGACGTCAAAAGCGACAACGTCCTGTTGGGCATGAACGGAGCCGTCAAAGTCACAGACTTTGGATTCTGCGCCAATATTGACGGCGATGAAAAACGACAGACCATGGTGGGCACTCCGTACTGGATGGCGCCCGAAGTCGTCACCCGCAAACGTTACGGCAAAAAAGTTGATATTTGGTCTCTGGGCATTATGGCGATTGAAATGATCGAAGGGGAACCTCCGTACCTTAAGGAAACTCCCCTCAGAGCTCTTTACCTCATCGCCGCAATTGGTAAACCCTCCGTGCCTCGCTGGGAAAGTCTCAGTCCAAATTTTCAACATTTTTTAGAAAGTTGTTTGGCGGTCGAAGTTGATGAGAGAGCCACTGCCGAGGAACTCCTGGAACATCCTTTCCTCAGCAACTGCGCAGAGCTTTCCACTCTGACCCCTCTTATCAGGGCCGCGCAAAAGATACTCCATAAAGTTTTTTAGTCCAAATTGCTCCTCAAGGTTGTATTCCGATTAATTGGATCTTTTTAGCATCGAGAAGTAATTCTTTATTTCAACGTGATTCATAATAAAGTTCGAAGCGTTTTGATTCGTCAAACATTTCCACAAACTTTGTGCGCGCCTCAAAATCTCGATAGAATTTAATGCGCGAAAATTCCAGGTGCCAGAGTCATTTATGGAATTTTTATCATACAATTTACACTCGATTTTGTAACAATTTACACTGACAATCGTTTAGCGTTGTACGAAGACTATAAGCGAGACGAGAAAGATACCGAACTCTGCGTTGTTGGAATCCAACGAAAAATTCATTTATCATTAATTATTTTTATAATTAATGCCATCGTTGCAATTTTTCTAGTAAATTCTATTTTCCAATGGCTAAGAAGACTGTTTTATAAATAATTGGCACGCATCACACGCAACGCAATAAAAAATAATGAAAAAAAAAGTTTGCAAATGAAAATATTGTCTTGAGCCAATTTTTCTAGTGAATTCAATTTTCCAATGGCCAATAAGATTGTCATTGCGTTGATGACAAATACCGTATGGAAATTTTGCGCTCTGCTACAAAAAATCTAACAAAATTTTTTTTTTTTTCGTGATTTTGATAATTAATGCGCTCGTTCCAATTTTTCTAGTAAATTCAGTTTTCCAGTTTTCATTATCGTTGACAAATGCTGTATGAAAATTTTGCGCTCTGCAATAAAAAAAAAAAATGAGTTCGTTGCATTCCAACGATGCCAACTTGAACCTCGTAGACGAGATGATTTCATGTTTTGGTAGAAAACACGTGCAAAAAAATGAAACGAAAGCCTAAATCGAACCAAGTGCCAAATAAATAATTCTAAAAAATTCCACGCGTATAAATGTGAAAAATATATTTAATGTGTTTTTTAAGAGCAGCGAAATAGTTTCAACTATTGCAAATTCCATCAACGATCATTTCTAAATTACGCTTGCGTTTTAGAAGAATATCAATATTTAGTCTCAATACCATGACGAAAAGTGAAAAAAGCAAAAAGTGAAAGGTTTATTATCGATTCGAGATTAATTAAGTGCTGCTTAAATCACCAATTAACGAAACGTATTAGCGAGGGACGTATTTTTAAGGATAGGACCAAATATTTCAAGGAAACGTCTTCGAGACAAACTTTCGCAACATTTTAGTAACCAAAAACAATCGATTCGTATTCGCACATACGGATTTTTTTACCAAATCAACTTTTTTTTTGTAAACGGAAACGGAAATGGTGCCTCCGAGCATTATTGTGCTCAACCAATCACAAATTAAAATTACAAAACTTAAACTTCAGTTGTATATATATTATGATTACATTATAGCGTATTTGTAAGAAAAAAGCAATGTTTGTATTGAAATAATATTAAATTTGCAACATCACTTGAAAATCCACTGCAATATTTTTTTATTATTTTTCCTCCAACTCTGCACGTGACGTTCCCTCGAAATCCTCGAAATTCCCCGCCGCGTTCTCATATACGCGAATATGCCGGTTTTATGACGTTACAGAAATTTCAAATCATTCTCACGAAAAAACGGGTTGAGGAAAAAAATCTCATATTAGATTTTAATTTTCTACGATTTTTTATCTTTTCAATATTGACGAATAAATTCGTCTGCAGATTGTTGAAAATTTGGAAAAACGATCGTTCAATTCATCGAGAAATAAAATACATATTTTTTTATTAATAAAAGCAAGTTTAACACCTGTAAACGTTTTTTCTGCACCTTCCGTTTGTCAACCTGGACACACCGTTCTTTCAGCATTCCAAAAATTCTGAAAAAATGTAGGCCGCTGTTCGAAATCTTCAACTTGAAATTTCAATTATAAAATTTTGTAGAAAAATACATTTTCTCATCCATTTTTCATTCAATAAATGAACCACCGTCGTATTTGCCCGGACACGAATGACTCAACTTTACAGACGAAGTGTTAAGATTGTCTACGATATATTTTTGTTAATATGTTTAACATAAGCAATATTAACAATTAATACTACATCGAGATTCATGATTTTGGTTAATTATTTTTCGTAGCTTTCCATCTCCAATGTAAAAAATACGTTTTCTTCTTGTCAATCGGTTCTACAAAAGTACCTGGCCGTAGAAAAAAATTCTTGGGTAACTGAATGGCACACATTTTTGGCATTCAGACAAACAAACATGATCGTGTTTGCATCTTCCGAATGCGAGCGAATTTGTTCAACCGCAAAAGACCCGGTTTCCCCTTTCTTTTTGAAATGTTTTTTTTGAAAATCAACAAAATGATTTTTTTTTCTATTTATATTTTTTAATTTCAATTTTTTTTCTAAATACTGGGAATAAGATTTTGTTTATCCGGCTGAATAATAAAGGCGCATTGTGGCTTTTCGTTTAGCGTGAAAAATTACCCGGTTTCCCCTTTGCTGTGATTTTTGTTTAAATCAACAAAATGATTTTTTTTTTCTATTTTTATTTTCTAATTTCAATATAATTTTTTTTCTAAATACTGGGAATAAGATTTTGTTTATCCGGCTGAATAATGAAGGCACAATTTGGCCTTTTTGTTTAGCGTTAAAAATGCGCGGGTATCACAGAAAGCAGCGCATGAAAGAATCTCGCGACACCGACGGATGGATTCAAGTCCCTGATCGATCTCATGCGACAGTCTGAGACTTAACCTACTACTAAGTTATTTATATATATTTTGTTATTAAAAAAATACAAACAAAAAAAAATTAATTTGGATAAAGATCGATTTTTCAAAACCGACAAACGCGTTTTGTATCTTTGACAACAATTGAGCGATTGCGTCGTGACGTTTATTACTACGTCATATGATGAGGGGAAGCAGCGACTGCTGCTGGGCAACTCGCTGCTTCGGTTCAATGAGTCCGATGGCTAAAAATTTCGACTTTGTACTTATTGTTCTCAGGTTTCTCAGGTCCCTCAACTGTTAAGGAAAATGTGGTCTTTCCATTGGAAGAAACGACGGAATCCTCGTGAAAATCGAGTCAATCAAAATCGTGACACAGCGAGAAAATAATATGAAAAATTACTATATGGCCTGGTTCCACGTCGCCCTTCAAAAGGATTTTAGGTAAAGGGCCTTGACGCTAAAGGGTACATTAATATGAAAAGTTGAAATTGTTTTTTTTTTTTTTTCAAAATCTTCAAACTTTGATTTTACGAAAATCGCTATAACTTTTTTTTTTTTACAAACTGGCACTCCACCTACCGCTCATTATTTTCGTTTTCAAATTATCTTTGAATTGGTAATTAGCCATTTTTGATTTATTATCATTTTTTAGTTGCTTGTGAACTTTGAAAGTGGAAAATATGACGAAAAATGTGATTTTTTGGTTCGGTCTCCCAAAAACAATAAATTATCGGAAAGCCTAAAACCTATTCTGATTCATGAGCTTCATTCCTGTGAGAGATTCATCAAAATTGGTTCAGTGGTTTTTGCGTGCAAAGGGCACAAAAACAATTTTGCAGTAGAGATTTTTACAATCGCGGCTTTTGGGAAAAATTGCTCCAAATTTTGATGAAATGTTTTTTTTTATCGATAATGAATGATATTTCATGCAATATTTACGCGATTTTACCCAAAACTTTTCAGATTTTTATGGAAAATAGCGGAAACTTTGACATTTTTTCGTAAAGTTTTCACATTTTCCGTCAAATTTTTACATTTTTCGCCCAATTCCGTCTGAATTTTTTTTCTGTATTCGTTCAAATCTCTCAGAGGGACAAAATAATTTTCAGGGACCATAGAGGCTCATAGTAATTTTTTAACCTTGGCTTTTCAAAATTTCAGCCAATTTTCGTTGTCACGAGAAATTCAAGAAAACTTGCAACCGAGCAAAATAATGTTACGAGTAGAAAATTCGTCACGACAAAATTAATCAAAGATCGAGGGAATAGATGATTGAATATAAAAAACAAAAAATGAAACTGTATGGCCACAAATTCCTTAAACGATTTTAATACTTTGATCGGCTCGATTCAGCGGTTGTTATCGATGGAAACGTAGCTCGGGTTGCTAAAGCTAGAAGCACCACCGTCCTTTCGTAAATCATTTTTCTGTTTGGGCATGTTAACGTAATTGTCAAGTGTCCTGATAATCGAAGGAACGTAGTTATTCGAATCTTTATTATTCGTATCGTTATTTTTGTTGGACTCAACAATACGATCGTTTGGATTGGCTAAATTTAAGGGAGTATTGCAATAACCGGAATTGTTTTCTTCCAATTTCTTGGCGATTTTTGTAGCGTTTTTGGCGGCGTTGCGTCTCGCAAATTCGGCTCTACGCTCGTGGACGTTTATCGGCTTCAAATAATGTTCATCGTCCTCGTCGTTCAGCATCGGTGAATTCTCCACGGCTTCAGATTCCGAATCCGTGTTGTTGCCGTGCCCGTCTTCCGCTTTATTCCCATTGGGAAATGCAAATTGATTCTTTTCCGATTTGATTCTTGGACTGAAAATCACGGATGGGTCGTCGTCCGATTCACCGGACGGACTCATCGGCAAATATGAATCTTGCTGACTTTTTGCTCCGGGTGACGCGCAGCTCGAATTCACGTAATCGGGATTATGGGATGTCAGAGTACTGTGATCGGGTGCTGACATCATTGTCAAATAATCGTCTTTTCCATTCTCCAAACTCATTGTGTTCATGTCCAGATAAGGAGCGTTCAGATCCACGTAATGCTGTAGAGATTGAAAATATTTTTCTTTTTCATTAAATATAATTCATTTGAATGATTGTAAATTTGTTATTTTAATCGAATTTTACGGATTGAGACATTTTAGCGATTTTGAAGCTCGCATATCGTTGGAATGCAACGAAAAGTGATTATTTTTTATAGCAGAGCGCAAAATTTTCATACAGTATTTGTCAACGATAATGGGAGAGTCTTCTTTTCCATTGGGAAACTAAATTTACTAGAAAAATTGCAACAATCCCATTAATTATCAAAATTACGAATAAAAAATATATTTTTTGTTGGATTTTTTTTGTAGCAGAGCGCAATATTTTCATACAGTATTTTGTCAACGACGCAATGAGACAATCTTCTTTGCCATTGGAAAACTGAATTTACTAGAAAAATTGAAACGATCGCATTAATTATCAAAATCACGAATAAAAAATATATTTTTTGTTGAATTTTTTATAGCAGAGCGCAAAATTTTCATATAGTATCCGTCAACAATATAATGGGAGAGTCTACTTTCCCATTGGAAAAATAAATTTACTAGAAAAATTGAAACGATCGCATTAATTATCAAAATCACGGATAAAAAATATATTTTTTGTTGAATTTTTTATAACAGAGCGCCACATTTTCATGCAGTATTCGTCAGCGATGTAATGGGAAAGTATTTTTTGTCATTGGAAAACTGAATTTACTGAAAAAATTGCAACGATCGCATTAATTATCAAAATCTCGAATAAATAAAATATTTTTTGTTGGATTTTTCATAGCAGAGGTCATAATTTTCATACAATATTTGTCAACGATATAATGGGACAGTCTTCTTTGCCATTGGGAAAGTAAATTTACTAGAAAAATTGCAACGATCCATTAATTATCAAAATAATGAATAAAAAATATATTTTCCATTCCAATGATGCAAACTTCAGTAAAATCCTCTTTACCTCTTTTACACTCTCTTCGAGCAAGTCTCCGATGCTGGAGACCAATGATGTGAAAGTTGGTCTCAACGTTGGTTTTGCTTTCCAACACCGCAGCATTATGTCGTATCTGGAACGAAGAAAAACAAAAAAAAATGAATATATTACATTATAACTCCATGGAAAATTATTTAGTTTTTTTTTTTTTTTGTGAATTGCATGAATTATTCGATGAGAATGAAATCTGTGGACGTACACTTCATCGGTCGCGTATTCGGGCTGTTCCATTCGGTATCCTTCGATCAAACGTTGATATTGTTTTTCAGCCTCCAAGCCAGGATACGGAGTTTTAGCCAAGGTGAAAAATTCCCATAGTACTATGCCAAAAGACCAAATATCCGACTGTGTCGAAAAGACGCGATCTCTTATCGATTCAATGGCCATCCATTTGATCGGCAGTGGAGCGTCGCCTTTCTTCTTGTAATTATCGTCTTTGTACATTGTCTTGGCTAGGCCAAAGTCACAGATTTTCACGATATTGTTCTCTGCAAGAAGAATGTTTCTGGCTGCGAGATCTCCGTGTAAAACCTGATGAGATAAACCATCGAGTATCAAGTTCTGCTGTGACGTTTTTTTAATAAAAACTCACAAACATCATAAAAATTTTAATCCTCCGTGGATCGTCGTTGCATTTTTTTTATTTTCAAATAAATCGTTTTAAAAACAAAGATTTTCAAAAAAAAGTTGTTGCTTGGGTCAAAAAGACCCATACGATCCGCGGACGGTTAATTACTGAATTGGAAAAATATAAAAATTCGAAAATAAAATCACCCCGGATTGCCACTTATATTTCATGTATTTGGGGAGAAAAAAATGTGAAAAAATTCTGGAATACTCTCCATTGATTCTACTTTGGGGTCCCATAATTTTTATAGTCGTTGCATTTTTTTTATTTTCAAATAAAACGTTTAAAAAACCAAGATTTTCAAAAAAAGTTGTTGCTTGGGTCAAAAAGACCCATATGATCCGCGGAGGGTTAATTACTGATTTGGAAAAATATAAAAATTCGAAAATAAATTCAGCCTGGATTGCCACTTATATTTCACGTATTTTGAGAGAAAAAAATGTGAAAAAATTCGGAAATACTCTCCATTGATTCTACTTTGAGGTTTCATAGTTGTCGTAGTCGTTGCATTTTTTTATTTTCAAATGAAACGTTTTAAAAAACAAGATTTTCGAAAAAAGTTGTTGCTTGGGTCAAAAAGACCCATATGATCCGCGGAGTGTTAATAATTCAAAATACCAAAAAGCATAAACTTGATCACAAAAATTCCAAGTAATAAATAATCATGATTCACTGACTTTTCTCTGACTGAGATATTCCATGCCTCGAGCAACTTGGAAAGCCCAAGATAACAAATCCTGTGTACAAATGGGTTTGAGATTATGATCTTTGTAATCGCCGTGATAATTCGAACGCCATCCGGGTTGGGTCGAGTTGTTACTGAGGACGCAGCCATCCGGTGATAAGCTGACGCTTGGAGAGTCCGTGCCACTGGTATACCCGACCAATTCTGCGCCTGTATTGCTATTGTACGAGACTGCGTTACCGCTGCGAGAAAACAATAATGCCGCGTACTTTATTCTGTCGTTGAGAAAAAAAAAAAAAAACAAAAGAAAAAACACAAAAAAATCGTTCGAAACGATTGATGAATTAGGAGAAAAACAAAGATTAATTATTTTGTTACAACCACCGACAGCATGCACCAGGTTCGAGTCGTTCGAGTTAGAGACGGTACGTTTGTGAGTGCCGGAGCGAAGATTAATCAGCCGAAGAACATGAAATTAATTCAAACAAATAACATTCATTAGATGATGAACTTTGATGAAATTATATGGAAATTTTTTTTTACTCTATCCAAAATGACCGGCAAACTTGGTTTTAATTGAGAAACAATTAATTAATTAATTGCATCACTGATTCGTTTTGAATAACGAAAATTAACCCTCCGCGGATCATATGGGTCTTTTTGACCCGAGCGACAACTTTTTCTCCAAAATCTTGTTTTTTAAAACGTTTTATTTGAAAATAAAAAAATCCAACGACTCTGCAACTATGAAACCTCGAAATAGAATCAATGGAGAGTATTCCAGAATTTTTTCGCATTTTTTTCTCTCAAAATACGTGAAATGTAAGTGAAAATCCTGGATGAATTTATTTTCGAATTTTTAAATTTTTCCAATTCAGTAATTAACTCTCCGCGGGTCATATGGGTCTTTTTGACCCAAGCGACAACTTTTTTTTCGAAAATCATGTCTTTTAAAACGTTTTATTTGAAAATAAAAAAAATTCAACGACTATGTAAAAAAGTATAATCAATCGAGAGTATTCCAGAATTTTTTCAGATTTTTTTCTCTCGAAATACGTGAGAAATAAGTGGCAGCACGAAAAGCTCCCAATAATCCGGCGTGTCATAAAAAATCATGATTCGCAGAGGGTCAGCTATCTATTTACTCTTTGATTTTTAATTCAATATAATGTTGAGGTGTTATCAAAAGCCATAAAGTTAAAAAATACACGACGAGGTAATAAAACAATAAAAAATAATTATAAAAATGCAAGATAGGGTTTACCTATTGTTGCTTCCGACACTGGTAGTTCTAGTGAGTAAATCAAGTCCGATAGTGGGATCAAATTTCCCCGTGTTGGGATCGATTTGGTTGATGAAATCTGCACGATGTCTGAGTAGATAATTGTGTAAATTTCCAAAGCGACAATACTCCACGATTACCAACAGCTCCCCTGCAAAAATGTATTCAGTTCGCTTAGAAATTTCGAAAGGACAATTCGGTCACATCGTGCAACCGATTACGATAAAAATTGAATCGTGTAAACAATGGAATGGCAAAAAGTCGCTAACAGGACGATTTTTCGTAATTCAAATTTTTTTTTTTTGCTACAATCGGAGTCTTTTTGGAATTACTCCGAAAATAATTGATATTTCAAAATTCATCGGGATCATCTTTTCGATTTTTTTAACTTTTTTTGTAAATTGAAAATTTAAATTTCTGCATGATTTTTGTAAAAAAAAAGTCATTTTTTCCGAATTTTTTCTTCGACCCTTTTTTTTAAATAGAAAATTACACGAAATGGAAATAATTGCCACGGTCTTACGCACAAGGATCGAAAATGCATTGTAGAATTTTTTTCTCATTTTTTCAATTATTTATCGCTTTCCAAAGAATTTATTTTTGTTAATCGGCACAATTTTTCTTTTTTTTTCTGTTGTTTTTTTTTTTTTTTTTTTTTGGAAAATGGAGAATTATTAGTTTTTTACGTTTTGCGATGTTCTTGGTGCATGCACCGAGAAGATTGACAACGTTGAGATGTTTGCCAAGATGAACCATGATCTTGAGCTCGCTGGCCAATGCCCTGATGTAAGTCGATTCGGTCGATCTTCGAACCATTTTGACAGCAACCGTGGAAACTGCTTCATCCTCGCAAATTCCTTGGGCATCGGCTTTCATAACGACCCCGAAGGCACCGAAACCCAATTGTTTACCAAACTTCAATTTTTCTCGTGGGAATTCCCACTTTTTGTCGTAAGGCAACAAGTCCGCTTGATCATCGACTGTCAAATCTGGATTCAAACATTCCAGAGCCCCCTCCTCGAAATGGGTCAGGCCTGCCTCCATCAATTGTTTACGAATCACCTTAAAATTGAAGTAAAAAAAAGCGATTCGATGAATTCGGTGAATGGATTCGTAGTTTCAAGGTTTTTCGTTTCGATTTAAAATCATGGGGCAAAAAAAGAATTTTAGCAAACCTTTTCTCGGTGCATTTTCGTCGCGAAGTAAATAACGAGGATCACACAAATCACCACGAGAACTATTATCGAGATGATCAATGACTTTGAAACTTCTTTGACTGAAAAATAATGAAATCGTTTAAATTACATCATCGACGATGGCGAAGTTCGCATCGTTGGAATGCAACGAAAAAATATTGTTTTTTATAGCAGAGTCAACGATTTAATTGGACAGTCTTCTTTTCTATTGGGAAACTGAATTTACTAGAAAAATTACAACGATCGCATTAATTATCAAAATCACGAATAAAAAATTTATTTTTTGTTGGATTTTTTATAGCAGAGCGCGAAATTTTCATACAGAATTGGTCGACGATATAATGGGACGGTCTTCGTTTCCATTGGGAATCTGAATTTACTAGAAAAATTGCAACGATCGCATTAATTATCAAAATAATTAATAAAAATAATATTTTTTGTTGGATTCCGACGATGCAAGCTTCGGTATCATCATAACCGTGGTATGAGGGCACTGAGGAAATGTTAATTTTGTATTTACCTTTGATGACAATAGTTTGATAATTTTCCACCTTTCCAAAACGATTGCTAACGCGACAAGCGTATCTTCCGCTATTTTCATCAAGCAAGTATTTTATATGGAGTTCTTGATTATTGTGGAGACACATGTACTGCTCGCCAGCTTCGATTTTCGTTTCATCCTGAGTGAAAATTGAAATTTCATTTATTTTGAGAAAATGAAAAAGAAAAAATCAACGTCGCGAATGCTGAAACGTTGCAAAGATTTAAATTAGAATTTATAATTGTAAGTGTTTACCTTGTACCATGCCACGTCAGGTATGGGCATTCCTCGTACATAACACTTGAGAATGACAGTTTTATGTCCCTCGGTGGAAAGATCCAACGTCGTTACCTCCGTTTGGTTCATATTTGTCTCGACGATGTACGGCGGAAGAGGATCTGACAAAATAAGATTCAGAAATTAGCGAAATGAAAAATAAAACGGCACAAATTGAGTAGAAAACCTCAAAAAAGCCTCCGCGGATCATATGGGTCTTTGTGACCCAAAAAACAACCTTTTTCGAGAATCTTTTTTATCAAAACGTTTTATTTGAAAATAAATAAATGCAACGACTATAAAAACTATGAAACCTTAAAGTAGAATCGATCGAGAGTATTCCAGAATTTTTTCACATTTTTTTCTCCCCAAATACGTGAAATATTAGTGGCAATCCAGATCGAATTTATTTTCGAATTTAAATATTTTTCCAATTCAGTAATTAACCCTCCGCGGATCATATGGGTCTTTTTGACCCGAGCGACAACTTTTTTTTGAAAATCTTGTTTTTTAAAACGTTTTATTTGAAAATAAAAAAAATGCAACGACTATAAAAATTATGGGACCCCAAAGTAGAATCAATGGAGAGTATTCCAGAATTTTTTCACATTTTTTTCTCCCGAAATACGTGAAATACAAGTGGCAATCGAGGGTGAATTTATTTTCCAATTTTTATATTTTTCCAATTCAGTAATTAACCCTTCGCGGATCATATGGGTCTTTTTGACCCGAGTGACAACTTTTTCTCCAAAATCTTGTTTTTTAAAACGTTTTATTTGAAAATAAAAAATGCAACGACTATAAAAATTATGAAACCTCAAAGTAGAATCAATGGAGAGTATTCCAGAATTTTCTCCCATTTTTTTCTCCCCGAATACGTGAGATATAAATGGCAGGACGAAAAGGACCTTCTGGGGTGCCTTAAAAACCCATATGATCCGCGGAGGATTAAGGATCCTCTAAACTAAATCTGTCTCCAAGAAAATCCACAGTCTACCTTTGATATCGAGTTTGTAGGGAAAACTTTCGGTACTGTCGTCATCGGTATTGGTGGCACTGCAGATGTAATAGCTGTTATTATCGAACTTAGTAATATTATTTATTTGTAGTGCCAAGCGATGTGTAAAGTTGGTTGTCCGATTAGAGAGTGAAATTCTTTCTGCAAATGAATAATTTGCACGCATTACACAAAACGCAATAAATAATAATGAATAAAAAAACGTTTGCAAATGAAAATAATTGTCTTGAGCCTTTTGGCTCGAGGATTTCCTGAACGTCTCGATATCGTTGTGATCGATTTATTGTAAAATTTATTTACCAGTTTCCACGACTGGCTGTTCGTCCTTGGTCAACCACTCGACGTTCGTGTAATTGTAAATCGAAGCTGCGCACGTCAGAACGACATTGTCACCGATAGTGTGGACATCGCGTTCCACGATTCCAAAACCTCCAGGAACATCTGTCGGTTGTTCAAATACCAAATTAGCAAAATTATGAAAATCAGCAAAGAATTAAAACAACGTAATATTTTGAAATCGTTTTTGGGTAGAAAATTATGATATAAGGTCGATATATTTATGGGCCAATGAAGACTTACCGGTTACAAGAATAACAGCGGTATCCTCATCGCATCCGAGGTCGTTGCACGCTGTACAAGTTAAAAGACCGGACATGTCGATCTCTGTCGTGGCCACGGACAAAAACGTCGTCATTTTTGGGACCATTAGACCAGTCTGAGGAATTAAAGTTCATAATTACTGGTGAGTCGATGGTTTAACCGTCCACGGTACGTATGGGTCTTTTTGACCCGAGCGACGACTTTTTTTTGGAAATCTTGTTTTTTAAAACGTTTTATTTGAAAACAAAAAAATGCAACGACTATAAAAATTATGAAACCTCAAAGTAGAGTCAATGGAGAGTATTCCAGAATTTTTTCACATTTTTTTCTCTCCAAATACGTGAAATATAAGTGGCAATTCAGAGTGAATTTATTTTCGAATTTTTAGGTTTTTTCAATTCAGTAATTAACCCTCCGCGAATCTTATGGGTCTTTTTGACCCGAGCGACAACTTTTTTTCAAAAATCTTGTTTTTTAAAACGTTTTATTTGAAAATAAAAAATGCAACGACTATAAAAATTATGAAACCTCAAAGTAGAGTCAATGGAGAGTATTCCAGAATTTTTTCACATTTTTTTCTCTCCAACTACGTAAGACATAAGAAACAGGACAAAAAGGATCCATATGATCCAGAGTGTCATAAAAAATAATGATCCGCGGAGGGTTGATGATAAGCAAGATTTCGCGTTTGGTATAAAAAGTGTTCACCTTGAGCGATATGACTTTCGATTCGTTCAGGGACGGATAATTGGGTGCCTTCAAAAAATTCCAAGTCACGTTCGGTGCTGGATGAGCTGCGACTTCGCAGCGGAAAGTGGCTTTCTGCTTTGGCATGTAGAAAGTATTCGCTTTGTCAAGCATCGGTATAGGTTTTGCTGCACGTAAAAAAAAAAATCAACATTTTAGAATGAAACACTGTCTTTTTGTTTTGTTTTATGAAAAACTCTTTTGAGCAACTGCTTTCGAATATTGACCTGTAACGTCCAGAGTAAAGTTGAGAATTTCGATGCGATCGGCGTTCGTAGCTTGAAGAGAATAGACTCCCATGTCGCTGAGGTCGAGGCGATTTATCCGTAAAATTGCCATGGACGATGAAATGTTTACCGCAAATTTCGATCGTTCCGGACTCATCCATGTACCGACAATCTCATCGCCTCGGGGACTGAGCCTGTTTCGACAAAATATCACAAAGACTTTAAAGACGAATCTTATTTTCTGTTTTCAGTTTTTCTTACATACAAAATGGTTTGCGAGCCTAAGTTCATTAAAAAAAGTTGTTAAAAATTGACTAAAGAACAACATACTCTAAAACCAAGATTGTCCGAGGCAATTTCCATTTGTTATGTAATAAACAAAATTTCGAAAAAATATTACGACCGATTTTTTTGAAAAACTGAATAAAGCTTCTTCGATGTTACATAAAAGTGTATGCAAAGTTTTAAGAGGCTTCACCATTTAGAAATCGAAATATTTAATTTTGAAAATTGCATCTTTTAGCACACGCTCTTATGAGAAACTACTGAAAATTGTGATTTTTATAAATAAATATCTCGACTTCTACATGGTGAAACCTTTTAAAATTGCGTGAGCTATTAAATATCATTATTTTCTTTGTGTGGTGCAAATTTAAAGGAATTTTCTCGATAGAAAAGTTTGCATACAACGTCCTTAATGCAAATCTTAAAAAAAAAGCATACTGCACTCTCATATACTCGAATATGCTCGTTTTATGACGTCACAGAAACTTTAAATGGTTCTCACGGAAAATTAGCTCGACGAAAAAAATCTCATATTAGATTTTAATTTTCCACGATTTTTTATCTTTCCAACGGTCCCTGGGAGAAGAAAATCCGTCCAGCCAATTCCGAGAAATCTAACGTTAAAAATTTTGAAACGAAAATGAATTATTTTTTATGGCAGAGCGTAAAATTTTCATACATGTCAACGACACGATGGGACAATATTCTTTGCCATTGGAAAACTGAATTTACTAGGAAAATTGTCTCAAGACAATATTTTCATTTGCAAACTTTTTTTTTGCATTATTATTTATTGCGTTGTGAGTAATGCGTGCAAATTATTCATGGAACAGTCTTCTTTGCTATTGGAAAAGTGAATTTACTAGAACAATTGGAAGGATCCCATTAATTATCAAAATAATGAATAAAAAAAATATTTTTCGTTGGATTCCAACGATGCAAATTTTCAGTATCATTTACCATTTCAATGCCGGCTGTGGATATGCATCAATTTCAACCACCCATTGAATTCGCTCACCAAAATTTCTCTGGTAGTAAAGATCGTCGTCCATCGATTTCAAGTGAATGTACTTGACGTCAGGATCTGAAGAAAAAATTCGTATTCAAGTTTGTCGACTTGTCATATTAAAAAAGAAGAGCAATTTTTTTTGTCGGTTTTTCTGAAGAATTCAGAATTTTCACCAACAAAATCTGTCTTTTCAATTTTTTATACTAATTGATAAAAAAAGAAAACTCCGTGTGTTCGAATTCGAGGAATGATGAAAAATAATTGGTCAAGTTTGGAATAATTAATACGAACCATGAACCGTTATGTATGTTTTGGTTTTTTTCATATCGGAATAAGTCGCGACTATGCACTCGTATTCGCCATCGTCATTATCATTCACTCCATCGATAACCAACTCACAAGTAGATATTTGTAAGTTTTTTCGGAATGGCTCTTTGTATAGACGCTGCGATATTCGTGCATCCTGAAAAAATACTGTCAACATTTTAGAAACAGTTAGCAACGATGCTCCGTAAGATACAGACGTCCTCATCGTTAGGAATGCGCAATGCGACGCAGATTATTCATTTTTTTAACGATGCGAACGTTAACCCTCCGCGGATCATATGATTTTTTTATGGCACTCCGGATCTTATGGATCCTTTTTCGTGCTGCTACTTATATTTCACGTATTTGGAGAGAAAAAAATATGAAAAAATTCTGAAGTACTCTCCATTCTACTTTGAGGTTTCATGGTTTTTATAGTCGTTGCATTTTTTTATTTTCTAATAAAACGTTTTAAAAAACAAGATTTTTGAAAAAAGTTTTCGCTTGGGTCAAAAAGACCCATATGATCCACCGAGAGTTAATTACTGAATTGGAAAAATATAAAAATTCGAAAATAAATTCACCCTCGATTGCCACGTATTATTTCACATATTTGAAGAAAAAAAAATCTGAAAAAATTCTGGAATACTCTCCATTGATTCTACTTTGAGGTTTCATAGTTGTCATAGTCGTTGAATTTTTTTATTTTCAAATAAACCGTTTTAAAAACACGATTTTCGGAAGAAAGTTGTTGTTTGGGTCAAAAAGACCCATATGATCCATGGAGAGTGAATTACTGAATTGGAAAAATATAAAAATTCGAAAATTTGAGGTCCCATAATTTTTATAGTCGTTGCATTTTGTATTTTCAAATAAAACGTTTAAAAACAAGATTTTCCCAATAAAGTTGTCGCTTGGGTCAAAAAGACCCATAAGATCCGGGGAGGGTTAAAAAAAATTCACGATTTTTCGTGATATTCGATTCCACAGACACGTACCCTTTGCGGAGTCGTCCAATTCAGCACATATTGTAAATCAGTCTCAAGCGTTATCGAACAATTGACATAAAGTGTTTGTCCTCGTGTCACGTGCTTCAAGGTGTTGCTATTGATTCTCGGATATTTTAGATTCTGACGTTCTAGAAAATAAATTCAAATTTTTCCATTAAGCCTTTTGAAATTATTGTCGATAATTCAAAACTCGTCAAAGTCTGAATTTTTCTTCATTCACTAAAAGGTTGAAAAATCTTACTAAAAACGTTCAAGTGATAGTTTAGTTCCTGAGTTGTTCCGTTACTATCCTCGATCTGGCATTTGTAATAGCCACTCTTCTTCAACGTCATATTTCGCATCTTGAAGCCAATCTTAGGATCGTACGAAATGTCCGAGTTCATTTCGACTTTCTGACAAAAGCAACAGACCCAATTATTTTAATTATCAAGTTACGAGTAAAATTCGAGTAATTGCTGAAAATGTCAATTTTTTCATGATAAATTTTTTTTTTTTTTAATTTCAACTGGAATCGTCTTACCGCAATGTGATTCGAGATAAGAGTGACTTGGTACGTTGGCGAAGTAGTTCGACATGGAATAACTGCAGTCCCTCCTACGAAGACCCTCTTGGACTCGAGGGCATCGGTCTGCACGAAATAACTCGAGTTCGCTGTAATTGGGCATTTTAATAATTTTCTTTTTAATTCACTTGGCGTTTGAATTAATAGAAATTGGACATTTTCGATATTTGGATAATTAAAAATGTTCAAATAGAGCAATTACTCGTGGAAACACCCGCAACGCAAAACTGGGTTAAAAGTTTTTGCTGCTATTTTATTTATTTATTGAAAGGTGTGCGAGTTCCACTCACTCGAAAGTTCGTTATTTTTCATAGAAAATTTTAACAATCATGATCAATGATTGTTATTAATCAATTGAAAATAAATAAATAAATAAATAAATAAATAAATAAATAAATAAATAAATAAATAAATAAATAAACAAATAAATGAATAAAAATTCTAATGGAAAAAAATGAATACTGGAAAGATAAAAAATCGTAGAAAATGAAAATCTAACATGAGATTTTTTCCTCAACCCCTTTTTCCGGGTGAACGATTTAAAGTTTTGTGACGTCATGAAATGGGTACTGATTAATTTATTATTATTCGGAGGGATAAAGTATTTGAAATGATTTTTTATTTTTATTTTCTGTTTAAATTTCAATCGAAATAAATGAAGAAGAAATATACGTACATTGAACCCAAACATAGGTCCAGCTCACATCGGGCTGATCATAAACTTCGGGTATAACTTCGACACCCTTATTAGCGCATCCGTACCAGCCGGTGTCGCCGGGAACGGTATCCTTTCTCGAAAAGTTAATCCTCCGACTGCTTCCCAAGTCTTGCTCGTTCAAATACGCTTCGGACGTGGAAATCTACGCCCAAAAATAATTGATTAATTGAGAAAATGAATACTAATTATAATATTGAGAGAATACACGGAAATTCGTTCAACCCTTAACAGTCATCGGGGGTTGAATGAACCCTTGAGGTTTTTCGACCTGCCATACCATCAAGAATTTTTTTAATTGAAAATTCAAATTTCCGCATAATTTTTTGTAAAAAATTCAATTTTTTCCGAATTTTTTTTTATAGAAAAAATTGCATGAGCATAAAATAATCGGGATGGTCTTGCACACAAGGGATGAAAATGCATTGTAGTATTTTTTGTTTTTTTTTTTAAATGAAAATTCAAATTTCTGCATGATTTTTTGTAAATTTTTTTTTATTAAAAATTGCATGAATTTTAAATAATCGGGATGGTCATGCACACAAGGGTTAAAAATGCATTATAGTATTTTTTTTTTTCGTTTCAAATCGAAAATTTTAATTTCTGCATGACTTTTCGTAAAAAAAATTCATTTTTTCCGAATTTTCTTTTCAACACTTTTTTTATATTAAAAATTACACGACTGGGAAATAATCGCCATGGTCTCACACACAAGGGTTGAAACTGCACTGTAGTATTTTTTGTTTATTTTTTAATTCAATTTTTCAATTATGTATCACTCTCCAAATGAAAAAATTAATAATTAATTATTAACATTAATTAATAATAAATATAAATTAATTTACCGTCGTTCCAACATCCGTTGGATAATAAAATTCAATGTCGTTTGGACTTGTGCACGTCAATTCGAGGGCTTCACCCTCAGATATAAAAATCTCCGGTTCATCAGGTGACAGCAGAGGTTTCTGTGCTCGGGATTCTTAAAAAAAAAAAAAAAAAAAAATCAATGTCAGAAAATATCAAAATAAAGAATCAATGAAAATTTTTTCGCTCGATCCAAAATTTTTTTTTTTCTCTGTCCTTATCGCCTATCCATTATAATGTTTCAAAATTATTTTTCTACGTAATGCTCTGGTATACGAGAAACGAATCTGTATTCAGTTAACGACGGAAGTCCTTTCTTTCCTCTAGCGATAAGGCTCTGGTATCAACCTCCGGTGCGCGGGGACTACAAACTACGGAAACGCATCATTAACCAAAACATCGACCAAACCAACATTTATCGTTTCCCAAATCTTACTTTACGAAGCATATATTTATTTTTTTCGTATCGAACCTAACGGTGCTTTCATTTTCGATTATTCACATTACAGTCCTCGACATTCCGCTCGTAATTTCAGTGAATTTCTCGAACCAAAACTCATTTTTTTAAAATCACATTTTTTTTAAATATCTAAGCCAATTCCGAATAATTTGGAAATTTCAAACCGTAAATAATTAGATTAAATATCAAATGGCCATAAATTGTGTGCATAATTATTATTCCAAAGATTTCCTCGAACATTTTATTAAAAATAATAAAATCCAAATATTTAGTGAATTTCTCGAACCAAAACGGATTTCAAAAAAATCACTTTTTTACAATTAAGAATTTCCGAAGAATTTTCCAACTGTGTACTTAATTGAATTATTATTTGAAACATTTCCTCCAACATTTTGTATATAAGAATAATAAAATGCAATTATATTTCCAATGGCAAAATAAATAGTGCTCAACCCTTCAAACGATCGTTCGGTAAATAATTATAAATCGTCCAACACGTTTCATGAGTAAACCGAGTTTATTAGTACGTAGTAACGATCCAATTTGTTAGCTCCCAAGCTACGAACTATTTTTAAGAATGTTTTGAAAGCTCCAGTTTGCAGCCTCCCACGAATAAACAACACAAAGATTTTCTGGAAATAACGTCAAAGTTTGCAGAGTAAGAATAACGCCCTCGAAAAATATTTCGGAATTAATTTTTTTTCTTATTTTCTTCGTTTTTCTTAATTTTTAAAAAGTAACTCTTCATTCGCTGTATTCAAATTCCGTAATTAGTATTATCTCATTTTTCCCATCGAGCCATTGCCCAATAAAAAATTTCCCCAACGATCATTAATAGATCGAACGTCGCAAGTTACAAAATCACGAAATTCGAATATTTTCTGACCATCCACGAGCATAAAACTCAATTATCGTGATTTTTCGAAAACCGTAACGCGACCTTCGATTTTTAATAACTTTTTGAAATTTTGTCAAAATACAGTCAATAAAGAGCCTCCTGGAGGCACGATAAAGATTGACTCTCTCTCTCTCTCTCTCTCTTGCGATAATAAAGTGCATTTTTTTACGTCAAAATCGATCGTCACCGGTGTAAACGAAATTCATTAAGTCACAGAGTTACAAATAGTCAATATGAAAGAAAAAACAAAAAAAAAAAACGTGAACCCGGAAGACTTTCCAAAGCGTCATAATTATTGAGATGTGACGTAATCAATTTACCAAAATTCGAATTTTCTTCCGGAGCCCGATCGAATTTTTATGTCGCGCCCGCAGTTTCTTTTTTTTATTTTTTATTATTTTTTTATGAATGGGATAAAACCCGAACCCGTTGGTTATAACGGGATAGAATGTACGCGGCGTTTCTGAGGAATGTCCGATGCACACACGGTAACGAGAAATGTGTGACCTGTGAGCGAAACGCACCAAGGCCAAAGCCTCGAAAGCATGTGGCGAGACTTCGACAAACCGGTGTTTTTAAAGTTTCGTAAAAACATTGGAAACCGTTTGTATGGATAGAGAAAATAATAAAACGAGCAATCAACGCGAAAGAGTTGAGCGGGTGTATGCAAAAAGTTTCCTTTTTTAACGCCATCCCTGATGGCGTTAAAAAACGCACGGGATTGTATGATTCAATGGGCGTCGTGAATACCACGTGATCCGGTGAGTATACACAGTCACCGCGCAGTCACTGGCTCATCGAATACGAGTCAACGAGTCACTTGGCCCGAGGCATTAAACAAGTGTGTACGAAGATCGGTAAAGCCGAGAGCGAGAGAAACCGAAAAAAACGATCGTCGTTGTAGAAAATCGTTGACTTTCGATCGTAAATAAAAACACATCCTTTTAGTAATTTAAAAAAAAAAAATACTATTTCTTGTCGAAATTACCTCCGCATAGTAGAACGACGAGAAAAAATCGAAAAGATTTACTCGATAAACCGAACATTTTTCATTCGTTAGTCATCATGAGCCACGATTCACACGGAATAATCGAGCACGCGATATCATTGGATATTCGGAAGATGTAATAGTTGCGTCACCATTTATCTCGATCAATCGGGATCATTGATTCACCGATCAGAAAAAAAATCAATTATTTACTATTTAACATTTTGTTTCATTTATTTGTTCGTACGAACGAAGGCACGAATGTTGAAAATATTACACGATCAATTACATTTATCAAGTTTTAATTACGCAAATACCGAAGCAAAAGAATTAATATGAAAGTTAAAAGCTGCTACGAAAGTTTCGAAAGGATGGAACGTGCCAAATGCAACCACAATTGTCGCGCTCGGACGTCAAGTCCATACTGACGGCCAGTACGGCGCGAAGCCGTCATGCGAGTTTGATAAAAACGCCTTCCCCCTCCACCGCGCACGAACGTGCTCGACACACACATCGCGCGACTCTCTCCAGCCACATGCGCTCTCCAGACCACTGTTTCCTTTTTTTCTCGCAACTAGTTGACAAGAGCTATCGACAGCGAAAAGAAGGAGGAGCAGGCGATTTCGTTGTTGTCATTGTGCGACAGGCCCTACTCAACGAAACAAAACAAAAAGCAAAACACGAAATTCTTTCTACGACGCCCACTTTTCTCTATACGCGAGCGGCGGACGAGCAGGCTTAGCCTCCTACGCTAAACAAACGACGAAACGAATGCTTCGATGTATTCCGCTCTCTGGCAGATTAAATTATCGCGATAATAACTTAAATGGTCTCTTAATATGTACAATTAACGTGTTTTTTTTATGGGGTTAACATTTTACTGAAAAATTATATCGTTTCAAACGTGGCACCGAAAAAAAATGTCACTAAAAAGTACCGAACTTGGTCACTAACCGCGGGACTTTCCGGTCGGTGTACAAAAATTTGACAATGTCTAGTTTTAGAAATTATTAAGGACGTTGTACGGCGACGGTAAAATCTAAATTTTTGTTTTCGGTTTTTCTTACATACAAAATGGTTTGCGAGCCCAAGTTCATTAAAGAAAGTTGTTACAAATTGACTAAAGAACAACATACTCTAAATCCTAGATTTTCCGAGGTTATCTGTATTTGTTATATAATAAACAAAATTTCGAAAAAATTTTACGACCGATTTTTTTGAAAAACTAAATAAAGCTTCTTCGATGTTACATACAAGTGTATGCAAAGTTTTAAGAGGCTTCATCATTTGGAAATCGAAATATTTTTCGATTAGATGGCTCCGCGATCTGCGCTCTGCCTCGGCGTCTCGATCATAGTGCCAAAATGGCAAAAAGTTTGAAAGATCTTCTTCTTCTTGTCCTTGTTTGGACTATCTTCCTAGGATAGGGAATGTGCCACAAACTTTGAAAGATGGAGCCTCAAAAGGAAAGATTGAGGAAATTTTATGAGGCTGCCTGGAAGGACGGAGATTGGTGATGCTGTGAGGGATTCAGAATCGTAGGGGAGGGGGAAAAATTTTCCCGGAAAATCGGCGAATGCTGTCGCCTCAGGCTGGTGTCAAACACGACCGCTAAGAGTCGCATTGGAGTCAAGGACTCCGATATATATAGTAATACTGTCGGTGCTCCCCATGAAACTGACCGTCATGGCAGCACCGCCGTAACCACCTGTTGCCTGTTGCGCTCCGCACTCCGCAGTACGCTACGCGCTGTCACCAACGGCAACGGAACTAACAGGGTATGTATGCGAAAAAGGCACGTTTGCATCTGTTCGAAAACGTTCATATCAACAAGTGTTTTCTCTCGAGTATCGTTTATCTTTGTTATGAATTTTTTCGTGTCGAATGGCGCGTGTCTCGTGGAAAGTACGCGATACAGAAACATTTGGCATGGGCACATACGACGATAGGAACTGTAGAAACGTCAAACTCTCGTGTATTTGCGTGCAGCATCTGCAAAGTCGAATCGGTCACTCGATGTTTTTTTTTTTTCGTTCTTTTTGCCAAATTTTGCCTGTGCACTTTCGAATTGCGACTCTTTTTTTTTGCTCTCGAAGAAAACGGATATTGTTGATCAACTTGCGCGAGTTTCCGGTCGTAAACTCTTTAGTTTCGAGCATATTATTTCCCGCTCTTGTGACACACACGGTGTATGGAGATTGCGGTGAGATAAACGCGGTGAAATATTATCACGAAAAATCGTAAATCATGGTCGCGTCCAAACACAATCGTGTGTCGCGTTTTAATTAGAAACTGAAATCGAATTTTTCGGGAGTGAAAATAATGGCAAATCGAAGTGTCGAAATCGACGTTTCTTTTGTGAACTAGAAACCCATTTTTTTTTACCTCAAAATTATACAAACCGGCGTAAATATTCACTCCACGGGTTTCTCGATCCTAAAATCGTTCCGAACGCAGTAATCGGACTCGTAAGTACACGAATCTTTTTGTTTTTTCATCCCGAAGAGAATGGTCTCGAGCAAATTCAATTTCATCGACATTTTGTTGGTGAAAAATCGATAAATTCCTAAAAGTGTCGAAAAACGAACTTACGAACGTAATTCGAACTTCTCGTCGTTCTCGTAATTAGTTTTTGATGAAAAAAAAAAAAACATTGTCCAAGAGTAAAAATGATTTCCAGGCGCAGATTCCACGAAAAAAATTCGAAAGCGATGTTCGATGGCCGTAAATGCATCCACGTCGATGCGCAATGTGGCTCTGTTCGGCAAAACGAAAATGCGTCTTTGTTGGCGGCTTTCTGATCGGCGCAGCTCTCGCGATTTTCATATTCTCCGGCAACGAGGAGCGTCCTCGAGAAAAAATTTGCAAGCCGCGATATTCCTGGCTATGCAACGACCGCAGATATCTAATGATGCAGAAGCAATTGTTGTCCAAGTCGGGGAAAAGTATTTTGGAAGAAGCCAAAGAATTCGGATCGTGGCTCAAGGAAGCCCCGTCAAAGATGACGACAAATTTGACGTACGAGAGTTGGCGAGAGGCTCAAAACGTCAGCTCCGTAAATATAAACATGGATCGTCGTCAATACGGACGCGAAGCAGCCGCAAAAAGTATTCTATCCGAATCGGAATGGCTGAAGACCAAAATTCACGTGACGTGCGTCGTTTTTGTTGAAAAACTGAAACGTGCCAAGTCGATAAAGGATTCCTGGGGCGAGAGTTGCAACAAACTGTATTTTTTCAGCAACCGCGTCAACGACACGAATTTGTCGATCGTACAGTTTCCTATGAAGCTTGTTTCCTCGTGGCAAATGTTGTGCGAGACGATGAAATATATTTGGAAAGTTACAAACGATTCTGTGGAGGGCGGGAAAGAAATTTTGGAATGGGCTATTTTTGTGAAGGACGATACGATGGTGATTCCTGAAAATTTGAGATTCTTGGTCGCTGGTTTGGATCACGATCGAGGACACTATCTCGGCCATCCTGTTGTTCTGTGGGGACAGGCTTACAATGTCGCTCAAGCTGGCTTTGTCCTCAGTAAATTTGCTTTTAGTAAAATTGTTGAGAAATTTGATACCAGCCAAAAGTGCATCTCCGGAGGGAAGTATTGGAAAAAAGAAGATTACTATCTCGGTGAGCTTTGGAATTTTTACTTTTTTTTTTTTTGGTCGAGGCTTCATTATTAATTATTAATTATTAATTATCGATTTTTTGAAGCATACGCGTGATTCACAAAACGTGTACATTCAAACCGCAAATTGCTTCTTCGTTTATTAACCCTCCGCGGATCATATGGGTCTTTTTGACCCAAGCAACAACTTTTTTTTGGACGTTTTGTTTTTCAAAACGTTTTATTTGAAAATAAAAATATGCAACGACTATAAAAACTATGGAACCGTAAAGTAGAATCAATGGAGAATATTCCAGAATTTTTTCAGATTTTTTTCTCTCCAAATGCGTGAAATATAAGTGGCAGGACGACAAGGATCCTTATGTTCCAGGGTCCATAAAAAATCATAAGATCCTTGGAGGGTTAAATGGGAAACACCGCATAAAAAATTTGGTCGAATTTTGGCACACCCATGATCTCGCCAGATCAACAGAAAACGTTTTATCTTATTAACAATTAAGAAACAATAGCTCCTTATATATTTTTTTTTTTAATCCATATTCATGCGAATATTAATGAAAAATGATTTCAATGATTTGGCTCGCCGCATTCAGAATTTTCATAATATTTTGTCTATCCTTCTCCATTGGTCGAATCTGCAGGCAAACATTTATCGTTATTGGGTATCCATCCATCGGACACTCGCGATCATCGCATGAGAGGCGTCTTCCATGGCTACGCGCTGCAAACTCTCTTATGGGGGATCGCCCGTCCCGGAAGTTACTTCACAAGAGCTTTGTATCCACCGGGTCCGGATTGTTGCTCACCGCGATCGATAAGCTTCAGTACATCCGATCCAGACAAAATGTACACAGTTAATTACATGCTTTATCATCTACATGTATACACGACACCCGGAATCTACGGAAACCGACCAGCCCCAACACCAATGCCCGAAGAAGAGGTAAAAAAAAAATTTTTTCAGCAAACTAATTTCTCTACATTTAAAAAATCATTTTTCGCATTTCGTGTTTTCTGCCAATCGTCCTTAATGACAATTAATTTGTAAACAGGTATGGAAGTCGGCGCTCCGCGAAGAATTCAACATTACAGATTTCACTGACGTGGATAGTGATCGGTATTACAAAATTTGGAGCTCACGATATTCCGGACCTGAACAACTGATTCGTAAAAATATTTGGAACTTGAAAAACGCTCGACGATTTTTACCCTCGGATTACACGACTAGAAGCGTCGATGATAATTAGCGAATTTGCTACTTGAAGATTTGTGATTGGGAGAACCGAATCGTCGATAAAACATTTTGAAACGTGTTCTTCGTAGCTACATGAAAATGAAGCGATTTTAATGAAAATTGGCAAAGTAACCGAGACGGAAAATTAATGCTTCCAGAATTGAAATTTGGAAGAAGGGTGATTTGTAAATTGTCTATTTTTTAAGCCTCCGCGAATCATGATTTTTTATAGCACTTCGGGTTATTTGGATCCTTTTGGTCCTATCTCACGTATTTGGAGAGAAAAAAATCTGAAAAAATTCTAGAATACTTTTCATTGATTCTACTTTGAGGTTCCATAGTTTTTATAGTCGTTGCATTTTTTTATTTTCAAATAAAACGTTTTAAAAATAAGATTTTCGAAAAAAAGTTGTCGCTGGGGTCAAAAAGACCCATGTGATCCGCGGAGAGTGAATTACTGAATTGGAAAAATATCAAAATTCGAAAATAAATTCAGCCTGGATTTTCACTTATATTTCACGTAATTGGAGAGAAAAAAATGAGAAAAAATTCTGGAATATTCTCCATTCATTCTACTTTGAGGTTCCACAGTTTTCATAATCGTTGCATATTTTTATTTTCAAATAAAACGTTTTAAAAACAAGATTTTCGATAAAAAGTTGTCGCTTGGGTCAAAAGACCCATATGATCCGCCGAGGGTCAATCATCATCGTCTTCCATAATGAAATATCGCAAAATCACCGGTGAATCAATTTTTATCAAAGTGCCTGAGGGAATAGAATGAAGCAGGAAAATGAGGAAAAATTTACAAGAAGATTAAAAGACTCAACGGTGGGAGAAAGAAAATTCACTTCCCACCGAGAAAATCAAACGATACGTGCCTAGAAAGAAGTTTAACGTATGGCGCGTTGGTGCCAAAATATATCGTCGCCTCTCCGAAACAAATTCACTCAGAGAAATTATTGAGAATTTTCCATTATAGTTTTCCTCGTGAAAACATGGAAATTGAGACTTTTTGATGCATTTACAAAAACCGCAATTCACGGGGACCTGAAAATAATGAGAATCATTTTCATCCACAAAACTCCGTCCAATATTTACGAAAGTACTACGTCGAAATAATATATTTATTAGAAAATTGTTTGATCTTCGTCTAAGCTAGAATAATCGAATCTGCAATATAAGGCAAAAAAAAAAAAACCATCAAATTTAAATAGTACCTGTACTTTATATTTTTATAATTTTATATCAAGCCGTAAGACTAGCGGTGACTGTTCGAATAATTTATTTAATCCATCTATTAAAGTCTACGAATGTTTCAATTCTTTTAGCTCTATCGAGATTGTTGTTTGTACGTGACAATATGGATAAATGTTTATTTTGTTGTACAAAATGTTTTCGAATCGCCTTACAATAAAATTTGAATTTATAAACAATAATTCAACCATTTTAATGATTTTTTTAAATGAGTGAAAATTAAATGAATGAATTTCATGAAATTTCGTAATTGACTAAGGGAAGGAGCTTGAAAAAAAAACCATGGCCAAATGCCTTCCTCGGGGAAAATCCTGAACAAGTATATTTATTGATTCGTGATTAATGACTCGAAATCGAACGTTTATTATTTAGACCTGCGACAGCGTCTTGACGCCAAGTATTAAAAAAGAAAAATTTTCTGATGTTTACAATTCGAGATATTCAACTTCCAATTTTTTTATATTTCCCATCTAAACGCATGTAAATCGAAGTCGCGTTTCGTTAAAAAGTTGCAAGAAAAAAAAACAAAAGCGTTTTGATGGAAAAAATAAAAAATTGGAAATTAAATATCAAGAATTGTAAACGTCAGAAAATTTTTCTTCAGAGGAGAAAACTGTTAGTTTTTGTGCCAAGAACGTTTATACTAAATTTTGAATTTTATAAAAATCCTAAATAAAGTCGTTTTGCGATAGTAATACGTTAAGATCTTTGGGGCTCGGGCGAAAAATCCTGAACAATATTTATTGATCCGTGATGAATAACTCCAAATCGAAGGTTCATTATTCTTTGAGGTTTTTATTCGAGCAAGATGTCAAATGAGGATGAAATCGTATCGCGTACATTCGATACGAAAGATAAATAATAGTATCCAAATAATAACTAAAATTATAATACAAAAGGATGGAAAAAGAAGTAGAGAGTTTCGAATTCCTGAAAATCGTTTTCCCAATTTTTTCTTTTTTGATTTCTTCTTCTCACATTTTTCACTCCCACAGACTTTTTTCTTCTTTTTTTTTTTTTACATGTTACTGGGTGATGTGTCTATATACAATGGAATTATGTTAGTCAGGAGTACGGAGTCCGTGCGAGAAGCACGGAAAAAAAAAATGAATCGACTTGAGTTAATGAACCGAAATGGCTGGGCTCAGTTGCCGCATAAGTTCGTAACATTCCTGGAGGCGTTTTCTGTCCCCGATCCTTTCGAGTGTTTTCGCTGCTTCGACGAGCATGCCTGCACGCTCACCGGGCGAAGTTAGCAACACCGTTGGCAAGTGACGACAAGCCAGACACAGAGCAGCCGCGTGTTCTCGTTCACCATTACCGTGCTCCTGCGATCGATCTTTGCCACATATCAACGATGTCCGAGAATTTCTATGATGCAGACTTCGGTCCAAAAGGATTTGCGTCTTTACCGGTGCAGCTCCTGCTATTATACGAGCTGTGGCTTCGTAAAGAAACACTCGCTGCATCACCGACTGCGTAACGACGAATGAAAAAATATTCATTATTATATAAATATAAGAAATCGAGAATTTATTTATTAACTCTTTCGAAAAAAGAAAAACAAAGAAAGTGTTTCAGAACGTGAGTTGTGTATTTGCTTTGTTTTTTTTTTTCTTATGTCGTTAACCCGTCCTTTTCGTCCTGCTACTTATATCTCACGTATTTGGAGAGAAAAAAATCTGGAAAATTCTGGAATACTCTCCATTCATTCTACTTTAAGATTCCATAGTTTTTATAGTCGTTGAATTTTTTTATTTTCAAATAAAACGTTTCAAAGAACAAGATTTTTGAAAAAAAGTTGTCGCTCGGGTCAAAAAGACCCATAGACTCGGGCAACTGAGAGATCGCCCGCGAAAGCTCACCGGAATATGCTGACAGAGTTGTCGAAGTCGGGCAAGATCTCGTTGGAATCCAACCAAGAAAGAACTGGGCGTTGGTTTGGAATCCTCACCACCAATTTCTTGCCACAAGGTCGTACGGAGTTCCAGCAGCCAATCGCAAACCCAAAGTTGAGCCAACTGAAACGGACATTCAACAGGCCCTATAATTTGTTCTACAAAAATATTCAACTCGCGTTTGCTTCGTGTTCGAGATTGACAGAGCACAGGCTCGAAATTTACCGAAAAGGTGCATCTTTTTGTGCTGTCACTGACCAGCCACGGAAGTTGCACTGTAGAAGAATTGCACAGTTTCTATAAACATGCAATGCAACTACAATGCACTCCCGTAACCGGAAATCGAATGGTTCAAGAAAAAAAAAACAAACGAATGATATTAATTGTCGGAATTTGGACGAGGGAGCAACTCACTTGAACATTGTGAGAGGATTGTTGTTTGCAGTTGGAATAAACCATAGAATCTTCGAGGAGAATGCCAGCTCGTTCGATGAGGCGCATCGAGCTCCTGCAATTTGAACTTTTCGGTGCCTGAAGGACCGACATTACAGCGTGCGGTAAGGGATTGCAATTTCCTGTGCTTCCCCCGCATTGTTGATTTTTTTCATAGGGAAAACGCGACTCGACGATCGTCCACGATGCCGAGTCGTTTTCCCCGAGTCTCCAGCTCGCAGCGACGCACATTACCGCTCCCCACCATGCACCAATATCGTCCTCGCATTCTGCAAGCAACAATTTCGAGTCACGTTTATTCCCGAAACTTGTTTTTTCGTTGCAAATTACAATAATATTCGCAACGGAGAGAATTAACCCCTCGAGTACACACTGGGTCATTTTGACCCCAACAATTTTATTACACCGATCGGTCGGCATTTAATGGCGACGAATTTTTTCCCATTTAGGCCCATAAAATATGGACAATTCACTTTAAAAAAACGTCTCTACAAAAAAAAAACAAAAAACAAAAAAATTAACAGCATACAACGATTTTAAAAACGCCTTGGGTCGGACGGACCCAGGTGTGCACTCGAAGGTTAAAAAATTAAAAACAACCGCTGAAAAATAAAAACAGAGGACGAACTTGATCATCGGACAATTTTTACTTGTGCGAAATGTTAACCTTCATGAAAATATTATTATATTCTGTTTTGTATTAAAAAAATGTTGACTTTATTTTTATGGGAATTTACATTCTGCCATTGTACAGTTAATTCCGCCAATTCACGCGGTCATTCCTTGTTTCTGAGAGTTTTTAAAATTAAGATTTGCCATTACGGAGTAGAAACAGAGGATGAAATTGAACATTGGTCAATTTTTACTGTGCGGAATATAAATTTTTATGAAAATGCAATAATATCATTTTATAGAGAAGAAATTTTGAATTTTAGAAGAAAATACGAAAATTCTTGAAAAATTATTCCCGGAGTCGCTTCCCCCTTCTTAATATCCCAGGAGGTATAATTTTTTATCAATATTAAACGTAAAAAAAAAAAATTTTTGATGCTTTTTGGGAAAAGTGGCCATTGTGAATGTTTGCCGAAATTTTATTTCATTTTCATGGGAATTTACACTCCGCTTAGTGGAATTCACTAATTTTCAAGGTCATCCCCAATTTTTTTTTTGTGTTACCGTTATTTTTTGTTTTTAATTCTCCCCCTCCGTGTAAAAAGTATCAACGCGTTTAACTTGTAAAAAAAAAATGAACGATAAGGAATGTCAAAATATTGACAGAATATTGTGTCAAGAAATAATTTTCGTAAAGTATCCTCAGTAGACACACATGGGTCTGCGGTGTCCAAAATCCAAAACAACTTTCCTGAATTTTTTCCGATTTTTTAAACGCGTCCAAGTGCAGAAAAAAATGGCAGGATGCCCCAGACCCATGTGTGTCTACGAAGGGTTAAAAAAAGTCTAGAAAACGAATGACTCACTGTAAACATTGATGGCGTCATCGCCAGAAAAGCGTGTCTCGACATCCGCAGACGTGAGGATAGTTTTGGCGAGTTCGAGAGTCGCCGAGGCATGAGAATCGCCAACGGTGCCGGTGAGCAATCGCAAACACTGGCCGACGAGATGCTCGCGATAAGCTCTGGCGGCGTAGGAAAGAGTGTCGGTCGTGCTCTTTTGTGAGGTGAATTCGCTCGGTCCACGATTTCCGTATTGCCATTTTTGGGAAGTTATAAAACGGGCGCCTTCGTCGGTTATGATCCATTTGAGTCTTGAGGGCACGACCGTCGTGGAGAGAATCGAGCGAGCTTTGCCGAGATAGTATTTGTGGATGAAGGGAAAAAGCGACTGTTTGAAGGACAAAGCAGCGGTCAAATAAACCTCGACGAGGCTATTTTTGGGCATAACGTCGAGCGCAGCTTCGGCGTAATTGACGGAGGAAAGTGCGAGGAAGAGAGTAGCTTTGCTGGAGCCCTCGGACATCCTGAGGCTCAAGATTCTCTCGTAGACGAGGGAGAGCTCCATCGCCGAAGTTTCGGCTTGTCCTCGTTCCGATTTTTCTGTCAGCCACTTTCCAACGTGCAAGACCCACCGTCCGATCCACAGTTTGTGCAAAATCTGTCTGACGATTTGCCACAAAGTCGCCAGAGCTATTTCGGCCCGCGAAGTCGGCAAAGTACGGTCGAAGTAACCGAGACAGTGTCGAAGATCCGCGTACGCTTTTTCGTACTCGTTCAGTGACATATTGAACTCAGCCTGACGACGCCAGCGACGAAGCTCCAAAAAAGCTTTGCTCGTCGATGGTATTATCGGATCGCCGTACAACAACAACCGACACAAACCACCTGCCAGCACTATTGCATTTGTTAACCACAGGATGGCACTGCTCCAAATCCTCGAATCCGACTCTGCAGGTTCTAGAATTGCACAATTCATTTATTGTTATATCTTTTCTATATTCTTTCTTATCTCTGTATCTACTCCATGAATTTTTTGCGATTAGAGCGCCATCTATCACAAATTGAAGAATAATTTTAAAAAATGAAAGTTACGTATTTTTTATGGGGAATCCGAATCTACAATAAAAAATGGGGGTTCCCCCTGAACCAATTTTGTTGAATCTTTCGCAGGAATGAAGCTCGTGAATCAGAATAGGTTTTAGGCTGTATTGCATTCCGAAAATTCATTTTATTCGGGAAGTCGAACCAAAAAATCACATTTTTCGTCATATTTTCCACTTTCAAAGTTCACAAGCAACTAAAAAATGATAATAAATCAAAAATCGCTAATTACCAATTCAAAAATAATTCGAAAACGGCAATAATGAGCTGTAGCCAGAGTGCCAGTTTGTAAAAAAAAAAGTTATAGCGATTTTCGTTAAATCAAAGTTTGAAGATTTTGAAACAATAATTGTAGTATAATTTGAAAAAAAGAATAAAGAAATGAAAAATAAAAACTTGTAATAATTATAATAATATAATGAGCAAAAAAAATATAAATAAAAATTTGAAAAATCGTAAATAAATAGAACTATAAACATTGAAAATTGTTGGGGTCAAAACGACCCAGTGTGTACTCGAAGGGTAAATTTAAAAAAATAAAAATGAAGATAAATAAAAATTTGAAAAATAGTAAATTTAAATATATACTTTGAAAATGTTTGGGGTCAGAAGGATCCAGTGTGCACTCGAAGGGTAATTAGACAACAAAATGTTTACTTTGTACTTTTTAAATTACAGGCTTCTCAGTCGTTGCCACATTTTAGTTTTGAATTCCTAATGATAATGAGTCTAAAACGTAATTCCTCGAGATCAAGAGTTTCTTGATACTTCTAGAAAAAGAGGAAAAAATAATAATTACCTGGAAAATTGAGTATAGTTCTGCCTTCGAGTCTCGTGCTTCCATAGTCGTTGCTGAATTTTCCCACGTAATTAATGAGAAAGCCGAACGGATTGAAAGCGAAAAACGTAAACATTACCGCGCACAGCGTCAGTCTCGTGTGATCTCGCAAACCGCCGGTAGCGGTCGCAGTAGCGCGATGAGGACTGTGGAGAAGATCGGAGACTGGCTCGTCCTTTATCGATATCGGCGAAGCCGGCGAAAGAGGAGCTGGAGCCGGTGACAACGACGGCTCACTAATGTCCGAACGCGGTGGCGTCAATTCTCCACACGATAACAAATCTCGCAAATTTTGACGTTGCGCTGTCATCTTCAATGACATGTTCTCGGCTTTCAATTTCGCGTTCGAGTTTTGCAAGAATCTAGTCAACCAATAATTTTCGGATTATTCCGACATAATTATAAAAAATATTTATCGATATGGTTCGGAAGTTTGCATCGTTGGAATCTGAACGACAAATATAATAAAATATTTAAATTAAAATTTTTTATGTTCAAATATTTTTTAAATAGTTAAAAAATCGATTTTTTTAATATTCAAATTTAAATTTTTAATATTTAAATATTTGTTGAATATGTTTTTTATTCGTTACCTGATGTAATCTATAGTTTTACGTAGAATGGCTGATTTATTGAGCTTGGCATCAACTCCCACTATGATATTCTTCAGTTCGATTATTTTGTCATTTATCGAAGTCCTGTAACGCCTTTCTATGGCATTGTGAGCGCTTCGTTTGACTTCCCGAACTTTCGGCACACCCACGTGAGCATTTGTGCTTATGCGGTTTATCTGTACTTTGTCGGTGTCGAGTACCACGGGGATTCCTAAAACAGGATCAAATATGTAAAAAATTGTCGTATTTACACTCGACTTATTGAACTATTAACTATCAAACAATAATTTTTTCAGGATACATCAGAACTTCCAAAACGATTCAACAAATTTCCAACATTTTCTGAACAATTTTCAGTAATAATAACTAATGGAAAATATTGAAAATATTCGTATAAAAATGTTGAAAATATTGGACTACAATATTGAAATGATTGCAATAAAAATACTGAAAATATTCGACTAAAAATATTGAAAGAATTAAAATTAAAATATTGAAAATATTGAAATAAAAATATTGAAAATATTGGGATAAAAATAATGAAAATATTGGAATAAAAATATTGAAAATATTGGACCGAAAATATTGAAAATATTGCTTAAAAAATTATATTGAATAATAGTAAATAATAGTAAATTATATTCAAAATAAGTAAAAACCCGTCGAACCCATAAAAAATCGCTCATTAAAAAAAAAAAAATGTTTAGTCGACAGAAAAAAAATTCCTACCAGTTGCCAGGAGCGTTCCATTGGAGGTGTTGACAAGAGTGTGAATCTGATGAGGAACAGGAGTCGAGGTGATAGCTTGAGAGCCGCGCGAATAGACGATGGACTCGGACTTGATTAATTTTGCTGGTAGGATGATCTGCCCTTGTTGGGCAGTCACCGGGGCAAGAGTAACGACCGGCGACTGAACGTTGAAGTTCATAGTCCGTGGGATAGCGTACTGTGTCCCAAAGACGGTAGGAGCGACCGGAGCGACGGCGATTCTTTGCGGAGGATTTTGAGTTGGACTCGGAGTTTCTTGCTGCGACTGCGCGATTGTTTGTTGAGTCGCTGCGTTTTCCATCATCGCGGGGACATTTGCGTTTCTCACTGGTTCCATGAGATGGGAATCGTCAAAGTCGCTGTTGGACGACATGTTCAAAAAATCAAAAGAATCGCCGTCCATGGCCATCGGCTCGTCGAGATCCGACAGCAAAGCATCGTCGCTAAACAGATTCTCCGTTTTCATCAATTCCGTTTCGCAGTTTTTCAACAGATCTACGAAAAGATAAACATGCAAAATGGCCATCATTTTTTTTTTATGCAAAGGGCCAAAAAATGCAAAAAATACGAGATCGAGAAAAATAGTATTTTTTGTAAAAACTCGATGAGATCGAAATTGATATCGAAAATGATGGAAAATTTGATAAATCGCGTACAAGTTTCGAATAAAGGGGGCGCGCGAAAATTGGAATAGCAAAAAAATGAGGAACACAGCTTGAAAAATGTTCGATTTGTTCGAAGAATCGTCGGGTTGAGATTTCGAAAGATTTATCATTCGCGCTAATTTATTAATCGAGAATTTTTGAGATAAAAATTGAAATTCAGGAAAACTCGCGTGTGTATACGAAAATAGAGAATTTTGATTAATAAAACGCACGTACCGTCGATGCCAGTTACTTCGTTGAGGTTGAAACTGTCGCTCGCTGCAAAATTAGTAAATTCATTGTCATGGACCTGGGCCCAGCCTCCCGGGTCCGTCATATTGTTGTCGTTGTTTATTCTGTCAGGTGTGAATCCTTCGCTTGCACGATATATTTTTCCGAAAGGTATTTTCAATTACGAAAAAAAACACGCACAGTGTGTCAAACGCAATAGTTTCTACACTGCGATAGAGAAAGGGTAGAAAAAAAATTACAAATGATCGTCCGACATCTCCGTCAGCCAATCGGAACGTTCGTACGGATCAGACGATATTGCGTCATTACGAACGGGTTCGTAAAGTCATCGGTTCGAATTTCTATTGCCGACTGCGCTTGCTGCGTTCGTAAAATTATTCACTGTCTTTGAGCCATTTTTGCTGTTACCAACAATGAAAAAGCCAAAATGTTGAAGTATTGGGATGGCGTACGATGCAACTTGACCACCGAACGATTTTGCATCGATTCAGCGGTTGATTAAATTAGGCGATGTCCGTCGTCTAATTTGATCGGAAATATTATTTTTCGTAATTACAAAGTAATTAATTACTAGCAAATGTTTTTATTGCACTACCAATCAATACCGTACGATTTTCTTTCGATTAAGAATCATTAAAAAATTGGGCGATCTTCGTCGGCTAATTTGATCGGAAATATATTTTTTTTAATTACGGGATAATTAGTGACTACCGAACGTTTTTCTTACACTACCAATCAATACCATCGATTTATTACTCCATTTAATTGATTGTGTGAAAAATTCGCAATGTTCCGCTAATTTGGATGCGAATTTCTTTGTCTTCTTAATTACAAGATAATTAATGACTACCGAACATTTTAATCGCGGTACCGATAACCACTGGACGAATACCAAACGGTATCGATCAATTGGCAATTCAAAAAGTTCAGTTGTCCAGCTAACCCATGATGGACGAGGAACCACCCGTCATCTATCAGACAAATCGCGAACGTGAAGTACATTCGCGCAATGATGCGTGCATAACATTACATTCCGAGAGAGATTTTTGACTTGGGGTCAAATGTCACGGAGTTGCCGATTCAGAGCATGCCAATTTGCAAAGACAACCATTTTCCTGCTTGTAGAGACTCCCCTTTAAACATTAAAGAGATCGCAGGAGAGAATTTCTCTTTCCGAAGCAAAAAAAATGCCCGTGAAACGCGGCCTCTACTGCTTCCTCTCTCATTGCTTACCCAGCATCTTTGCATTTCCCTCTTCCCCCTCGCCCTCACACACCTTCAGCTCCGTGGTCAACCGCCTAAGCACGACATGGCTTCCTCTTTTCCTTCGGCTGATCGACACCCTGACCCGTTCAATTCATCGAACCATCCGCGTCATCGCACCCGTAGGACGCAACTCCTTGTTCGCTCCCCCAGCGTCCAAGGCGCCAGACTTCCCATCATCATCCGGGACATAATTTTGCTGGCCATCGTGAGAGCGTCAATAACTGGGAAGTTCAACATATTCAGGGACACGTGCCGGTGCCGCATGGAGGATCTATTTTTTTCCAAAAAATGTTGTTAGGAGATAAGATTCTAAATACCGATTCAGCCTTGAGAGGAAAAGATCCGATCGTTCCGGGTCGTCAATGCAAATTCGAATGCCATAAGGAAAAAAAAAAAATGTCTTCGATCGAACTTTTTTTTCTCTTATCCTCGTTTTCTCTGTTTCTCTTTTTCTCTCTTTTCGCTTTTATCGTTTTCCCTTTTTCCCTTCTTCTTTATCCCTTTTTCTCGTTTTTGCTTTTGCTCGTTTCCCCTTTTTCCCTTTTTCTTTTTCACTTTTTCTTTTTTTCTCTTTTTTTCGTTTTCTCTTTTTTTCTTTTTCTCTTTTTCTCTTATAATAAAATTTGGATGAAATGTATTTTGAGGAAATTTCGAACACCTCCCATGGACTTTGCTAGCAAAGAAAATAATTAGAATTTTTTTGGTCCATTGGAATGCCAGCGTCGCAATTGTTCGCATACGATAAGGCAATGTTAATGGAGAGAGACGTATCCGAGAAAAGGAGTTCGTCAATGTAAGTATCCACCTCCGTGCGTCTGACGCGCTTCGTTTCACAATATTTCCGGGCCCGTCGGAATGACGACCAGCCCCCAAGTGCAAAAGAACAAGAGACTCGCGGCGGTGCAATTACGGAGTCGTAAACCCTACGCAGCTGGTTTGCCGCTTCGCAGCCAGCGCGGTGCCGCAATACGCGAGACGAGTATTATGAGAACAAAAAATGAAATAAAACGTCCGGGGGAGTTCAAAAGATGCGATACGCTTATCAGAGCTTTCCAAATTGCTCCAAAGGCGGACGTACGGACGAGCAAAAAATCCTGATCGAAATTTATCACTTAATACGAAGGAACATTCAAGGATATATTGTTCTCGCTGCCAATTAGAATTTCTGTCTCGAAAAAATGAGAAATTGGTAAACAAATTTAGTTTTACACAAAAATTCCAATTTTTCTTCATTTTAACGGAATTCGTCATTTAACATGAAGGAATATTCAAGGAAAATGTTTTTCTTGCAGCCAATCAAAGCTTCTGTCTAAAAAAATGAGAAATTCGTAAATAAATTGAATTTTACATGAAAATTCCAATTTTTATTCATTTTAACGAAATTTCTCATTTAGTCCGAAGGAATATTCAAGGAAAATGTTTTTCTCGCTGCCAATCGGAGTTTGTGTCCCAAAAAATGCGCGAACAACAACTTTTTGCACTATTTTTACTTATTTTTATTAATTGCAAAATAAAATTCAAATACAGTGAAACTTCTTTTATAATTTTCCAACCATGAAACGGTGATGCACTGCAGAAAAAAAAATTAACAGAAAAAAAAAAAAATTGTTATTTCGTAGAGAATTGATTAAAAATAAATAAAAATCGTGATTTTTTTCCCTGCGTCCCAAAAACCGTATAAATTTTCAGACTCAAAAGAATCGTGCCAGAAAATGTTAAAAATCGACAAAAATTTCACAAAGTTCTTTAACCTTAACCTGGGGTCATAAATGACCCCAAATAAAAAAAATCAGTCAAAAATGCGGTAAAACGATAAAGCGAACGGGAGAACGAAGAGTTTTTCCCTCCGCGGGATTTAAACTCGCCCGGGGTCGTTTTTGACCCCAGGTTACCGATCGACCGTTAAGAATCCCTGAACGAGAGCTGCGCTGGATCGGACGTCGAAAGCAAAAAAATTGGGCGCGCATCCGAAATGATTGCGCGTCGATAAAAATGGCGGGAAAATTTGAAAATTGTTCCATCTCCGATGACGAATGCTCTGTCCGTACTCGATAATCGTCCGAAAATGTATTGCAGCCCCAAAAGGATGAATGTGTAAAAAGAGATAACGAAACGGTACTAGATAAAAAAAAAAAAAAAAGAGCACGTCGTCGATCTTTTGCTGCTCGCTCTGCTGCGAACGATATGCTCGTTGGTAACGCGCGCTCGCTATACGTCATCTTCCCAATATTGGTTTGTACGCTCGTGTCTCTAGAGTGGGGAAACAAAGAGGAGAGGCACGCAGAGCAGGGCCAAGTTAAAACAGTTTGAAAAGCGTGACGAGTTTATAAGTGTATAGTGTGGTCTCGACGAGGGAGGAGAACGAAGCCGATTATAAGCGAGAAGTGGCCCGCGAGACAAGTCAGAAAGCAACATCAAGGGTGGGGCGAAAGCTTGTCCTCTTGAAAGCCGATACACAAAACGATAGCATTGTGCCATAAGCCATCGTCGTGTCACTCCGATTTATCGCCACTCACGAGCAACTCGAGCTCCAGAAAAAAAAAAGATAAACAGTTGAAAAAAAAAAAAAGAAAAAATTTGAAATAAAAGTCGTAAAATTTTTAGGAGGAACAAACATTTGAGATTTTTAGTGTGTTCCGAGTGTTCCTCGTCGCTCGTGACGACCACTCAGTCGCCTCCAGCCACCAACTACGTCAGGATGGATCGTGGCGCGAGTTCAAAGTTTCTCATTTTTTTAACATTTATTTTCGCATTTTTTTCCAACGGAACATTCGCTCTCTCTCGTGAACATTTGTACCCTCATGCTCTGCCCGGAACCTCCACCCTGCAGACCGACTCCACCGGCCAACTCGTCTCTTCCGAAATCACCCTCAAAACTCCCATCGTTTTCTTCGACCGGACCTACCCAAGCATTTATGTAAGTAACGCACTTTTTTTTTCATTTTCTCTGAAAAAAAGGCTTCACAAGAATTTGCACGATTCAGCAGATTCCCTGGACCAAAAATCAGGATCGAAATTTTCTTTTGAGTCAAAATACTCTGCAAACTTTGACGATGTGTAATTAAGGACGTTGTATGGCGAGGGTCAAATCTTAATTTTTGTTTTCAGTTTTTCTTACATACAAAATGGCTTGCGAGACCAAGTTCATTAAAAAAAGTTGTTACAAATTGACTAAAGAACAACGTACTCTAAATCCAAGATTTTCTGAGGTAATTTTTATTTTTTATGTAATAAACAAAATTTTGAAACAATTTTACGACCGATTTTTTTTGAAAAACTAAATAAAGCTTCTTCGATGTTGCATAAAAGTTTATGCAAAGTTTTAAGAGGCTTCACCATTTAGAAATCGAAATATTTAATGTTGAAAATTGCAACTTTTAACACACGCTCTTATGAGAAATTACTGAAAATTGTGATTTTTATAAATAAATATCTCGACGCATCTACATGGTGGAACCTCTTAAAATTGCTCGAGCCACTAGACATCATTATTTTCTTTGTGTGGTGCAAATTTGATGGAATTCTATCGACAGAAAATTTGGCATACAACGTCCTTAAGGACGATCGACGTATTCGCTTGTTCAAAATTTTTCTGAAAATAATTGAGATCGAGTTCGAGGATAACTTTGCTCGTTCCTAATTAATCCATTAAATTAATTAGCTGATTGCAATAAATATCGATCACTACGAGGACACTCAAAATTTTTTCGACTCTGCAAAATTTGTCGAGCCTTTCATCTTACAGGAATGGGTCACGAGGGAAGAAATAGTTTTGGCAATGTTTGTCATGGAAAATTTGAATTTTCTGTTCGCTGCTCGAGATCGATGATATTTTGAGAGACGCTCGACAAGAGTGCGAGCACTAGAAAGTCTTCTGTATACCGAATGATAATTTCAGATAATTACGGGTCAGTTGTCACGAGAATGAGAGCAAAGTGAGAATGAGAAAATAATTTCTTCGTGTAATTATGCAATATTATATGAAAAGACGAGCTTTTTCGTTTTTGAACGAAAAAAGTGTTTTTTAGGCTCGAGTTTCCTGGTAAAAATGAATGCACTGAAAACAAAATTTTGTCGAAAAAGATGAATATTTTGTTCGATACGTTCGTCATTGCAGCAAGAAATATTTTCGAAAGTTTCTTAAATTTCGTTGTCAATTCCTCCAGAAACCAAATATTCTGCCAAAGTAACAAAAACTGTGAAATTATCAAAAAATATTTAGTTTACCGTATTCAACAGAATATCGACGATTTTTAACAAAATTTTATTCCCAGTCTGGCGAAATATGCAAAAAGTGAATTTTGGGCACGAGTTTATTTTTTTTTTTTTTTTAGTGAAAGGAAAAATGTTCGAAGATTTTTGTGCTGCTTTTTTTGAGGTTTTATTAAATACTGTCTCCGAGAAAGATTAATTCGTTTATTGAAGTTGATTCGCACGTACGTGTACGCGTGTGTATGGATATGATCTCACGAAAGGTTTTACGATGATAATGCGAAGCCGCGCGGACATATTTGGTCATCCTCTTAATTCACGACCGCGTGGTCTAATTCGTCGTCATCTGGTGTGTGGCATGACACGAATTCGTTTGTGGGGCTGGCCGAACTGCATCAGGATATAAGGAAACATATACAATTATGTTATTCGTATCCATAAAGTGCTTAACTGCAGCTTCGTGGAGCCCACACACCCTCGGACTGTTCCTCGAACGTTCAAATTGTTATGGCGCCAAAAATCCCATTTTTTTTTATTTTCCAATCTCTTTTTTTTCGTTGGGAACAACATTCGAAGGAGCAACAGTTTTTTTTTTCAATTTTCGACAAAAATGATCGAGTTCTTAGCGATCGAAATTATTTTTCAACTTTTTGGTTATGTCGCCATTTTTTTTTGGAAATCAATTATCATCGATTTTCCATAGAAATGACAAAAATTTAATTTCCCAATTTCCTAATCTCCTCTGTTTCGTTGGAAACGATATTCGCAGGGACAACAGTTTTTTTTATTTTTATTTTCAACAAAAATAATTAAATTCTTATCGATCGAAATTATTTTTCCACTTTTTGTTTACGTCTCAATTTTTCAGTCAATTGATTGTCATCGATTCTCCATCCGAATGGCGACCAAAATTATTATTTTTTCCTAAAAAAAAAAAATAGTTACAAAAAATTTTCTTCACGGTAATAAAAAAAAAAAAAAAAAAGATGATTGAGAAATAGACGATTCCACTAATTGGCTCTCGGTCATTGGTCCATTTCTTACTGTTAAACTCGCGAGATTTCCGAATATAAACGATGTTTACGGAACCAGCTGAAACTCTCGTAAGTTATTGCACTTCGTGACTCCGGAAGATGCTGCGCGATACCGCGTGTCTGCGTGCATGCCTCTGGCTCTTGTGGGTGCAGCACAACGACACATCCCTCTTGATTTACAACTGTGCCATGTGAACAGCAGGCTCTCGTCTTTTCCACTTTGCTCAACTACGAATAAAAAAGAGAAAAGCTATGAGCAACGTGGTGACTCGCGTCAAGTTTTTTCTTCACACTTTCCTCTTGTATCAATAAATGCATCGAAACTTTATTCGTCGATAAAAAAGTCGGTGCACTTGAAAGTTTCCTCGGATTGAAAAACTCAATTATAGTAAAAAAAACAAAAAATATAACAATTTCTCGATGGATGAGCGACAAATTAAATTGACGAACGTTAAGAAATAGTCAAAAACCAAAAAAAAATTCCTCCCAAAAGAGATCGTTTGTTATTTAACAAATAATCACGGAATAATTTTTTTTTAAACTTCGCAATATATGTGATTAATAAAAAAAACGTTAAAATGAACGAATCCTGACTATTTTGACAGGAGGCCCTGAATACAATGCTCTCGTGGCTTGTCAAAAAAAAAATCATAAATTAGTCAAATTTGAAATTTTTACCAGTCAATTTTTTTCATAAATTTCTATTTTTTCCTCCTTTAATTTCCTAATGAGTCTTCGAACTCATTCAGATAAACCGGAAATCAATTTCCGAAACGAGGAAGATTGCTCTCTTGGATCGTCCAAAAATAAAAATCAAAAAGATTACGAAACAAAAAATCAGAAATTAGTCAAATTTGAAATTTTTGGTCAATCAATTTTTTTCTTCCATTTTACCCTCCAATTTCCTCAGCCTCAGCAAACGACAATCGCACGCATTCAGATAAACCGGAAGTGGATTTCTCCGAGATAAAAAATCGGCAGCAATTATTGTCGAAAAAAAATAAAAAAATAAATAAATTGAATTTAAAAAACATCAAATTAAATATAAAAAAAATTAAAATAAATTAAATAATGAACAATTAAATAAGAAAAAAAAATAAATTGAATAAAAAAATTCAAAATTGAATCAAATAAAAAAATAAATAATAAAATTAAAGAATGAAATCGTCCATGATATCGCATCGTTTGCTTGATCCGTCCAGATCCATCATTGCCGTGGCTCGAATACTGAATAGCATATCAACAAACTCGTGAACACACCTCCATTCACGAGCGACATAAACGCCAATTAGGCCTCGTTGCTTTCCCACATTAATTATCCCATGAGGAATCTCCGAGGCAGTTCCAAGCTGCGAAGAAGTTACGGAATGCCTCGACATCATTGACGATCTCCCGCGAGCTGCGGGTGGATAATTAGTCTCTGTGAATGATCCTCAGATAATTACTTTGTTGACGCTCCTCCGACGCTCAGCCGAGCATAAAATTCGTAAATACGAAGAACGTTCGACAAAATTCTCACTTTTTCTTCTAATCTCCGGATCTAAAATTATCACCAGACTCTCTCACGAATTAATCGTAAGCGACGATTTCCAGAGAATTTGAAAAAAAAAACCAAGAAACTCTCTCGTTTCCTGTTTCCTTAAGGGCGTTGTATGGCGACGGTCGAATCTACATTTTTGTTTCCAGTTTTTCTTATACATACAAAATGGTTTGCGAGCCTAAGTTTATTAAAAAAAAAATTGTTACAAACTGACTAAACAACAACATACTCTAAATCCAAAATTTTCCGACGTAATTTGTATTTTTTATATAATAAACAAAATTTCGAAAAAACTTTACGACCCATTTTTTTGAAAAACTAAATAAAGCTTCTTCGATGTTACATAAAAGTATGTGCAAAGTTTTAAGAGGCTTCACCATTCAGAAATCGAAATATTTAATGTTGAAAATTGCAAATTTTAACACACGCTCTTATGAGAAACTACTGAAAATTGTAATTTTTATAAATAAATATCTCGACTTCTACATGATGAAACCTCTTAAAATTGCACGAGCTGGTAGATGTCACTGTGACTAACGAACAACATACTCTAAATCCAAAATTTTCCAACGTAATTTGTATTTTTTATATAATAAACAAAATTTCGAAAAAACTTTACGACCCATTTTTTTGAAAAACTAAATAAAGCTTCTTCGATGTTACATAAAAGTGTATGCAAAGTTTTAAGAGGCTTCACCATTCAGAAATCGAAATATTTAATGTTGAAAATTGCAACTTTTAACACACGCTCTTATGAGAAATTACTGGAAATTGTAATTTTTATAAATGAATATCTCGATTTTTACATGGTGAAACCTCTTAAAATTGCACGAGCTATTAGATGTCACAATTCTCTTTGTATGGTGCAAATTTAAAGGAATTCTATCGATAGAAAATTTAGCATAGAACGTCCTTAATTATTGAGACCACGCAATTAACCCCGAGACTCTTCAATGTCACTAAGTCAGGAAGGCCTCTTGGAATTTCGATCATCATGCAAACTAATCGTGGGAGTCAAATATCTTGACGTTCATGGCCATTTCGTCGTGGCCAGCTGCCGATCAGAATATCAAAGCTCCACGGATTATGCAAGCGCGTTTATGCTCGTACGTTACGTCGTCGCGTGGCTCACCGCATCATCCTCGCTTCATCGTTATGCACGATGCACAAAACTTCAACGTCTCTGTGTATAGATATTGAGAAAAATTTTCACATAAATGTGCGAGCCTGTGGCCACGAGTGAGGCATTGCGAAAAAAAGAAAAGTGCGTCTGCATGGTTCGGACGACGTTCAGCCTACACGACAATCATCTCCATTTCGCGCTCATGATTCTCTTCATCAAAATGATTGCACTCGCGATTAGACGATTGCGTTAACGCTTCGGATTGGCCCTCTGGTCGGGCGAATCATGTCGAGGGTTTCCGAACACATTTTTAACGAAAATATCGTCAGCATTGGGAGGTGTTGAGTTATTTTATTTTTAGAAATTCGTGGCAAACATTTTTGCGATGTTTTGATGAATTGTGAGAATTTTTGATCGATGGGGACGATGGCTCTGGAGGCTGAGAGCAGTTGAGGCGATTATCTTGTTGGGAGGCTGGAAAAAATCGTGATTTTGAAGAATTTTTTTCGAAAATTTCTTCGTTGAATAATTAAAAAAAAAAAACTGTCGCGAGTTTTTGTTTTGAAATTTTCCAGGAGCTAGATCATGGGAAACTCATGGGAAGCTCCTTTTCTCGTGAAACCGAACGATGGCAATTGTTTTTTTTTACCGAAACGTCTAAGAAAATTGTTAGCAATTGAAAAAAAAAAATTGATTTTTATTTTTCTACAATTTTTCGACGTTTTTTTTTGGATGCATTTTTTTTTTCAATATTTATACATAAATAACGTTTGTTGGAAATTTTTGAATTTTTATCGAACCGAAAAAATAATGGGTCACCTAACTCTCGTAAAATCAGAGAATTGCAATTATTTTTTTATCAAAACGTCAAAGAAATTTTTCGGCAATTGAGAAAAAATTGATTTTTTTCAACAATTTTTCAGTGTTTTTTTTTAAGGATTTTTTTTTTTATATTTATGTATAAATAACGTTTGTGGGGTATTTTCGAATTTTTATCGAACCGAAAAAATAATGGGCCACCCTTTTTTTTACCAAAACGTCAAAGAAATTTGTTAGCAATTGAAAAAAAAAATGATTTTTATTTTTTTTCCACAAGTTTTCGATGTTTTTTTTTTTTTTTTTTTAAGGATTTTTTTTATGTTTATGAGTCAATGACGTTTTTGGGCAATATTTGAATTTTTGTCGTACCAAAAAAAAATGGGCCACCTATATATTTCGTTACGCACAAATTTTACGACCACATAATCGCTCTCGAAATCATCGAGACTCCGGAGCTCCGGAGCTCGTGATTATACTTGGATATTTGACGAGCCTGCGGCTCGTCGAAAGTCGAGCTGTGACCCACGACCCCGGACGATAGCCCCCTCACAGATATGGAAATATGGCACTCGACGTTTCACCAGTGTCAAGAGGAACATCCAAGAAAGCCCAAGCAGACTCATTCAATTTTCTATGATCACGCACGATTCTCGTTCGTTATCGCGAAATTTACCATTTTCACAGAATTTTTTTTTAAATCTTCGTCCGAGGGAACTTGACGATTGAATCAAGCAAAAAAAAAAAACTTGGTTCGCTCTCTGTTTTGATTAATCGAATAATCTTTATCGACAATTTTCTCAGGAATTAAATTTGTTTGTAAAAAATTATTCGATAATCGAAGAAAAAAAAATTCTACCCAAGTTTTTCGTCAGGACGTTGTATGGCGACTGTAAAATCTAAATTTTGGTTTTCAGTTTTTCTTACATACATAATGGTTTGCGAGCGTAAGTTCATTAAAAAAAAAGTTGTTACAAATTGACTAAAGAACAACATACTCTAAATCCAAGATTTTCCGAGGTAATTTGTATTTGTTATATAATAAACAAAATTTCGAAAAAATTTAACGACCGATTTTTTTGACAAACTAAATAAAGCTTTTTCGATGTTACATAAAAGTATATGCAAAGTTTTAAGAGGCTTCACCATTTATCAATCGAAATATTTAATGTTGAAAATTGCAACTTTTAATACACGCTCTTACGAGAAATTACTGAAAATTGTGATTTTTATAAATAAATATCTCGACATCTACATGGTGAAACCTCTTAAAATTGCACGAGCTAGTAGATGTCACTCTGACTAAAGAAAATCATACTCTAAATCCAAAATTTTCTGAGGTAATTTGTATTTGTTATATAATAAACAAAATTTCGAAAAAACTTTACGATCCATTTTTTTGAAAAACTAAATAAAGCTTCTTCGATGTTACAAAAAAGTATATACAAAGTTTTAAGAGGTTTCACCATTTAGAAATCGAAATATTTAATGTTGAAAATTGCAACTTTTAACACACGCTCTTACGAGAAACTACTGAAAATTGTGATTTTTATAAATAAATATCTCGACTTCTACATGATGAAACCTCTTAAAATTGCGCGAGCTATTAGATATCACTATTCTCTTTGGGTGGTGCAAATTGAGAGGAATTCTATCGATAGAATATTTAGCATACAACGTCCTTAAGAAGTACGAAAAAAGGAAATTGCTACGTGTAACAGATTCGTTTTGGTCAAGACTCTGTGAGAATGAGTCTTGATCAATTCGTGTCAATTTAAGGGGGCGTCGTAAGTGGGTCAAGCAGTAATTATGCGAGGTACATAGTCTCTACGATTCACCATGATAATGCCACGGAAGTGATAACGAGTGAGAATTTTCTGGAATTTTAAAGCCCAGCCATAACATTAACCTTTGACGTTAAAAAAAAAAAAAAACGATTCGAAATTCTGAGCATCGTCGAGAAATTCGATTTGTTAAAAAACGACGAATCAGCATCGTCCTCTGATTCACAGAAACGAAGGAAAAAAATTGAACAACTTTTTTTTCAATTTTATAAAAAAAAAAAAAATTATTTCTTATTTAATTTAATTTTAAAAAATTTAATAAATTTTTTTAAAACGAAAATTAATTATTTCTCGTGAGCCTCGTAAAATTTGGAGACCCTCGGCCTATCCACGACCCTGCCGATCGGCCAAATCGTCACCCAGAAATTTTCTACACACTCGAACGAATCGAATGATCTGCGAATCACATGTCAACGTCACGAGGGCCAAATAAATATTCTGGAAAGGTTTAGAGCGATTGTAACGCGTGACGGAGCGGGCTAATTGAGTGTCACGTGGCGAGAGGCTACGACATCGCTCTGCGCCGCGAAGCGAGCCCCATAAAAATAGATTAATCAAAATGAATTTATGACAAATTTATTTCGACTAGTCTGCGTGACAATGAAGGCGTCAAAAAAAATGTTGACAAGAGTAAACAACACTCTTGGATCGTTTAAACAAGCTCGATCATAAGTTTCTCCATCACGGAGAAAAAAAGAAAAAAAAATTGAAGTAAAATATGAATTTTTTTACTTTTCCCCATAAAAACGATCGAAAAACTGTTCGATCTTCGTTTTCGAATTTATCGAACACCCTGAATCGTGCCCTTGACGTCTCCTTCAATTTTCCACGAGCCAACTACCTTAAAAGATTTTTTTTTGGTCCCCAAAGAAAAGTTTCAAAAATCCACATTTTTTCATCGAAAAAAGTTTTCGAGTAATTTCGTAAAATATGAATTTTTTTACTTTTCCCCATAAAAACGACGGAATAACTGTTCAATCTTCGTTTTCGAATTTATCGAACACCCTGAGTCATGCCCTTAACGTCACTTTCAATTTTCCACGAGCCAAGTACCTTAAAAGATTTTTTTTCGTCCCCAAAAAAAAAGTTTCGAAAGTCGACATTTTTTAATCGATAAAATAAAAAGATCGATGAATTATTTCGCATGATTTTTTTAAGGTATATCGTTGGCGACTAGTATTTATAAAGGAAACTCGTGTTGCTCGATGGGTGAATGACTTCTCGACGTCAACATTAATTTACGCGCGATCCAGAGTTCGCAATATGCCCAACTGCTCGTAACAACGGCCACGACAAAATTATGTGATGATGCCCACTTCGTCACTTCGAGGATAATTGAAGCGTGTGCTTCGCTCGTCGGGATGACCAAATGATTACGTCACTTTTATCATCACAGACGATTGGTCGACAAACACGTGCCGCGCGTTCTGCTTCATTCAATCTGTTCTGGTCTGCGTTGTTATTGCGTAAAACTATCCGCCGAGTGAATGAGAGGATTTTGCACCGTCGAGCTTATTTTTTCTTCGGACGATCTTAAGGAAAAAAAATTCAAAATTTCAAAAATTTTGCCGATTCCCAAGATTTTGCCAATATCTGAAAAATTTTACAGAAAAAAAAAACAACAACGATCGCGTAGAATTATCTTTTGGAAAAACTCCGTAATCAAAGTTACTCATGAAAATCAAAAAAAAAAAAAAATTCAAAAATCAAGAAATTTCGCTGATTCTCATAATATTCGAAAAACTTAAAAAAAAAAAAAAAAAAAAAAACAACAACAACGGTCGCGAAGAATTATTTTTTGGGGAAACTTTGGAATTAACGTCATTCATGAAAATAAAAAAATGAAAAATTTTAAATTCAAGAAATTATGCTGAGTCTCAAAATATTCGAAAAACTTTTCCGGAAAGAACAACAACGATCGTGCATAATTATTTTTTGTGGAACCTCCGGAATTAACGTTATTCATGAAAATCAATGACGCCCCAGAGCCCAGAATAGATTTGATCTCGAATTTAACAACCAAAACTCTGTTTAGCAATTTTAACCACGAATCCCCATTAAGAATGTGTTTGTTTTTCTGCTTTTTAAATGTAGGTCAATGGAAATGGAATTCTATCGTTTATACGATCGATGCAGAGGTTTTTCAACATTGCTTTCCCACTGGACGATCCGGTGATCGCCCCACTTTACACGCACGTGGATACTCGTGGCTCTGGAGCTGTTTACTATGGAGAAACCGATGTCAAAGAAGTTGTCCTTCGGGCCAGTGGCATGGTCAGAAGCTCCTTCAAGGATGCCATGGATTTTGTACCCACCCATGTCTTCCTCGCCACCTGGATCGACGTTGGTTATTACAACGAAAAAAGCGACAAGGTACGCAAAAAGAAATCATTGTCAATTATTCTTTCATTTTATTTTTAATTAAAGAAAAAAAAAAATTCATTAAATTTTTTTTTTCAATTTTCTCAAAATAAATTCTTTTTTTGCTTTTTTCAAATTTCAACAATTTCTTGGCATTTTCTTGTATTTTTTCCAATTTTTTTTTTTTTTCATTTTTTTGATTGGACTTGGCCATTAATTTTTTTTTTCGTTTTTTATGTTTTTTAAATTTTCGGTTTTACTCAAAATTCGTGGAATTTATAGTCCTCTCTCGTTACTCTTGTCCACTTTTTTCCCTTTGGGGTCACTCGTTCTGTTATCGCGAGATTTTTCGATTTCGTAGGTCAACACGTACCAAGTGGCAATTTCTTCAAACGGGACTGCTTCGTACATCGAGCTACTTTATCCCGAGGGTGGTATACAATGGATTCAGGGCGAGTCCCATCCCAGCGGACTTCCCGACGCTAGAGCCCAAGCTGGCTTCATGACCGAGGGCAGATTGTACACCCTTAAGGGCTCCGGAAACGATCAGATTCGTAATATCGATAAGTGAGAAAATAATTTTTAAATCTACGAATTACGAAAGATGATTTTTTATTAATCGAGACATTTTTTTGATTGATCGAGAAAATTAAAGGAAATTAAGGGACTTTTTCGGGACGACGAGGATAAAAATTCTAACTTTTGAACCTAAAAGAATCGTGTGACGAAAAAATATCGTTTTGATATTTTTTCAAAAAAAATTCAAAACCATTTTTGGCCATTTCAAAATGGAAAAAAAAGGTTAAAATAAAAAATCAAAAAAGTTTCAAAATTGGTATGAAAACCTGCTCCATAGGCTGGAAGATTTTTTTTTTTTTTATGAAAATGAACAAAATGCCAAGTTGTTTTTTTTAATGATTAAACATTTTTCAATCGAACTCGATTTTTTTAAATATATATATTTTTTTTTAATCTAGTCCGCAGCGATCAAAATAGATTGAACGTTCCAAATATTTTGATGCAGCGAAAAAAATGGATTTCCAAAAAAAAGCTTAATTTTTAAAATGGACACAAAATATGAATTTTTTTTTTCTTCCAGATGGTCGAACGTGAACAGACCTGGTCAATGGGTTTTCAAAATAGGCCCAATACCCGACGGTGAAAACATCAAAACCCCGGACGACGTCGAAGGTAACGCAAGAAATGAAAAAAAAAAAAAAAAAAAAAAAATTAAATAAACCGTGAAAATTGGCTGTAAAAATGAAAATTCCCGAAACCAATCGATCCACTAAAATGTCAATAACCATTTCATCAAAATTCAACCGTTTGATATTAATGGCGACGTGTATAACGCGTGCGCGTCAAGTTCTTAACGAATTGTTTACAGACGCGAGTATGCAGAACGGAGCAACTTGTTCCTCCGGTGCAACCAGTTGCCACAGCAAGGCAAACTGCATCGATTACGAGGTTGGCTATTGCTGCGAGTGTAAAACTGGATTTTTTGGAAATGGAAAATCTTGTCAGCCAAACGGTAATTAAACGAAATTTCCATTAAATCTCCTGCCCCGTACAATTTTCTAAATTCCTATAAAAAAAAAACCAAATACAAAAAAAAATCTACCGACGAATTTTTCAAAATCGAAAAATTCTTCATTTTTTTTTTTTTTCAATTAAATGCACTGAGCCACTTTTCGGTTTGAACGTTCCGGAAATTTGATGATTGCTCGGATTTTTCGATTTTTTTAAAACAACAAGATTTCACATTTTTTTGTTTTTGTTTTTTTTTTCTCATTAAAATGCACTGAACCATTTTTTGGTTTGAACGATCTGGAAATTTGATGATTGCTCGGATTTTTCGATTTTTTTAAAACGAGAAGATTTCTCGTTTTTTTTTTTTTTTTTTTCAATACAATGCACTGAACCATTTTTAGGATGGAAAAAGTTTTGAAAATTTAAAGATTGCTCTGATTTTTCGATGATCGAGAAACAGAGAAGTTAAAAAAAAAATGAATAAAACTTGAATGAAAGCACGTGGAGGAGGGTCCCTCGTGGTCCCAGACGCGATGTTCAGCTGTATGAGCCATTGGAGTATAGCAAGTAGTTCCAGTCAATGTTAAAGCCAACATGTACGAATTCTCTGTTTAATTTATTCGCAGACAGTCAACGGAACAACCAAGAAACGACACGAAGCTCTTACGAGCTTTGTCGGGCATCCTCGACCCAAACTTTCGGTCGCTCTATTCCGAAAATAAAAATTAGTTGAATAAAAACATTAAAATGTCATTTTGAAATTATTTTTAAAAAATTAATATTTTTTTAAATCCCACAAATAGCTCCTTATTATTGAATTGTATTAAATTTTTCGTTTTCATTCATACTGTTAATGTTTATACTTTTTTTTTAAATTTTATTCCACTCGAAAAATAATTTTTTTTTTTTAAATAATGAAATTTTCAATTTTTCTATTAAATGATTGAAAATTTCTTTCTAATTTTTTTTATCATCTCTCTCTCTCTCCGCAGGACCACGATTTTCCAGTCTCACGATCGCAGCAAATGTGTACTAATTACATTTTTTAAAATTAATTAGAAAAATTGACCAATTAATTCTTTTTTCTGTTTAAAATCAAGGAAAAATAATTGAAATTATTTAATTATTGTAAAAAATGTTTAAATAGATTTGCCACTGCGAGTGATCGGACGAATCGAAGGAAAACTGAACGGAGAAGATATTCCACCGAGGGATCTTCAGTGCTACGTTCAAACCAAAGATGGAAGAACTTACACAGCGATCTCGAGAGTCTCTCAGACGATCGGGCCCAGCTTCCAGTTGCTCGGAACTGTCGGTGGCATCATTGGTTGGCTTTTCGCAAAACCCATTGGCTCGACGAAAAATGGTTACCAATTGACCGGTAAGAATTATTTCTTCGCTAAAAAAATCGATCAAGGGCTCAGAACCGAGAAAAAAAATTCTACTCGAAAAAAAAATGAAAATATAAAAATCTCGTGATGCTTTGTACAAAATTCCATCCAAATCCAAATGCCCGCGATTTTCGAAAATCCCTTTCTTCCCAAAAATCGATTTTTATATTAAAATATATTTTTTTTCAATTTTTAGTAAATTTTTTTTCAATTCCATTTTGTTAGCCTGAAAGGTGATCGTCTGGACAAAATTGTTTTTTGGAAAATCAAATTTTTTTTACCACGCAGAGTCCCTTAAGGCCCCTTAAGGTCTTTAAGGCCCAAGGAGGCCCTTAAAAGGAAAATTATTGTCGCGAAGCCTCAAAAATTTTGAAAAACTTCGTCACGAACTCAAAATTTCAAACTAATTAAAAATTTGATTAAAATTTAGGCGGATTATTGAACCACACGTCCGAGCTGATTTTTGGAACGACGGGCGATCGAGTTACGATTAAAAGTATTTATCTGGGCCTCGATGTCTTTGGGCAATTGAAAATGAACGCCGAGATCCAAGGATCGATCCCAAAACTGAGTTACGACGCGAAAGTCGATTACGGGGACCACGACGAATTGTACACGAAAAGTCAAGCAGGGACGATCCGATCGCACAGCACGAGATCGTACAAACTCGTCGGGGATGCCAACACCGATTATCCCTTCACGCAGGACCAAACGATCACTTATAACGACTGTCCTTACGACAAGGAAAACGCCGAAGAAGACACGACGCGATTGAAATTCTCACGGGGCGTAACAACTTACGAATCTACCGAAGGAATTATTCGATTTGCAATGAACACAAAAATCGCTCCTCTCGAGGAAGAAGATCCTTGTATTCGAGGACGTGCCACCTGCGGGGTCCACAGCTCGTGCGTTATCGATGGAGATGATTTCAAATGTGTCTGCAATCCAGGGTGAATTTATTTTTCAATTTTTTTATTTTTACAGTTCGGTAATTAAACCTCTCCGTATCTAATGGGTCATCTTGACCCAAGCGACAATTTTTTTTTCGAAAATCTTATTTTTTGAGACGTTTTATTTGAAAATTAAAAAATGCAACGACTGTAAAAACTATGGAACCTTAATACCAGAATTTTTTCAATTTTTTTTCTCTCCAAATACGTGAAATATAAGTAGCAATCCAGGACGAATTTATTTTCGAATTTAAAAATTTTTTCAATTCAGTTATTAACCCTCCGTGGATCTTATGGGTCTTTTTGACCCGGGCGACAACTTTTTTTCGAAAATCTTATTTTTTAAAACGTTTTATTTGAAAATTAAAAAATGCAACGATTATAAAAACTATGGAACCTCAAAGTAGAATGAATGGAGAGTATTCCAGAATTTTTTCAGATTTTTTTCTCTCCAAATACGTGAAATACAAGTAGCAGGACGAAATCGATTTTCTGCTATTTATTTTTCTAATTTTGGCAATTTTTTTGGGGAAAAAAAAAATTTAGTTTCCAATATCTTTACGAAGAAGACAACACGGCGAATTGCGTAGATGTTAACGAATGCACAGCCGGAGTTCACATGTGTTCACCCGATGCCCAATGTGTCAACAACGAGGGTGGTCACAGCTGCCACTGCCGACCAGGATTCAGCGGAGATGGAAGAATATGCGAGAGTAAGCGAAACCAATTTCTGCTCTACCGATTTACGATAAGATTGATAACGTCCTTGTGCGGGTCCAATTGCTCTCTTCGTGGTTCTTGTACCGCGTGAGGGTGTTGGAAAAAGTATATTTGTCGATGCGAGGCTTTTCACGACGTATCGATCGCCTTACAGGACTCCAAACTTGCGAGGATACCCGCTGTGGAAATTACGAAGAGTGCACGATGGTCAACGAACAGCCGGTATGCTCGTGCCTTCCTGGATTCATGAATACCCAGAGGGGATGTTATCCAGTTCAAGGTAAAAACACAAAAATTCATTGATTTTTCAATTATCCGTTGTTTTGGTTATCTACATTTTCCAAAATTCCCATTTTTCGATTATTCATAATTTTCAATTATTTAAATTTCTCAAAAATTTATAATTTCTAATTATTTGTATTTTTTAACTATTTATATTTTCCGAATATATATTTTTTCAGTTATTTCTATTTTTTAGTGATTTATTTTTTTCAAAAATTTACAACTTTCGACTATTTATATTTTTCGAGTATTTATTTTTTTTAATCATCACCATTTTTTAATGATTTATATTTTCCAAAAATTTATAATTCTCGATTGTTCATATTTTTCGATTTTTCTTCATTTTTATTTTCAATGTTTTCAACCTAAGTTTTGATTCTTTTCATGTTCGAATTATGTTCATCAACGTATCATTATTTTCATAATCTGAACCCCAAGAATTTTCGGTTCTCAGTAAAATTGAAAACTCGAATTTAACATTTTTCTGATTTTTTCGAAAATCGCTACAGGTCCTGGCCAAGCTGCTTGCAATCTTGCCAACAATTGTTCACCCTACGGAGGTTGTATTTACGATAGTGATCGACAAGGACACGTTTGTGTCTGCCATCCAGGATACATCGGTAAGTTCCAAATCAGCATTTTCCAAAAAAAAACTTACCAAAAATTTACTCACGAAGGTTCGATCTTTAAAGCAAAAAAAAAAAATCATTTTCATAAAAAAAAAAAAAAGAAAAAAAATGTCAACGTCGCGTTAACATTATTTTGGTTTTTTTCGCTCGAAAAAAAAAAACTAAAAATCCTTCGACCTGCTATTGCATCTTTATTCTTGTCAATGAAAATAAAAAAATAAAAAATAAAAAAAAATTGAATTTCAAAAAAGGGGATGGATACACTTGTCACCCGGAAACCGAGTCCACGACCCACGAGAGTGGTCCGCCGAGTCCTCGATGCAACGATGGCATCTGCTGGTGTCCACGTGGTTGGGAATACCGCAACGATATGTGCGTCCAAGGAGAATATCCAGGAGGCAGCACGACCGACTTTGCACCTCATGGAAGTGAGTACAATTGTTCATCATCGCTACAGACTCACAGTCACGAGAGGGTGCAGCAAAGTAGAAAGATGAAGACACGAGCCGAAGTAAAAATTCTGCAGAGCACGAATCGGTTCAGTATTTTTCATGAAAATTTCTCAGCATTTAATTCTCAACCTCGAAGCCCTCAAAAATATTAACCCTTCGAGTGCATATTGGGTCAATGTGACCCAAGGCGTTTTTCCAATCGTTGTATTTCGGAAAATATGATTTTTTTTTTTTTTTTTTTCTAGAAATGTTTTTTGTAGTAAAAATTTATTTTTTGATGAAAACGAAAAGCAAATGCCAAAACATTCGTTGTCGTTAAAAGCCAAAGAATCGGTGACGAAAAATTGTTGGGGTCAAAAAGACCCAGTGTGTACTCGGAGGGTTAACGATATCTTAACGAATCCTCGTGGAATGCACTTTTCGATGCATTGCAAAAAATGCATTTTGCTGCAACCAAAAAATGCACGAAAAAATCGCGACCTCAAAAAATGGAATTGGCTCTGGAAACTTAACGAATGCACGATTTTAATTACGAACAGCAAACACTACCAATCTCCCGAGATGCACCGAGACTTTTTGCTGCCCCGAGGCTCACGTCTTTGATGCAACGATTAACGATTGCATTCCAGAATCAGGAAATACTTACGAAACGACTGTATCCTCAGGAGGTAAGTTTTTTTTTTCTATTGATTTCTTCGTCACACTTCGTCCAATGTTCCCAGCCAAACGTGCAACATTTTATCGAACTGCAGTGAGAAACACTCTCGCTTTTGTTTATTAAACATTTATCAATAACTTTTTTTTATCAATATTTCGAGCATGTAAAAAAATAAGCAAAAATAATCATTGTGCTTTAGAACTAAATAAATAACTGGGGAAACTTAATTCGGACCTCTAAGAGCTTACACCTGAGTAAATGGAAAAAAATGGAAATTTTTTTTTCTCCATTTTCATTGAAATTGATTCAAAATGTGTCAAGAATTTTTTCTACCCACGAAAAGTTCAGAACGAAAAGTTCGAAAATTGAAAAATGCTAGAAAAATCGATTTTCACAAAATTTCCCGAAAAATTTGATTGGAATCTTTTTTCTTCTCACAATAATTTCATTTGTTGAACTTAATTAATGTTTTTTTGTGCAATAATTTTTTTTATTGAATTTCATTGAAGCCATAGCTTGGCAAATTTTTTCCCAAGCTGGAAATCGTTTTTTTTTTTCGTGCAATAATTTTTTTCGTTGAGTTTAAGTGAAGCCAAAGCTTGGCCTCTTTTTTCCTCAAGCTGGAAATCTTTTTTTTTGTGCAATAATTCTTTCTGTTGGATCTAATTAAAGGCAAAGCTTGGCAATCAATGTTTTAATCGCACACGCTTGTTCCGATAGCTTGCAACGAGGTATCGTTGTGTCATCCGTATGCTCAATGCATTTTCATAACAAGAACGGGAGATTACGAGTGTCACTGTAATCCGGGCTACGAAGGCGACGGAATCGAGTGCGTCAGGTCAGGTACGTCTTTGCAATTTATTCTCATCCGGTAACTGATGGAAATACAAAGTTCCTCTGAGGTGGGGAATGAATTATTAAGGGCATCTACTCTACGGTACGTTTCTTTAATTCTTCCAACTATTTTTTCCACATTTTCTCTTTGGAAACAGAAATCTCGTGTCTCGAAGTCGATATTTGCGATCCTAACGCTTCCTGCCGTCCTGATGACTCCGGGGCCAAGTGCGTCTGCGACTCGGGATACGAGGGCGATGGAACAATGTGCCGTTCTATCGGTGCTTCTTATTTCTTTTCTATACTATTTAACATTCTTTCAATCCTTTCAATCGTTTCAATCTTCAATCGTTTTTTTTCCATAATTAAAATTTTCGGGATAATTAAATTAATTAATAATTTTCTTATAATTGAATTAATTAAGAGTTTTTTTTATTATTTAAACTTTTTCATGTTTCGTATGTGGAGAAAAATGAGCTCATGTAATATTAAGGGGAGGGGGAGCACGCCTGTATAAAAATTTTCAAAATTTTTGGATTTTTCAAAAAATTATGGAATTTTCCACAATTTTGCGGATTCTCCTAATTTTGGGGTTTTTTTGGAAATTTGGACATTTTTTACAATTTCTGGAATTTTCAAAAATTGTGGATTTTTCAAAATTTATGAATTTCTCGAGATTTAGGGATTTATAAAGAATTTTGGATATTTCGATTAATTGAAAAATAGAGGACTTGTCAAAATTTCTAGATTTCTCAAAATTTATGAGTTTTTCAAAATGTGTGGATTACCAAAAAATTGTCGATTTTTCCAAAAATTGTGGAATTTCAAAGAATCGTGGATTCTCCTAAATTTGTGGTGTTTCCAAACTTCGTAGATTTTTCAAAATGTTTGGAATTTTAAAAAATTGTAGATTTCTCAAGATTTATGGATTTATCAAGAATTTTGGATTTTTCCAAAAGCGTTGGACTTGTCGAAATTTCGAGATTTCTCAGGATTCATGGATTTTTCAAAATTCGTGGAATTTTTGAAAAGTGTCGATTTTTCAAAAATTGGGGATTTTGTTCATCATTCAAAAATTGAATTCCACACAAATATTAACGGCCTAGAAGTGATTATTTTGATAAATCCCAAATTTGTATTGCATTCCCTGTTGCGTTTGAAAATTTTGAATTTTCGAAAGATTTGTTTTTTGAAGGCAGTTTTTTGGTCCATCAGACGAATGCAGAGACAATACAGAATGTGAGGAGAACGAGAGATGCGTGTACAATTTAGCGAGACTGCGTTACGAATGCGCTTGTAATCCTGGTTACGGGATGGTCGATGGTCAGTGCGTGGTGTCGGATTGTTCGGTCAATCCATCGCAGTGTCACGTGAACGCTCAGTGCGTTAGATCCGGTGGAGAAAGTTACAAATGCGTTTGTATGGGCGGTTTCCACGGGGATGGAATGCGACAGTGCGTGGCCGACAATCTCAGCTGCAACGTTGTCAATACTTGCGGCGTCAATGCGGTTTGCACTCACAATCAAACGTCAGGGGATTACAATTGCGTATGCGAATCGGTGAGCCACGAAAATTCACGTCAAATATATTTTACAAAAAAAAATTGCAGTGATTCCCAGGAGAAAATGGCAACGTCACGATTTTTTTCGATCAATATTTTTTTATTTCAAACATTTTTAAGGATTGCCTTGACTTAGCCCTAAAGGGTTGCTCCGGTTCGAGCAGCGATCCCTAAAAGAGAAACTTGCAACGTCACGATTTTTTCTTATCGATCCATATTTTTTAATTTTAAAATTTTGAAGGGTTGCTTTTTTAATTTTTTTAGTTTTTAAGGTTTGCCTCGATTTATCCCTTAAGGGTTGCTCCGGTTCACGAAAACTGGAAGAATTTTCAATATCTTCAATGTTGTCGTCAAACGAACCCTTAAGCCGTTCGAATGACGTTCTCGACGTCATTCGAACGTCATCGAATTTAATTGAATGATTAAGACATCGATATAAATCGTTTTTAAGGGCTTTCACGGCGATGGCTTCGATTGCGTCTCCTATGTTTCTTGCCTGCAAGATCCGGACATTTGCTCGGAAGACGCAACGTGCGTACAGACCGCTGATCAGCATTACGCCTGCGTTTGTAACGAGGGCTTCGGAGGCAATGGCATGACGTGTCGATCGAGGCCACGACACGACTCCAATTTCTTGCTCGTCAATCAAGGAATGGCCACTCATCGTATTCCTTTCTTCCCTACAATCGTTAATGCCGGAGCTCCCATCAATATCGCTTACAGCCAAATGGCAATCGGCCTCGACGTCGATTGCCTCAATGGAAAAATCTACTCCAGTGACATCACTGGTAATTACACTATTTTTCTTCCTACGTTTTAAACATTCTTCAAACATTTCTCACTCAACCCTTCGAGCCATGGGGTCCCTTGGGTGCAATAAACTTGAAATCCAGGACTCGAGCAATTTGTGGGCGCAATGGTCACTAATCTAGGCTTGAAATATAAAAAATTTAAAATTTAACATTTCTCGAATTTTTTTAATCAAAAACTACGCGTTCAAAAATTCCAAAAAAATTCTGATATATTCTGTAAAGTGTATCGAATCTGTGAAAAAATCGCCACTGTCCTTGGATGCGATAAACCTGAAATCTGGGACCCAGACAATTTTAGGCTCAATCATCACGAATCTCACTTTGAAATATAAAAAATTGAAAATTTAACACTTCGTGATTTTTTTACACAAAAACTACTGACTCAAAAATTTCGTAAAAATTCTGTAATGTTTTTTGAAGTGTATTGAATCAGTGAAAAAATTGCCATTGTCCTCGGGTGCAAGAAACCTGAAATCCGGGGCTAATCAAATTTTAGGCTCAGTGATAAGGAATTTGACCTTGAAACATAAGATTTTTTTAACTAAACACTTCCCGATTTTTTTACACAAAAACTACCGGTTCGAAAATTCCGAAAAAATTCTGTAATGTTCTCTGAAGTGTATCGAATCAGTGAAAAAATTGCCATTCCGATGGTTCATGATTCTAAGTAGAAATTCTATTTTTTAAAAATGTAAAATTACAAAATTCATTTTAACTTTTTTCGTTAAATATCGAAAAGATATTTCGTGTGAAATTTTAATAAATTTACAAATCATTTAGTATCAAATCGTTGATTTTTCATAGGCAGCAGAATCACGACGATGCATTATAACGGCTCGAATGTGCAAACATTCGTGACCGGAGTGAGCAGCGCGGAAGGTCTCTCGATCGATTGGGTATCGAGAAATATATTCTGGACCGATTCGGGCAAAGCGACGCTGGAGGTTGCGAACATGGAGACGAAGAAGCGGAAGGTCCTGGTGTCGAGTGGTCTGGTGAATCCTCGAGGAGTGGCGGTTCATCCTTATCGAGGGTACTCGATTGTTTTTGCCCAAAAATAAATATAAAAATTTGAAAAAAAATAAAATAAAAAATTTCTTTCGAATTTCATCAAAAAATTGAAATTTCGATTTTTCAGAAAAATTTTCTGGTCCGACTGGAATCGTCTGGCTCCAAAGTTGGAGTGGTCGAACGAGGATGGTTCCGGACGCGAAATATATTTGCACGGTGACATCGTCAAGCTGCCAAATTCTTTGGCGATCGATTGGGCTAGCGACGAACTTTGCTGGGCCGATGCCGGAACCTTCACGATAAGTAATTTTTTTTTTCATCCACAAAAATGAATTGACGAGTTTGAAACTAATTTTTAAAAATGCCAAATAAAAAATTGAAATTTAGGTTGCACGCCAATCGACACCAGACAAGTGCACGTCGTTGCCAAGGAACTTTCCTACCCATTCGGCTTGGCAATTTCCCAAAATCATTATTACTGGACCGACTGGAAAACGTAAACCATTTCGATCCATTTTCTTCCATAACTCTTTTCCAATTTAAACGAAAAAAATTCAAATTAAACAAGACAATTAATGAATTATCAATTATCCCAGGCAAAAGATCGAAGTTGCAGCAAAAAGTACAGGCGAACGTCACAAGGCGATAAATATTCCACCAGGAGGAAGCGGAAAACTGTACGGCATCGTTGCAGTCCCGGAATCTTGCCCCAGAGGTACATTCCAATTTTTTCAACATTTTTTTTCCATCCCTAACGAAGCCAAAATGCTCATAAAAATTAAATTAAAAAAAAATGTCATTATTTTCTGTTTTTCAAACATTTTGAATTTAATTTTGAATTCAATTTTTAATTATATTTCCAATTTTATTTTTATTTTATTTTAATTTAATTTTTCTTAATTTTGAATTTAATTTTGAATTTCAATTAAATTTTTTATTTTTTTTTTAATCATTTTGTGATTTAAATGATTTTAATCTTGAATTTTCCATAATTGATTAAATTTTTTGATACAAAAATGATCAAACGGCTAATGACGAAAATCTCAACGATTTTTTGTCGTAAAATAAATTGGAAAATTCGCGAATCGATCGTGGCAAATTTTTCGAACGCCCAGTCGAAAAATCGTAAAAAAAAAAACTCACGAATTCGATGACGAGTAATTAATTAGCTGGTAATTAATTTTCCTCTCATTTTCAGTGTCAAATGTTTGTCAATACGAAAACGGTCGTTGCCACAAGGACCAGTTGTGTTTGCCAGACGGACTGGGCGGAAGGACATGCGCTTGTCCTGACGAGAGCAAAGGTCCATGCACCGAGTCGAGATACCGCGATCCAGTTTCGTAGTCACAAAAAAAAAAAAAAAAAAAAAAAACACATCGTCCTGAAAATTGTACTCTAACACATATTTTTCCCATTTTCCTTTTCCCGCGAATACGATCATTTTTCCCTGTGTTGTCCCAAACGAATCCTCGAGTTTTCGGAGAAAAAAAATTCCCAGGGACAGCACGAAGTGCTTGAAAAAATAAAAAATAAAAATAATCTCATGCAGCATCTTCCAAATGATTAGAAAAAAGGAAAAAAATGCATGGACGTTTAAAAACATTTGTAAATTCATCCTGAACCTTTCTGTATCAATTTCCTCATCGATGAGATCGCGAGTGTTATTTATAACTATATTATTACCCATATTTTTATTTTATTATCATTATTATTATTATTAATGTCATAAATATTATTATTAATGTAATAAATACCATTATTCTTTGTAACGATTAATTGGAACGAAAATAAAAATCGTTTCTCAACTAACAACGTTTGAAAAACAATTTTTTTTTGTTTTTTTTTTTATCCATAATTCAAAAATCCTTCAGTTTCGAAACGGACGAACGTTTGTACGTTTTAATAATAAATAAAAAAAATTGAACGCAGATTGGAGAGTTTTCACTGTGAAAATTAATTTTTATTTTTATTTTTTTCTTTTTCCTTATCGGACTGATTTTTTTTTCGGGCAGTTTTTCCGATTTGGGAAATAGTTCAAGTTGACATTTTGCTGGAGGGTTGTTGGCTCGAAATGTACGATTTTTTTGGTTGCGAAAATGTTTGGATTTTTAAATTTATCTCCATTTTTTCAAATTCGAACAAAATGATAAAAATCGTGATGAAGATTTCAATTTTTTTTTTCTTCTCTTACGTGGAACGGAAAAGAGAAATTTGAGGGAAAATTAAGGTCCTGCGATGAATATAAAAAAAAATTTTTAATTTTTTTTTATCAAAAAACGTCTCATCGAGTTGATAATTTTTTTCCTTGATTTACAATAATAATCGACTCGCTGCCTGGCTCACGGTTTGCGAGGCACAAGCCCACGATTTTCCAGATCGTTTCTCAGTTTGAATTTCTGCACTTTACCGCTGGTCGTTCGCGGGAAGCTCTCGACGAATTCGATGTATCGAGGAATCTTGAAATGAGCAACTCTGCCTTTGCCATAAGCGCGCAGTTCGCTTTTCGTCAGTTTTGAATTTTCGTCCAAACGAACACACGCGCATATTTCTTCACCGTAAACCTCGTCATGGACAGCAAACGCGTGCACCTCTCGTACCTCGGGATGAGTTTCCAAAAACTGTTCGACGTCCTTAAGAAAAAAAAAATTCATTTTTCTTCTGTTTCAGTTTTTTGAGAAAAAATATTTCACAAAATAGTCCATCCAAAAATTTTAAGACTTTTCAGATTTCGACAGAAATTAATGAATTATTTATTTATTGTCAATATTCAAAATTTAAATTGAAAAAAAAAAAAAACAAAAATTGAATTTTTTTCCATTTAAACTTCGATTTAAAAAAAAAAAGAAATCTTTTTTTTTATTCAATTCAAATTTAGCCAGAAACAAATTTTAAAAGATCATCCATCTCAAAATTTCGAGACTTTTCAGATTTCGACAGAAATGGATAAATAATTTTTTAAATTATTGTCAACATTTAAAAATAAAATTGGAAAAAAAATTGAATTTTTTTTTTGCAATTTAAATTTAGCCAGAAAAGTCTTTTAAAAAATGATTCACGAGAAAAATCCACGATTCTTTAGATTTCGTCAGAAATGAATAAATAATTTTTTATAGCACAGTGTGACCTAAACCCGCACTTTACGCACGCTTTTCCGTGACTTAAATAGCTCTTTTTTGCACGATGCGTAAATGAAAGGACTAACTTCACAGATGCCTGATAAACAAGAGAAAATACGTTAAAATGTCAAAATTTGCTTCAAAATTTATAGCAGACAAATGTCAAAACAAGGGTAGGTTAGCATTTCGCCTAAAAACAGTTTCATGCTGTCGAATAAGTGACAACGGAAATATAGACGAAATGCTAGCCTACAGTCGGTAATTACTGAATTACGATGTTTTTTTGAAAATTTACAGCTCTGAGAGTAATTTGGGCAAAAGTGAAATTACCGAAATTGCTTCGAATGCCATAAAAGACATAGCAAAACGTGCTTCTCTCAATTCGTTGCTTAATTATTCGAAAAAATTAGGAACAGTAGCATAGAACCCCTTCAATAAATCGCGTTAAGAAAATAAATCAAATTCTTTTTGCGAAAAAGTAATCTTAGCAATACACAAGAAATATATTTCCAAAGTTTTAAGAATCTGTTAAGTGCAATTTCACATAATTTGTCCAAATAAGTTTTCAAGTACATTATTAAATACTTGAACATGAATTGATTGAACATATGATATTACTCTGATAGGCCAGTTATTGAATTGATTTTTCACTCTGATGTATCAGTTTTTGAATTGATTTATTACTCTAATGTGTCAGTTTTTGAATTGATTTTTTACTCTGATGTACACGTTTTTGAATAGATATTTTATTCTGATGTACCAGTTTTTGAATGGGTTTTTTTTAGTGTTTGTCTTGCAGCTTGTATTGGGATTCTTTGTGAATGCAATACATTGATTTTACTTTTAAAACACTAATTTCATCCAGCGGGGGGGGCTGCGCCCCCCCCGAACCCCCCCTGCTCCCCCCCCCCGCCCGCGCCGGTCCAGGGCGGGTTTATGTCACACTTGCTATAAAATAGTATACGATACTTGTGACCTAAGTTGTCTATTAATGCACGGCGTTTAGCACCCTCGCTGCGCTCGGGCGCTAACTTCACGCCGTGCAATAATAGGCTACTTAGGTCACACGTATCGTAATATACTATTCTATTGTTCCTAAATTCGTACTTTTGGAAATATATTTTCTCCTCCCCGGATGATCATGTCTTTGTATCTCCCAACAATTTGACCATATCCATCGGGTCTCAAGATGAATTGGTCGCCAGTTTTGAGCCAACCATCGTCCGTCAAAGTCTTTCGTGTGTTCTCTTCGTCGTCCCAGTATTTCATCATCGTCAAGTATCCTTTCACCCACAATTCTCCCATGGTTCCCATGGGAACTGTCACCCCGGATTTATCGACGACCTGTAAAAATAAATAAATTGCCCACTCACTCTTTCTAATTTTTTTCAAGTTCTTAATTTATTCAGTTAATTATTCCAAGTAATTATCATCACCTTAACTTCCGAGTGATCCGAGACATGGCCCACGAAGTTATCGGTCAATTCGGTGCTCTCGTTTGGCAACGATTGAAACACTATGGCTGTAGTTTCCGTCAGTCCATAAATACTCTGTCGTAAAAAACGTATTTTTCGAGGTATTGGTCATGAGAAGTCAGTGACCAAAGTCCCGTCCAGAAAAACGAGACATTTTGCTGGCAGAATTTTCAAAAATCTCGAATTAAGGGCCTTAATTATGGGCCAAAATTAAGAGTTATTTACGAGCTTTTCAAGTGCTCAAAAAAACAATTCGGACGTCCACTTTTTCTTAGTGAAAACCATGGCTCAAATTTTTCAAAGTTGGCCTATCAAGTTTAAAGTTAAGCCAATGAACTTTTTATTAGAGGATGTAAAAAAAAATCGAATTTTTGAAGTTTCTAGGCGACAATACCCCCTTAAGAGCAAAGTTCTTTGGTGCAAATAAATTTCTACATTCGGAGCGAAACAGAGAAAGGAGAAGAGAGAACTCGCAAAATATATGTTTCGTGGACACGTGTACGGACTACGGAGTTGCATTCACACGAAGAATATGCACACGAATCCCCCTCTCGAGAGATATGTGCATAGATAAGGGATGAATTGCCCTGGAGTCATCGACCTCTCTCAAGGCACTAAAGGCTTCACCTATATTCCTCGTGGAACATAAAGAACCCACGAAGAAGCCCGCAACGCCTGTTACTCCATCGATCACATGTTAATTTCTTCGATTAACATACTCGCCTAATTAATTCGAAACGCCTACCGATCGAAAGTGCAAAAAACTCACTTTTTCATGGCTCATTAGTTTTCCCATCACTAATCACGCTAATGACACAAAATGTTGCTTCAATAACTAAGTGACTGATCATTTGGTTGAGTACAAAATATTTTACGATTTAAAAAGAAAAAATGGCATTTTTCTTCAAGGGGTTAACTCGATCGAGAGCGAAAAAAATCGACGTAACCGCAACCCAAATCACCCAACTAAGTACTGCACTCGCCTGAACCTGCTTAACCTTTGGAATCGATCAAGCCAGTGTCGAATTTTCAATTAATTAATTCGTCAATTTTTTAATTAATTTAACAAAGTTTAAATTTAATTGAGTTAACTTTTTGCCTGAATTCTACTGCAGCCGAGTTCGTTTCGTATTTTTTGAATGAATTCAGATGAAATGGTCGACCAGGTCGGTGTAAAATTTTCAATTAATTAATTAATTAATTTTTAAATTAATTCAATTGAGTTTAATTTTAATTAAGTCGTTAATTTTTTACCTGAATTCCACTGCAGCCGAGTTCGTTTCGTATTTTTCGAATGAATTCAGGTGAAATAATCGATCCGCCAGAAACACCATGTCGAAGAGTAGTCACAGGAGCCTGGAGCCTTTCACGAGCATCCAATAAATTAATCTGCAAATATCCCCAGTTTAATAAATGAATCCTCAATTATTGGCCATTTAATTATGAACTGAAAATTTTTTCAAGATTATCAAATAGAATTGAAAAGCTCGTGACTTTTCGTTTGGAGTTTCTTACCCACATCGTTGGGGTCCCATAGGCCACGGTACACTTTTCTCTCATGATAGCCTCGATCGAATTCTTCGGGTTGAACGATGCCGATTCGATGACGATCGTCGCTCCGGAATGAAGGGCACAGAATTGGCCCATCACCATTCCAAACGCATGGAAGAAAGGAACGTTCATACAAATCTTATGGTGGTCGTTCACCAAGCCCAATCTGGCTGCACCCTGAACATTAATTTCATCCTAAAATCTCCGATCCTAGGCTCCAATCATTGGGAAGCCAATTAAAAAAAAAAAAATGAATAATCAAATCGATCGATAATTATGAGGTTAATAAAAAAAATTCAAATCATAATTATTTTTCATAATTATCATCAAATTAAAAAAATCGTAATTAAAACAAATGAAAAAAAAAACAAATCAAAATAAAAAATAAAAAAAAAATCAACTAAATGAAAAATTTAAATTGAATAAAATTTAAATAAATAAATAAATAAATTTGTAATAAAAATTAATTAAAATTTAATTAAATTTAATTAATAAAATTAGTTTTTAAAAAATCAACGAATACAAAATATCGTAAAAAAAAAAACAAGTTTATTTCTACGTCGCAGACGATAATAAGAATTTCCAAAATTTCAGTTTTTTTAATCGAAATTTCGTTTCTTTCCCAACGAACTCGACCTACGATTTAATTCCTGATCCTCAAATCTCAAACACATAATAAGAAGCTTCGAACTACGCGGCACTCCTCCGAGCCACTCCCTCAATTAGTTCTCACCCATTAATCAATTCCACTTACTAGAACTTGCAATTACTTTTGAAACGATCATTTACAATAAGTTCGTGGCTTTCGAAATATCTGCCATTCCTCAAGCAATAAAAAACGAGGATTCTCTATTTCGACCAAAAACACAAAATCCTCGAAATCCAACAAAATATTTTTTTCATCATTATTATTTTTTAATCATCGAGATTTATCGCGTGTGGATCAGGGGAAAAAATTTTTTTTAAACGGTTCGGACCTGCCTGCTGTTGTTGACGAAAGCTTGATGAGAAATAAGCGTAGCTTTTGGATTTCCTGTCGTTCCGGAAGTGAATTGAATGTTGCATCCTTCCCATGGCGATATTTCATCCTGCGTCGCAGCAATCGCTTGCACTTGGCGATTGTTGGCGAGCGATTCGACGTCTGCAAAGCTGCGAGTGCCACTTTTGGAAAATAAAAAAAAAAAAAAAAATGTTCAAGATGCACGATGCCCAAATCTTCCTCTGTGAGGAACTATGTTTTTAATTTTGGCTTATTCCTTATAGAGGAAGCTTTGAGCATCGTGCATCTTCAGCATATTGAGGAAGCACTTTTCAAATTTCAATTTGCAGCGTTTTTTGTATTTGCATTTAAATTATATAATTTCAACAACTTTTCTAGAAAGTAAAGAGCAAGTACAGACTTATACACAATATCTTACAAAATTTGCAGAAATTAGAGCGGTTGAACGATTTTTCAAAAAAACTCACATTTTCGTAAAATTCGAAAAATCATAAAATTTAAACCCTTCAAACGATATTTCCCAAATTCAATACCAACCTTCCTATTATGATACTGTATTTATAAAAAAAAAAAATTAGTAATAAATCTTAAAATTTGCGCAAGTTAGAGCGTCGACACCCTTTTTTTGAAAATTTCAAAATGCCATAGAATTCGTATTTTTCTAGCAATTCCAACAAAATTCTCAGAGAACGAAGAGCTGGTATAGATTAACATCTGTGCAAAGCGGGAGCCCTGTAGTTCAAACCGTTCTCGAGTTATGAACGTTTGAATTTTGCAGTGACAGAATATACACACACATACACATCCGGACATTTTTTCTAGATTTGATTTTTCGATGTTTTGGGATATTTTAAGCACATTGACATTAAAACCTGAAAAAAAAAATTTCACCGTCATATAGCTTCCTCTATGAGGAATCAAAAAAAGTGAAAAAATCGAATATTTTTATTGATTTTTTATTCTCACGTTTCCCATGCACGTCGCAGCATGAAGCAGAAAATTTGAAGGCGAGAGGAAAGACTTTCTTCAAGCCATTAGGTTAATTGCGACTGGAGAATCCCATTAAATGCCGCAAGGCGATCAATCAGTTCAATCGGAAGTTTGGGACGCTCCTACAGACACGGGGAAGATCAATATTTAAGCACGGAAAAGCACATTGCAGCGGATTAGTCAAAGAATTATTCGGATTCCCCCAGCGACCGAAAAAACTGTCGAAATTTTTTTTTTTTTTTTTTTCAAATAAACGAATAAAAATTTAGAAGAAATAAATAAAAAGGAACAACGATGTCGAGAATGTCAAGTTTCAACTTAATGGAATGCTGCAAAGACTCGATCGAATGCCTCGAAAATAAAATAACTAGTCCATCGAATTTTTTACTGTGTCAGACAATAATATTCGTGCATCACGAAATTCCGGAATCGATACAACGAAATATAGGCCAATGAGATTAAACGACTCGGACCAGCTCAGCTTTTTCTCGTGGAACGTCAAGTTTTTAGAAAAATACATCCAGAAACCTATTTTTCTTGATAAACTCATTTTTTTTTCTAAATTACGAAAATTCTTTCATTTCGAAAAAATTCATTCGATTTTTCCGGAGACTTTGACCAAAAAAGAGGATTAAAGGGACAGAAATTTGATTTTTTCTTAAGATTCTCAGCAAAATGGATCGTTGGCACGTCGAAAATTGTTATTGTTATAAAACAAAAATTTACTCGACAATTTCCAACAAAATATCAAATATTTCGAAAAAAATCATTTTCTCGTTGCAATAATTCATGCAGCACAAAAGAATACGATTAAAATTCTAGAAATCTGACTTTTTCTTAAGATTCTCAGCAAAATGCATCGTCGACATGTCGAAAATTTTTATTATTATAAAAAAAAAAATTTACTCGACAATTTTCAAAGAAATATTGAATTTTTTGAAAAAAAATAAATTTCTCATTGCAATAATTACATGCAGCCTCATCGTCACCATTTTTCTGAATCAATTGATCAAAAACAGAAAAATTAATAACGCGAAATTTTAACGGAGAGAGAAATTTGTAAATTTCGATTTCCGGAGACTCCCTTAAATATATTTGGACAAATTTTATAAAAATTTTGGATGAAAGTAACAGGTGAATCGGTTTCCGATCTCAATAGGTGAAATTTTTTGTGGTAACAGCGTGTGACCGAGTGGTCTTCGTATGTGGTTTGTCACAATAGTCACGCGGCAAGTGCTTATTCCGTTTCGCGAATAGACGAGAAAAAGCTTCGGAGACACACGCGATATTCGTGATTCAGCCAAAAAGCCCAAAACACGATCACAGATCGAATCATAAGGGAAACATTACGGAGCAGCGTCAAGCTTTCCTTACTCCAAACTTCCGGCCTCATGAAAATCATCAGCAAATTGTAAAAAAAAAAGAAAAAAAATTACAAAAAAAAAAAAAAAACAAATAAACAAATAAAAATAAATGAAAAATTAAAAAAAAAAATTAAAATAAAATTAAAATAAAATAGAAAGAGCAATAAAAATAAAAATTGAAAAAAACAATTATAAAAATCAAAATTAACATTTAGGAAATAAAAATAAAATGAAAATGAAAGAAAAAATAAAATAAAATAAAAATAAAAAGAAAAAGTCAAATTAAAAATGAGAATTAATTTCAATGAATGAATTGAATGGAAAATGCTAATGGGAAAAAAAAATTCTCACGCAACGCGATCTTCGGAGTACACAACGATGTGTTGCAGGCCCGGACAGCTTTCTTTGGCCTTCGCCAACATTTCCGTATACTTTTGAGCCTTGAAGCTCCTCGGACATATGACAGCTCGAGCGTCAACTTTTTTCAAACAATAATTCACTTCGTCCTGCTGATAGGCTGGATTTATTCCAACCATAATGAAACCCGCACGAGCGATCGCCATGAACGAGATGAACCACTCGATCTCGTTGGGTCCCCAAAGCGCCACGCGATCGCCACGCTTTAAGCCCAGGCTCAAAAGACCCGCAGCGACTTTGTCAGTTCGACGAAGAATTTCCCTGTAACTGAGCCTCCTCCCCGCTTGGGAATCGATTATACAATCCCGATCCGGCCATTCTTTGACCGAATTTTCCAACAATTTTCCGGCTGTCATTTCCATCAGCGGAATGTCGACTTTGTGATAAAAATACGAGGGATTTTCCACATTTCCCGAAGAATTCCATCGTCTCGCGATCTTCGTTTCTTCTGCGATGAAAAAATCCTCCGAACCGGATAATCCTTAAAAATACGAACAAGACGAAAAAAACGCTGCAAATTGCTTCCTCATGATACTCAAGATGCACGATGCTCAAAACTTCCTCTATGAGCAACTATATTTTCAGTTTTCGCTTTCTCATAGAGGAAGCTTTGAGCATCGTGCATCTCTTGAGCATCTTGAGGAAGCAATTTGCAAATTTCAATTTGCAGCGTTTTTTGTATTTCCATTTAAATTCTATAATTTCGACAACTTTTCTAGAAAGTAAAGAGCAAGTACAGACTTATCCAGAATATCTTACAAAATTTGCAGAAATTAGAGCGGTTGGACGATTTTTCAAAAAACTCACATTTTCGTAAAATTCGAAAAATCATAAAACTCAAACGGTTCAACCGATATTTTCCAAATTCAATACCAACCTTCATATTAGGATACTCTATTCATAAAAAAAGAAATTAGTAATAAATCTCAAAATTTGCGGAAGCTAGAGCCTCGACAGCCTTTTTTTGAAAATTTCAAAATGCCATAAAATAAGTATTTTTCTAGCAATTCCAACAAAATTCTCAGAGAACGAAGAGCTAGTATAGATTGACATCTGTGCAAAACGGGAGCCCTATAGTTCAAACCGTTCTCGAGTTATGAACGTTTGAATTTAGCAGTGACAGAACATACACACACATACACATCCGGACATTTTTTCTAGATTTGATTTTTCGATGTTTTGGGATATTTTAAGCACATTGACATTGAAAACTGGAAAAAACAAAATTTCACCGTGACATAGCTTCCTCTGTGAGGAAGCAATGCGATGAAAAATATCGAGAAAACATTAATTTTCTCAAATTAAAATAAAACAATTACGTACGTCGATTCCAGATCGAAAAACACTTGGAAAATTCCTTGACACTCGGAAATTGATGATTCAATATTAGGAAAATTCGTCTGGAGAAAATTCCGCAGTGACGGGACGATCCAAACATTTTTTTGGACTGTTTTCCCGGAGAAAAGTGCGAAAACTTTTATTGGCCTCTGCGGATCTGCGTTCTCGAACGAAACTGATCACGAGCCATGGACGTTTGACCTGTGAGCATATTCAACTTTAATGCTCTCATTAAATTTCCAGCATTTTGTACGGGGGACGAACCGGCCACGATAGCGTCGAGAGGAAACGATTATTTCGTAACGAACGCGTAACCGCGCGCGTTTTATCTTATCGACGGATAAACAGACATCGGCGGTTGATGTATCTCTCGAATTTAAATTTCATGGTTTTTTATTTTGAACTGCAATGGAGACGCGGTAATGAGCAGTTTGCGTCACTAAAAAAAGAATGACTTTGTATCAAACCTGAATATGCTCGGGATAATTTATTGTAATGAGGGATTGACTGGAAAATAAACATCCAAGGAAACTGTCGGGAGCAGAACACAAATTTCCAAATTACGCTAAATATTGCGAGCATAATAAAATCTTTTCTTTTTTTTGACGTATCGTTGTCGTTATTATCCCGTTGAGCTAAAAATTTAAATGCGGAGCAGATTAAATTAATTGTTGCATTTTATTTTGAACGTATATTAATTTATAAAAAAATCAAAACAATTTTGTTACGAAGAAAAATGAAACTTCACAAAATATCATAAGAGTAAAATTCTTTGGAATCGTTTTCTCTCGTGTTACGACCACGACTCTTTAACCGTCTGTGGATCAAATGATTTTTTATGGCAGCCCGGATCATATGGGGCCTTTTCGTCCTGCCACTCGTCACGTATTTAGAGAGCAAAAAAAAGTGAAAAAATTCTGGAATACTCTCCATTGATTCTACTTTAAGGTCCCATAGTTTTTATCATCGTTGCATTTTTTTATTTTCAAATAAAACGTTTGAAAAAATAAGATTTTCGGAAAAAAGTTGTCGCTCGGGTCAAAAAGACCCACATAATCCACGGAGGGTTAATTACTGAATTGGAAAAATATAAAAATTGGAAAATAAATTCACGCGGTATTGCCACTTATATTTCACGTATTTGGAGAGAAAAAAATGTGAAAAAATTCTGGAATACTCTCCATCGACTCCACTTTAAGGTCCCATAGTTTTTATCATCGTTGCATTTTTTTATTTTCAAATAAAACGTTTAAAAAAATAAGATTTTCGGAAAAAAGTTCTCCCTTGGGTCAAAAAGACCCATATGATCCCCGGAGGGTGAATAACTATGCTCCAATGAATTTTTTTCTTACTCTAAGGATCGTCGTTGATCAACGTCGTCACAACAGTTTCATCGAATGAATCACAAAGTGGAACAATGCCCGGATTCTCCAGTGATTTACAAGGTGGTCAACGTCGCGTACGACGTCGTTCACAAGTAGTTACGGACACTGCTCAGACACGATTTCTGTATCTACTGCAATGCGACCAAGCCCGAGAGACGGACGAGCCAAACTAAACACACTATTTATCCTCGTTCACATTATACCATTCACATTTATTATCCACTTTAGTATAAACATGTGTAAATATATTTTATAAACACGTAAATGACTGAGAAATTTATCGCATAAAGTGTCAAGCAATCTTCGAGCATAATGAGGACAAACAAGGACACGTTGGAAAATTATTCTTTCATTCTTCCTCTGTCTCTGTCCTTTGTAAAAATAATCAACAGCTCGTGTATCCCGATGCAGTGTCCTTCGAGAGATCATCCAGCTCGAGGAACTGCAACAAAATCCACATGCACGTTCGATGGCGATTCTTGATGAATGCGAGCGTAAGATCTCGAGGATCACGACTCAGTGACCCATTTTCTCGGAAGAAGTTTACCTTGACAAACTTTTCTAATCAATCGCGCGGTGACTAAACTGCATCGAGAACTCGTGCAGCATTGCATTATTGCCCAATCGTCAGACTCACCGCTGCAGAACGATTCGTAACGATGCTCTTGAACGAGGCAACGAGGATAAACGTGCAGAAATAATGGAAATAGACAAATTTGTAGTGTCAAAATTTTCGGGGGATAAAAAAAAAGTTCATCGTCAATTTTTTGGAGTTTCTGATGAAAAATAGCTCGAAAATCTTGCGGAATTGAGAGAATGTGCGTTTGAACTTGACTCGTGCTAGAAACCTTGTCGCAGCGAGTGCAAAGTCAGACGAGATTTTGTCAATAAAACAGGCAGTTCGACGAACCACACTTTTTTCTATACTGAATTTTATTTTCTTAGTGTAGAAGCGATTCTACGTCGAAACGACATGCTGCCCGTGCTTCGTGAATAATTGCACATTTTCCCATAACATTTTCACGCTTTCCCATAACATTTTCACACTTTCCCATAACATTTTCACACTTTCCCATAACATTTTCACACTTTCCCATAACATTGTCACAATTCCCCATGACATTTTCATAGTTTCCCATAAAATTCACACATTTTCCCATAAAACTTTCACACTTTCCCATAACATTGTCACAATTTCCCATGACATTTTCATAATTTCCCATGAAATTTCCCACGCCATCTTTGCAAAACTTTGAATTTTTTTTTTCCCATTACGATTCCGCATCCTGCAGTTTGACGTAATTTCTTGAAAAAATGTCGAACGTCCATTAGGACCGACGAATTCGAACAAAAAATCCCAGCAATTCCCAAAATTCTCTTGATTTTTTTTTCATTGATAAGAAAAACTGCAGTTGATTGCAAAGCAGCGAAAAATTTCCAGGACCGTTTGTAATTAAGAAAAACGAAAAGAAAAGTCAAGGCCGGAAACGACGAGCGTCGCTGAGCGTCGGCATAAGAATCGAGAATAATTAGAAATCGATAATTCGCGCATGGAATTTTTAATAATTATAGACAAAAATCGATCAAGCCATTTCGATAATTTTGATCGTTGCTATAAAAAAGGTGGAAATAAAATGAGCGTCCTTGACCGAACGAGTAATCAGATTGATCGAGGCCAGGAAAATTGTGATTTTCCAAGGCAGTCGTTCGGCGATTGGAAAAATTTAGGAGACCGAGCCACACGCGTTGGACGTTTTTCGTGATGTTTTGATGATTCAGACGGAGCGGCCTGTAGGTGCCGAACGTGTAAAACGAGAAATTTGAATATACAGACATACTTACAAGCAAAAGACTCTGTTTCTTGGTCTGGCTTGTCCCAAGCGATGGCGTGCTCGCGTCCACCCTCCAGCGGAAGTCGCGTGTCGGCGTTGGTAGCGAGGAACCCCCTCGAAAAAGCTCCTCCGTTCAACTCCCATTTCTTAGCTTCTCAGACGAGGAACTCGTGTATAGAAAACACACTGCGCACCAATCCTCATCACAGAACCATTCCCCTTCTCTCGTTCTCTTTGTAAAACGATCACAGATGCAGACTCATGTGTGTGCGTCCGTGTGTTTCATATCCGAACAGATTGTATGCAAAGTGTAGGAGCTTAACGAAGCTTGAGAGCGAGGTTTCCATTGGTCGAGCCTCGTGCTACAAAGGAACGTCCTAAAAGCGACCCTCCGACGTTTTCAAGCCTTGGAACAGTCTTCAGAATCGCAAGGATAACCGCGAGACGAGCACGGGAGTGAGGAGCCAAAGATCATCGAGTTTTCACCCAGAAAAACGATCCTGCCCATTTTTCCTTTGAGAAAATCAATTATTTTTTACATCGAATATAAAAAACAATTTTTTCACTATTTTCTTACGATCCCTCGTGCCCTCCCTGACGATTTTTTCGCCCGGGACTCGGGGCTCGATCCTCCGGACACTACAAAACGAGTGCGATGAATTTTCACGCTTTCTCAGTGAGTGCTTTTACCTCAACAAACAGTGCGCGATTGTGAGGGGATTTTTTAAATCGTGAAACTTGAAAATTCAGTGCCGAACCCCAATTTTTGCAATCACCGCCTTGAGTCCAATGTTGGACTCGCCGTAACGCGGAACTCGCACTATCGCATGGGCAGGGAGACCGAAAATCTTTCCACGTGACTCTCAATCAAAAATTTCTCCGAAACATCAACAACTGTCGAGATTTTTTCTATAGAAACTTTTCTATTCGTTTTTCTATTCGGTGCACAAAAGCGCACAAAAAAGTGAAAAAAATCATTGAAATAAAAATATAACAAAGAAACACTATTTGTTGTCATTTTTGCAGTAGCAAAAAGAAAGTGGGAGAAAATTTTGAAAACGATGAAATTTTGAAAAATAATAAAATATTGAAAAAATAAAATTTAGAAAAATAGACAAACATTGAAAAATGATCGAATTTTGAATAATAATCAAAGTTTGAAAAATGATGAAATTTGAAAAAATGATCAAATTTTGAAAAATGAACAAATTTTGAAAAAAAATATCTTTGAAAATACTCAAGGATTGGTCGTCGAAATGAATGAATTTGGTGGAAGGTGCGTTGAGGGTATCAAGTGTGAAATAACATGAGCAGCAACAATAAGAAGCCGACGGGCGTCAAGGACGACAAGAAGTCTTCGTCGAGCAAAGAGGAGAGTCCTGCGGGTGGGAAGGACGATGGAGGATCAGGATCAGCCGGCGGAAGCAATGGAGCAGCGAGCGTGGAGCCATCGCAGCCGGGGAGTAAGCCAGGATCAGCAGGAGCGACCGCGAGAGAAGGAGCCCAGAGGCTGCTCGGTCTGGCGAGTCGCGGCGAATGGGCCCCGTGCGATCAGTTGCTCAAAACTTTGGAAAAAAGTGTGCAGAGCGCGGGGGAGGATGGATACACGACGCCTTTGGCTGGTGTCATGGACCCGGTTGGTCTCTTCGCCCCTTATTCCACTCGATTCTTTCCCTCCAAACCTTCGAACCCTCATTTATAAAAGAAATTGATGATTTTCAGACCACCGGAATGTCCCCCTTAATGTACGCCGTTAAGGACAACAGGACAGCGTTTTTAGATCGTATGATTGACCTAGGGGCAGACGTGGGGGCTCGGAACAACGTAAGAGAAAATAAAACTCATAATGTTCATAAAATTAATTCATTTTCCGACATTTTTCCACCAAAATCATTTCTAAACGTAATTTCATTTAATTCCGGCACATTTTTCCAATTAGGAACACAAACTTGTCTAGAGACGTCAGCCAATGATCGTTGATGTGTAGAAAAAAATGTGGAGTTTCCAAAATGGCTAAACTAAATATTTTTGGCTAATTCCAAAATTTTCGTCATTTTGACAGTATATTCGGTTTCCAAGGGAACTGTCAGCAAAATTTCCGATAGGAATGACCAAAATTTGCTTTCCGAAGAGACTTCCTAGAATATTTCTCGCTGCAATGACAACATTTTTTTCCAACATAATTTTCTTTTCAGTGAACGATTTTTTTCTTCACAGAGATCGAGAGATTGAAGAGAAAATTTATAAAATAATGTTAGCAACGATAATTAAAAAAAAAAAAAGATTCCATGTCGTTTTTCACGATCACGATCATTGCCCTGACCCTGCAAGTCCCAAAAGTGCATTTCTGGCAACCCAAAGTCTACCCGGACACACCCTGGTCCCACAGACCGACAGCAAATCTGCATTTCCCACGATTTTCCACGACACTTTTAATAAACGCTATAACTTTCGACCAAACAGCTTCTCGGGCTTGCCGACTGGTTCCTCTTCTTCCCCGGGATCTGGCGTATCGATCGCACTACAATTAAAGCTCAATAGACCCATCCGTTACGTCGTAACGGTGCTCACAATTCTCGGTCCCACAGACCGAGTGTGTCTGGATAATAAAAATTCACCTTTCAGCCCCGTTAAAACGTCCTTCCGGGTCGGATTATTATTTTTACCATCAATTTCATAATTCACCATAGAATCCTCATAAAAATTGAGCCCCATAAGCAGCCAAAAGTCGTGTCTCCCGAAGTAAAGAGAATTTTTAAAATAAATTTGATTAATATCGAAATAATAAAAGTTTCATTCTCCCTTGGCACGTGAAATATTTGCACGGAGTGCCATAAAATTTAACGCCAGCGTGAATCATCTCAAAGGGTGACGAGCTGGCAGTTTTCTGACATTACGAAAGGCCTGGGCTTTACAGTTAACGATGAAAAATCCGTGTCGAGTCAAGTTGATCGTCAGAGGGTTGAGTTGACGTGGTAAAAAGGTTGGAAAGAGGGGGTTGAAGAAACGTCGAGTTGCGTGAAGGAGGGCCAAGGCCAAGGGGCTGTTCTGCAAAGCTGCACAAGCGAGTAAGCAATCGAGCAACCCAGAGTCTTGTGATTACTATATAACTAGGCCGGTCAGTCAGTAGAACGAAAAGAAAGTAGTTCGATCTTCTAAGATGATAAAAACGAGAAACATAAAGCATTCGTCCTTCGGGGGAACGAATCTCCAGCCAGAATGTCTAATTAACATGGCGACCTGGTCATTTCGAAGGAATCAGTTTCGAGAAGTTTGAGGCTAATTTTTACAAGTGACCTACATTTTTTTATTTATTTCCATGAAAATCCATTTTTTTTTAAATCGAATCACATCGCTATGGCGAATGGCACTAACGAGTTGAATTTTACAAACTAATGGCCAGGACCCTCGATCCTTATCAACGAGCAATCTTTACTGCCTCGTTCACCGCATCCTTTCTATTTATTTGCCTCTTTTTATCGTCGCAACTCCCCGAGGAAAAAATATTATTATTTCTGCGTTAACTTTTGACCTCGATAATAATTCTCGAATGGCATGCTTATCAACCGTGATTGAAAAAACTCTGGGAATCGCTGGAGAAGCCTCCTCGGCCAGGCCAAGAAAAAAGCACAATGTTCTCTCACTTTTGTACTTTTACCATCACGCCCCCCTCCCTCGCTATTAAGCTCGCCTGGGCGCGGCGAAATGCAATCAACCAACTTATTACCTTATTGCCTGACTGAGCCAAACCTCACAAACGACTGCAACAGGGCTATCGCTTGCTTCTCTTCGCTCTTTACATCGCGGACGTTCATTTAATCTTCGATCTTTTCTTCTCCTCCATTTTCTCATTCCTAATATCCCTTTGTCCTGTTAATTCTTCTTTTGTATACTCACGTAACACCTGACGTCGTGACCTACTCCATTTTTTTATCGAGACTCATTAGCATTGCTCATCGAGCTTCATTAGAGAAATCTTTCTGGCAAATATTTTACAAAGTCATTGAATAATATTGACTTTAAGGACTTGCTTCGTATTTAGAAAGTGAAAGAAATTTTATTGTATAAAAATATTTTGATTCGGTTATGAAAAATTTTGGGAAAAGATTTTTCCAAATTTTCCAACAATATGAAAATTTTTTTTTTTCAACATTTTCCAGCAAATTGAAAATTTTTTTTTCCAGAATTTCAGAACAAATTGAAATGTTTTTTTTCTAAATTGCATTTTTGGAGGTTGTGAGCATTCTATGGGGGAGCCTGAAAATGTATTTTTAATAAATTTCCCAGCGAATTGAGAATGTATTTTTTATTTTCAATTTCCCAGCAAATTGATTTTTTTTTTTTCAATTTAGCAGTAAATTCAAAATTTATTTTGCCACAATTTCCCAACAATTTGAAAATGTTTTCTTTTTTTTTTTAATTGTTTTTTTGGAGATTGGGGGAGATATGAACCACCGATTTGGGTGGAACTTGGTACAGAGAATCGTTACACAATTATCGAGACTTGGTGGATCGATTTTTATTTCTGAATTATAATTTTTTTCCAAAAAAGAAAAAGAAACGATTTTCAAAATTTTTCAAATTCCGATTACATTGTCGCCATTTTGCAGATTGCAAACTGCACGCCCTTAATATACCGCATCATTCTAATAATCATAAGTAAAGTTTAATGAATAAATAGGCGAGAAAAAAAAAATTCCTGATCATCACATTTTTGCTCGAATTAATTATTTTTAAAAATATCGATTGTTTTTTTTTTTTTTTTACAGGACAATTACAATGCTCTCCACATATCAGCGATGTACTCGAGAGAGGACGTCGTCAAGTTGCTGCTGTCGAAAAAAGGAGTCGATCCTTACGCCACCGGAGGAGTTAGTTTCGTCCTTAATAATTTTTCGAATTTGCTTTATACTTTTTCAAAATTCTCGCGAAATAAAGTCTAAAATTTGTCAAATAAAATTAAACGATGCTGGGAAAATTATTTCAATGTCGAAAATTCGTACATTTGCAATTTTAACAATTTTGCAAATCAAAAATTATGAATAAAATTCGGAAAAAAATTTAAAAAAGAAAAAAACATTTAATTAAAAAAAAAAAAACGAGAACTGATAAAATTATTTTCGAAAAAATATTCAGCCACGACAACAAACAGCCGTTCACCTGGTCGCGTCGAGGCAAACGGGTACAGCGACTTCGATCCTCCGAGCATTGTTGGCCGCCGCCGGACGAGACATCCGGCTCAAAGTTGATGGCGTAAGTATTATAAAAAAATTATTTAAAATCATTCAAACTTTCATGGAAAATAATTCGCTGCAAAAATCACCGACGGAAGCACAAAAAATTATTAATCAACAAAAAACCGTTTCATAAACAACGAGAATTCGTGGAATTTTTTCCTTGGAATCTGGAGGGAATCGCCGGCGATATTTCCGGGACGACGAGAACCGGAAAAATAAAGTTCCGATTTTAAAAAATCGATTAATTTTCAAAAAAAACAAAAAAAAAATTAATTTTTTAAATTAACAGCGATAAGAGGCGCTTTAGGATCAAGTCAACACTTGGTTGGGTGATCGCTTCGCTAGGAAAAAAGAGCTCAAGGTCATACGTAGAAACAATAAAAAAAATACAAACAATTTTGAGAATTATTATTTCAAAATATAGCAAAAAAAAATTCCTCGCCCAGAGATCGTTCCTCTAAATTGTACCGAGTCTACAAAAGTTCAGAAAAATATAATTAGCAAAGACTTCTCTAACTTTCCACACGCTAATAATCTCTGAAAATCTATACGAACCACGTGACTTTCTTTTTCTCCCGGAAGTTCCAACACGTAACCTTTTCTTCTGCTCGTTAGTTGAAAAATTTGACGGAATTCCTCGAGTCAAAGTTGCAACTTTAAGTCTTTAAGTATCAACTGTCTCTCATTAATCTGTCGTCGTTAATTTCCCTCAGTCCCCACCGAGAATCGTTTTCTTATCGCGATCGTATATTCTCAATTTTTTCCCAATTCCCAATACGCGGCGAATTTCTCGATCGTCACCTTCCTCGATCCGGTCGCTCGTAAAATCGATGGGAAAAAATCGTAAAAATTGCCATAAAAATAGTAAATTACGCTTAATTTTATTTTTTATTTTCTGTTTTTGATTTTTTGTTTTCTATTTTTTTTTATCATTTATTTTATTATCTTTAACTTTTTTTTTTTTTTTTTTTTATCATTTATTTTTCGATTCGATGGAAATCGCATCCATGCAAAAAATTGAAGTCACCGGAGCAGGCTGGTGTTTGGATTTATGCAAATGTATGGCTGGCAAACAAAATCGTTCGGATCGATCGGATAATTGCATCGGAAATTGGTGCTCGATGTGTCCCCCGGACTGGCTGCGACTGTTTCGTTGCGAGAACACTCGAGCCTGCTCAGGGAACGTGGAGGAAAAAAATTGTTCACCTTTGGTTGAGTTCGTGTCAGTCGATTTTTGGCAACGTGATGGAAAGTCGCGAGCTCGATTGTGCGAGCTCGGGAACGATGTAACGGGTCACCCTCTGAGTTTATTCGGAGATTCCGTCGATAGAGAGGCACAGGGTAAAGGGACGAGAGAGAGAGAGAGAGAGAGTTACAGTTGCATCGGAGAGTTTGCGTGACAAGACAATCGCGAGGTATCGCAGCCTGGCACGGGCAAAGCTCGTATTCTCTTCTTTTCTATACGCTCTGTCCATGCTCGACTCGATTTTACCATAATTCTTTACCCTCTCTGGCTTCATGGGCACTTTGATTTTGCTTCCTCATAGAGGAAGCTATGTGACGGTGAAAATTTTTTTTGTTCCAGTTTTCAATGTCAATGTGCTTAAAATATCCCAAAACATCGAAAAATCAAATCTAGAAAAAATGTCCGGATGTGTATGTGTGTGTATGTTCTGGGACTGTAAAATTCAAACGTTCATAACTCGAGAACGGTTTGAACTACAGGGCTCCCGTTTTGCACAGATGTTAATCTATACGAGCTCTTCGTTCTCTGAGAATTTTGTTGGAATCGCTAGAAAAATACTAATTTTATGGCATTTTGAAATTTTCAAAAAAAGGCTGTCGAGGCTCTAACTTCCGCAAATTTTAAGATTTATTACTAATTTTTTTTTTTATAAATAGAGCATCATGATAGGAAGGTTGGTAATGAATTTGGGAAATATCGGTTGCACGGTTTAAATTTTATGATTTTTCGAATTTTACGAAAATGTGAGTTTTTTGAAAAATCGTTCATCCGCTCTAATTTCTGCAAATTTTGTAAGATATTGTGTATAAGTCTGTACTTCCTCTTTACTTTCTAGAAAAGTTATCGAAGTTATATAATTTAAATGGAAATACAAAAAACGCTGCAAATTGAAATTTACAAATTGGTTCCTCGAGATGCTCAAGATGCACGATGCTCAAAGCTTCCCTTATGAGGAAGCAAAAATAAAAAATATAGTTCCTCACAGAGAAAGATTTGAGCATCGTGCATCTTGAGCATTTTGAGGAACCAATTTGCAAATTTAAATTTGCAGCCTTTTTTTTATTTGTCTCTCCAACTGGTTGAGTAGAAATTTGGTTTATTTTTCGAAAGCTCCGCAGCAGTTTCCATCGCGTCGGTAACGGCGCGACGATTTGTTATCGACCGAGACTCGATAAATTGGTTGTAAAATAATAGCCAATAGATTTATGTCCTCGAATTACGCGAGCAGGAAACTCGATACGAAAACGTGCGAGAGCGCAATGATGTACAAAACGATGCGGTGGTCGTACGACGATGCAGCGAGAAATCGCGTTATTATTATTTTGTTATTGCGAGCTCCTCGGCAAATTCGTCGTTATGTGATTTTGGCGATTCCCACACGCCAGCACGAAGCCACGACGAAGCTTTAGTTGTCGCGGTGAGCTCGTCCATGAACGTACGAAATGTAACCGTCTCCATTGTTTTTCTCTTCGAAAAAGTTCGCTTTCTCGAATTTTCCATTTCGAGCTTAAAACTGTGCGAGACCAACGTGCATTATGCATGAAAAATGTCGACCAAATCATCCGAGGAAACCGACAGATCCTCGGAACTTTCCGACGCAGCAACCTTCACTGACTTCATTCAAAAAAATCGGCTTCAGGCTGGCATTGCCAGGCATTTGCGAAATCTCCTCAACAAAGCGGAAGTTTCGACGAAAAACGAGACTATCGAGGTGATTCTCTCTTTTCCGACAATCAAAAAAATTATATTCTAAATCCCGATTTTGCCGAATTTTTTCAAAAGAATAAAAAAATATTCTGGCTGCTAGTCATTTTTATTGATCAAACGCGATAGTTTCCATATAAATTCATTTTATCTGCTGCTCTCTTCGAAAAATCAATGCGAAACATCATGGCTTCGTGAATTTCCATAAAAAGCTCCTGCCCTAAGGATTATTTCTCCGAATTCACGGGATCCCATGGATCTAGGCCAGAGCTTGAGAAATCCGGAGCAAAATCCCATAAAAAGTGACAATTTCCATATAAATTCATTTTTTCTGCTGCTTTCTTCGAAAAATCAATGCGAAACACCATGGCCTCGTGAATTTCCATAAAAAGCTCCTGCCCCAAGGATTATTTCTCTAAATTCATGGGATCCCATGGATTCAGGACAGAGCTTGAGAAATCCGGAGCAAAATCCCATAAAAAGTGACCATTTCCATATAAATTCATTTTTTCTGCTGCTCCCCTCGAAAAATCAATGCGAAACACCATGGCCTCGTGAATTTCCATAAAAAGCTCCTGCCCCAAGGATTATTTCTCTGAATTCACGTTACCCCATGGAACAAAGCGAGATCTTAAGGAATCCGGAACAAAATCCCATAAAAAGTGACAATTTCAAGTTCATCCTGATACCGATCGAAATAATCGTGAACGAATTAGTGAGCGAACTTCGTTTTTGTGACTGAATTTTTTTTACTGATTATTGCAGAAAGGAAAGATTCCTCTTCTCTTGGCCGTGGAAGCGGGGAACCAATCAATGTGTCGCGAACTTTTGTCGCAACAAGCAACGGAACAACTTCGTGCAACGACGCCAGCAGGAGATACAGCTTTGCATTTGGCCGCGAGGAGACGAGACGTCGACATGGTTCGGATTCTCGTCGACTACGGTGCCTCCGTGGACATGCAGAATGTAAGTCCCCCGTCTTTGTGAAAAATGGACGTCTCCATATTTTGCATGGAATTGTTAGTAAGCATTTTTTTTTTCGTATGGAAAAAATTATCATTATTTAGTTAAACGTTCGAAAAAGACCCACGAATTTTTGCAGATTTATTCGAACGTTTTAAAAAGAGCAAAATAAGCATAAGCATCCGCGGAGGGTTAATGCTCGTACGAACTTTTCTATAAGAGGGAAAACCTCCAAGTAGCGAGGGTAAAATATCGTCACAGAAATGAACGGAGTCGAGTTGATAAAAATAGAAATTCCCCCCAAGAAAAACTCCAGGAAAGCATTAATAATTGTCACCAATTATTTTTCATTTTAATATCAAAAAACGTCAACCTCGAGAATTCTCGGGTCTCGAAATACCTCAAGAGAACGTTTTTTCCCTCCGAACGAAGAATGAATTGTAAATTTATTTCTCGTACAACGACCAACCGAATCATCACTCTTCGTCGTTCGCCACTTTCCTCTTCTTCACTCTGCTCAACACGTTTCTTTCTTTTTTTTTTTGAACGCGTCATAGAAATTTAATTACTATTGTTATGGGCTCTCGCCATTAACCACATAGGCAACATGCATGCGTAATGTATGAGGCTAATCGTCGCAATGCGTCAAGCACATGTGTGCGAAAATAAAAAAAACGCCAAACGTCACACACACGCAGAACTCCAAAGGCAGCTTCGTCAGGAGGCTTCGTCAAAACTGGACTCGTAGTCCACTTTGTCGCTCGTCCGAGTGCGAATCATCTTTTGCGTCCCGAGAGCCGCGTCGAGTCGTGCAAGAAAAGCCAGACAATTTTTTTTTCTTCAAAATTTATTTACAACGAAGAATTCGAACTTTTTCGAAAATTTCAATAGTTTTTGCTTCCTCATAGAGGAAGCTGACGGTGAGGGTGAATTTTTTTTTTCGAGTTTTCAATTTCATAGTAAGCACATTGGGACAAAATTTCCCAAAACATCAAAAAATCATATTTACAAAAAATGTTCGGATGTGTGTGTGTGTAAAATTCAAACGTTTATAACTCGAGAACGGTTTGAGATGCAGGGCTCCCGTTTTGCACAGATGTTAATCTATACAAGTTCTTAATTCTCTGAGAATTTTGTTGGAATTGCTAGAAAAATACGAATTCTACGGAATTTTGAAATTTTCAAAAAAAGGGTTCGACCCTCTAACTTCCGCGAATTTGAAGATTTATTACAATTTTTTTTTTTTATAAATAGAGTATCATAATAGGAAGGTTGGTAATGAATTTGGGAAATATCGGTTGAACGGTTTAAATTTCATGATTTTTCGAATTTTACGGAAATCTGAGTATTTCGAAAAATCGTCTAACCGCTTCAGTTTTTACAAATTTTGTAAGATATTCTGTACAAGTCTGTACTCCCTCTTCACTTTCTAGAAAAGTCGTCAAAATTATTTTCAAAAACGCTGCAAATTGAAAGTTTCAAATTGTTTCCTCAAGATTTAGCACGACGCTCAAAGCTTCCTCCATGAGGAAGCGAAAATTTTTGTTTTGTTTTATTTTTTAAGTTTTATTTCGAGTTGGCGAAAAGTAAAAAAATTGAGATTTTATTGATAATTTGTTTTTTTTTTTTTTTTTTTTTCGTGCGTTCGCATCGCCAGGGCGACGGGCAAACTCCGTTGCACATCGCCAGTGCCGAGGGTGACGAGACTCTCGTTAAGTATTTTTATGGCGTAAGAGCATCAGCCTCGATCGCCGATCATCAGGATCGAACGCCGATGCACTTGGCCGCTGAAAACGGGCATGCCTCGGTGATTGAACTCTTGGCGGATAAATTCAAAGCCAGCATCTTCGAGAGGACCAAAGACGGCTCGACACTCATGCACATCGCCTCTCTCAACGGACACTCCGAATGCGCTACCATGCTCTTCAAGAAGGGCGTTTATCTTCACATGCCAAATAAAAGGGGTGCTCGGTCCATTCACACCGCAGCCAGATATGGGCACGTTGGAATCATCAGCACTCTCCTCCAGCGTGGAGAAAAGGTTTTTTTCATTGTATTTTTTCACTCACGGTTTTCAATAAATTCAACGAATTCGTATATAATAATATTTTTAACGTTTTACCGCATTTTTCACTATTTTTTTTACTTTGAGCAAAAAATAAAAAATGAAAAGAATGCAGGAAAATCGATTTAGAAAAAATTTAGATCATTGTCACTTTAATTTTGATTCCTCAGCTATTCATTTTGAAATTCAATGAACCCTGATAATTATCAAGTGAATATTTGCACGAAAATCAATTCCAAAGTGAATTAAGTGAATAACTGGATGAAAATCGATTTCAAAGAAATTGGAATCATCGTTAATTAAATTTTGACTTCTTAATAATTTATTTTGAAATTCAATGAACCCTGATAATTATTAAGTGTTTATTTATTATTATTATTATATATATTATTATATAAATTTCCTTTATATAAATATATATATAATTCCTTTCCTTTCCTTTATATATTTCCTTTATATAAATATAAATATAAATATATTTCCTTTATATAAATATAAATATAAATATAAATATAAATATAAATATAAATATAAATATAAATATAAATATAAATATAAAAAAAAAAAAATAAATATAAATATAAAAAAAAAAAAAAATAAAAAAAAAAATAAATAAATATAAATAAAAAAAAAAAAAATAAAAAAAAAAAATAAATATTATTATATAAATAATTAAGTTTGATGAGATTCAATTCCAAAGAAATTGAAATAATTGTCACCCAAATTTTGACTTCTCAATCAATCATTTCAAAATTCAATCAATCATAGACGTTAATGAGACTAAATATCGTACTTTTATCCTAAATCCTGAAATCCTGCATGTTCCTTTTCTCAACACGATTTCCTGCTTGCGAAAAAAAACCGTAAAAAACGTTCAAAAAAATAAAGAAATTTAATTTGGAAATTTTTAATGATTCAGTAAAACTGTGTGTGGAAAAAAAAAGATTATTTGTCGGTAGTGAATAGAGTTTTCAAAACTTCTGTAGAAATTTCTAATCAACGTGAATGTACAAATTAAAAAAAAAAAAACGACATGCAGATGAAAATTGCAATTGCATTGGCGGACGAGGAGTCCCATTCCCAAGTTTCCATCGCTCGGTCTTTTTAACTCATTTCGAACAACTTTAGGTCGACGCAACGACGAACGATAATTACACGGCACTGCACATAGCAGTGGAAAGTGCAAAGCCTGCGGTGGTTGAGACGCTTTTGGGTTACGGGGCCGAAGTGCATGTAAGGGGTGGAAAAATGCGAGAGACGCCGTTGCACATAGCTGCACGAGTGCCCGACGGAGACAGATGTGCTCTGATGTTATTGAAATCGGGAGCCGGACCGAATCTCACGACCGATGATGGACAAACCCCCGTCCACGTGGCTGCGAGTCACGGCAACTTGGCCACGCTCTTGTTGCTCCTCGAGGACGGTGGCGATCCGATGTATAAATCCAAAGTACGAAACTCCATCCCAATTTTCATATATTTTGCTGAAGTTCCCGAAGAATTTTCGAGAAGATTGATTTTTGACCTTGGAGGCTAAATTTTGACCTTGAAAACAGATTTTTAATCTTGAAGACTGATCTTTGACCTTGAAGGTCAAATTTCGACCTTGAACGTTGATTTTTGACCGTGAACGTCGAATTTTGACTTTGAAGGTTGATTTTAGACTTTGAAGAAAATGTTGAAAAATTTTTACAGAACGGAGAGACTCCCCTGCACTTGGCGTGTCGTGGTTGCCGATCAGCGGTCGTTCCCCACCTGATTCAGTTCGTGAAGGACAAAAAAGGAACGGAAGTTGCGACGGCGTACGTAAACAGTGTAACGAACGAAGGTGCGAGTGCTCTTCACTACGCTGCACAAATAGACCCTGAAGAAGTGACCGTGCCCGGTGACGATCGGGCCGTTGTGCGAGCTCTGCTCGAAGGTGGAGCCGACGTTTCGCTGCAAACTCGACAGGCCCAAGAGTCCGCGTTTCATTATTGCGCATTGGCCGGGAACAACGAAGTTTTGTCGGAAATGATAAGTCACATGTCGGCGACCGAAGTGCAAAAAGCTTTGAACAGACAAAGCGCCGTTGGCTGGACGCCGCTGCTGATAGCAGCCCATCGCGGACACATGGAGCTCGTCACTAATCTATTAGCCAATCACGCACGTGTTGACGTTTTCGATTTGGAAGGCAGATCCGCTCTTCATCTTGCCGCTGAACATGGCTACCTCCAGGTCTGCGACGCTCTGCTAGCCAGCAAGGCCTTCATCAACTCCAAGTCTCGCGTTGGACGAACCGCCCTTCATCTCGCAGCCATGAACGGATACACTCATCTCGTCAGGTTCCTCGTCCAGGACCACAGCGCAGCCATCGATGTTTTGACTCTCAGGAAACAAACCCCCCTCCACTTGGCTGCGGGCTCGGGTCAGCTCGAGGTTTGCAAACTCCTGCTCGAACTTGGCGCCAGCATTGACGCCACTGACGATCAAGGACAAAAACCCATTCACGCTGCTGCCATGAACAACTATTCCGAAGTGGCTCAACTCTTCCTTCAAAGACATCCCAGCCTCGTCATGGCCTGCACCAAAGATGGCAACACCTGCGCCCACATCGCCGCCATGCAGGGCAGCGTACGCGTCATCGAGGAACTCATGAAGTTCGACCGACAGGGTGTCATCACCGCCAGGAACAAACTCACCGAAGCTACACCTCTTCAACTCGCTGCTGAAGGCGGACACGCCGAAGTCGTCAGGGCACTCGTTCGGGCTGGGGCTTCCTGCGCTGATGAAAACAGGGCCGGATTCACCGCTGTTCATCTCGCTGCTCAGCATGGACATGGACAAGTTCTTGAAGTTATGAGATCCTCTCAATCACTTAGGATCTCCAGCAAAAAACTTGGCGTCACGGCCTTGCATGTTGCTGCCTATTTCGGCCAGGCTGGTGAGTCCAATTCTCTTTCGAATTTTTGTAGGACTATTTCTCCAGGCCTCGGTCAATCCGATCTTTTAAAAAGTTTTTTTCCTGATTTTTCCTGAGCTGAATTTCGAGGTTACGGTTTTACCAGGATATCTCCACAACGGCGGGTTTCAGAAAAAAGTGTTCAGGACCGTTATTGTAGGGAATTGAATTCTCTAGAAAAAAGTTCTTGGCCGATTTTCAATCAGACTCATGGTTGACGAGATAAATGCCAACAATCTCATCATTGCTTTTTTTTCCTCCATTCCTTCGTAGCAACTGCGCCCCAACTAAACGAGGCAATTCCCAGCGTCATTTACGTTCGGAATTAGCTTCTCACTTCCCTCCCATTGCCCTGGTCCGCTAGGAATAATTTTATGAACAATATTCCGCCTCGCCAACTTCTCAGAACACAAACTCCCCTGCACTATTCCGCGTGAATTAGAAATTAGCCTCGAGGTGTTTTCTTATCGAAGCCTGTACATTCCCCCGAGTGAAAACAGAGGTGGCGTGTCTCCGATCTCCCAAAATAGACATTTCGATTTTCGCTTGGTTGCTCGACTCTGTAACGCAATAAATTTCCTGCCATCCAACAATGCAAAGAGAAATTCACATTACGAAAAATCTGCAGTTCTTCATAGTCAAGTGTTTTTTCTTATTATTATTTTTTTATTTTTACGATCTTGGACAGGCGACATTTAAATTTCAAGCCCAAGTCAATTCCGGAGAAGCGAAAGCCACACACGAGCAAAAGGGAGCAGAGCAACTGCACACAAATCGAACCCACTGCCTGATAAAACACAGTCTAGAAATGCACACGAAATTTAAATGGAATGGCAAGAATGTAGGTCGACTGCCTTTTGCTGCTACGATTAATGAACGTCTCGAACCTCCTCCTGCAAACAATAAAGCAAACCAATTGATTTTATAAAAAGAATTCTCAGCGACAACATTTCTTCCAGACTTTCTCTATTGAGGTTCATTTTCGAGTTCTAAAAAATCTCAAGTTTTTACGAGCCAATTAGAAACTTCCCAATTAGAAGACATCGATGCCTCTGAAATTATTGGAAAACGTGTCCATCCGGGAAATGAGCAAAATCACAAACCTCAAAAAAATATAAAAATCATGAATAAATATAAAATTATGTAAAAAAATCTAAAAAAATATTTAAAATTTTTTAAAAAATCTTAAAAAAATCTAAAAAAATATTTAAAAATTTTTAAAAAATCTTAAAAAAATCTTTAAAATATTTTAAAATATTGACAAATATAAATTTTTTTAAAAATATATTCAAAAATTATTAAATGATAGAAAAAATATATAAAACCAAAAAAAAAACATATACGCGTGTCTAGACAGTCGTTGGAATCACGCGAACGACCCATTGCTTCCCCAGACTTGGTAACATTATGAGTGCACTACATAAAACTGTGAAATGAACGCAACGAGAGTGAAGAAACGACGTGAATATGATTCATGGAAATGAACAACGCCAAAAAATCCGCATGTGTGTGAAATAATGGCTAAAAAAAAAAAGCTGTATACTGATCTTCGCATGACACAATGACGGTACCGACCGCCGTACCAGTCTATGGAACAATAAAAACAAATTCTTCATCATTTCTAACGACCGAGAACGAGGCCTACAGTCGAACGGCCAAAGGGCCAACAAATAATTCGATCATACCGCGGATACCCGATCGATGCTGTGCAACAATTTACGACGCAATTTGCCTGACGTGTCATTAAGGTAGAGAGCCAAAACAAAAAAAATGAAATTTAAAAAAAAAAAAAATCGAAAAACTTAATAAACCGCCTGCCCGAGACTTTTCCATTTTCGGATAATTTTTTTAGATTCTTTTGTTTGATTCATTCGACTGAAAATCGTAGAAATGTTTTTCGAAAATGCAAAAAGTTTTTGCGTCGATCGTGTTTCACGAGACGAAAGGAATGAGTTCGAGACGTAAGAAATAGCGAAGCAAGATTTGGAACAAGATTGCAGGACCTTGCCGCAAGGTCTCGGATAATTTGCACGTAAGGGGCAAAACTTGTATTCAGCAACCCACGTGCAACAATCCCGTTTGCACACTCGTTTCAATTTCGTGTTTACCAACGAACCTCAAGCTCAACCTTCTCGAGCGATATATCGCTCGGATCTCCAGAGGAAAGCTCGCCGCTCTGTGACTTTCTTTTCCTCGCACTTTTGCCTCGTTCGCCCGTCACAGACGTCTCTTGAGTTTAATTGATTGGGGAAAACTTCATGGCATTTTTAACTCTCTGCATTGTTGCACGTGAACTTTCGTCACGTGTAACTTTTTACAATTCGAACGAATTAAAATTTTCCCATTTTCTTGTACGGCAAATATTTTTTTTTATGGGCAGAAAAATTTTGTAATTAGTTTTATAATTTTTATTTCAATTTTAATTGCAATTTTGATTTTAATTTCAATTTTAATTTCAATTTTAATTTCAATTTGAATTTCAATTTCAATTTCAATGTTAATTTCAATTTTAATTTGAATTTTAAATTCAATTTCAATTTTGATTTTAATTTGAATTTTAATTTATCGAAAATCCAAGCCAGCCAAATTTTTTATGTGGGAGCTCATTCGTGGTGAGTGACGATCGAGTATTTTTCAGACACCGTACGAGAGTTGCTGACCCATGTGCCTGGTACCGTCAAGTCGGATCCACCGACCGGTGGTTCCTTGGTCGGGGAACTCGGCACGGAATCTGGAATGACGCCTCTTCATCTCGCCGCTTATTCCGGCAACGAGAACGTCGTTCGACTGCTGCTGAATTCGGCCGGCGTCCAGGTACGTCGATCGAAATTTACATCGATCGATTAATTAATTAATTCACATATTTCCTCATTTATTCGCTTCTCCATAATTTTACAAGAAAAAGCCAGTAAATCTTACTAAACGAACAAAACAAGCAAAGAATTAAAATCCTACTGCGTGATTTTTTTATTATTATTATTATTTAAAAAATATTAATTATCGATTCCGAGCGAATTTTGCAAAGAATCCAGTAGAAACTTTTCCAGCGGAGTGGGATTTACGAAAAAGCATGGAATTAGTATCGTTCTGCCCAACTTTTTGTTTATTGTTATTTAATCAATATTTATTATTGATTTCGAGATCATTTTACGAAGAAATCACTAAATTTTACGAACGGCGTGGAAATTTACAAACGAGCAGGACATTAAAATCATTTTTTCCAAATTTTCGTTTATTATTATTTAAATAATATAAATGATCGATTTCAAGAGAATCTTACAGAAAAGCGAGTAAAATTTGCGAACGCCGTGGAATTTGACGAAAAAGCAAAGAATTGAAATCGTTCTGCCCGAATTTTTGTTTATTTATTGAATTATTATTTAAACAATATATTAATTATCGATTTGGAGAGAATTTTTTGACAAGGAATGGGGTTGAAAAAATCAGGTTGAAGCAGCAACAACAGAGAACGGTTTCAATCCATTGCATCTGGCCTGTTTCGGTGGACACATAACGGTGGTCGGGCTGCTGTTGAGCAGATCGGCCGAGTTGTTGCACAGTGCGGATCGTTACGGAAAAACTGGGTTGCACATTGCCGCTACCCATGGCCATTACCAGATGGTCGAGGTTCTACTGGGTCAGGGCGCGGAGATAAATGCGATCGACAAGAACGGTTGGACGCCACTGCATTGCGCAGCACGCGCTGGTTATCTCGACGTGGTAAAGCTTTTGGTCGAGAGTGGTGCCTCGCCGAAGAGTGAAACGAATCTGGGCAGCGCGCCCATATGGTTCGCAGCTTCGGAAGGCCACAACGACGTACTCAAGTATCTCATGGAAAAGGAACACGACACTTATGCACTTATGGAGGACAGAAGAGTAAGAACCACCATGATTATTCGTTAACCATAAGCCCGTATTTTTGTGAATTTTTATTTACATTTTCTTTTTATCTTCGGGATTTTTTATTTGGTCCTTTTCTTTTTTTTTCAATTTTATTTTCGTGAATTTCAATTTACTATTTTTTGTTGTTTAACATTTTTTTTTCAAGCTTTGAATTTACTAGTTTTTGAATTTTTTCATTTTTGTGAATTTTGATTTTTGATTATTTCTAATTATTCAAATCATTTTCTAGCGTTTCTAGTCCTCGTGAAGAGTTCTAGTCGATTGCGTTTCTGGAAAAATTTTTACCCACCATTTTCGGAAAAAATAAATAGAAAAAGTTTCAATCCCGAAGCTGAGGCTCCATGACGCGTTTTCGTAGATCTGACGATTCTGGGTGATGGAGGAAGTCTCCCTGCGTGTCCTCGTGAAGAGTTCTAGTCGATTGCGTTCCTGGATAAATTTTTATCCACCATTTTCGGAAAAAATAAATAAAAAAAGTTTCAATCCCGAAGCTGAGGCTCCCAGACACGTTTTCGTAGATCTGGCAATTCCCAGTGATGGAGAGAGTCTCCCTGCGTGTCCTCGTGAAGAGTTCTAGTCAATCGCGTTCCTGGATAAATTTTTACCCACCCTTTTCGGAAAAATAAAAATAAAAAGTTTCAATCCCGAAGCTGTGGCTTTGTGACGAGTTTTCGTAGATCTGGCAATTCCCAGTGATGGAGAAAGTCTCCCTTCGTGTCCTCGTGAAGAGTTCTAGTCGATTGCGTTTCTGGAAAAATTTTTACCCACCCTTTTCGGAAAAATAAAAATAAAAAGTTTCAATCCCGAAGCTGTGGCTTTGTGACGAGTTTTCGTAGATCTGGCAATTCCCAGTGATGGAGAAAGTCTCCCTTCGTGTCCTCGTGAAGAGTTCTAGTCGATTGCGTTTCTGGGAAAATTTTTACCCACCCTTTTCGGAAAAATAAAAATAAAAAGTTTCAATCCCGAAGCTGTGGCTTTGTGACGAGTTTTCGTAGATCTGGCAATTCCCAGTGATGGAGAAAGTCTCCCTTCGTGCCCTCGTGAAGAGTTCTAGTCGATTGCGTTTCTGGAAAATTTTTTACGCACCATTTTCGGAAAAAAGGAATAAAAAAAGTTTCAATCCCGAAGCTGAGGCTCCCAGACACGTTTTCGTAGATCTGGCGGTTCTGGGTGATGGAGAAAGTCTCCGTGCGTGTCCTCGTGAAGAGTTCTAGTCGATTGCGTTTCTGGAAATTTTTTTACCCACCATTTTCGGAAAAAATAAATAAAAAAAGTTTCAATCCCGAAGCTGAGGCTCCATGACGCGTTTTCGTAGATCTGGCAATTCCCAGTGATGGAGGAAGTCTCCGTGCGTGTCCTCGTGAAGAGTTCTAGTCAATCGCGTTCCTGGATAAATTTTTACCCACCCTTTTCGGAAAAATAAAAATAAAAAGTTTCAATCCCGAAGCTGTGGCTTTGTGACGAGTTTTCGTAGATCTGGCGATTCCCAGTGATGGAGAGCGTCTCCCTGCGTGTCCTCGTGAAGAGTTCTAGTCAATCGCGTTCCTGGATAAATTTTTATCCACCATTTTCGGAAAAAAGAAATAAAAATAGTTTCAATCCCGAAGCTGAGGCTCCATGACGTGTTTTCGTAGATCTGGCAATTCCCAGTGATGGAGGAAGTCTCCGTGCGTGTCCTCGTGAAGAGTTCTAGTCAATCGCGTTCCTGGATAAATTTTTACCCAACCTTTTCGGAAAAATAAAAATAAAAAGTTTCAATCCCGAAGCTGTGGCTTTGTGACGAGTTTTCGTAGATCTGGCAATTCCCAGTGATGGAGAAAGTCTCCCTTCGTGCCCTCGTGAAGAGTTCTAGTCGATTGCGTTTATGGAAAATTTTTTACCCACCATTTTCGGAAAAAAGAAATAAAAATAGTTTCAATCCCGAAGCTGAGGCTCCCAGACACGTTTTCGTAGATCTGGCAATTCCCAGTGATGGAGAAAGTCTCCCTTCGTGCCCTCGTGAAGAGTTCTAGTCGATTGCGTTTATGGAAAATTTTTTACCCACCATTTTCGGAAAAAAGAAATAAAAATAGTTTCAATCCCGAAGCTGAGGCTCCCAGACACGTTTTCGTAGATCTGGCAATTCCCAGTGATGGAGGAAGTCTTCCTGCGTGTCCTCGTGAAGAGTTCTAGTCGATTGCGTTTTTGGAAAATTTTTTACCCACCCCTTTCGGAAAAATAAAAATAAAAAGTTTTAATCCCGAAGCTGTGGCTTTGTGACGAGTTTTCGTAGATCTGGCAATTCCCAGTGATGGAGAAAGTCTCCCTTCGTGCCCTCGTGAAGAGTTCTAGTCGATTGCGTTTCTGGAAAAATTTTTACCCACCCCTTTCGGAAAAATAAAAATAAAAAGTTTCAATCCCGAAGCTGTGGCTTTGTGACGAGTTTTCGTAGATCTGGCAATTCCCAGTGATGGAGGAAGTCTTCCTGCGTGTCCTCGTGAAGAGTTCTAGTCGATTGCGTTTCTGGAAAATTTTTTACCCACCATTTTCGGAAAAAAGAAATCAAAATTGTTTCAATCCCGAAGCTGAGGCTCCCAGACACGTTTTCGTAGATCTGACAATTCCCAGTGATGGAGGAAGTCTCCCTGCGTACCCTCGTGAAGAGTTCTAGTCGATTGCGTTTCTGGAAAATTTTTTACCCACCATTTTCGGAAAAAATAAAATAAAAAAATGTTCGATCCCGAAACTGAGGCTCCATGATGCGTTTTGTATATCTAGCGATTCTGGGTGATGGAGAAAGTCTCCGTGCGTGTCCTCGTGAAGAGTTCCAGTCAATTCCACTTTCATGCATACGAAAAAAAGTTTTATTCCAATAGAAACTTATAACCGCACGCGTATATACGCAACTGTCAAACCAACAGCCGGAACTGTCAGACTGACAGCGGGAGAGTCAAAACACGGTATCAGAACACGACCGACCAATCACAGCACGAATAAAACGACAACAATGCCCCCCCGTCGGTCGCCAACTTCGTGCGTCACTCACCAACTTTTTAGAAGGGGACTAAATTACGGGACTCCTTTTTTCAAAATTTTTAATGTCAATATTAATTTCTTTAAATTTTTGTCAATTTTCATTTTTATTTTTTTATAAAGTTTAACTTTATTTTTGTTAATTTTCCGAAAGTCGTTAATAATCTGAACGTTTGTTCTGAAAAAACTGTAATCCAGAGTAAAGTCTACGAATTGATAAAATCCGAATATGATTTACACGAAAGATGGGAGGGAAGATCTCGATTGAAAGTTTCTCGAGCTCTAGAATTCTATCGTAGTGGAGATTCGATTCAATTTCTCGTAATTATCGATTCGACGATAATCGCCAACGGAGTTGGAAACGAAGTTGGCATGAAATCGGTCAGTATGGAAAAGTTTACGAAACCGATTTCAAATCGCTGCAGCTGCGGCAGCAGTTTTTGTCTATACTTTCTTAAAAATTGTCGATACCACGGGAAGAATAAATAAATTTCTGCTCTAACGTCTCGTCATCACGCGATCGTAGGCTCTCGCTGGGCTTTGTCGAACTTTTTCCGCCGCGAGAGACATCGAGGGACAAAGAAAAAAAACGAGACGCTCACGAGAACGAGAGACAAAAAATTTATTAATTCGTTAACAATATTGTTAAAATTGTTAAATTATTTTTTTTATTATTCATTTTGTACTTTTCTACTGTCCGTATTCAATTTTTCATTGAAAAATAGAGTCAAGCGATAATGGAATCAGTAAAAGATGAAATTTTCATGGTTTCCGAGAAAGTTTGCTAGAAAAAAAAAAACTGTATTTATTAAAAAGTCTCGATATTTTTTCTAGATATGATTTTTTCATGTTTTGGGACATTTGAAGCAAATTGACATTGAAAACTGGAAAAAAAAAATTTCATCGTCACATATAGCTCCCTCTCTATGAGGAAGCAAAACATAGGAAAAAAAAAAAACTTGGATATTTGCAATTATGATTATCATTATCAATTTTGTGCTTCTTCTCCGGTCCATATTCAATTTCTTGTCTATTTATCGAGTCAAGCAACAATGAGATTAATGGAATGTGAAAATTTCATACTTTCCGAGAAAGTTTGCTAGAAAAAAGAAATTTTATTTATTAACCCTCGGTGGACACACTACAATTAGCGCACCTCCCTAGACACACATGGGTCTGGGGCGTCCTACCGTTCATGACTGTACTTGGACTCGCTAAAAAAATCGAAAAAAATTCAGCAAAATAGTTTTTGATCTATAGAAAGAGAGCCTGCACTGAGAAATGGATAAAAATGATTTTTTATTATTTTTATTCAATGGTAATCAATACGAAAAACAAAAAATTGACGCCATTCGCTGAATGGGCACCCCAGACCCATGTGTATCTACGAATCGTTAAAAAGTCTCGAGCCTCAATTCGAAGTCGAATAAATAAAATAGATTGCTAACAAATCATTGGGTCATTGTGGCAAACAGTTCGTTTACAACATGATGGTGTGCAGCAAGAGTCACAACAACAAGCCGATCGAAGAGTTCGTGTTGGTGTCACCAGCTCCGGTCGATACAGCGGCCAAACTCTCCAACATTTATATGAAGCTTTCGGAGAAAGAAAAAGAGCGAGCGAAGGATTTGATTGCCGCAGGCAAGCAGTGCGAGGGGATGGCAACGGAACTGTTGGCTTTGGCTGCAGGAGCAGACTCTGCTGGAAGAATTTTGACCTCGATGGACCGAAGGAACGTGGAGTTCCTTGACGTCCTCATAGAGAACGAGCAAAAGGAAGTAATCGCTCATACCGTTGTGCAACGTTATCTCCAGGAGCTCTGGCAGGGAAGTCTCAACTGGAATGCTTTCCGGACGATGTTGCTGTTCATCGCGTTCATCATAAATCCATTAGTTTGGATCGCCTTCGCTTTGCCACTCGGCCACAAATACAACAACGTCCCGATCATCAAGTTCATGTCTTACTTGACCTCGCACATATATCTTATGGTGTTTTTACTGTTGGTTGGCATAACGCCGATATATCCAGCGTTTCGTCAAAATCTAACTCCGTACTGGTACGAATGGTGTTTGCTGGTGATGCTGTCTGGTCTGTTGCTCTTTGAGCTGACGAATCCGAGCGACAAGAGCGGTCTGGGCTGGATAAAGCTGGCAGTGTTGCTCTTCGGGATTTTTGGTGTGGCCTTCCATCTCATTTGCTACGTCTGGGTCAATAGATACTATTGGCCGACGTTGATCTACCTCAGGAACCAGCTCTTCGCTCTGAGCTTCCTTTTGGCCTGCGTCCAGATTCTCGACTTCCTGTCATTTCATCATCTTTTCGGACCTTGGGCGATTATCATTGGCAACTTGATGAAGGATCTCGCTCGGTTTCTTGCTGTCTTGGCCATCTTTGTCTTTGGATTCTCCATGCATTTTGTCGCCCTCAATCAGGCCTTTGAAAATGGCGAGAGCAACCTCAAGCGTGGACCTGGCAAGAAAGTCTTCGCCGATGGTAAGCCCTCCTACACTTTTTTTAATTCTTCTTATTTCTTTAACTTTTTCTTCGTCATTTTATCCTTCCAATTATTTCATCGTTCACTATTACTTACCGGCCGATCTTCGCTACTCGGCACTCTCAAGTTAATTTCCAATGGAGTTTAAATTAATTAATTGTAACATATAATCAATTGATTAATCATTTTTATTGATTAATTAATCGCTTTAATTAATTAATTAATCATTTCGATTAATTATATCATAATTAACGAATTGATCATATTAATGAATTCATTAATCGTTCAATTAGTTGATTAATCAATAATTCAATTTATTAATCATTTTCATTGATTAATTTATCGTTTCGATTAATTATATCATAATTAACGAATTGATCATATTAATTAATTCATTAATCGTTCAATTAGTTGATTTAATCATTTAATTAATTCATCGATCATTTTAATTAATTAATTTAATTAATTTTCTTGAATTTTCAAGATCGATGATTAAGATTCTGACAAAACAAATAATGAAAAAGAATATCTACCTCCCTCTGGAATCATCTATCAGTAAAAAGGTTAAGGTGGTTGTCTCGTCCCAGCATTTTTCGATTTTGAAATAAAAAATTGAGGATTTTGGGTTTCGTAGGACCCTGGGAAAATCGTATTTTGTAAATTTGAAATCCAGAGGGAAAACTCATTAATTTCCTTGACGATAATTCGTCCGGATCGGCCGAGAGTAACGATCGATAGATTCTTTTCAAATTTACGATAAACTAGAATTTTACGCCTTGTCATTCAATAGGTTTCATTTATTTGATCATTCGATCGCCATTTCGTCTAGTCAATTATTAGAGTCTCCATAATCCGTAGCCTGTAAATACATTAATGATGAATATTCATCTTAATAACGATAAAAATAGAAACAAATATAGTTAAAATAATTATTTAAATATTTGTAATCCAGCTGAGTTTCTTATCGACACAGAAGCCCAATCACACTCACATATTTGTGGCGTTCCACGCTAAATCAGAATCTTTCACTCCTTAATGTCCCACGAGATTTATTGAAAATGAATTTTCACGATTTTTTCCTCAATTGTTTATCTTTCATATTTGTATATTATTTTATATTTTGACCTCAATTTCCATTCATTATGATTCCAATTATAATTATAATTTTTAATGATTGATTATTAATTATTATTAATATTTATTATCAGCCGAATAAATAATAATTCAATAATTGTGATAATGATTATAGTTAACAATGAATAATTATAATCAATAATTATTAATTGTTATTATAATTATTATTATATTTATTAATTATAATAAATTTATTAGTAACATTTATTAACTATGATTATTATTATTATTATTGTTATTAAATTATTATTTATTCGATTGATTGAAAAAAATGAAGAAAGCAATTATCGAAACATTAAAATTCAAGACCCTACAAAAAATGGTGAAAAATTGAAAATTGTTTATTGAAAACTTGTCAATTTTTTTTTAATTTACTGATTTTACGTGGAATGCCGCACATTGGAGTGTGTGTGTGTGTGTGTATGTAAATATCTAGAGTGACGATACCGCTCGGTAGCCACGTTTTATTGAAACGATTCAACGCTATTAAGGGCCTAAAGCATATATCTGTAGATAATCGATACATATTTTTAAATAGAAAAAGCAAAACCCCCATAAGAATCCGAAAACAAAAAAACAAAAATAAGAATGAAGATCCGAGAACGTAACAGAGACAAATTGCAATGATAGATTTGTTGGCCAATTATACGGAGTGGATAAAGACGCCACCGCCGGCGCCTCAGCGACGCTATGGACGATACAAGAAAAAGAATGAGTGTTGTGACGATAGCGCCCGAGATTGTAAGTCTTGCCGGACTGGCAATCATCACAAAAAACAAAGCGATGCAAACAAGCATTAAAAAAAAAAATCAACAAAAAAACCCAATAAACAGACAAACAAATATACGCAAGTCAATAAAAAAAAAAAAAAAAAAAAAAAAAAAAAACGCCATGAGAATGCAGAACGTTGCTCCGCCTCGGTGTTGTCGTCCTCGTCTGCAATGCATTTTTGAGCGCGCCCGCGTGTGTGTCATTTTTTTGTTGCCTGCTGAGACTGCTGCCTGAAATTGAATTTCAACAAAAAAAAAAAAAAAACAAAGAAACAAAAAACTTTCTTAAACGTTAATGAACTATCGAATTAATCACAAAGGATTATTAACAACGAACATTTTATTCTTTGTGCCTCGCTCTCCTGTTTGGGACGTTGCACGTTGCACTTTGATCGACCTTTTTTACCGAGAGTGAGGGTAATGAATATCATCGCAACTATTTTTTCGTTTCTCTCCCAATGAATGGTTTTTTTTTGCGACCCTCATTGGCCCTAGAACCCGGTAATCAATTTTTTCGCACGCAACGAATCCTTCGGTTTTTTCTTTTCGTTTTTTTTTTTTTCCAACGAAGAGAACGACCTAGGACGAAGTTGCGTGGAGCCTATTTTTTAACCCTTCATGGATCATATGGGTCTTTTTGACCCGAACGACAATTTTTTTTCGAAAATCTTGTTTTTCAAAACGTTTTATTTGAAAATTAAAAAATGCAACGACTATAAAAATTATGGGACCTCAGAGTAGAGTCAATGGAGAATATTTCAGAATTTTTTCACATTTTTTTCTCTCCAAATACGTGAAATATAAATGGCAATCCAGGATGAATTTATTTTCGAATTTTTATATTTTTTCAATTCAGTAATTAACCCTCCGCGAATCTTATGAGTCTTTTTGACCCGAACGCCAATTTTTTTTCGAAAATCTTGTTTTTCAAAACGTTTTATTTGAAAACAAAAAAATGCAACGACTATAAAAACTATGGAACCTTAAAGTAGAATCAATGGAGAGTATTCCAGAATTAAAAAAAAAAAAAAATTTCTCCAAAAACGTGAGATATTATTGGCAGTACGAAAAGGACCCACATGATCCGGGAGGCCATAAAAAATCATATGATCCTCGGAGGGTTAATATCCTTTTACATTTTTTTCCTAGTCACGACGACAAATCGTGTGAATCTCGCGATTTTTGCATCGGATTTTGGGTTCTAGAGTTAATGATCCAAATATTTCTTAAGTTCTGATTTGAAAAACGATTGAAAAATCGTCAAAATGACCTTTTGAGATTGACCAAGTGCACCGTTTGTCCAATCACTTTTCATGCGTATGTTACATCGAATTTATTTGTCCACAGCTCCAACGCCCAACTTGTAGGATTATCCTCATATGCCCGTGTCATGTGCAACTCTATTAAGTGTGCAAACCCTCCAATTCTTTTTCTTTCCTTATTTTTTATTTATTTTTTGACGTTTTTTAACTGCAACCAAAATTGTTATGCGTTTTTTGCATAAAAACAATATTTTGTGCATATGCATATGTATGTATTCGTGTTGCGTGTACGTATATGAACATATATGTACATTTACCATAATCCACTAGATCGCGTGGCCGTAAAAAACCGCCAAAAATCGTCAAAAATCGCATCGATGTGCTCGCTCTTGATTCTGAGTGTCGTGTCCATGCTCAGGACATTTTTTTCCTTATTTTTCTCACAAAGTTCGATGCATCGGGACCGTAGAAAAAAAAAAAAAATATTTTTTTTTTTTTAAATAGAAACACGCGATTTTTAATGGAAATTCGATTATCAAAAAAATTGGAAAATTTTTCAAAAAACCAAACTGCCGCGCGCATTACCGATTTTTCTAATTTTTCGAATTGCTGAAAAAATTGTGTCGAAATTCCAAAAACAAAAAAGAAAGATTTTCAAAGAATTGGAAAATTAGAAAAAAAAAAACAGCCGCGTGTATTTTTGTCCACAATCCGTAATTTTCACCGAGCGATTTTCCTAATTTTTCGAATTTCTGGAAAATTGTGTGAAAATTCGAAGAAAAAATTTTTCGATTATTAGGAAAGATTTTTTTTCTTTATAAAATCGAATAAATGGAAAACTCATGATCGATGAATTCACGGACACACACCCACTTCTGTATGCGTGGGTGTGTGTACGTCGAACGTCACATTATCCCGGAGTGTTCTGCATGAATCCACGAAGTTCGAGTTCGGCTCGTCACTCGTTACGTACGTGTCCACGGCAACATCCAGCAAAAGCGCAACTCAATTAAATTTTTGTTTCTCTGCATAACGTTCGCAAAGTTAAGGCAAAACGAGAAAAAAAAAAAAAAATTGTTCGAATTTGCTCGAAAGGCATCGAACGAGATTGGGCTTGAGGGCTCGACAGAGCCGAAGTATGGCCGAGGAAAAAGGCCAAAAACAAGGGGCCACGGAGAGAAGGAAAAAAAAAAAAAAAAACAAAAAAAGGAAAAGCCTGACGAGTGATTTTGTGCATGCCGCTTGAATCTCGATAGGATCGAAGTTCCAAACGAAAAAAAAAAACAATTTAGCCTCCGGAAGCCACAGGATTAAGAGGGGAGAAAAAAAAATTGAGCAAAAGTCACTGGAGTGCATCGAGGAAGCTTTTGCATCGATGCATCGTCGCCGAATGTTTGTCCATACGCACGGACATTCATTTATAAAAATGAAAAAATGTCCATATAAAAAAATATCCATGCGCATGGCCAAACGTTTGAAAAAAAAAAATGACGTAGGACCAAAAATTAAAAAAGTGCATCGATTTTTCGACGAAAATGCATTCGACCCCGGATGCAAAAAATTGCAGCAAAAAAAAAGCAAGAGCCATGGCAAGAAATATCATGAGAAAATGAAAAACTGAGACAGGAAATTGTCGAAATGGAGAAGCTTCCACAACCTCGAGCCTTCGAGGCATGCAAATGCAAGAAATTTTTTTTTTACAAAGAAAAAAATGATTTTCCTACAGTTCGAGCATGGCCACTGTATTATTAACGTCTATAAAGCATGAGCATGTTCGTTGGTTCGTTACACGCGTAGCCAGTCTCGCCTAAGACACCCCCTTAAAGGAATGAACAAAAATCCAATCAGCAAAGCCTAAAAAAAAAAACAAACAAGAAAACAAACACGTTAACTCGAATTACAGTAAAGATGAATCCTGTTCTCGCCTTCGAGTATCTCTTCTTCGCTGTCTTTGGCCAAACTACTCACAGCGAGCTCAAAGTCGAGAGCATGCAGCCCGAATGGACTTCGGTCCTCTTTAAACTCGCTTTTGGAGTTTATATGTTGGTCTCTGTAGTCGTGTTAATTAATCTTCTTATCGCTATGATGAGCGATACTTACCAGAGGATACAGGCACAGTCTGACATTGAGTGGAAATACGGACTCAGTAAACTGATCCGAAATATGCACAGGTAAGAAGGACTTAATTTTTTTCTCTTTCTTTATAATTCAATTTTTACGAATTTATTTCTATTATTTTTTCTCTCCAGTCCTGATTCTTTGCAAAAATAATTCTGTGCGATTTTTCCAACTAAACAAGAGAGCACTCTTCACTTCTGGCAGTTGCTAATTGCCGCTTAAATCTGTCTTTTTTCTTGAGGGATTTTTCTTGAATTTTGGAGCAAAAAATCGACCGTTTTTGCACTTTTTTTAATACAATATTTTTGGAGCTTTTTCCGGCCCAAATTCTGGTGCTGGGACGTCAAAAATTTACGGAAAACTGTAAATCTGAAGGGAAGGCGAAAAAAAAACGACCGGCGATTTTTTTTTCTCCGACGATCGGAAAATATCGGAATTTTTAATTTTCGACTAAATGTCGGAATTTTTTAGGCAATTTGATAAATTATTTATTTTTTTCTAAGCTTTTTTTTCACCTGGATCGTCCGGAACGTTTGTGCAACGTGAAAAAGAAAAAATCGATTTTTTGAAACCAAGAATCGGATGAGTCCCTTTAATTTTCTCACGAAAATTGCAATCGCGTTGGAAAATTGTCCTGCACGTTTAATTCGAACATTTGCCAAGTCCACGAGGCGGTATTTTTTCAAAATTTTCGCAATTACAATAAATTCCAAATCCCCGAAAAATAGTGATTTTTTTTTCGACCTAAAATTCCGACAAAAATCGCAATTTATTCGCAAAAAAAAAAATCGCAACAAATTGCGAATTTTTTTCGACAAAAATCGCATTTTTTCGAATCGGAAAAAAATGAGGCGAATGGCAAATGTTCAGTGAGACGTTCCGGGGCAAAAAAAAAAGATAAAACTCTCTTGCATCACAAAATTTTCAATTTTCTACTAAATACGCTTGAGCCTGTCTTCTCCAACTTGCGCAACTTTGCCTCTCACTTTGTCTATCTCTACCGACGACTCTCGTCGACAAAATGAAAGAATTTTGTCGAAAAAATAGTTTAACAGGAAAACTCAAGGAAAAAAAATTCTTCGAGCATCGAAGGGAGTCAGAAAAATGACAAATCTCAATCAGTCCCTTCGGAAGCGTTTTTTAAAGTAAAAAAAAATTTCGAGAACCTCGAAAAATCGTCGAGAATCTTTGGAATTTTATTCCAAAGCAAAAAAATGTGAAAAAAAAACGATGGCGAATCGTAAGAAGCAGAAAAGGCGACGGAGACTCGAGAAATCCGTTGGAATGTTGCAGAACGACGACAGCCCCATCGCCCCTGAACCTCATGACGACGTGGATCGTCTACTTTATAAAACTGTGCAAACAACGAGCAGCCAAACGAAAACGACCATCGTTGGTGCACATGATGGGACTGCAGCGAACAGGACGATTGTCTCCTCGTTCAAAAATGGGAGCGAAATGGTTGGCCCGAGTGAAGAAAGGGCAAGTGCGTCCAAAGGACAGCGTTACGTTGTCGGTGGTGCATCTGAGTCCATTGGGAAGTCAACTGTCGTTCAACAGTGCCTTGAGAATCGAGAGCGTCGTGGACTGGGACGCGATAAGAAAAAAATATTTAATTTTGACTGGGAACGAGCCGGACAAAGAGCCTGAAAAGGACGATAAAGAGGAGGACAATGAGAACGAGGACGAGATGGGGGTTGGACCAACGGCCTCGAACGCCTCGACGGTCCCAGCGACGGCGTCGACGCCGCCGGTTTGATTTTCCAAAAAAAAAAAAAGGGGAAAATCGAAAAGTCAGAAAAACCGAAACTGCTTGTGTTCAAAATAGAAATAAAATAAAAATCGTAGAAACAATCGACGAAAATCGAGAAGATTAATAAATAGTGCCACAGCTTTTTAATACGAGAACGGTGAGAAGATTCGCCCATTTCCGAAACCAGTAGAATTTTCATATGTAAGTAAATCGATTAACATTTATGAAGCAAACTGATTCGAGGAATAAATATCGAGTGGACTGTGTTATGGCAATTATGTATTTTTACACTATTTTTGTGATCGACTCAAAGCCAACGACTCGTTTTTACGACCGAGCGAGCATGCGACCCAATTTTCTATTTTTTGGAAAATGTTTTTCGCATTTTTGGAGAAAAGATTTCGATTTTTGTACATTTTCCCATAGAAAACTCTCCATGGACGATATCGAGAACGTAATTTCCAATTTGTTGGGTCTCAGGGACCCCGAGGGCATGGACCAGTCGCCCTGGTCAGTCTGGAAATCTCGAAAAACCATTTTCCATCCCCAAAAAACGTCACAATCTGACTCGAACTTTTTAGAATTTTCCAAAAAGTGGAAAAAAAAATTCGATAAATTTACAGCTGATTGTTCCATGCCCTTAAAGGAAAAAAATTGAGAATTCGACCAAAAACGACCTCGAAATCGTTCATAAACGTTAAATTTTATTGTCGCAAGATCCTGGGAGCTTCGAACGAAAAATAATCACGAGCGAATGCATTGCTAGAACGTGAAGCACGTTTGGAGCCTAAAAGCGTGACTGTGTTGAGGATCGAACGCTAAAAACCGAGAATTTCGTAGCCCAAAATATTTCCAAATTAGTTAAATATTTTTATTTAATAATTAATTTAATGATTATTTTATTATTATTGTCATTATTATTAATAATTATCGAAATTATTAATCATAAATAATTATCGGAATTATTAGTTATAAATAATTATAAATAAAATTAATAATAATTTAATAATATTAAATTATTATTAAATTTAATAATGAAAAATCAATTTATTAATAAATTTAATTTTTTTCTAATTATTATTATAATTATTATCATTGATAATTCGTGGAATTATTAATTATAAATAATTATTAATAAAATGGAAGATAAATTTGTTAATAAATTTAATTGATAAATTTATTATTAAGATTTTTAATTTAATAATTAACAATATTACGATATTTTTGCTAATCCTGTGAAAATGGACGACGATTGCATGCGAGCAGGAAGCGAGTAGAAAAGAGAGAATGCGAGAAGAAACTAGAGCAAGTGCGTTGCCTAGGCACGATTTTGGTCGCCAGAACGAACGAGCCCAAAAAACGTCTGTGCATCCGAAAGTTTTGAATTTTTTTCGTGTCCAACACTGTCCCTGGCCTCGTAGAAATTAGCCACGAACTTTGTGTTTCGTGGGAGAAAGATAATTAGACGAATCGCATTGCGAAAAATCGTTGTTTACTTTTTTTTCTGCTAAAGATAAACTAGATAGTGAGAAACAAGCGATTTAGTGAATTGCGTAGTAACGGCATGACCGCAGGACCCAAAAGAATGGAACGGTGCACGATAAAGATTGAAGGTGTTTTGTTTTTTTTTATTTGTTTTTTTTTTTTTTTTCAAATCGTCAAACGTTTTGTTCGGACGTATTTGCAGTCTTGGTGGATCCCATTCTTATCGTCGAGCTTCTTTTCTTCGCCATCTTTGGACAAACCTCACACGTCCAATTCAAAAAAGTTCAAATGAGCCAACCCACCTGGACCGATGGACTCTTCAAAGTCGCTTTTGGCATTTATATGCTGGTTTCTGTTGTCGTTCTCATTAATCTACTTATCGCTATGATGAGCGATACCTATCAGAGGATTCAAGCACAATCTGACATCGAGTGGAAATATGGATTGAGCAAACTCATTAGAAACATGCACAGGTGAGAGCCCAGCGACACACACGACGTCCCTACGATCCTCCTTTTCTTCCTCTCTCTCTCTCTCTCTCTCTCTCTCTCTCTGTCTCTCTCTATATTTTCTTGCATGCTGTTTCCCTTGAGATGAAAGGGGAGACGTGCCTTTAGCCAGTTTCGCTCAATTGTGCCTGCGCTTCTTTTTTTTAATGATAAAAACTACTGAGGCTGAGAATTTTCACAAAATTCTGGGTAACTCGATAAATTGGGTGTTTGAAATCAGGCGACAGTTTTTTGGCTGTATCTCCCAAACTTCGAGTCTGAGAGGAAAATGTTCGGGGACATTTTTGTAGAAAAATGAATTCTCTACGATAAGTTTGTTGGACAATTTCTCTTCAGATTCATGGTTTTCATGGATTGGGTCTTTGAAATCAGGCGACAGTTTTTCGGCTGTTTCTCCTAAACTTCGGGTCTGAGAGGAAAATGTTCAGGGACATTTTTGTAGAAAAATGAATTCTCTACGATAAGTTTCTTGGACAATTTCGCCTGAGATTCGTGGTTTTCGAGATATTTTGAAAAAACTGATTCCACTCGTATTTTCGACTTAGCGCCAAAACGACGAGACTGGCCGACCCGGAAACTCGGTCGAACCCTCAAGAATGATTGCCCTGCACAGAGAAAATTGAAAAAATTTTGTCTCAGTAGTTTCCAAGTCGATGTGGCAATTAAAAAAATTTTAAACGCACATTCTCGATCAAAAAATCGACTCCCCGATTTTTGGACGAAAAGCGCACGGAATAAAGTGAAAAATGAAATTTTTGAATTTAGAACAACGACAGCCCCCTCGCCGTTGAATCTCCTGACGAGCTGGATCACGTATTTCTTCAAGCTTTGTAAAAAGAGAAAAGCGAACAAGAGACCATCGTTGGTGCACTTGATGGGCTTCAATCGAACGGGGCAAATGTCTCCGCGAACAAAAATGGGCACCAAGTGGTTAGGAAAGATAAAAAAGACGCAGGTGGCTCACAAGGACAGTGTCGCGTTGTCAGTCGTGCATTTGAGTCCGCTGGGCAGTCAATTGTCCTTTAACAACGGGCTGAGAATCGACACGGTGGTCGATTGGGACGCAGTGCGAAGAAAGTATCGCGAGCTGTACGGCGGGGAGGCCGAGAAGATAATCGTGGAGGAGGCAGCGAAGGAAGGAGCCGAGATGGCCCTCGCAGCTTCGCAGGAGAGTTCCTCGTCAGCCAACTTCGCAATAACCAACGAAGTGACTTAATTCGATCTAAACAAAACAAAAAAAAAATAACGATAAGACATAAAAAAACATCAAAGACAATAAAAACCGCAAAAAAATCATTCGAAAAAGTCGACGACGTCGATCCTCGACAAGTTTGTACTCATGAAACTTCGCAAACTGTACCCTCCGACGTACGGATCCAAAAAAAACGATTAAACGATAAATAAACAAAGTTTCTTAGCGAAATAAAACCGCGAGAAAAATTGGAGTGTTTTCTGACATGGAATCAACAACGAACAGCATGTATTTACCTTTTCCTGACGAATCTCTCATTTACAATGTTTTTAACGACCTTCTGCAGGCGACCTGGAAATCACTGCGTTCTTGCGGTTGGCCGATCATTCCCCGTTATGGTTAGTCCGTTAATTCTGAATTTTCACATGTTTTTTCCTCGTTTTTTTTTTTTTATCTCCTTTTTTTCCTAGATCGAATGAAATTTATCGTTTAGTCTAGAGTGTTGATTTTTCATGTGCACGACCGTTCGATATGTTCGTGTTTATATAGCCAGCTACTGAATCAACTTTGATGGGGTTTTATTGCCTGCCGAATAAATATTCCATCGAGTGGCATGAATCCCAGTCATTTATGATCCGTTTGCCATTTTTTTTTCTTGGGACAACAGATTGAAACGTTGATTTTCGCCATGGCCTATTTTTATGGGGATTTCCATAACCCAATGTTTTTTTTATTTCTCCTGTGCTTTTTGGGGATCACGAGATTTCGGAATTTTGAGATATTTTGGCTGCTCCCCATGGACCAAATGAGTGACGAATTTTTCGTGATCGTTGTCAGCGAAATTTTATCCAAAAAAAAAAAAACGCATCGACCGATTTTTTTGGATAATCGAAAATATTTTCAACGACAGATTTTCCGAAATTTCTAATTATGAATTAATAATTTTTTTGAAAGTGAAATTCTTGACTTTCCAGCAATTTTTAATCATTTTAATAATTAACTATTTTTATTAAAAAAAAATTTTGGAAGTGAAATTTTTTAATTTCGAGCAATTTTTTTTTGCCACAGTTTCCCTCACTTCTCAAGAGATTCTCGACCAATTTTTTTCGACGATTTTCATTTTTTTATTCAATCATTTTTGCGACATTGACGATCCCCCAAAAAAAACAACAAAAAATCGAGTGCATTCGTTGGAACGTTCTCGAGGAAACGTCCAAAAATGTATTGACGAAAATTCGAGATTCTAGAATTTTGGATCCTTCAGCTTTTGGTTTTGGAAATTTGTCGTTTTTAATAATTTGCTGCATCGTCCAACGCGACGTGCAATTTTTGTAAAAAATTTGACACTCAATTAGCCAGTTGGAAGAAAAAATTGGTCTGGAGCAACAATTTTCTTTGAAATCGAAGAAATTTCGTGATTTTTAGAATTCTCGAGTCTCCAAAGCCCCGCAAACTCAACGAACAATCTTTTCGCCCAATTTTCAGCAGTCATGGAACGTCAGTATCCTTTAGGGGTGCCCAAATTACATTTTTTTTCAACACCACATTTTCCCTCATTCATCCAAACCCAAGTGGCATGAATCAAGCTATTCGAGAGCTAAACTTTACGTTACGTAAAAAAGTTCACTCATCGAAGGTGCGTCCCGTCCACGAGGAGGACTTGCTCGATAATTCATTAAAAATCGAAGAATTTTCTGACGATTAGAATTATTCCGGATTTTTTAATTTACAAAAAATTTTTTTTTTTTCATGGAAAATTGATTTTTGTCTCGCTAAGAAAATTTTCACCAATCAAAATGGCAAAAGCTCTCGCTCCTGTCAACATATTTTTCGTTTAATGATAAAAATAGAATTTTTATTTTAAAAAAATTTTTTAGTATTTTTTTTTTGTTTTTTTTTTTTTTTAAGGAATGGAATTTATTTCACAATTTTAAAACTTGTGAAAAAAGCTGAAACAATTCCCGGGCCCTCAACAAGATGATAAAAAATTTTGGCATCAGAAAAAAAAATTTAATTAGAATTTTATGGAAATTATAAAGACGTGCGTTTTCCACGACAAGCCCGGACACGAATGACCCATCGATGGCTTTCGAGGGTTAAAATGCAATAGATTAACGTCGATTTGGCAATGTTTTATCGAGCGAGCGTCTCCGGAGGGCAAAAGTGACGAAAACCCTGTAGGGGTGCACGATGTTTTCCTTGTCGTTAGTACACAAATTGTTATGAATGGAAAAAGGCATGAGAACCCACAACCCACAAGATAGCTGAGCGAAAAGCTGCTCGTTTTTGTTCATTTGGATCGAATGCATCGTTCGAATCACGCGGATCCCTTTAGGGGCATGTGTGTTTATGATTTGAGCAAATTATCATTTTGAAAGCGTTTAGAAACGTTCGTGTACACGATTTAAAACATTTATTCACAGCTCGAACCGAGAGGCATGAAAAAATCGATATGAGGATCGAGTTTCGAGATTTTTAAGTGAAACAAACAAATCTGTGTGGCATGATGTTGAAAAGCTTGCTACACACTCACCCAAAAGCCTTTAGGGACACTGGACAATGAACTTAGTGATCGTTAAATCTAGATTTTAATTTTTCTATTCGCCGGAAAAACGTTCGATCGCAAATTTTCGAAACGTTGCGAATTGCGTTTTAGTCGGAGGAACGAACTCACGTATGCCTCTGCTTTCGAACTCGATTTCACAGCTTTTTGTCGTTCCAGTTCTAGCGAGCCCAATCGACGTCACTGAGAAACTCTTTTTCGCTATTTTTGGCCAAAAGGATGCCGACGACTTCATGACCTCGTTGCAGAGGAAGCTCCAACCTCTCTGGACAATTTATCTCTTCAAGGTACGACCCTGAAAAAAAAAAAAACTCAAGTTTTTTCAATTTTTTCTGATCAATTGATCTAAGAAAATTTTCTGACCGTCAAATTTCGCTCCCTCGTGCGAAAGCTTGACGAATTTATTAGCAGTCTCGCGCAATTCATTTTTAAGGGCCAAATCTGATTTTTGGCCGAAGTTTTGACCGAAAATTACAAAATTTTGCTTCCAGCCATCAAAACACATTATTCTAGAGCCACGAAGTAATCATCGATTAAAATTTGATTAATTATTTAAAATTTGATAATTCATTAAAATTTGATTAAATAATTAAAATTAGATTGATTAATTAAAATTTGGTTAATTGAAATGTAATTAATTCAAATAATCAATTACATAATCAATGAATAATTTCAATTATTAATCAAGTTAATAATTGAATTTTCCAGACCTTATTTTTTTTTTGTTTTTGTTTTTTTTTTTTAATTCGAGATTCGAATGTGAAATAAATAACGAGTTTCTATGATTCAGGTTTCATTCTCCGTCTACATGCTCGTGAGTGTAATAATCCTGATAAATCTGCTGATTGCCATGATGAGTGACACTTATCAAAGAATCGTATCGCAAAGTGACATCGAATGGAAATACGGGCTGAGTAAACTCGTACGAAGCGTGCAAAGGTTTGTAGAAAGCTCGTTGAATGTTTGTTTCTTTGATTTTTTTTTTTCCTCAACGTCAAAAGTTCCCGGGCCTGCTGAGAGATTAACAGTTTTCAAAGTCTGTGGCCGTGTGACCTTTGCAGGCAAACTGGTACGCACGTGAAACTCGTCAAGATCGGAATTCCGATTACAACAAGAATTTTTTCAAACATGGAACAATCACAGCCGATGGGGAATGCGGATCGCGTGGAAATATTTTTTCTACCTTTGCTCTACGTACTCGTGCCATTTGCCAATCACGTTCGAGTCGATTTTTCGCTTCAGAAACATGGAAGAAGAAAAAAATACTTTTTTTCTACGATATTCTAGGGACTCGGAGTTTCCATTCAAAAAATGACGAAAATTCCAACTCTAAGGCTTGAAATTTGGAAATAACATAAAAAAATATACCGTGCATTTATCACTCGAATTATTTTTCGATCCACCGTCCAGTTCTCAAGAGAACGATACATAAAAGTCACATTTTTCGAATCCATATACACAGGCCCTTATGGTAGACACACTCCCTTTGCAACAATTTGTATTTTTTCAAAATTCATCTTTCCAACTTTAGCAAACCAAAAACGAACATAAGAAAATATAATTTTCATAGAAATCAACGCTGTCTCAAAAAAGCCTCGTTACCGTTGAAGCCAACCTGGGAATTAAAATTGTAACAAACTTGTTTCGGGTTAACGAGTAATCGCGACATAAACAATTGAAGGTTCGACAACGCTGCATGGACCAGCCGGCCGAAAAAAACGTTTTTTTTAAATTGTTATAACGTCAAACGCCAGTTAAATCGAACAAATAAGTTGCCCATAATTTCAACAATAAAAAAAAGAAATTGTAATAATTTCTTCGACGATGAAAAAAGCAAAAAAGTTCAGTTGCTTTTTTGACTCACAAGTAACACGCCATCCTCCTTAATTTCCATTGATTGGTATTTCTAGAGCTCGGACCCCACCGACGCCTCTCAATCTCTTCAGCACGTGGATCACCTGGCTCAACACTACGTACAAGGCTCGCAAAGAAAAGCAAGGGAAAAAGAAAGACGAGCAAGCGCTCGTCTCGCAACAGAGATACTTGAACAACCAGGTGACTTTTTGTTTATTAACAATTTGTTTATTCTGCTAAACAAATGCCAAAAATCGCTTTTTTCCAAAGTTTCTCAACTTCTCCTTCCATTTATTATCTTTAAGGACATACATCTGGAAAATGGGAAAGCGGCAACGAAGCCGAGCTCAGCAGGCAGTGCATTCACGTTCGCAATCGTGCCGGGAATCAATACGATCGTAGATTGGGCGATCGTTCGAAAAAAATACAGAATGCGTTTTGGCGACGAGCCCGAAAAGCCTTAGACCGAATAGGTCGCCGTAAAAATTGGATTTTTCAAAAAAATTGGCTCTTCCTAATCGGCGTTTGCTTCGCAGTGAGAAAAATATTTTTATCCACGGACCAAGAAGCCAAAAAAAAGAAAAAACACAGAAAAATTTTCTTTCGTGTGACGAAAAATTAATTTCCATCGAAATCACGCGCACCCGCTTTTTTTCGTTTTTTTTCCAAGTGGACCAAACGGCATAAAAATATTTTCCGAGGCACGGACTCTCAGAGAAAATCGCAAGGCTCGAAATCACGTTTCTACGATTTTGGAGAAGCTTCACTTTGGTCGAGTCCCAAAAATCCTCGAAATTTTCATCATTTTGTCAACAAGAGGAAAATAAAGGAAAAACGATTTTCGCAACAAAAAAAAAACACAAAACTTATCGACAAACGAGAAGCGCGCGTCCTAAGGCGCGAGCAAATCGCCACTGGGCATTCCTTTGGCAAAGGGCGTCTCGGAATTCGTCTCCAAAAAGTATTTTCCTCGTGCATCGTCGTTCACGTACTCCCCCATGCTCACCGCCCTGTTCCCGTCGCATTTTCCCGCCTGGAACGCCGTCCAGCTCTCGCACTGGAAAGCGACGAATTCTTTGGGACCGACGATCGACTCCGTCATGAACTGATGGGATCGTCCATGGCTGCAATATTCTGTGGAACCAGATTTCAAAACCCCATAAAAATCGATAACTGACGTGCAAGATTCTGAGTTTTTTTTTACAATTTCCAAATAATTAAGAAAAAAGGACTGAAAAGAATGAAAAGAAAAATCGTTTTCACCGAACCGTCGAATTTTTCTAAATTTTTGTCATTTTCTTCGCGATCCTTTGAATAAAAATTTTGAAAATCCATGAAAATAGGTAAACGACCTGTAAGATTTCGAGTTTTACATTTTCCTACTGATTAAAAAAAAATCGATTTAAAAAATCGTTTTCACTGAACCGGCAAGATTTCCTAAATTTTTGTCATTCTCTTCGCGATCCTATGAATAAAATTTTTTTAAATCTATGAAAATTGATAAACTTCCTGGAAGATTCCGACATTTTTTTACAATTTCCTAATAATTAAGGAAAAAATTATCAAAAAAATCGTTTTCACTGAATCGACAAGATTTTCTAAATTTTCGTCATTTTCTTCGCAATTCTACGATCAAAAATGTGGAACAATCAAAATATTGCTTCATCGACGAGTTCGTTATTCGTGACTAGGAAATTCTTACGTGAGGCGAGAACGGAGCATCCCGGTTGTCGGAAACTTCCACCGTTCGGATAAAAATCCACGTGGCCAATGGCCCGAACGAAGCCGGCGGTACCGGCGCACGTGTGAACGACGTCAACGAAGCTCGCGTCGCTCGGATCCAAACGATCTTTCTGTCCCTTTAATATCGGAACTTCGAAGGCTGGCCTCGCAGGATCGAGGCCAGTGATTCGGCCGATTTTACTGAGAACCCACGAGCCCGCGTATCCAGCAACGTGGGCGCCTAAACTGTGACCGACGATGTGCACATTCGAGAGCGAAAGATTACTCTGGGCTGCGAGATATTCGAGAAACTCGCCGAGGTGTTCGCCAACCTTGAGAAAATAATTTTTCGAGTACTATTCAAGTTCAAGGTCAAGGAAAAAGTGATAAGGGAAGAAAAAAGGAGAACGAGTCTCGGTAATAAAAATTTTTGGGTCGATGAAGTCGGAAAAAAAATTATTACGATTTTTACTAAAAACTCGAAATTTTTTTATGGGGACTGAATCGATTCGGACGTCTCTTGACACGTAAAAATGATGAAAGTTCGTCGAAGATATTTTTTGGGTAGGGCTACTGAAAAAAAAAAATCTCACCGGGTCTCAGGGACCCAGTGTACGTAAAAAGCGTTAATTTCAGATAAAAACTGAATCCGGGCATGACCACGTGTTTCCAAGCTTCGAAAAATACACAAAAATTTCTGTTTTCAACTTTTTTCAATTGCCAAAGTCGCCCAGAACTCTCGAGCCCAACAAAAAATTATCTAATTTCGAAATTTTCCGTGTAACGGTCTGTGAAGCGAACAAGGACGATTTTCTCGTGACAGCACGCACGACGTTACGTAAGATTAGAACACGCTCGATCGTAAATAAAATTGAGTAGACATTCTCGAGGATCGAGTAACCTTGACGAAAATTAAGGGAGCACGAGATTTTCATATTGTCAGGAATTTTTCTACCAATGCCAATTCTATAGGCGAATTTTTCTTAAAAGTGAGAATCGTTTAGGAGCAACTTAGGAAACGCGACAAACATTCCAAGTCCCATTTTTTTTTCAAATTTCTATTCTAAACACAGTTTTTGATTTCTCTGGCCAGGAACTTTGCTCAGAAACGGAATTTCTTCAAAAGAAACTTGAGCTTCCGTTTAGAAAGTAAAAAAAAAAAAAAAAAAAAAAAATGTGAAAAAATTGAAGTTTTGCAAAAAAATGGATCTTTTGCAAGATAAAATAGAAATTTTGCAAAAAATAATTCGAACCGTGGGAAAATAATCAAAATTCAGTGGAAAAAATAAAAATTTTGGAAATAAATTGGAACTTTGCGAAAAGAAACGAAATTTTGAAGAAAAAAAAATGGGAACTTTGAGAAAAAAATCAAAGTTTTGCGGAAAAAATAAAAATTTCGCAACAAAAATTAGACCTCTGCGAAAAAAAAAATTACAATTTTGAGGAAAAAATGGGAATTTGGCAAAAAAAAATGTTGAAAAATTTGGAATTTCGAGAAAATCCAAAATACTGAAAAATTTTACTGACCTGTTGTGTCAAGCGGGCAGCCACAAAATACGCCTTTGTCGATCCAGTGGACCAATCGACCGAGACGACATTGTAATCGCCAGCAGCAAGGAAATTTTTCTTCATGTCCTTGACCCAATTAGTGTCCGCACTGTCGGTCCATCCATGAATTATTATTTTCGTAACTCTGTCCGATCGAAAAGGAGAAATTGCCAAATTTTCCGCATCATTGAGTTTCAGAACAAAAGACTCGACGCTGTTTTTCCTCGTGTGGAGATTCATCAGCACGTCCTTCTCCGGGACGAACGTCGGATCTCGCACGGTCGTTACGATCGTGCGATCGTCTTTCACGAGCATCAGCGAATTCAGCAATGCCTCGCGCCTCATCTCGTCCGTTAAATCCCCTGGGAAACTTATGTTCGTCGGAAGAAAACGGAAGGAACTTCTCGCAGCCAAATTCAGCTGCACGAAGCCTTAAAAAAAAATGAATAAAAAAAATTAAGGTGAAACGAGCACGACAAAAAAATTGGGCTTGACCTTCAAAGTGGGGCTGTGCCTTAATTTTTATTATTACGCATTCAAATATTTCTACAACAATTTTCGATAAATTTGGATTTTTTGCGTTCCATTTTCCAAAAAAAACTAAATTTTGACTGAAAATAAAAAATAAATTTCTTTACGGAACTCAAAAATATTTTTTTACCGAAAATTCGGATTCTTTGAGTTCGATTTTCAAAAAAAATGAATTTTGACTAAAAACAAGAAAAAAAATTCTTTACGAAACTCAAAAATGTTTTCTTACCGAGAACCAAAAATGCCAAAACCTTTCGCCCGGCCATGGTGAGTCCTGCGAAAGCTCGACGGCGTCTCTGGCTCGAGCGTCCGTCTCGCGAGTATTTCACCTGCACAAAAACTTATCCAACAGAAAAATCTGTGCGATAAATTTTCGCTATCATTGCAAAATCCGCGTTCTGGCATTGAGCAGAAAAATCAATTTTCCAGATCACTCGATTCGGCGATTGAGCTGAACAAACAATGCGCACAGCGCAAGCGAGTAATGGGGATCAAAAGGCAAACGTGACCAACAACATGAAATCGGAAATCTCGTAGAAAAATAATTTTTTATTCGATCGTCTCAGAGCTCTTTGAGGTTTCGTGCGCCGAAACGTTCATTCAGGTAGAAACTTAACGTAAGAAAAATGTTTTTATGCTTCAAGAAAATTATTCGCTACTAAGAAGAATAAATTTAAAAAAAAAAAAAAATTTTGATCGTTTGAGAATTTTTGCTAAAAAATTGAAAATTTTTGGTGAAAAATTCTCGATCCCAGTCGATCGATTCGACTCGAAAAAGGCTAATTTGCGCTTTTCCCAAATAAATTTGCTCCATCGGCATTGGGAGCCTCAGTTCCATAGACTATTTGTAAAATAAACATTTTCTGTTCCGTCCAAAACGATTTTTACTCGAAAAACAAAAAAAAACGAAAAATCGTTCGAGAATTTGATTTTTTGCACCAAATAATTTTTTCAACTTTTTTCTTCCCTCGAAACTTCAATGAATGGAAACAATAATAATACTTCGTAACTAATTATTCACTATCAACTAAAAATGTAACGTGAAAAAAAAAATTTCACGAATTTTGTCAAACCAAAAATTTTTGGAAATTTTGAATTTTTTCGGAGTTTTCGTTTTTTTTTTTTAGCCGAATTCGATGGAACGTCAAGAACGTGTCGTTAAAAATATTGAAAAAGCAAAAATACTGTTGCTTGAAAAAAACGAAATAAAAGTTGATTGAATTTTCGCTCGAGTTCCTCGATTTTTTTTCTTCAAGAAAATACTGTGTGCAATGACGAAATTATTTTTTGAACTTTTTCGTGCTCGGGAACTTCACTTTCTGTTCGTGTATGGAGATTTCGCCAAGTACGTGGTTTGTTTTCCATATCTGACTTGCTCGACGATATTGAGACCCAAAAGTGCAGCTTGTTGTCGCATGCACTTGTCCTCCCTCGTGGTAAGCCCCTCGGGTAAGGGTTGCCGCAAAATGGCGTCGTTGTTGGCGAAATTCTCGCAGAATTCTCGGGCGATTGCGGCGTATTCGTTGACCTCTTGTTCGCCCGATCGCAGCTTCAGACAATTGTGCCACAAATGTTTTTCCGATTCGAGGTATTTTCGCTGTAGATCATTGGCCTGGAATTTCGTTTCGATCGTAAATGACAAAAAAAAATGAAAAAAAAAAAAAGAAATAAATGGACAAAAGAAAACTTGGAGAATCGATCGTGAGGAAAAAAACGAATCGTACCAATTGGATTTCGTGCTTCGTCGCATGGTTGCCAGGCTCCAGTCTCAAAGAAATTTGCAACTTTTCCAAAGCTACTTTGTATTCACCCATTTTCAGCAAAGCTCGGCCGTGACTGAAATAAATTGAAAAATTGTCTAGAATCGAAATTTCAAGTACTTTTGACGTTGAAGAAAAATTTTATTTTCAAAAAACTTAGCCATGACTAAAATAAATTAAAAAATGGTGCAAAATCAAAATTTTCAAAATTTGTAACAGTGGTGAAAAATTCGATTTCCAACAAGGCTGAAATAAATTTCAAAGTATTGCAAAATTTCAAAAATTTGTAAAACTGAAATAAATTCAAAAATATTTCAAAATTTCAAAAACATGTAAAATTGAAATAAAATTCAAAACAGTGCGAAATTTTAAAAACACGTGAAATTGAAATAAAGAAAAAATTCAAGTTTACGAAATTTATTTCGTAATTTTAATTTATTTTAATTTTTGGACTTTACTGCCAAAATTTCCACATTGGCAATAAAAAAAAAAATTTTAATTTAAAAAAAAAATTTTTTATTCATTTTTTTAGATTTTGCTGCCAAAATTTTCATTTTGGACCCGGTTTGGAAAGCACGGAAACGCGATCGTACTTACTGGAAATATGTTTTGGCCGTAGGATTCGGAACTCTCAAACAATTTCTGCAAGCTTGTCTCGGTTTGTCCTCTTTGTTGTAACAGATTGCTAAATTGCCATAAACTCTCGATAATAAACGTTTCAGCTCTTGCTCTTCTTCGTCGTTGTCCAGAGGAGCTTTTTCGAGAATTTCTGCTGCATAATTGTATCTAAAAAAAAAGAGCGAAACGAACTGATCTTAATCAACGATTCTTCTGAGAATTATCTTCGCGATTTCGTTATCGATAATTCTGCAAATTTCTCATTTCTCGATCGATTTTCGACCAGGAAATGAAAAAAATGAACGAACCAGCTCGATGATCGTTTATCTGGGAATTTTTATAAATAACCAGATAAACAGGATCCTCGATCAGGCTCGTAAAATATTTCAAAATCGATCTTTAGGCATCGAGAGAAGCAAAAAAAAATGTTTTTTTTCTAAAGTTCATAAATTGTTGCAAAAAATGCAGAAAATTTTTTCTGCAATTCTCCTCAAATTATCTTCATGACTTGGTTATCAAAAATTCCGCATAATTACCATTTTTCGATCGATTTTCGACTAGGAAATTGAAAAAAAGAGACAAACTAGCCCGATAACTATTTATCTGAGTATTTTTATAAATAACCGGATAAACAGGATCCTCGATCGTGCTCACAAAATATTTTCAAATCAATCATCCCTCATCGAAAATACAAAAAAAAAAGTTTTTCTGCAAAATTGACCGAATAATTGCAAAAATCACTCAAAATTTTTGTTTTTTCATCAAAAGCAACTTTTCCACACGCAGAAAACCGCTGAATACTCACTCCCTGATGGCTTGTCGAGCTTTGTTGCGTTTGACGCTCTCCGCAGCAGTTTTGATGAGAGCCATGGCGCGGATCTTGGCATATTTGAATTGTTTGGCCTCCGAATGCCCATTGTGTGGTCCCTCGACCGTGGCACCTTCCATGATATCGAGGACCCGAACGATGAAGACGACTTCGGCGGATTCGGGAATGAGCGGCAAGCAGCCCAGAGCGCCCCAAGCGTAATCTGGATGAATAACAAAAACTGCGGTCTCGTGTTTCCTCATCGTGGTCATTCCGTACTCTAGGCCCCAAATTAATTCGCCCTCGCCAAGGTGATACTTTCTCGGAGTGCCGTACGCAAAAGTCGAGTCAAACGGTTCGTCCTGGTGCTCGAAATATCCTCCGTAATGGACGGTGACTAAACAGTCTTGTCCGGCAACTTCCCCGACGCCGTGTTGCCTTATTAATTTCGTGATTTTTCCGTCGCCCAACAAATCCTCCGACTTTGCTCTAATCTTGTCGAAACTTATGCTCCAGGGCGACATGACTTCGCCCAAATCCTTCGTCTCCTTCTCATCGTCCTCGGCAAACTCTTCCATGTTCAAAAGTTTGATCATCTCGTCGTTTGTCAAGTGAACGTTTTTATTGTAACTCACGGGCTCTATAGCTTCCTCCTCCAGTTCGTCGCCCATGTCGATTATTAAACCCTCGTCCGACATCAAATCTCTGAAGAAATACAATTGACTCGTTTGGCCAATTTTGCTGGAATCGCTAAATTCGAATTTTTGTTGCGAAAACGCTCTTGGCGCCGTTTTTTGCAAAAACTACTGAACGGATTTGGAGGAATCTGGCGGCGGAACAGAGGTAACGAACTTGACTGAGCTCTGGATCGTTAAGGATCGAGAAAAGTTGTTTTTCACGCGATGCTCAATGAGGAATTCAAAATTTTCATTTTTTGTGGGTTTTATAGAAAAATATCGAGATTACGGTTGAAAATTTTCTCGATTTATGGGAATTGTGGAATTTGGGGACTGTGAAGGTCAATCGGGTCGGAAAACTGTGGAAAATTTGGATTTTTGGGATTGTGAGTTTTTTGATAACGAGATTTTTTGTTTTTTTGATTTTTTTAATTTATAACGGAGATCGTGCGAGAAAATGTGATTTTAAAAAAAAAAAAATAGTTCCGGGCAATTCGCAGAAAAATTGATCGATCGATCGAGCTTCCGGTCGATTTCGAGTCGATGATATCGTGAATTCTAGTGAAAAAAGTTTCTGAAGTATAAATAATTTGTTGCGGAAAATAGTTTCCTTCCAGAATGACCCAGTTTGTCGAGGAAGAGTTAAAATTCTGTTTAGATCTCATAGTCGCAGTAAAAATGAAGCGACGATTTTCGATCATGTTGTGGAGGACGGCGAATTTACGAGAGGAAAACCTCCGCAAGTAGATTGTTTATCATGCATTCGTATTCACGTTTTTTCGCGTTTATTCATTTGAAAATCGCTACATACTTGAGGGTCAGGCCTTCTATCGGGTTCACTCGTTTCGTCGTCATTGTTGAATAGTCGAATAACAAACTGCAGGGATTGTCGTAATAAGCCGGTGAATCTTCCCGATAACCACGTTCCCGAATCGTAAAGAAACTTGCGTTTGTACGCTCGACACAGCCACGCGACTCAAGGGCGTGCTGAACCGGGGAGCTCTAAGTAAAAACAAAGAAACAACAAAGGTCGCGCTGTCAGCACTTATTTTGATTTTCAATTCAAATATCTCGTGCATCGGTCCAAAAAGCGTGAAAGACTGACAAAAGTCCGCGAGAACTTGTCGAGTCGACGGGCAGAGCCACGCCGCCGTCTTTCGAAAGCTCCACGCAAGCCACGCGCGACCTGCTATACCGATCAGCAATAACGAAAACAAAAGTTTTTTGTTTGAAGTTCGCATCGTTGGAATGCAACGAAAACACCTCCGTAAACTTAGCCGAACAACTTTAATTTTTCGAATTTCTAATTAATCATATCTTTTAGTATTCGTCCAGTGGTTATCAGTACCGCAATAAAAATGTTCAGTGGTGATTAATTATGTTGTAATTGATAATAAAAAAATTTGGCTCAAGTTGGCCGAACATCCTCTATTTTTTACGCATTCATGTAAATTAAATGCCAAATCGATGTAGAATCGTTCGGTGGTCACAAACATTTAAGTTGTAATGTTGAGTAGTCAATAGTTCGTTCGGTAATTAGGAGAAACTATGCCTGAAAAAAACAGGACAGTTGGCAAGATTTAGCCGGACAAATAAGTTATTACCTACCCGATAGCGTTCTAATTAAGCTTAATCGAAAGAAAATCGTTCGGTGGTCATCAGTAGTGTAATAATAATTTTGAGTGGTAGTTAATTATTCCGTAATTAGGAAAATAAAGACTTGGGTTCCAATCAGCCGAACATTGTCTATTTCTTACGCAATCAATTCAATCAAATGCTAAATCGATGTAGAATCGTTCGGGGCTCACAAATATTCAAATTGCAGTGTTGAGTAGTTAAATATAGTTCATTCAATAAATTAAAAAAACTATTTACGAGTCGTCGGCAAGATTAGCCGAAAAAAAATAAGTTATTACCTACCCAATGACGTTCTAATGAAGCTGAATCGAAAGAAAATCGTTCAGTGGTCATCAGTGGTATAATTGAAAAATGTTAATTATTGATCACTTCAACAAGAATAGCAAAAAAAACCATCAATATTGAACCATTATAATAGGGCGGATGCGTTACACCATACGTCCCATTGCACACTTCTTCCGGACTTTTCTTTTATAAGTCCCGCCGGGATTGTCCCAAAGACACGGTTCATAATCGAAAGATTTTTTCTAATTGCCCCCTCCCTGGATTAACTTGCTGCAAAGTTGGCCCACTCTCTTGATTTTACAAAAGTTTTCTTAATGGAAGAAAAGAAAAGTTGCCAATATTTTTATGAATTTAAAGTGATTCCTAATCACGCGATTCAACCTAGGGTCCCTAGAGCCTGAGCACTTCCGGTGTGCGCGGTGTAAATGCGCAGTGCATTTGCGAAATCAGCTGTGGGTGTCACAGTGAGTACACGAGTACAGGTTATGTGGATGAAAGATGACCGGAATGCAGTGGTGATCTATGATGTCTGCTTTAATTATAATTTGTTATTGAATATCATTTTTAATGCTTTTCTTTTATTATTTCGAAATTACGTAAAAAATTAATTTTCAATAAACGTGTGACACATGTACAAATTTGGCAGGCTTATCCGGTTACCGTTTTGTTGTTGGATTTAATACTGTGGGTTTAATAATTTTCAACGTCAATATTTAGTGCGAATCGCCCAACAGATCTTTACGAGTATAATGGAGTGTTGCGTGCAGCGGAGCGTGCCCCTGAAGATCGATCTGGAAATTTGCAGCGGCGAATAACCGAGCAACGTTCACTGGCGAAAAAATCAAATCAAAGCAAACAATTTTCATGTTCGGATCGAATTTTGTTGGATGGGACATTTGGAAAGGGAGTAAATCCAATTTTTTATAATCGTTTTTTTATTCTGCTGAGAAAAGTGTATCGCAATTTTTTGAGTATCAGTGCCGTGTATAGAATAATCGCTTTCCCAAAGGAATTCCGTACACGAGAAGAGTAAAGGAAAAAAAATATAATATGACAACAGAGTAATTTGTAAATCAGAAAATGTGTAGAACCGTTTAGAGATGCGGTTTATGAGCATACCTATAGTTTCTTAGACCAAGTTTATACGCTCACGCACACTTGGATGGATACTATAGAACTTTTTCAATATATATTCGAATGAAGCAAATTTTATACTTGGCCTTTCAGCACAATTTTTTGAGGAATCTCAGATTAACTTTGCTTGCTCGGCAAATAGATTACGTAAGAAAAAATATTAACATTGCAGGTATACCCTGCGTATATACATGTAACATCGCTTCACTACATGACTTTTTTATGAATACTTTTGACCTTAGAAGACTATTGGGCCAGACGTTGAAATCGAGAAAAAATGTGGTTACGTTACTATGTTAATTTATACAGTTACTGATTTGTTTCTTCTATCACAGTTTTTTCTTCAATCGTTCTAGATGCCAAGTCGACGAAGAATAAGTTTGAACGAGAGTAACGAAGAAACTTCTGGTCCATGGTGTACGCACTCGCTCTTCTCGACTGATCCAGAATCCAGACCGTTTAAATCCAGATATATTGCCACTGCTGAATATCGGTAAGGTACAAGAAAATCATTCACACATTTTCTGAAACTGAAAAAAAATAACATTACTAAAAGCTTGTATATTTATCTATTTTATTTCTTATTTTTAAAACAACGTTTTAATTCTCATTTATTTTTTGTTCGATAGGAATTTGCGTACGAATGTCTTCAACAATTATGATTATTTTAATTATTACTATTACCTCTCTCGTACGTGTTTATTACAACCCACAATATGCTGCTAGTGCTGTTTTATATACACTGCCAAATGTGGTTCAATGTCTTCATTTATTTTGGATCTCGTTATCTCTTTGGCCATATCGTTGAAGAGTTGCCAGCTTCCACTCGCACGTCGAGAATGTGTGACGAAGTGCTCGAAAGAAAATGTCACGACTGCAACCAACCTAAGGAAGTATTTGTATCGATTAACATCAAATAGTAATGATAGTTTAGCTGCAAAAATATAGCCAAAAATGTTCTCTTGGTAATTTTTTCTGTTTTAAAAAAAATTAGTGTTTCATTTTCCACGACAATAAAGAAAGCTTGAATATTCACTTTGGATCCCCAAAAATGCAATTTTTTTTCATTATTCCTACAGTATTCAAACAAAAGTTTAAGAACGGACGTACCTGTATGTAACTCGTGAATCATTTTCAGTTGGAAAGCTGAGGGTCGTTGGTATCTCTTCTAGATGACACCGCAGTCCTTTCTTAGCTATACCCGAAGCTGTTATCGCACGAATGTCCATATCAATCATAATATGATGATTGAGCTTTTGGTGCAACTTTAATGTTCCCTTACATTGTTTGCAGTGAACTTCGTAGATCTCCGGACGAAAATCCAATGCGCTCTCCAGATTCCTTATATTGCTTCTCATTTTCGAATGGTTTGGAGACAGATACGGCAACGTAGACGTTCGACGAGGGCATTTGGGACAGATCTCCTCCACGTATACGCTGGGACACGTATCAAGTGCTTTTTTCACGATGTTGACGATACTGTCCGTAGCATTCATCGAACACGACAGAACGCGACGTTCTGTGCTTATTTCGGCGATCAAGGTATAACCCAGTGTTTTCAAGAGCGTTCCTCTATCTTGAAGTAGTTCCTTCGTTATTCCAGTGTTTATTAGTTTCGAAATAAACTTCATCGTTTCGTTTGAAGAGGCCATCAAAAAATTCGCATATTCCACATCATCTAAAGCGCCAGTCATGAGGGCATGTATAAGGGAATCGAAACCACACGTCAGTCTCAAAAAAACTTTTATACCGCCGATGTTCAATGGATATTTGCAAAGTGATCCATTCGGTAAAAGGAAAGGTTTCTTTTTGCTAGTAACGAGTTGATTCATTTGTCGAATTTCCGGACATGGCTTGAAATATTTTGATGATTCAACTTTCGATTGCCCTTCGGTGGTTATAGAATTTAGAATCACCTCATGTTCTTCAACATTTTTCTCTTTTTGCAAATTTGATTCCGTTTTTTGAGGCAGGTCTTCAGCAGTTTGTTGCTCCAATGGATTTTGGGTCGGGCTTACGCTGTTGTCCGTCTTTTCCATGGAACTTATTTCCTTGCAGCAGTACGGATGATCGGACAATACCGAATAATTGTTCATCGAATTTCTGTCATTCGATGATAATTCTGCTGTAAATTCAACACCATAATTTCCGTCAGCAGAAACCATTTCAGAGTTCTCCAATATTGGTATCGCGTAAGATTCCGCACAGTCGTCAGCCGAATCATCGCTCGGAATGCAATTTTCAAAATTTTCATCCGCTGCTTTTTTTCGCCAGTTTTCTTGGGTCATCAAGTCCGGATCTTGAACGCTTGATATTGGGCTTTTTTTATTTTTTTTTAAATCAACATGGGTCGGTTGACTCGCATTGTAACTTTCCATGTCCACCAATTTTTTTAATTGCACATCAGCAGATATATGCTGTCTTCTATTGAAATTGATAATTTTTGACGCAAAGAGCAGTGTTTCGCCAATTATATCCCGAACGAGAATTACCACGAATTTATCGAGCCGAATTGGTAAAGTCGTATCCTTGAAGACTCTCGTCTTGATGTCGTTAAAATGCCCTTCCGCGCAGGCTGAACTAGGTCGTTCACAGATCTGTGGAATCGCCGCATTTGACCACAACGGAAATTCTTTTGCCAGCGAAAATAGTTTCTCTGCGAAATCGGGTAAATAAAATGGGTTCAGATTTTTTCCCTCTCGAATAACGACTTTCGCTCGATCGAAATGCTGCGTCAACGAGTCGACAAGAAGACTTTTCCTTTCGATGTTCCCTGGAGCACTTACTGCTTCACTCGGACCAAAACCATCGGAATTTAAGGTCTCAATTTCGTTGACTCCATTTTCCATTGCACCGGCCTCGAAATTGACCTCGATTTGACGATCAGCGATAAACGTTTCCAATGTTTGTCTGGCTTCTTTTGCGTTGTTAACTGCGTTATCGTCAATTTCAGAATCTTCATACGCCTGGAGGCCTACGACGAGTGTGAGATGAAAAATGTGGCGAAATTCGGCAATCGACTGTGCATCAACCAACAACGAGATGCAGCGAACAAAGAACTCCTTGATGCACAATTGTCGTTGTGATTGAAAACATTTCCAACGACAAACCATATGGATGAAATGTGCAACGTCGATTCTGATGAATGTGTCTGGTTCCAGAGATGGTTGATCGGGATAAGCAGAGATGACGAACATGTTTTCACAATATGACTTTATCGTCATATTATTGTACGCGTTACACAAGGCTGCAATCAGGGCCCTCGAGTAGTCGGTAACCGTGAAATTCGGTACGGGTGCACCTCTACGATTCCACTGCTTCAGCCAGAATATAATTATATCCGTCACATGCATTTCAGACAACATCTGATGCACTGCCAAGGTCGTGTTTTCAAAATTGATGACGATGGAGTATAAAAATATGTGCCCACTCGGCTGACCGTCAGAACGCACCAACTTCTTGACAACGCTTCCTGTCGCATCCACCATTATGGTGGCTTTCCCTCGATTCGCACGGCAGTAATCTTTATATGCTTGCATTTGGGCAGGCGAGCTGTAAAAAACGTAGAAGGGTTGCGAACCGATGTTGTGGATCAAGCCTTTGAATTCTTCAGTCAACGATAAATTCTCAATGGTTCGTATGAGATCTCTCCCATCTTCGGGTTTTATGTTGAGCTCGGCGTTGATTAACTCTTTCTTGGCGTTTCTCAAGGTCCCCTGTTTTGGAAGAATAGGAGGTTCCGTATCACCCTCGTTCATGAGTATCCGGGCTTGTGCATTTCGCCATTTTTTACAGCCTGCTGCTTTCAGCTCTTGCTGCACTTGTCTCCGTCTTTTTCCATTCAATGGTCTCTTCGCCTCTTCATGCAAAATGCCCCGAGTGTCATGGGTTTCTACCGAAAGTATTAGACCATCGTTGGCAGAATGTTTTTCGCCCGTTGCAGTGAGGGTATTGCCACACATTCGACTTTTGCATGTACCCACTATCTTTATTTTGTAACTATTTTCATCAGAAGACAAGGCGACGTCTGCTCGTTTTAATGAAAAGGCGCAAGGAAGTTTATGTTGCTGCCATAGAGCGATGGTGAAAATATTTGTCCAGACTCGAGGGGTCAAGACATATTTTTCCCGATTCTTGTATTGGACTGTCCCCTGCGGCTTGATCGCATCCCATTCTTCCTTACTCAGGTGTAGGTCGAGTTTCACCAGCGAGGCTGAACAGGAATTGTTGTATTCATCGGAAACTTCTTCGTCATCTAATTCCGATTCACCCGTACTTTTCGAATCAACGGAGATGACGTTGATGCCTAAGTCTTTTCGCGCCGTACTTAGAATCCCTCGTCGATCTTCACGAACTGCCGTGTAGACGTCGTGGGCGGACCACGCGCCATTCAACTGCTCGCTCATGTCCTTCCATACTTGCGATGTATACTTCGGAAGCTCATCGGTCGTGAAGTGACGGGCAAAACTTTTGACCACGTCGACAGCATTTTCTTTCGAAACTTTCGGAGGCCGAGGCATATTTCTATACAAATAAATGAACAAATAATAATAACAATAACAATATTTGTCTTTCAAGAAATAAACGCGCTGTTAATATTTTGAAAAATAGGGTGAAGGAGGTGTTATCCGATTACAACGGACGTGTTCCGTGGGACCTCGACGATAGACGTTTTTTAAAATATAAACAGACTGGAAAACATTTTTCAAAATGAGGATTTCATCTACAAAAAACGAAGCAGAGTTTAGAAAATTCATCCCAACAATTTCTTTGACATCGAGAGACACGGGGTAGCGTCTCAATAATTTCAATGATTAATAAGATCAATAATTTTGTCAGAAAAAAAAATTCAATTACTCCCTATTCATGACTATTCAAAAGGGCAACATATCAATATTTTTCAGAATCTTCGTTCGTTCAGAATCGTGTTTATCCAGTTAAGGTGATGAACTACTTCGTGATTAACCCTTAAACGGTGAACTGTGGTCAAAAACCACCCCAGGCGACCTCCCGCCCTGTCTCCCATCGTTCTCAAGTTTTTTTTTTTATCATGCCACTGCATTTTTTACTTTTTTTTTCGCTTTAAGCAAAATTTCTTCAGGCTCACGTCATCATTCATTAAGAAACGAAAAAAATGAGCCCGAGTTGAACCGTTTTGGTTAAATTTTATCGGAGATACGAATTTACTAAAATTGGGGTCCTTTGTGACCCCAGGGTACCGGAATAGGTAAAAAAAAAAGGTTACCGTTGCATGGCAATTTCATCTCTTCACAAGATCGATGAGCAGATTCATTGGAAATAAATCATATTCCCCCCTAGTCCCGGATATAAACGGAACAAAAGTTTTAGGTATTTTCAACTCAAACTCAAAAATAACAGTAAATAAGCCTTTCTAACGAACCGCATTGTTGAAAAAATAAGTGGATCGTATTTGTTAATAATTTGAATCTCTTGGATTTATCAAAATTAAATTTATTAAAATTAGTTGGAATAAATTAGTCAGGACGTAATAGTGGGACGAATTAATACAATTTTTATAAAGGAAATAACGAGTTCAACACAAAAAATTATTTCCAAAAGAACGAACGTTTGGCATTGTTTTTTTTCTTAAGTGCATGAATGTCTAAAATAATTCATATATCGAGGGGAAATTGTTATTTCAAAGGATTTTAATCGGAAAAATAAATAAGCATTCTATAATCGATCGGTATCGGTGCTCGGTACGTGCAAAATTGAGCTTATAATATCGAAAAACGTCAAGAATGTAACAGAGGCTGCGTTGGTCAGGTCTTACAATGTATCACCGTGCACATGGCATGAAATATTGTATACGATTCAATTATCTCGATGATTATTAATGAGAATGCAATCATTGAATCCATAATTTAAATATGATTAACTCATTATTATGTGAAGCACTTGATTAATTGAAATTTGACTTACGTTTTTGCTACAGCTTTGATCAAAGTTATCCTGGAAGCCACCGATGATTCAAAATTGATTGCTGCAAATGTCTTTTTGGGAAGACAATCGCCTGATCGAAACTGACAATTTCATTTTTGAAGATCGACAATAATCAAAAAACAACTTTCTATTCGTCGATGTTACGATTACACTAAACGCACTTTGTAACAATGTCTCAATTAATTATTCTCACACAGAAGACAAATCATAAAAAATATTAATCAACGCACTCGGACTTATATAAAGATTTCTTCAAAATTAAATTGAAATTCAAATTTCGATGCTTTGTTTTCAGAAGGAAGTGTTTCAAGTGGTTTTTCACAATGGAATGAACTGTGAATTTGTTTGCAATCCCACCAAAAAACGAGTCGAAATAGTAGGGAGGAAGCGGGGTTGAAGGCGGGCCGAACCCTTCTCTTTTCTAATGCCCCTACCGGTGTTTCCCCATATAGAGACGTTTTTATTTTTTCGGAAAGGTTTTATCAAATTTATTCCTATTGGTGTCAACATTATGGAATTAATATGGGTATCGAAAATGCATTGGAGAACTGCATGCTATGTAAAGGTTTTTCTTTTTACATAAATATAACAGTAGATTTTTGATACAAGGCGAGGTACTCGATTTCTTTTTTCGAGTATGTTTTCTTCAAGACGAAATTTAATTTGAAAATAATTTATAATATAATAATAATTACAACAAACCAGTTACGAATATTGTGTTTACGAAATTAAAATATTTATTCCATGATTCATCATTCAAAATATTTCTTTATACTATGCAACAGAATGGGTAATACGGGAAAAATAAGTCTATAAGTACGGATACATTTGAGAATCACGAAAGACGGGTTTTTTCAAGTATTATTTATTAATAAATACATATACGAGCCTCGTTTCACCGTTATTTCGTCAATTTTTCACTATTTTTCTTTGTTTTTTTTTCGTTTTAATTTTTTCCATCTGGTTTCAGCAAATGGTAAAAAGACTGATGGATTTTGCGGAATTTTTAACATCCTTTTTCTACTTTTGAAATTTTCCTACTTTGTTTCGACCGATTTAAAAAATTTCAGAATCACATCGTCGTGCTCATGTTGTCGTCGTCTTCCCCGAAATGGTCGAATCCATGTTTGCTAAATCCCTCGGTGGATAATTTGTTTCGCGAAATGGGTCACGCCATGCACTCGATGCTCGGAAGGACGCAATACCAGCACATAGGTATCAGGAACTCGTTGCAATGCGGATTTTGTTGACGTTCCCAGCGTCTTGATGGAATATTTTTCCAGTGATCCGAGGGTCGGTACTTTTTTCGTTTCCTGAATTTTAAAAACATCATTTTTACAGAGAAATGATATGTTTTTTCGAAATTTTTTTTTTAGGTTTTTCGAATGTTTGCAAAACATTTTGAAACGGGCGAGCCAATGCCTGAAAACGTGTTGCAAAAATTGTGAGCATCCAGAAGGGTCATAATGAGAAGAATCTTGAAGGGCAAACATGTTCTTAGTCATTGAATGTTGAAAAATGAGAAAATTGTGAATAAAGATGTGATGGGAATGTTTCATTTTGTCTTTTTTTTTCCTTGGTCGATTATTACTTTTTTTTTTTTTTTTTTACCTATTCCGGTAATCTGGGGTCATAAAAGACCCCAATTTTCAAAAATTCATACCTTCGGTAAAATTCAATGAAAATCATTCAACTTGGGCTCATTCTTTTCGTTTTTTAATTTAGGATCACGTGAGCCTGGGGCGATTTTGCATGGAGTCATAAAATTGGTGAAAAGTGCGGAAAAACGATTTTGAAAAACGGGAAAACGAAGGGAGAAAGGAATTTTGAGTCGCCTGGGGTTGTTTTTGACCCCAGGTTACAGTTCCAGAGTAAAGAAAATGATTCCGACTAAGGACTCGTTCTGCTGGAATTGGCGATATTTTTCAAAATTTTCAAAAATGTTGAGAAACTCTAATACGTAGATTTTGAAAATTTTCGATCGTGTTGTCCATAAAAACGATTTTTATAATTAAATTGAAAAAATGTTGTGATTGCTTGATTTTGTTGGTAAAAATGCAGACTAAATCAAGTTGGTCAAACTTTTTGAGGATTATTTGTTTACTGTTCGGGACTCACGGTAAATCTAGCTGCAATTTTACAGATAAATATCGCATTTTAACCCTTTTTTCGAGTCTATCGATGAAAATTTGCAATTAACAGTAATTGAGAGGAAACGAAAGTGAGAGAAAAATATATTTGTATTTAAGATACAGCTGCCTGTTTTAAAGGCTCCGTTTCTTCATGGTTTTTGGTCTCTTGATATTTCTCGTTTGTGAACAAATCGTGTTTGAATCCCAATCGTTTGCACGTCCACGCGAATTCTGGCATGGGCGGTGCCGTTATGATCAAGTCGAAATCCTTTTTTCTGTATGAGGGTAAAAACATTTCCCTTAGATGGATATGAACAGGTATCAAAGATTCTTTGCCGCGGGCTAAATTCAATTTTTGCAAAAGTTTTCCGTCCAGTTTCGGAGGCTCTCTCGCTGCCTCGACCCATGGGCTGAGGTTTACTCATTTGCCCATGATGTTTTTAACTCTCGAACCGTATTTCTCGTCACCTAATGTCGAACTGTGCAAAACGGTGGCAGCGAATAAACGCAGTGCATGCCATTTCGTTGTGGACGATCTTATTTGCACAAAAGACGAGAGATTGTCGATGGAATTAGAGATCAATTTGAACTGCACGTTCAAGATTTTTATCGTGCGATCTTTTTGTTCCCTGTTCGTCCAAGTTTTCACGATTATCGGCTGTAATGAGAGCGCAAAGATTTTCATTGACGAATTCAGAATTTAAATTATTGATTCGAAGGTGTAATTTCGTTTTTGTAGCATTTCCGAGAAAAAAAAACCTTTTTAATGTTTTGTTTCATGTCAATTAATGGCTGCTTTACCTGCTTGAACGTTTTGCTCGGATCTTCTCGCATCTCCATTGCCAAGCGCATTTCTCCTTCGATCGTGTTTGGTAATTTGGTTGTAACGATCCAGTAGGTTTTCGCTAGTATTCTTGTTCCTTCTGCTCGCCACAAAGACTTTTCGACAGCATTTTTTACAGCCTCGTCAGCAGCGAATAAAGCTCGTAAACCTGTTCACATTTAAGGAACACGCATTTTTTGAGTACCAAAATAAAGTTCTTTATGGAATTGTCGACCGTCCGTGGTGACCAGGGGTCAAAATAACCCCGAGCGCAACTTTCAGCTAGAATTTCTACAAGTTATTGGCGCCTCGGGGTGCCCAAAATTTCTTTTTTTACACATTGCCTGCTTGCCGATTTTTTCTGCCATTTTGAAAATAGGAGAAAAATTTTTTGGCACGATTTTCTCATTCCGAAAGGTTCAAACTAATATCCTGAATTTTTTTCTGTCGTTCGGACGATCGTCGTTAAAACGGCATTGTTGAAACCATGAAAAAATTTTGTGGCTAGTTTCGCCCCCAGGCCACTTTAAATACCGTGCCCTTTCTGTCTTTTTTTGTTTTTATCGTTTTACTGCATTTTTGACTGATTTTTGTACTTGAAGCAAAATTGCCTCAGGCTCACGTGATCCTGCATTAAAAAATGAAAAGAATGAGCCCAAGTTGAACCTTTTTCGTTGTATTTTACCGGAGATGTGAATTTTTCCAAAATTGAGGTCATTGGGGTCACCGGAATAGGTAAAAAAAAAAGATTCCAGGGTTAATATCCTAGTTAAAGACGAAATCATACTTTTCAGGAGTTTTGATAAGATGCAGTGTCGGGTAACTGAGCTCGGTAGCAATGTGTGGTGCGGCGTCTTCCAAGGAATATTCAACGCCATTGACAATTTGAGTTGGTTTTCTGTCATTGATATTCGTAGTTCTACCAGAAATACCATAAGGCTTGTTTATCGCAACCAAACCACCTGTAAATTGATGGGATTCCATTGAGACGAAAAAAACACGATCGGTATCGATAAAATTATCGGATTTCCTTTGATTGTTGTGATCGCTACACAGCGATGTTTTTGCATTCGAAATGTGGCAATTTTTACCTTCATTGTGTATGATTCCTTTGACCAAGGAGCTTGAAAAACTGCGTGAGTGATTTCCACGGATGCATGTTCCGATAGGGATGCGGTTTTTCCTTTTTTTTCGATTTCGGAGCCTCCGTACTGCAACATCTTTACAAGGGGATACACTTTTTTGAGTAACTGTTCAACAACTTTACACTGTTTGCAGGAAAAAGCTTGATTATGTATTCCATCGTTAGAGTTTGTTTTTAATCACTCTTGTTACGATGTGACTGCGTTAATTAATCATTAAAACGTTTTGTTCTGTTTTGAAAACACGAATATTGCAGAAGATGTCGTTTCACGTGCGTCGTGCATGCGGTAAATTCTTCTGGGTGTTGGATACATTTTTTTTTGCTTGTCTGTTTGTGCCAGGTCGGTCCGGTAGTCACGTGATGTCTTTTTTACCGCGCACATCGCACGCACAGGGGTAACTTCAAAATGCTCAAAACACGATCGTGAACACTGTATTACAACAGTTTTATCGGCATTTCAAAAAGAACATGTTAATTATTGAAATCTGAGAGTTTTCCTTTGTCCTGTAAATGATTTCGATCGTTCAAACTTGTTGAAACGGAGCTGAACAAAAAATGACGTTATTGTTATGATCCTAACCTACGATAATCACGTGTATCTTTGTTTTTCGTCTTGTTTTGTATATTCATACGAAAATTAACAACACGGACAGTGAATTAGTGAAAAGCGTGTGTGTATCGTTTTTCGGTGCGATTATTGAAAACTGTCAGTCATGAGAAAACGTAGTGTTCGGTTGTACGTCGATCGATGATACTTTCGACATGTGTGCTTTGAAGAATTGTCAAAATAAGTGAGAATCATGGAGGGCGTGGATGAATTATCCTCGAAAGCTTTCAAGCGCGCGGAGGCGAATGTCCAGGGAAAATTGAAACATCGTTTTTTGACAGCTCATTCTCATTGCTTGGTTCCTGGTTTAAATTTGAATAAATCGCCTGTCATCGATTCTTGGCACATCGAAAATGTCATGGGAGTTTACCAAGAGTTCCCTTATCATTGTGACTTGCCCAAGCCACTGTTGCCGCCCGCAAAAATTGCTGCAAAAGGTAAAAACTCCCGACCGACAGAGCCAAGCAAAATAATTACAATGTTTTTCACGGCGATGGAAATTTGTTGGATTTTTTTATCCTTAACCGTTTAACGCAAATTCCTGATTGTTTTTGTTCCGATTAAGGAGATCCGGCTCTCCAGCTCCTGGATACCAAAGCACACATTAAAAAGATGTAAAAAGAATTTTGCAGCATTTCGGAAGACGAGAAAATGGTAATTTCTGTCAACAAAAACTGCCAAAGAATTTCTCTGTTTCGTCGATCGGACTCCGAGGAGTCGGTTTTTCATTTTGATTTTTTCACACAGAATATTTTGATTTTGTAACAGATTTTTCAAATATTCCCGTGAAGAAGGAATTGAAATGGAAGTCGAGGAATGGAAAATATCGAACATTCGTTCCCAGATACGTGGCCGAGTTGGCCAGTTTGATCGAAATGGATCCGGATCCTTATTTCCATACATGGGCGATTTAGGTACGAAATTATGTTTTCAAATAAATACATGGACAGACCAATGTTGCTCATAATTTATCGATCAAATCTTCAAACTTTGATTTTACGAAAATCGCTATAACTTTTTTTTACAAACTGGTACTCGAGCTATCGCTCATTATTTTCGTTTTCGAATGATGTTTCAATTGTCAATTAGCGATTTTTGTTTTATTATCATTTTTTAGTTGCCTGTGAACTTTGAAAGTGGAAAATGTGACGAAAATTGTGATTTTTTGGTTCGGGTTCCTAAAAAAATAAAATCCCAAACAAACCCAATTTTGTAGTAGAGTTTTGGCCGAGTTGAAGAAATTGTTGTTGTTTCAGTGGCGACTCACATAATACCGACAAACAGTTCGCTGTACAAACCAAATCTATGAACAGCTGCTACCTGCTTGATGAACGACACGATTTATGAGATCAGAACAAACTTGAAAAGGAACAACCGTGAGTGACCCTTTTCTCCTGAATCTCACGAATGATTAATTTAAAAAATCGCTAAATTAAGATTTTTATTGCAGGGCGAGTTTTAACACGAACGAAAAACAACTGCGCGATTTATTCGCTTGCAGAATACCACGGGAAACTGCGTTTATTTCAAATTGGAAATAAAGTAAGCAATTGAAAATTCAGTTCATTCATTCAATAATCCTCAAGTTTCTCGAAAGTTGATCAATGGATTGTTGTCAACAGCAAAAAAATCGGAAAAAACACTGTCGAAATGAATAAACCCTTGGAAGACAAATGGGGCAGTATCAGGGTCGTAAAATCCGAACCAAACAACATTGCCTTCGTGGATAGATGTTGTCTCCATTATCTCGACCTGAGGGTAAGCGGACAATCGAAATAAACGATAAAAATGATAAATCGTAGATGTAAAATCGATTCTTGTCTCCAAAAATCAATTTTTCGGAGTAAATTGGAGCCAAACTTTTCATTAAGGTCGGTTTTAGAATCACCGTTCAGAATTTAATAAAATTTGGTACAGTAGTAGATTATAACGAGAGAAAGATCCGCTCAAATTGTCAACAGGCTACAGAGAACTTGAAAAAAGATCACATTGGTAATTTCATGAATTTAACATTGATTTCATACATTGCATTGTATTATACAATGAAAACTGCGATTGTAAAATACGATGAAAACTGAGATTTATCATAAAACTCAATGTTAACGTATTACTATCACAAAATTACTTTATTTAGGATTTTTCAATGATTTTGTATGAACATTCTTGACACCAACACTGAAAATATTCCCCTATGAGGAAAATTTGTCTGAAGTCAAGCATTTGAGATATTTAATTTCCAATTTTTAACTTTTCCCATCTAAACGCGTATAACTTAAAGTCGCGTTTAGTTTATGAGTTGCAGAAAAATCGTGTTTAGGATTTTTCTTTAAAAAATGCGGTTCTTAAAATTTTCTTAAATTTTAAATAAATTTTTAATAAAATAAATTTAATAAATATTATAATAAAATAATATTGAAATATTAAAATAAAATAAATTAAAATAATTTATTTTAAATTAATTAATTAAATTTAAAAAAAAATTAAAATAAATTAAATTTAATAAAATAAATTTAAAAAAATAAAATAAAATAAAAATAAAATTTTAAATAAAAAAAAATCAAAAAATTTCTTAAAAAAATAGCCTTTCTGGCTATCTGCAAAAAAAATCCTAGATACATTTTTTTTGCAGCTCGATTTTTTCAGTTAAAATTTGGAAATTAAATATCTCAAAGTCTAAACGTCAGAAAAATTTTCTTCATAGGCGAAAACTGTTAGTTCCGGAGCCAAGAACGTTTATACGAAATTTTGGAAGGACCCTAAATAAAGTCGATTGGTAATACCTTGAATGTATGAAACTAACAATACAAATATTTTTTTTCTGGATTTGACTGGATCTTTTTCCAATCATAGTCTACTAGTGTACCAAATTTAATTTAATTCTGAACGGTAATTCTAAAACCGAGAGTACGACCTAATTATTCATGAAAAATCAAAGAAACTTTGCTTTTCAAATTTTTAAAGCAGTTCCAAAGCATAATTTATGAGGTCATTGTTTTTAGCTTGCTCATTTGTTTTTATTAAATATTCAGGAATCTTACGAACATCCTGTGCTGAATTTGTGTCCGAGCCAAAATTTGGAGGCTTGCGAGAGTCTTTGTTCAGCAGTGGCAAGCAGCAGCGAAGATCATTATTACGTGGCTTCGTATCACAGTCTCTCGTTGTGCGATCGACGTTCTCCGCAGTCTAGTGTGCAGTAGAAATGGACGCACCAGTTGAAAAGTCCGCCGCTTTGTGCCGACGTCCACACAAGGTTAATTTTGAGCAATTTAGCAAATCGTGTCTCAGTTTAGACTCGGAAATAATATGAAGATGGTTTGGCTGGAATTTATTCACAGGAATAAGATGGAGGTCGTTGTGTTATCCAGTCAAATTGCTGGTAAATCAACGATCATCCTGAACACATGGGATGGTCGAGACAGTTCGCACTCTTATAATTTGCCATACACACCGTCTAGCGTCTTGGACACATTGCGAGAAACTCAAATGCAGGGAAAATGTTTGGATTCGATGCTGAAAGGTCGATTGGAATTGAGCACATCAGGAATTTCTACGCTTGTTATCGAAAATGGCGACACAACGCTGTTTGTACGAAATTCGATTGGTAAATATTGAGTTTCTGAGAAACTGGAATCGAGAAAATCGAAAAACAACAACGACTTTGAATCCCTCGCCCTTTCTCGCTTCGTTCTCCCATTTTTTAAGGTTTTACCGCATTTTTAACCCTAGGCTCGCGTGATCCTGCATTAAAAACCGAAAACAATGAGCCCAAATTGAACCCTTTTCGTTAAATTTTACCGGAGATAAGAATTATTGAAAATTCGAGTCAAGCATATCGTTCTAGGGTTGAAATCAATTTTTAAAGATCGATAATATTTCAGGTGACATTTTCTACCAGTGCATAACTCACGATACGCCATTGGACAATTATTCGATCAACAATTGCGAATCTTTCTACGCCATGGAAGCATGGGAGAAGCAACTGTTGCTGCAGGACCGTTTGAAAGCGCCGCTGGTGTTGACGGATCGAACGAACATGCATCGACCTTTTGATTTATTACTAATTTTATTTTTTTTTTTCAAATAGAGTATTATAATAGCAAGGTTGGTATTGAATTTAGAAAAAATCGTTTGAACTGTTCAAGTTTTATGATTTTTCGAATGTCATGAAAATCTGAGTTTTTGGAAAAATCGTCACCGCTTCAATTGTTGAAAATTTAGTAAGATATTGTGAAGTCTGAACTTCCTCTTTACTTTCCAGAAAAGTTGTCGAAATTATTTTAAAAGACACAAATTTAGCGACATTTTGAAATTTCCATAAAAGTCCGTCTTCGCTCCAACTTCCGTAAATTTCGAGATTTATCATTATTTTTATTCAATGGTCGAATTCAGCACGGATAATATTTTTTAAGAACTGGCCATCGTTGCTTCGTGTGATCTTCGCAGTTATTGGCCAAGGGAATTCAGTGACAGCCAATTATTTGACACATTTTTTATCTTGTTCCTTCTTGGATATTCTCTCGCTAGATTGAAAATTAATCGACAACGATAAGACTCGAGTCATGAGATGCAAGTACAGAATTTTTTTTCTTTTTACGATCTTTTTTTTCTCTGTCTTTTCGACCTTTCAGGCTCTTTGCTGTTTGAAGAAATATTTTGAATCCTTCGTCACTGATATTGCATGAAGCTCGAAACTTCGCTGACTTGTTATTATTCAAAATGAGAATGAAAAAAAGTAAATGGCTTTTCAGTGAGCGCACTGACCGTTCGCGAATTTGATGACCGATTTCATCGTTCAATTTAATTCGCTCGTCGTTTTTCAGCCAATGTACTAAAATCCTTTCGGAATTGTTTTATTTTTTTTTTTCATTCCTCTTAACGTACACTCGAGTTCCTCCGTAGAAGGAAAAACAAATGATAATCGTGCATTCTAATCGCTTCTAAGCAATTGACGGATCTCAAATTCACCAAAAATCGAAGAATATATCACTCGAAAGTCTCTCGTTCGTCGTTTTTTTCGTCTGATCCAATCGAGCCGGAAATCACTCTGAAAAGACGCCTCCGGACCGGAAACTTTTCGCTTCTCCTTTCTCGTTGTTCTTTCTCCAACGAAAATCGGACTTACCCGTCTCGACATAACTTTGGCAATTGGTTGAGTTTGCGCAACGTAATTGTACTGATTAGCGTTATCCTTATCACGCTCCATGTAGTCTTTGTCTATTAACGACTTGATTCGCTTCTTCAGGTCGGCAGGCTGCGTAATGAAGTTAGTAAAAAAAAAGTAAATACTAGAGCATTTCGTACGTCCAAGGATTTTCACGAACTTTCAGAATTCACGAACTCTCGTAATTTACAAAACAAAAAAAAACGATGCATACAATTAATAAATCGCGACAAACTTCGTTTCCAAATTGAGCAAAATGTCGAGATTTTTTTGATTCATCAAAAAAGTTGTTGAGCATTTTTTTTTGGCAATTTGCAAAATCATGAAGCGGATATGCAAAAATAGGGAGAAAAAAATTCATTGAAAGAATGAAAATGACGATAATTTGGAGAAAGAAAAAAGTTGATATGGAAATTCTTACCTTGACGGGAAATTTGAGTTGGTTGTAGAGCTCGCTTATTAAGATTATGCGTGAGAGTTTTTCTCATTTTCATGATTCTCACTATGGCTGCGTCTATCTGATATTGTCGATCCTGATAGACTCTTTCTTCCGTCGGTTTTTGCTCTTCGTTCTGAAATTTCAAAAAAATCAAAATGAGCAAAAAAACTTTGTAACCGATGAAAAAAAGTCGATTACGCTGGAAAAACTTGGAAATGGAAACTATTGGTTCCTACTTGGACAGTCACGAAAGAATCCCTGTCAAGACGCAAATAGAACGAGTTTAAACTTGAGTAAATAATTGTCGTTAACGATTTGTTCTGGAGCAGTGGCAACCAGAAATTCTTGTCTGGCAGACTCAGCTCAAAAATGCTGTACATTGAAAAAAAATCTTCGATTATTTACCGATAAAGGCGACATCATGTGCAGAGTAACACTCATCTCGAATCGAAATCCCGACAAGCCCGAATCCAGGCGTAAAGTGCGGGTCCTTGGTTTTCGAAGCGATGATAAGTTATCCCCATCCTGCGATTGCTCGTGCTCTTGGCTGCAGATCAGTCCACCAGCGAAAAAACTTGAAGTTCGTGGACGATCCCAATCGGCGTTAGAGCAGCGAATCGCTTCTCCATTTCATGCTATTAATCCGAAAACACCACACACGTCACACAAATTAGAGAAACTTAAAATACTTGATATAGCTGCACGCTCCAGCCTCCAGCTGATTTTAGACACACTGCGCATAAACTCTGCGCATGTACACCGCATCCATCGCGCAGGCCGGAAGTGCTCGGTAACTAGGGGGAATCATGGGGAAATCAATCACTCAATAATTATGGAATATCAATTAAAATATTAACTCTTTAACAGTTTTTTTCTACTCTCAAATCCTCTCAAACGATTAAAAAAAAAAATTAAATGTCTAAGTCCATTTTTATTTGAGGAGATAAAAAATATGGGGGCCAACTTCACACCCAAGCTAATCTTTAACCGACGACTCGTAAATAGTTTTTTTAATTTATTGAATGAACTATATTTAACTACTCAACACTGCAATTTGAATATTTGTGAGCCCCAAACGATTCTACGTCGATTTAGCATTTGATTGAATTAATTGCGTAAGAAATAGACAATGTTCGGCTGATCGGAACCCATGTCTTTATTTTCCTAATTACGGAGAAATTAATTACCACTCAACATTATTATTACACCACTGATGACCACTGAACGATTTTCTTTCGATTAAGCTTAATTAGAACGTTATCGGGTGGTAATAACTTATTTGTCCGGCTAAATCTTGCCGACAGTCCTGTTTCTTTCAAGCATAGTTTCTCCTAATTACCGAACGAACTATTGACTACTCAACATTACAACTTAAATGTTAGTGACCACCGAACGATTCTACATCGATTTGACATTTAATTTAAATAAATGCGTAAAAAATAGAGGATGTTCGGCCAACTTGAGCCCTAATTTTTTATTATCAATTACAACATGATTAATCACCACTGAACATTTTTATTGCGGTACTGATAACCACTGTACGAATACTAAAAGATATGATTAATTAGAAATTCGAAAAATTAAAGTTGTTCGGCTAAGTTTACGGAGGTAACGAAAACTGATTTATTTTTAAAGCAACGCGCCAAATTTTCATGCAGTCTTTGTCAACGATATAATGAGACGGTCGTCTTTGCCATTGCCATTAATTATCAAAATCACGAATAAAAAATATGTTTTTTGTTGGATTTTTTGTAGCAGATCGCAAAATTTTCATACAGTATTTCTCTACGATAATTATCAAAATAATGAATAAAAGATTGATTTTTCGTTGGATTCCAGCAAACTTCAGTATCAAAGAGTTTCTCCGTGATTTTTACGTAAGATGGCAGTACTGACGTATTCCGAGACCTAAAAACATGGCCGCGAGCTGGCAGCAGCGGTTCAGTCGCGTGTCCAGTTCCCGATCGCGCGCCGATCAGCTGTTTATGTTTTCATCTCCACAGTGTGTAATTTTTCTCGTAAAATATCACTTCACCATGCGAATTCTTAATACATCAATAAATCCATAAATATTCAGTTCCCAAGAACAATCCATCCGACTGTCCAACAGCGTCCTACGTTCGTTGAGAAAAAACAGTGTGGCCGTCTTCAGTGAAAAATGTGTCGGAATCGTGACAGTGTGTGTTTGTGAGGTTAACCCCAGGATTATTATCGAGCTCCCGAAACGTTTTGTTTTCCTTCGTCATTTTCGGCACACGCCAAAGGATTTCCTGTCATGTGAGTTGTCAATATTGATTCCAAACAGAAATAACATTTTTCCAGACTCGGGAATACCATCAACGAAAAAAAAAAAACAAGGAAAACGAAATTACGAAACTCCGATGACGCCTTCGGAACTTTACTGTTTTTTTTTTGCTTTCTCGTAGAGAGGAAGCTATGAGACGGTAAAATGTTTTTTTTTTTCCAGTTTTCAATGTCAATGTGCTTAAAATGTCCCAAAACATCGAAAAATCATATCTAGAAAAAATGTCCGGATGTGTGTGTGTGTGTGTGTGTGTGTAAGTTCTGGCACTGCAAAATTGAAACGTTCATAACTCGAGAACGGTTTGAGCTACAGGGCTCCCGTTTTGCACAGATGTTAATCTAGACGAGCTCGTCATTCTCTGAGAATTTTGTAGGAATTGCTAGAAAAATACGAATTCTACGGCATTTTGAAATTTTCAAAAAAAGGGTGTCGACGCTCTAACTTCCGCGAATTTTAAGATTTATTACTAATTTTTTTTTTTTTATAAATAGAGCATCATGATGGGAAGGTTGGTAATGAATTTGGGAAATATCGGTTGAACGGTTTAAATTTTATGATTTTTCGAATTTTACGAAAATCTGAGTTTTTTGGAAAATCGTCCAACCGTTCTAATTTTTGCAAATTTTGTAAGATATTGTGCATAAGTCTGCACTTCCTCTTTACTTTCTAGAAAAGTTGTCGAAATTATATAATTTAAATGGAAATACAAAAAATGCTGCAAATTGAAATTTGCAAATTGCTTCCTCGAGATGCTCAAGATGCACGATGCTCAAAGCTTCCTCTACGAGGAAGCCAAAATAAAAAATACAGTCCCTCATAGAGGAAGATTGGAGCAACGTGCATCTTGAGCATCTTGAGGAAGCAATTTGCAAATTTCAATTTGCAGCGTTTTTTTTTTAACTATATTTTGGGATTTCGTATCACGAGACACAACTTTTCGTACCAGGAACCCATGAAACTGTTGCGAATCAATTTTCCAAGTGACATTGTGACGACCATATGCTCCAAGAGCCAATCCATAATCTAAAAACGTAACAATACGTGGACGAACTTCGTCATGAGATTCTCGTAAAGTTTTGTTTGACGATGAAAACAATTTTCCAACCTCCTGACGTTCTGTTTTCATAAACACGCGATGCGATGTATTCGAAAAACTTATCGGATTCCCTCTGGTTTGTTGGAATTGTGTTGCGGGTCTTCGCAGCAAATTTTGTCGCTGAACTTTTCGCTCTTGGCGATGCGCACGTGTCGCGATGTTTTATGCAGCACGTGCATTTCCAAGTCAAAGTAAAAAAATTTATTTTTCCCACGCCCGATTCTTCCTCGTTGTATAAAAAGTTTCTAAATTTCAAACTCTTCAATCACGAAAAAATTGATTTTGATGTGAAAAAAAACTTTGCCACAAAAATAAAATCGAATTACGAGAAAAATGCGTTAAAAATTTAGAACGTTCGGAATTCTCGGAAATTCGATTCCCCGAAAAACTTGGCGCGTCAATCGCGATACGATTATCCCGCCAAAAAGCAGCCAATCCGCGAACGAGGACTTTATTTGCATATATAGCGCGTCTATTGAGCATCGTGTGTGTCACGTGACTGGGGAATGTGCTTTCGAGAGCTTTATCTGTGAAATTCCTCTGTGCCTCGTAATACGAGGCAATAATGTAGAACAGAGTGATATAAATGCCATAGATATATATATATACATGTTTATCCATTCAATATGTATAGTTCAGCCTGTACTACGTTCATTGTTCGTTAAACGCGCTCTAGCGTCCTTAATAAACGAATCTAGGACGCACAACCGACTAAATCCCTTCATTCGCATGGGATAGTTATTTCGTACTTTATATCCGATCCTGCCTCATGCATAATAATATAGGCGAATAGCGTTAGGAAAGCGATGAAAATGCGTTTGAAAAAAAAAATAATTAAAATTTTTGATTTTTTTTTTTTTTTTATTATTACACGCAGAAAAATTTGCAAAAAATTTCGCTTTCGAAATTTGTAATGCGAACTTGAAAACATAATAATACGAATTATTATTGATGATAATAATAATTATTATTAATAATTGATAGTAATTATTCTTATTGTTATGAATAATTCATTGGGTTAATAATAAATAAATAAATAGTAATAATCAGCAATAATAATTATTACTCTCGATAATTAAAAAAGAATAATTATTATAATTAATTATTGACTATTATTTACTATTTACTATTAATAATTAATAATAATTTAATTAGTTAATACTGACAATAATGACAATTGTTATTATTATTGATAATAATAATTTGTTTTGTTTTTTTTTTTTCTATTTTTCACGCTTTCGGTTGTTTGAAATTTTTTTTTGTTTTTATTTCTATGCCGCTGCCCGATATTTTTTTTTCTAGTTGCAACGTCCACTTTTCTTTTTCTCTCTACCGTCGTGTTTCTTTATTTTTTCTGTATCTGCGGCTATCTTTGCTGCTGTTTGTTGTCCCTTTTGCGAAATGAGTCGCGAGAGCGACTCATTTCGCGACGAAGACTCAACGATCGAGTAGGTACGTCGTGTCCGGTTGTTGGCCAGCTTGTCGCGTCGTTTTCGTAGACGCAATGCGTCGAGAAACTCTGCCAGAAAGACCGCAATCCCCGCAAACATACACAGCACAGAGCGAGAACCAAACCAGAGTCAGAGACAAATACTCGCGATCGGAACGAGCGTTCCTCGTACTCTCGAGATCCTCACACCCACCGAGACTAGCTTCTCACTCTTCGCAGTCGTGTAACCTTTCTCTATAGATAGGTAAGCCCTTCTCCACGTTCCACTGCGAGCTTTTCCTTCTCAATTCTCTTTCTCTCGCCCCTTCGCTTCACTTGTCCTCTTCCTATTCTTTATCTTTTCTTTTCTCTTCCTCGTGCTGCTCTCGGGATTCGTCGGTCTGGCGATCTGTCTGCTGCCCCGCACGTATATCTTTTTCACGGCCACAGTCGCATTGCTGTCAATTTCAAGCACTGCGTCATCGCCAATTTTTTCTACGACCTTTATTATAGACGAACGTCGCAAACTTTTCCCTTGTAATCGAATTTGCTGCTGGGATTTCGGGCTTTCGAATTTTTTTCTGAATCTTTTTTTTTTTGCACGAGCACGTGAATTTCTTCGATGACCTTGAAGTTGGACGCTACAGTCAACGAACTTTCCCTTCGGGACAGCCCGAAATTTGTATTTTCCTTTTCGATCTATAATTTTTTTTTTTTTTGGATTTGAAAATCAATTTTTTGAAAAATTCGATACATGTCGAAAATTATCGACGATTTTTTTATTCCGCATTTGAAAATTATAAATCCCATGAATAAAAGAAAAACTGAAAAAAAAACAAAAGCATTTTTTCAGTATTTTTTGTTTTTTTTTTTTGGATTTGAAAATTGAATTTTTGAAAAATTCGATACATTTAGAAAATAAACGGAAAATCGACGGAAAAAAATAATCTTTTGGACTTTCGAACGACGCGAACTTTGATGGCATTTTTATCGACGATTTTTTGATTCCATTTGAAAATTATAAATCCAATGAAAAAGTAAGAATAACTGAAAAAATTTAAAAAAAAGTAAACAATTTTTTCACATTTTTCTGTTATTTTTTTTTTTCAAAATGGATAAAAAAATTCGAGAAGTTTCGAAATGAACTTCTCATTTGATAGTCGAAGTCTGGAAAACTTGGAATTTCGAATTACAGCTCGAGAATTAATGGGACCGAGTCTAACGAGCTCGAATTTTCTTTGATAATTGAATCGATAAATTGCATTTTAATTGTTCGAGTTTTTTGGAGACTCAAGGTTGCCCTGTTTTTCGAAACCGTCGTCGTTCCTTCGAGAGCTTAGTGGAGTGAATTTTTCAGATTCGATTCTTCGTGAGAAGGTTGGGGAATTAATTGGAAATAATGCAGTCTCGTAAGAAAGGGAAACGAAAAAGAAAACTCAGCGAAGAAAGTGGAGAGAAACTCGAAACGGTTCATCGAGTTCCTCTTTGCAACTGCTTTTTTCGTCTTACTCAATTAGGCGAATCCGAGAGAAAGGGGAAAGAGTAGGAACGAGTAAAAGTTGGTGAAGGGGTGGGGGAAGGCTCTGAGAACGTCACGAGGAATAAATTCGAGCAAAACAAACACTGTGGACGATTCTCTACAGTCGGTGGCTCGCTCGACACGCCTCTGCTTATTTATTTTTCATCTTTATCTTTTCATTTTCCACGTGTCGTCCTTTCCCTCTTTTTATCACGTTTAATTTCATTTTTTTTTCATTCGTTTCAACTTTTCGTCTTCTTGACTCGAGGAATAATGTTTTCGACCGTTTCGTCTGTGGAGCTTTTGCATTATTTCTCTTCCCAGAGCTCCAGCAACATTATTTTCCTTCCTCTCAATTTTTAAATTCGTTTCCTTTTTCTCTCTCGTTCATCAAATCCTCCTGTTAAATAATTCTTTTTTGTTTATCGAGCCAGGCGAGTTTCTTTTACGTGAATAGTCCATGTCTATGCTTTGGAAAAACCCTTGAAGGACTTTTCGATCCTGTTTTCTATCCTTGTGTAATTTCTGCTTGTTATTTCGACTCTGATTCATCGATAAAACCTTCCCAGTGGCTCGACCAATTATCGCTAATTGTACAAACCAGTTGCACCTTTGCATCAGGCGATCGTTAAAATTTTCTCTTTTTTTTCTCTACAGATGAATTTTTTTTTTTTTTATTAATAAGCATAACTTTTCAATGTTACGCAATAAAAATTTAAAAGAAAAACGTGCAGCCAAGCGACGTTTCAGTCAGTTTTCTCAAAGTTTTGCAGAAACTTTAATTAATATGCAAATTCGAAAAAATTTGAGAGATTTCAAGAGGCAACCTCGGAATAACGACTAGATTTGAAAAAAAAACAATTTTAATAATAAATAACAATTATTTAAACAATAACAATAAAATGATCAAATAATTTAAAAAAAAAATTTATAAAGTTTTTTTTTTTCAAATACGTGCAATGATCCATTTTTTTCTGGGTATTTCAGAAAAATGTATAACTTTATGAATTCTTATATTTCGACAAATTGATCACAATTTTGGTTTTTTACTCGTTAATTTCCGAATAACGGTGATCCGTTAACGGAATTTTTTTGCCGTTAAAAAAATGGTCAATTTTTTTTCTCGATTTTTCAGAAAAATTGATGACTTTATGAATTTTTATATTTCGACAAAAAAAAATTTCTCCTTTTTTCGAGCATCTCAGTCGCGTTTCTCCTCAAATACGTAACTGACTGCGGAGAGGAATTACTGAAAATGCATTTCGTCTCGATTCACAGCAACCGATTCGTCGCGAAATTGAATCTCGATCGTTTTTATATCCTGATGGGACAATTTGGTGGTTAAATATTTCAGAAAATTGAAAAACTCGAGGTCGCTGCGTGCAGCATATTTTCCCGGAAGAGCAATGTTCTCCTCATGGAACCAAATGTTCCATTCTGGATTGGACTGTACAGGTGGCTTTTTCCTCCGCGCCATCCATTATCACGTTTCCGACGATCTGTCACAGAGAAAATGTGTGGGATCTTTTCCCCTTTGCCACAATCATCCCCCCCCCTCTCTCCTCCTCCTCCCCTGGCGTTTAGCATCGATCTGCTTGCCACAAGTTCCTCAAGCTCTCTCCCTCTCTTTCTCTTTTTTTCCGTGCATGCGAATTTTTATTTTTTATATTTCTATTTTTATTGTTATTCTTGTTTTTTTTTAATTTTATCAATTCATTTTTCTTATTGGTTTATTTGATTGCTTGTGTTTTGCGTACGTGCCGTTTTATTTTATTTTATTTTTATTTATTTTTATTTATTTTTATTTATTTTTATTTATTTTTATTTATTTTTATTTATTTTTATTTATTTTTATTTATTTTTATTTATTTTTATTTATTTTTTTCGAAATTATGTTTTTAATTATGTCGAATAGTGTATTTTTTGTTTATGGATTCATTTGCCCTCTGGATTCTGTCCGGACATAAATAAATACATCGATCTATCTATCTGTCTCTCGAATTGCCAAAGATAAAGAAGGAGGCGATGAATATTTTTTTATCGTTTCAACACTTTCCACGAACGATGCAGATGAGTGGAAAAACCAAAGATGATAAAAAAAAACAAATAACTCTCGACTCGCTGATCTCTCGCTTCGAATTCTCTCGCGGAGCTTGCAAAGATAACGAGCCGCTAATTGAACCAAAACCTCGATATTTTATTCCTCACGATTCGGAACTTTGATACTTCGAGGACCTCTCGTCAACAATCGATCGGGATGTGCAACGTGAAAATGCATGCAACGAAACTGCATTTTTTGTTTTCTTTTCAAACTGGAGCGCGACATTTTTTTTTACAGCATCCGTTCAAGATCCTTGAACATAATTTGCTTTTTCGAGGTTTTAAAATTGAACGAAAAAACGAAGAAAAAAAATGAAAATTCCATTAAAAATCAAAATCTTCTGGAAAAATTATAATAAATTCATTTTTTTTTGTTTTTCAATTTTTCGAGCGAAGTCGCAGAAATCGCATTTTTTTTCAGTTTTTAAGAAAATTCAAAATTTTCCTTGCACAGCTTCCCTCAGCCATGACTGAATTTTATTTTCTCTTTTTTTCGAAAATTGAAAATTGGCCAAAAAAGCGAATAAAAACTGTTTTTTTATTTTTTTTTATTTTTTTCTTTTTCGTTGCAACGATGCGAATTGCAATTTCGTTGCCCTCCGAAAAATGCAAACAAAATGCATTGACCCTCGGCGAATTATTTTTCCATTCCCGACGTTTATAATTCTTCGTATCCTCCTCCTCGAGTAAAAATCGACGTCACTGCTGACCGGAGCGAAGAATCAAAAGGGAATGAGCAAAAGTGAAGAAACTCGAGTCGCGAGAAACAATAAAAAAAAATTTGTGCACGCGGATCGAGTTGAAAAAACGGCGCGCGCCGAGCAAAAAGATTTAAGGGGACGCGTTTGAAATTGAGAGAAAACGGAACGAGCTCTTTTGGCGCTCGCGAGGGGTCCGAGTAAATCCTGCGAATGTATGCATCGGAGAATGACACAAAGACGCAGAGAGACGAGCGTGGAGGTGGAAAAGCTCGTTGCAGGGGCGCAAGCGCGAATTTAGCGCGTCGAGCCTCGTGGCGCGTGAGTTAGAACTTTGGCTCGGAAGCTCTTAGTCTCTCTCGGTCCCTTCGTCGATTCTCGTCCTTGCACTCCGCGACGAGATCGCCGGGGAAGAGGATCAGAGAAAAAAAAATCGAGAGTTGAAAAAAAAAATGAAATTTCGTATGGAAAAAAAAATCGAATTTGCCGCGAGCCTCCGCGGGAGCATAAAAAATAAATAGTCTCCGAGGTTGCGAATGGGAGAAAAAAAAAAATTGACGATCAGAGTGAAAAAAATGTCAAGAATTCTGCGATTTTTTTCGTCCCCCAAAAACGTCAGGCAGTCGCGTGGATCGTCCATGAAATTGTAACCTTAAAAAAAAGCTGAAAAAAAAAAAACAAATAAAAATCGAAGAAAATGTCTCGGGAGATTCTCGGGGATCACGACGACAAGTTCCTCCCGAAGGTCACGCCGCGCAAGGTCGAAGGAGTCAAGAGAGACAATAACAAAGCTCAGAGACGATGGCGGTTGTTGGCACGTGCGTTGACGCGTTCCCCCGAATTGTCCGTTGAGCTGGAAGACGAGATATCGGTGCGTCGCTTCACATCGTTCGATCTCGTAAAGCCAAGCCTCATAGAAAACACTTTGGCGGATCCGGACAGCACGTGGTACGATTATCGAACGATTCTCGATCACGAGATGTTCGAGGTAGAAGTTCGTCGTATAAATAAAAAGTCGTTCACAGCGAACGAGTTGATGGGCTTCAACAATACGGGCAACGTTTGTGTGTGGCCTTCGGAGGAGTGCTTGGCTTATTATTTGCTGAACAATCGTCAAGTTTGTCGGAACAAAACGGTGTTGGAACTTGGCGGTGGAATGAGTTGCCTGGCCGGTGTATACGTTGCGAAATATTGTGAGCCAGCTGGTGTAACGTTAACCGATGGCAATGTCACGAGCGTTGACAACGTCAGATGCATCGTTGCCAGAAACAACATGGCCGAGTTTGTCAAATGCGGTGTCGTACAATGGGCGAGAGCAGCCGCTGTACTGCGACAGGACAACGCTGCGAATAATCCAACCTCCAATCGTATTCAGGTGATTACGGAATAACGTACACACTCTATATCCTCCTGACAACTCCACCGAAATGTTCATTGCCAAATTGCGACAGGAGAACAACATTTTTTCGACTATTTTTCATTCTATTTGTTTATTTGTTTATTCATTTATTGGCTAATTTATTTATTCATTCGATTATTTACTTATTTGTTCGAATTGTTAATTATTTATTTGTTTTTTGTTTATTTATTTATTCATTCAGTTGGTAATTCACTTAGTTATTCGTTCATGTGTTTATTTATTTATTTGTTTATTTCCTAATTCGTTTAGTTATTCGTTTACTTATTTGTTTGTTCGTTTTTTTTTAAATTATTTTTTTTATTTGTTTTTTCGGTTATTTATTTATTCGTTTATTTGTTTATTTATTTATTCATTTATTTTAATAAAAATCACTTCGGTGAATTCAAATTTTGGATTTCGATCTTTTGCAAGCCTCCCCAATTAATTCTCCTGTCCACTTTTCGCTGGCGTCAATTTCGAGCCCCGGTGATTTTTTCAACTTTACAAAATTCTCATTTCCGAAGATTTCCCTTTTTTTTTCATTTTTTTTTTTCGATCTCCCAATTAATTATTGCTCCCCGTGATTAACCGCACGTTCCCGATCGAACAGAGCTCGCGAATCACTTGTTGTTCTGTCTCCCTCGCATTGAATGACCTTCAAGGTCATTTAGGGACCTTCAAGGTCATTTAATTGACGGAGAAAAAAATGAAATTTCCAACAGACTCGAAGCATGGAGAGCGTTGACGAATCGAGAAGAACGGAAGGTCTTTACGACGTGATCCTAAGCGCCGATTGTCTCTTCTTCGACGAAGCTCGTCTCGATCTCGTCGAGACGATTTACGGTTGGTTGGCGGAGAACGGAGTCGCTTTGCTCATGGCGCCGAGACGAGGAACGACATTCCAAAAATTTGCAGAAGCTGCTGCCAAGCGCGGATTCATAGCGAGGGTTACCGAGCGTTACGATCCCAACGTTTGGTCCAGACACCTCGAGCTCATGGAGAACGGTCAAGCAGAGTACTCGCCCGATCTTCATTACCCAATTTTGCTAGAATTAACCAAACAAACGAAAATATCGCCCGGTTGACGACGAGCCTTTTCCAGCAGCCTCAACCACGTCAAGTTCTCTCGCTCTCGACGAAAACAAAACTTTCTCGTTTTTTTATGGGGACCCGATCAACTGCCACGATTCTCCAAAACATTTTTCTTCACATTTTTCAACTTTGCTCTTTCCCTTCGTTCCTTCCTCGCCCCGTGAATCTTGCGACTGTTTCCCAACTCACCGAATCTCGTGGTCGCGGAAACTTGACCGAAAATCTCAATATTTCCCTCTAATCGCATGTTATTTTTAAGAAAATGAAAACTTTTTTCCGGTCGCGTTGCAAAAGCCCCAAAAGACGAAAAGCGAGAAAAAGAAAAAGAGTTTCCGGAATTATTTTCCCGCATCCATTTCGCGACTCCCCAAAAAAGATTTTTCTTGAGAAAAAATAAAAACTTCGATGGTCTTTCTAGGCTGAAATAAAAAAATGCATCTGCATCTGCATCGACGAACATGACGATCAAGTTCGCATCGTTGAAATTAATTAAATTAATTTAATTAATAATAATTAAAGTAAAATAAATGAATAGATTGATAAATTAAAAAATCATTCATAATAAATTAATAATTTATTAAATATTATTAATAAATTAATATATTTAAAAATAATTAATAATAAATTATTTTCCAAAGAAATTAAATATTTTATTCTATTTTTTAAAAGCGTAGCCAAAATTGAACTGCGGTGTTTGTCTCTGAAAATTTTTGAAAATTAAAAACTGAACGTCAACAAAAAATTAAGGCAATGTTTTGAAATTTAAAAAAATGGTGAATGCATAGAAAATTTTTTCGTTCAACTCGATGCAGATTTCGGTATCGTCGACGATGCAGACATTTTTCTATAAACGTTAAAATACAAATAATTATTTATAAAAATGACGACGTGTAGAAAAAGCGAAAAAAGACACTAACCCCATAAATTATGGTCTCGAACGCGCTGGCCGCGTTCCCGATTAACGTTTACAATAATAATGTTTAATATTTATTCTCCAGCTCCCGGAGACCATTGTCAAATATTGTGTAACTGTATTTTGTTATCCTCGTCAGCCACACTGGGTCAAATAGACCCGAGCGATTTTCTAACCCGAAAAACTTCGAAAAAATTTGTTTTTTCTTCATTTTTATTTTTTTTAAATAATTATAAAATGAAATTTTTGGAAAAAAATTCGAGCTGCTCTCCTGGAGAAGCTCCAATAGAAACTCGCGGTATTTTTTTTTTTTTTTGCATTTTTCGATCATTAATCGCTTTGCAAAGTTACCGGGTCAATTTGACCCCAGAATTATCGTTACGTCAATTTTCCGGAGTGTGACTGACGAGCCTTGATTTAAAAAAAAAAAAAAAAAACAAAAAAAAACAAAATTTCCTTGCGTGAACGAAATTTTTTTTTTCGAATGATCGATCGACCACGTGCCTGGTCTACGGCGTTCGGAGATGCCGCGACCAAAACACTAAACCAACTCGATCAAATGTGAACGAATCGTAAGAAAAAAAATTGTCAAGACAACCGGAAGTGCGACAACCGGAAGTTTCGGTCGGACGGAACTTTCCATTGTATTTGGAAAAAGCAGCAACTCGGAGCCTCTATGGGTCAAATTCATAATCCGTCAAAATGATGGAACGTCGTGTGCGCAAGTTTTTTTTTCCTCTATTTCTCTCCCTCGGAATATCCGTTTGTCGATCATTCGACGAACTTATCACAAAAGTGCGATTCCTTAACGCAAAATATAGTCGAAATTGCGCTGTATTTTATTTAAGGGCTTGCGTCCGTTGGGAGGTCCTTAAAAATTAAATGGATCTTAATAATTTTCATTGAACCCCAAAAATGTAAGGATTCAGAAGGACTTTTCTGTCTATTTCGAAAAAAAATCGAAATTTCGAATTTTTGGAAAAAAGCATTGTTTCCTAAAAATTTTGATTAGAAATGTTCATTAATTTGCGACGAGGAGAACTTTTATGATTTTTTTCTTAAAATAGCCGACGTGTGAATCGGAAATTGAAAATTTCGAAAAAATATTTTTTTTACTTTTTTTTATTTGATTCGATTTGTTAATTAGTTCTGTCGAGGCAGGATTTTTTGATTTTTTTTTTCGAAAAGGCCAACGTTTGAATCCAGAATTCAAAATTTCGTAAAAAAGCATTTTTTTCAAAAATTTTGATTGGATTTGTTCACTGGTCTTCGTCGAGGCAGTATTTTTATGATTTTTTTCTCAAAGTCGCTGGCTTTTGAATCGTAAATTCAAATTTTCCCAAAAAAAAGTTTTTTTTTCAAATTTTTTAATTGGAAATGTTTATTAGTCTCCGTCGAGGCAGAATTTTTATGATTTTTCATCAAAATGGCGAACGCTTGAATGAAAAATTCAAAATTTCCTAAGAAAAATCATTTTTTTCAAAAAAAAATTTATTGGAAATGTTCATTAGCCTTCGTCGAGGCAGAATTTTCATGATTTTTCCTCAAGAAGACCCAAGTTTCAATCGAAATTTCAAATTTTCAGGAAAAAAGCCTTTTTTCCAAAAAATTTCGACTGAAAATGTATTTCCGAAGTTTTTCCAACCACAAAACGTGGCAGAATGGAATAAAAACATTTGTGAAACTTGAGATTTGTATTGGAGCTTCCAAGGCTGACGTAAGCCCTTAAAACGAGCGAGACCTTAAAATAAGGGAAATACTTGGCGCGCGAAGGGTGAAAACTGCCATAGCGTTGACGAAAAGTCCAGGTCAATTGCCTCATGATGAAAATCGATTTTCCACAAAAGAAGAAAGTTGGCATCGACTTGTTCTTGCCATCCACGTATTTTTCTCCCTTCTTTACTTTTTTCCTGAGCAAAGCTTTTGTCTCTCGTGAGGTGGGACAAGCCTGAGGCATTTTCAACGAAACAGTCAAAATTTGTGTCTGCGAAAATCCCCAAAAACGACCTCAAAAAAAAAAAAAATCGATAAAGTTTCATGAAGGCGTAAAATTTCGTAACGAGTCCTCGCGTTCGCTCCAATCGTCCGACTGGAAAATTGCAATTTTCTAAAAATCGTTTTCGCGTGAAATGTCCCGTACAAATTTGCGGAAACGAGGAGCCAGCGATTAATCAAAATCGTCGACTCCACGACAAACATCGAAAATACGTTACACGTCTAGCTCAAAGATCCTTAAGGACATCGATAGCATTCTGGGGGATCGAACGTTCGTGGAAGAAAAAAGCACGTCGATGGCTTCCGAGTTTCCGTCAATTTTTTGCCATCCTTCCGCCTCCGAACTCCCATAAATCCTCCGCTTCCGAAGCTTCGCTGTAAAAGGACGAAAACGCGAGGACCACGTCGCGAAAACGATGATTTTTCATCACTCAAGAGCCTCAACAAAAGGAAATAAAAAAAAAAAACGAAAAAATGAATTAAAAAGAAGCAGAAACGTGGAGTCAAAGTTTCTGCCACGTAAAAATAACGAGGAAACTCCCTTAATGATGACCTTTTTCTCAATCCACTTCAATCCGAAGCGTTTCCAAATTATGCTCCTGTCTCCCTTTTTATCTTTCGCCTTGAGACACTCCAGCCTTCGATCTTTGCCCCTCTCAATGGACCAATCTAGTTAAGTCTAGTCACCTTAATAATAATCGATTTGCGGACGAAAAATTCATCGGAAATCTCGATCCGAGCTTTCTCGAGATGTTTTCCGAGTCTCTGATAATAAAACATTATTTTTAACATAAATAATTAAAATTTTAACCACATGGATGCAAATTTGCAGTTTGAGTTTTCAAAACGTTATGTCTCGTCGACATTTGTACGGATTGGAAATTATTGGGGCACTTTTTAGGGGTAGCGAATCCTGGGCTATCGATTCCAATAATTAGAAAATCAAAAAGTACAAAATTTTTTGCAAAAAAATTGTCAAATCCAGGAAAAATCTGTTTTTTTTTGTATTAACGCCATTTTAATACTCATTAAGGGATCGACATTTAATTTGCGCGGAATTGAAGATAACGAGCCATATTTTGAGAAAAAAAATAATCCGGAACAATTATGAACAAAGCCACCGGGCCACGCAGACAAAAGTTCTTGCTGCCTCAAGTTTTCGTCCGGGTGCAAATTTGCAGCCATGTGGTGGTTGCAAGTTAATCAACATTCAGATTTTATCAAAAGGATCGACGAAAATTGTACAGAAAAATGAATAAAAAAATTATTTTCAATTTATCTCACAGATTTTTGCTTCCCCAACGATTTTTTTCCTGCAGAAAAACTCTCGGCTGTTCGATTCCTCGAGGGGAATAAAAAGAGAACCGGAAAAATGACCACAAGAAAAATCATCACGTTGCAAAGTCAGAAATCTCGATTGGCCCTCATAAAATTTTGTGCCGAGCTCTCTGCACCTGCGAATATTCGGTCAAGCCATTAATCTGCCTCGGCTCGTCGCTCGCGAGATTTCTTAATGGCCCGGTTCACTGCTCTACTCTCTTGACAGTCAAACGAATGCAAAAGCTCTCGGGCGTTATTCGCGAAGCTCACGATTGCCACGAGCCAGCGGGGAAAACGTTCGACGACGAGTTCGATTTTTTTTTCACGCTTAACAATTCTTTTCGCTCGCATTCCCTTCCTCTCATTCGTTTCCTCGCAAGTCGCAAAATTAAAAACAAAAATCAAGCTACGAGTTTTTTTCGAGGCGACCGATACAAATCCATCGCATAGCCGAGAGCCAAGTCTCTCGAAACGTCATTTTTAACGAGCCCGTCACTTTCCTAAATCCAGCCAATTTCGCTCAAAATGGATTCAAAAAATATTACAAAAAAAAAAAAGAAGAAAAAAAACATGAGTTTCGATCCAAGAATTCCTTTTCTATAAATTTGTCGAGAAAAAAAAATGTTATCGATTTTTTTTTACCTTTTTCCTTTCGCCCCATCGACTCGTAAGATTTTTTTGACCCTGGATCATTTTTTTTTTAGGATTTTTTTAATGACTTTTAATTTTTGCAAAATCTGGCCAATTTCCCTAAAAATGAATTTAAAAAAAAATACGAGTTTCGATGCAAGAATTTCTTCTCTAAATTTGCCAGGAAAAAAATCGTTTTTATTAATTTTTTTTGCTTTTTTATTTCCGCGCAATTAATTCGTAAAAAAAATTTTACTCTAGACAATTTTTTTTTTGTTTAATAACTTTGGATTTTTGTTCGAGCCAACGATCCCATTGCGAGACTCGCGTAAACAGAATTTGCAATCGCCACAGCGACTGGCCAACCCCCTCGTTCTCTTTCTCTCCCATTTTCGTTTATTCGCTCCTATTTTTTTTTTTTTTGCTCGTCGTTCTTTCTCTCGCTTTGCCATTATTTAACTCGCGTGCGCTTCACAGTAACGAAATATCTATTCCGAGCTCTCTTTCTGCTCCGAATCTCTGTACAAAAAAAAGTACTCGTAGCCAGACTCTTGCACGCACACGAGCTGCTCGCAGAGTACAAAGCCAAACGGGCCAAATGTTATTGGACTCTGATGGCTGTTAAGTCGATCGTTCGGTTCTCAATCGTAAAAAGGCTGCGTGGCCCACTGTCGAGAGAGCTTTCCATCCAAATTTCTCGATATTAGTCGCTCTCGTTTCCAAATCAACAAAAAACACTCCACGCCTTTTTTTTTTTTTTTGAGCCTTTCGGACTTTTTACTCGATATTTATGATTCCTCGTATTTCTCGCTCAATAAACAATCTTATTTACAACTCTGTCCTCGAATCGAGCAAGAAACAATGGAGACTCTTTAAATATCCCGGAATCTTCGTCGTATCGATCGAAACCGAGCTTTTTTTTGTTTTTTCTTCAAATTCGTTGCAAAACAATCAGAAGAGCTGGGTCAACGATCTGTCGAGCGTCGATTGTTGAATAAAAAAACAAATTGACGAAAAATCGTCGTCGATAGCTAAAAATCAAATTTTGTTATAAAATAATGAATTGAACTTTTTTTTTAACTTTTTTAATAATGGAATATAAAAAATATGGAGGCAAAAAAAAATCGTTTTCGTTAAAAATTAAATTTTATCACGAAAAAATAAATTTAGTCACAGAAAAATGTTTAAACTTTTGAAAAATCAGGGATTTGTTGATCAATTATTGTTGAAAAAGTGAAAAAATTTATTGATCAAATTTAATTCCGAGGCAGCCATTTTGTTATTGTCTTCAAATTCGTTGCAGGCTAAAAAAAATTGAGGAAAATCGTCGTCGACAGTCGAAAATAAAATTTTATCACAAAATAATGAATTGAAATTTTTTTTTACGTTTCCAATAATCATCAATATTCATCGTCACGTAAAAATGTAAAAAAATTGGAAATTTGATAAATTTCTTAATTAATTATCGTTGAAAAAGAATAAAAATATTTTTTTATTCGTTAAATTCAATTTCAAAAGCTTTTCGAATCGCAGTAACTTTCTCAGACATTAATAGATCCTCGTGAGTAATAATTCGTAACAAAACGAATGCGAGAGATTTCGAGATCGAGAGCCAAGAAAAGAGTATAGTTCCCTAAATGGATTTTGCTATATCGAATGCGATCATACGTCCGTTAAAAGTTTCTCTCCTCGCATGTATACACGTCTGTGCACAATAAATATATAAATGCACGATCGCGTGCTCGAGAAGTTTATAGACGTTGAATTTATTCCAAAATCCTACACATCGCGACTTCCTGTCGTTTATCAATCGACGAGCGAGAAACGCAGTGTGCATTAGTTTTAATTAGTCGTTGGATTAGACCAATCAAGATATATTCTTTTCAATGCAGAGCTCTGTATGAACAAAATCGCTGACTGAAATCGCGTCTAAATTAAATTCCTAAAAGAGGTCTAGGGAGACGAAGCCTCGAACAATTTGGCAACGAGTGAACTTTGGCCAAACACACGTAATCCTCTATTTTTGTTTGAAAATAATTTTATCTTATTTTTCCATTGAAAATAAAAAAATGGGACGAAAAAAAAAAAAATTTTAACTCAATTTTTTAAAATTTAATTGCGTAACTTTTGCTGGTGTTAATTGGCATTTTGTGCGGATGAGTAATTAAAACTTCGGTCATAGTTTTGCTGACGGATCCACGAAACGCTTTTTTTTCAAATTTCGAGAAAACTTTCGGGACATCGTTATGGAACTACGTGAAAAATTTTGAAAAGGTTTACCAGCTTCTCGTTCTCATGGGGTCTTTATGGGGTTCTCATGGGGAACAGTGAAAAAATCCAAGTTTCACTGAATATCGTCGAAATTTTCCGAAGGATTTTTTTCCATTTTTTCTCAAGTACAGAGAAACGTGTGGGGAAGTTTGTCCAAAAAAATGGAGAATTTTGACCCATTAGTTTCGGAGATACAGCGTTTTGAAGTTTTTTTTTCAAAACTCTAGAATTTGTTTGTAACATTTTTTTAGAAAAAAACGAAATATAAATCTTTGTTATCGAAGTTTTGGACGTGGCTGTGGCGAGACCTTTAGACAACTTTAGGAATTTTTTATTTTTTTTTCCACTGCACAATGTCGAAATAACTTGTCTGGTTAGCCAGTCCAATAAATCTCGAATTGAATAAACTAAATATTTCCCTTACCACCTACAACTACAAATTTCCTCAATTCTGCACTGGCTCACTCTCGGTGCAAGATTTGTCAGCAATTTTATGCTCTGCAGAGTTTATTGCCATTAAGAAAAGCTGCCAACAGCATTAAACGTACGAAACACGTGCTTCACTTAGCAAATAACTTTCTTATGTCCACATAATTTTCATTGTTATTCACACGAACCGTAATTATTGGGCCAAAAGTTATTCAAACCTTTTTTCTTCTTAATATCTCCAAAAAATAAAATTTAACCCAAGACGCCCACATGGGGTGTGACACACCCCAGGCCATTTTCGAGCTGAAATTTTACGGGGAAAATGCCCAAATTCAATAATTTTTCTAACAAACTTCAAATTAAAATTTTCGTTCCCTTCTTGGATAGGATAATAGAGAAACGTTCGAAATATGTTCCCAAATTTTCTTGAGCCCTCAAAACCATTTTACGGAATGCTACAGCGCTCCAAAGTGCAGGGGGTGTGACACACCCCATGTGACCACCACGGGATTTCCATGAGGTGTGACCGTCTTGGGTTAAGAAAAAACCAAAAAATGAACATCACAGGACTTAATTAACTGGATGACCTTGAATCAAAAGCAATTTTTATTTCGCAGACCCTAATTTTTTATAAAAATGAAACAATTCTTTTTCGTCTATTTTTGAAATTTTTTTTTAGGCTCATGAAAAATTACTGCAACTTTTTAAAAATACGAAACCAAAAAAAAAACATTTTTTTTTATCGTGGATCTCGGTTTTTTTTTAACGTTTTTAAAATATAATTTCGGAATTCTAATTTTTTAAATTTACTGTACGATTTTAAAAAAATACAGGAAGAAAAAAAATTATCGTGAATTTTTGTTATTTTTTTTCTTAATACTTTTTTTTTATAATTTTGACATTCGTGAAGGTCGAACCCCCATTATTTTCTTTCACACGTTCCACCTTTTTCGAACCAGCAGTCCTCTCGACCAGCAATCGTTGACTTTATTTCTCAACTTTGACAAAACTCTTGGGAAACCAAGTTTTTCTTTCTTTTTGGAAAAAATTCGATTTCCCTTGCCCAGTCGCCGAGCTGCTCTCGTACCATAAAATGTCGTCAATAATCCACAGTATTTCCCGAGCTTTCAAGAGTTTATACTTGTGAATAAAAATTGTAACTTTATCCTGAAACATGTTGTCGTGGAATCTTTTCAATTTACGAATATTGTCTGCACAAAAAACGTCGAAAAAGAATTTTTCCTCAACATTTGTTTTTTTTCTTTTTTTTTTTTTAAACCAGGATTTTACGAGTTTCGTAAAATTTCGAATTGAATGATTAAACGAACTTAGCTGAGCAACTATTCGTCCTACTCGCAATTTTAACATTTTTGATTTTAGTTTTTTTAATTTTTTTTCAAGCTTAATAGAAATTTTGATGGCCCAATAAAATGGCATCTTTTAAATAAGCAACTGTTAAAAGCAACTTTTCGTCCTCATCGCAATTTTTAATTTTTAATTTTAATTTTTTAATTTTTTTTTCAAGCTTGATAGAAATTTTAATGGCCCAATAAAATGGCATCAGTCACATATAGCTGATGGTTTCCATTAGCAGAGTAGCCTTATCAAAGTTCACTCGTAATTCAGTGATTTCATTAATTTATCTGGTTAATTTGATGGCAACGAATAATACAAATAGCTCTTGAACGTTGATATTAATTCTGGGAGTGTAAAACATGAAATAACTATGTCGAGCACGCGATCCCATTTCCGAAGGTGTATACCGCTCGCATAATCCGACTAGCCATACCGCGGACGAACTTGAGAGTCTTCTTCTGTTGACTCTTGCTTGTTCAATACGAAACTTTGCTGCTGCTTTTATTTTCCTATGCTTATATCTCCAGATCTTCATTATAACAGTAAACTTGACTTTTTATTTGACAAACAGGTAAGTCAATCGTGCTCGACTGTCTTCGCACCAAAAATTACGAAACTCGTGCCAACAAACGTGCAACGATAATTTACAAATCTCTTTACGCGTGAAAGTGAAAAAATAACTGAAAAAAAAAAAAGAATAGAAACGATTTGCATTTTTCAAGAATTTTTGAGCGCAAAATACAAATTTTCGTGGATCTAAATATTTTGGAAATATGGAGAAAAAAATGTTTATCGTGTTTTAGATAAAATTTGCATTCCGCTTTGGACATTTTTTTCAAAAATTCGACATCGTTTCGAAAATTAATAAAAGAATTACATTTTTTTAAAGGATTCGTTTTCTGCATGATTTCCACCGATCGGGCCCCCTCCGCAGAAAAAAACTGCAGAAAACCTTGTCGATGCAGCCGGTCCCGGGATCGCCTCGTCGTGGCGGAACTACGTCGCGTTTTTTCGAGAGAATTTAAACACCTGAAGCTAGTCACGCTCATATTTTATTTCCCTTGACAAAATTTCGGGTCCAGGATTCGAACCCGGACCCTACCGGTGCCATGGTTACCGAGCAAGCACGCTAGCCACGAAACCAGAGCACCGGCTAATTTTGGGAAATTATTCCGTCTCAATAATTCAAAGTATGGAAGGAAATTTCTTGGAAATATGTTTGAGAAAAAAAAATTCATTAAAATTTTTTTCAGAAATTCGAGATCGTTTCGGATTATTAATCTGAACCGATTTTTTTGCAGTTTTCATTTCGAATAAAATAGAATTCAATTTTTTTAAATTATTCTGTATGAATAATTAAGAATATGGACGAAAATTTTTCGGAAACATGGAGAAAATTGTTTATCGTATTTGAACAAAAAAATTTCATTCATAATTTTTTCAAAAATTTGATATCGTTTCGGATTATTAAACTGAACCGATTTTTTTGCAGTTTTTATTTCGAATAAAATAGAATTCCATTTTTCCAAAATATTCTGTTTAAAAAATTAAAAATATGGACGACAATTTTTTGGAAACATGGAAAAAATTGTTTATCGTGTTTGAGAAAAAAAATTTCATTGAACATTTTTTCAAAAATTCGAGATTGTCTCGCCTTTTTAATCTCAACCGGTTTTTTTTTTTTAAATTCTTATTTCAATTAAAATAGAATTCATTTTTTTTCAATTATTTTGTTCAAATATATAATTAAAAATACGAGAATGAGAGTCTTGTCAAATGATATTGAGGCGATTATTGTTCTCTGGATATTCTCTCCATTTAAGTAACGGCTACTCAGAAGTAAACATGATCAAAGGATCTCGAAACAATTGGTCGATAATTCGACAAGTAATTCAACAGACTTTCTCCCTCTTTCTCTCTCTGTCTCCCTCTCTCTCTGTTGCTCGAGTTGTCGAGATCGACTGACGTGTGTCAAACGTGTTCTCCCAACTTTTCCAAAAATTAACAACTTTTTTCAACCTAAATTGCATTTGATTGTAAAAGCAAGTGGTGCGAGTGTTCATTTTTAGTGAGTGCTAATTTCCGCGACTATTTAATGAAAAAATTCGACGCAAATTGAGCGATAAACCGATTGAAATTTTCTCGCTACCTGAGACAATTATTAGTCGCCACGATTTTGTGTTCAGAGACTTTAAGCCGCGCATGCGCTCTACTGTGACAAAGACCGAGAAAATAATTGCTGCTTTTGCTGCCCGACAATTATCACTCAATTCATCGAACTAGCTCTCCAATTTTTCAGTTCTTTCGATCTCGCATGTGTGCACATGAAAAATAAATAATCTCGTTGGTGTGTTTTTCCCGCGCTAGCAAATTGACAGTTTTTCGTTTCTCACGGTCGATGTTTATCGACCTTATTGACATTCGTCGATCGTATTTATGTGCTCGGCGACTTCAAGGTGGCACGTGTCCACTACAGTGGTAAACACTACGCGCTATATATCACGAAGCACATTTATGTGTTTGACAACAAATGATCCTTTGTAACTGCTTCCGAGCTATACTGCGAGCGACACAACACGAAGCAGAATTTTTTCTCCAAACTTGCGAGAGGGGACTCACTTCGCTGACTCTGCTACACGGTAATTCCGTCACAGTTGTTGCCAACTAGTGTTAGTAGTAAGTTTCATTTCCATGACCTTTGTGGGCTTTTAAAAAATGTACAAAAAATATTTAAAAAACGATGTTGAAGTTTGTGTCGTTAGAATGCAACGAAATTCCGTTTTTTCTTGAACAGATGTCAAGATTCTTATTCGATATTTTGTCAGGACGATAAACCGATTTTTTTTTAGGATCCAAACCCAAAATCGGTATGAAAATTTTCATGATTCTTTTAATTGACCAAACAATTTATGGAAAAACGTATTTTTCGTTGGATCTCAACGTTGCGAACTTTGGTGTCATAAAAAATACAAAAAATAACATTTTTAAAATATTTCCTTTTGGGCACTTATATTGTAGACATGATGCCGACTACAAATGCGCGGGAATCTCTGGACCTCTGACACATATCTCCACGGAAATTAAATCTCTGGAACTTTTGATTGCTCATCGACTCTTCATCTTCATCTTCGATCGATTTTATTCTTAATTATCCAGGATTTTATTTTTGTCTTTTAAGTGCGATCATTGTCCTGGCTTTACTTTTTCATATTTTTCGTCATTTTATTGTGATTTCTGAAAAATTCTTATTGTTATTAGATAAGTTGTTGCTTAAGGTGATTTTTGTCGATTGAGTTGATTGCGAGAGGAATCATTGTCGTCGCTTTACTTTTTATTGTCAACTTTTTCGATTTTTCGTCATTTTATTTTGATTTTTGAATTTTTTAAATTATTATTGTTCAAGCTGTTGCTTATTGTGACTTTTGTTTATTAAGTTGATTGTGAGAGCGATCATTGTCGTTGCTTTACTTGTCGTTGCTCCATTTTTCATGTCTTCGTTATTTTATTTGAATTTTTGAAAATTCTTATTATTTCTAATTAGGCTGTTGATTTTTGTCATTTTTTTCTATTAAGTTGATTGTCCGAGGGCTTTACTTTTTACTGCTACCTTTTTCATTTTTCTCGTAATTTTATTATTGTTTTTTAAAATTCTTATTATTATTTAAGCCGTTGCTTATTGTGATTGATCATGGCGAACAGGTGCGCTATTTGTAGAAGACGGATAGCTCGTGCCGAAAGTTTAAGATGCTCCGGTGAATGTAACCGCTTATTTCACATCGTGTGTGTGACGCTCGAGTTCAGACGCGATGCTCTCGAAAACGGTGATCAGTTTTGCTGCGATCCTTGTCACAATCACGAGGCTGTGCTCGATATAATTCGTCGATCAAATGCGTGTATGGATGTTACAAATGCTCAGATAGTCCCTATGCAGGATGCAATAAGAAGGGCAGGCAATTTGATGAAATCACTTGAAGCCCAGGGTCGCACTTTGTCTGATTCGTATCAAGTATTAGTCTCTAAAGTTGACACTTTAGAAACTGGTCTCGTCAACTCGAATACAGTGTTATCCCAGCGAGTGATGGACTTAGAAAAGCGATTGGATGACTTATCCTCATGGTCAAGACATGCCAGCGAACTGAACATCACAGGGACTCCTGCTTCGGTTACTGGTTCGCCGAAGATGATTGTTGAGAAGATCTTCGATGCCCTTGGAGTGTCTGAGCTCTTTGTTGACATTTTGGAAATCAAGAGATTTGAAAAAAATACGAACGATCCTTGCAGCAACACTGAGGGCACTACTTGTTCATCATCACATATCGCGTTCGTTGTCTCTCTGAAGTACCCAAGTGTCAGAGATTTTATTATCGAAAAGATTAAAAAGAGACACGACAAAAGTTACTTGAGCTATAAAAATCTTTTTGGCCTGGACCTTCCGGGGAGGGTCTTTATCAATGAAAACTTGCCACCTGAAGTTTATAAATTGAAGAAACTGGCTATAGCACGTGGGAAGCAATTGGACTTTAAATTCGTCTGGACGAAAAGGGCTAAAGTTTGGGTTCGAAAAACTAACGCTTCTGCCGCAATTCCCATCAACACTCAATCGGATCTTGATAAGATGGATCACCTGAAATAGGTCAATTGTCCTTATTCGGTAATTCGACCTTATTCGGGCTTTGAATTCGATTGAATTTTGTTCATACCTGCTACTATTGGATTCTTTGTTGGTCTCGAGAGCCTTTGTTCTTCATTTAGGTTAATACATGCGTTTACTCAATAGGCTTTTTTTTCGTAGGGCTGCGTTTATACCCTGTTTACATTGAGCGGCGGCGTTTATTTTTTATTTTTACTTCCTACTGCGTAAGCTCTTTTGTAAGCGTTCGCTCGTTTTCTATGCTTCATTTTGCATTTTTTTGTGTCTTTCGGATTAAGCGAACATTGTTTTTGTTCCTGATGAGTGGAATCTTGTACATCATTGTTGGTACTCTACGAGCTCTTTTTTGAAATTTTTCACATTTTTTATTTCTATTTTTAATTATTTTATCATTTAATAATGCGATGATGCGAATTGTTTTGTTTTCATTTTTTCATTGTATCTTTTGATGGTTTGATTATGAGTTTATATTCTTTATCACTTGGAATTAGTTTAAATTGTCAGTAGACACACATGGGTCTGGGGTGTCCAGCCCATTCGGCGAATGGCGTGAATTTCTTGTTTTTCGTATCGATTACCATTTAATAAAAATAATAAAAAAGAATTTTTATCCATCACCCAGTGCAGGCTCTCTTTCTATAGATCCGAAACAACTTTCCTGAATTTTTTCAGATTCTTTAAACGAGTCCAAGTATAGTAAATAACCGGTAGGACATCCCAGACCCATGTGTGTCTACTGAAGGTTAGATTTTGATTTTGCACTTTGCAGCCTTGGCTATGCTTTTTTTTTTATTTTTAAAAATTGTATTTCTTTTGTATTATTTTGATTACGTCATTTTGAGTTGTATAAATTTTGGTTTTGTATAAACTGTTCAACATTTGTCTTATGGATTTATTCTAATCATAATAAAATTTGCTCTCTCTCTCTCTCTCTCTTCTCTCTTTCTCCCTTCCAATTAAGGGCATAAAAGAACAATTGAGAGGCTCTTCTCTCGGTGCTTTTGTTCGTTGTAATAGAATAGAGATAGTCGCCGGAAAAATATACGGGAGAGCGCACACATTCTCGTCTAGTGTGTCTCCAAAACTCCATCTGGTCGATGCGACCGTGCCGTATCTATTCCTTTTTCCCTTTGCCTCGTTCTTTCTAACTGTAAATGTTATATCCGTACTTTTTCAACACTCATAGCTGCATGCGGATGTGATAGATGAAAAAAAAAAAAAAAAAAAACGAGCACCCGTGAGTTCTCGCGAATAAATTCAATTCCGCCATTTCCCTTTTTTTTCCTGGTCTCTTTAGTGCCATCCTCATCCTCGAGCCTCAATTTCATTCTCGGCTTTTTCGAAGCGCCTCCTTTCGAAGGTACAAAATCAAGGTCACGTAAAATTTTTTTTTTACGCTTATTTTTATTGTAGATAAAAATTCGAGGGGTGGGGGAAAATCAATGACACATTGACGAGATCGATTGTAGGTTTGTAAATCGTTGATATGAAAATCTTGATCATTGGAATATGAGCGGACGTGTCAGCCTTGTCGATAGGGTCGATATTTTATAAATGACTGTTGAACTTTGACGCGGCTTCTAATTACTGGCGTTTATCAGCTCCTTTGATAAAATTTGTTGCAATTATTTCGAGTTTTTTAAGTTTTTTTTTTATTTTAGGGGAAGCGAGCTTCGGATTGAGTCCTCAAAATTAAGGTGTTAATCACGATGATGCGTACTGGCATAATTTCGTGAGTGTCCGAGCGCAGTATTTTGCTCCAAGAACCAAATTCATTGGTTCAAATTTTTCAGGTTCATTCTGAACTTCGACCTCGTCCATTCGCTGCTGGCGTTTCAGGAATTTCGCTGCAGTATCGTCCGCTGAGATTGCTCGAACGTCGTTTTTGACAATGAGAAAACGTGTTGCCCTTAAAGCTCGGACTCCTGGAATAAACATTTTCATAATATTTCAATTTTCCACTCAGGCTAAATACTTGAGTTTCGTTATTCGGCAATTCACTGGTCGATTTATCGCTTGCGGGAATTAAAAACGATTCCTCCGAATCTGTCGATCGAGGGAAAAACGCCTCAGGCACGGAGCATCGTCCATTTCTACTCGTAAACCGTGCCTAAAAAACGTTCGCAGTATCAGGCTCGAAAAAGTTTCAGAAATAATTGAATCTCCCTATCAAATCACTTGCGAAATGAATCCGGGATTGTTGATACGTCGTTAGCTCCTTTATTCACTCATTCACTCTGGCCGCTTCATTCTCTTACCTCGAAACCTTAAACCCTCCGCGGATCACATGATTTTTTATGGCACTCCGGATCATCAGGTTCCTTTTGGTCCCGCCACTTATTCCTCAAGTATTTGGAGAGAAAAAAATGTGAAAAAATTCTGGAATACTCTCCATTGATTCCGCTACAAAATAAAAAACAAGATTTTCAAAAAAAAATTGTCGTTTGGGTCAAAAAGACCCATATGATCCGGCGGAGGGTGAATTACTGAATTGGAAAAATATTAAAATTCGAAAAATTTATATTTCACGTATTTGGGAGAAAAAAAAATCTGAAAAAATTCCGGAACACTCCCCATTATTTTCCATAGTTGTTATAGTCGTTTTTTTTTTTATTTACTAATAAAACGTTTCAAAAAACAAGATTTTTTTAAAAAAAGTTGTCGCTCGCGGATCCAAATACTCTCCATCGTTTTCCATAGTTGTTATAGTCGTTTTTTTTTTTATTTTCTAATAAAACGTTTCAAAAAACAAGATTTTGGAAAAAAAAGTTGTCGCTCGCGGGTCCAAAAGACCCATTTGATCCCCGGAAAGGTTAAAGACACTTTGGCATCATTCGTATCTCGCTCATTTCTGAGATTATTCCAAAAAGCTTTTTAATAGATCGATAGTTTATCGCCGGAAGCGTTCCACCACGCAGAACTTAATTTGGGGGCAACGGTACGTGAGAGAGTTATTCCGCACCCTGAGGCCTTTATCGCCTGATTAGATTTCCGAAACGCCCTGACTCTGATTGATTCCTAGCCAAACTACGGTCAAGCGCCGCATCAACCAACGAACCTGCTCAGCGAATTCACTCGTTGTACGAGGCTTCTCCGCAGCGATAATAATTGTATTGGCTTTTGTACCGTCGACCAGCAGCTGGGTCTTGGTGTTTCATAATCTGATTTGCGTGTGAGAAATAATTCAAAATTATTCGCCAGAAAATATTCTTTGATAATAAAACAAAAAAAAAAAATTCAAAATTGCATTTTCGAAAAAATTCTCCATCAATTTGTCGTTAAAAATTAAGTCAATCAGAAAATTTTCAAGAAATTAATTTAAGGACGTTGTATTTAAAAATTTCTATCGATGGAATTCCTTCAAATTTGCACCACACAAAGAGAATAGTCATGTCTAATAGCTCGCACAATTTTAAGAGGTCTCACCGTGTAGAAGTCGAGATATTAATTTATAAAAATTACAATTTTCAGTAGTTTCTCGTAAGATCGTGTGTTAAAAGTTGCAATTTTCAACATTAAATATTTCGATTTATAAATGGTGAAGCCTCTTAAAACTTTGCATACACTTTTATGCAACATTGAAGAAGCTTTATTTAGTTTTTCAAAAAAATCGGTCGTAAAATTTTTTCGAAATTTTGTTTATTATATAAAAAATGCAGATTACCTCGGAAAATTTTGGTTTTGGAGTATGTTGTTCTTTAGTCAATTTGCAACAACTTTTTTTAATGAACTTGGGCTCGCAAATCATTTTTGTATGTAAGAAAAACTGAAAAGAAAAATTTACATTTGACCGTCGCCATACAACGTCCTTAAAAATTAGGCGATCGATCCGTGATGGATATTTTTATTTTTTGCATCGCCAGCAACACGAACCACGCACGGGCTGCCATTGAACTCCGAAATCCCAGAAAAAACGCAGCTCGAAAGACGTCTTCGTTGTTTATAAAGCAACGATTCATCACCAGTCCATTGATTTCCGGTTCAAATTAATCAAAAACAGAAAATCAAACAGATTCTCTGTCTCGATATTCCCGAACGATGTTTATTTATCGAAAAAATTCCCGATTTACAACGAAAATCTTGAATCTTCATCATATTATATAGCCAGCTCCGAAATTTACTGCCGTCACTTTTTTCACGAGCCCGAGTTTCTGATCGTCAAAACCATTCGAAAAATGCATTAAAAATTAACAATTTTCCGAAATTAGAAAAAAAAAAATTTAATTTTCGAAGAAATTAACAGTTTTACAAATTTAATTTTAATTTTTAGAACAGTTATCAATTTTCCAACATAAAAAAAAAACCAAATTTTGATTTTAACAAAATTCACCATTTTTTAAAAAATTGTTAATAAAAAACAAATTAATTAATTAATTTGTAAGAAGTATTTGAAAATGAATGAATGAATGAATTAATTAACTAATTTTTATTTACGCGTTACAATGCAAAACATTTTCCCACCAAAAAAAAGTTTCGATCTTTTTACCGTGTCAAGAATCAAAATAAAGCGAAATCCACATGGGTCTGTGTGACCCAGGGTGAGAATAATTCTCAAACCATTTTCCCAAATGGCTCCAAAATTTCAAAACATTTTTTCATCCTCTGATAATTCTTCGTGAATTTTCATTAAAATCTCGCTATATATGTCAATGAAACGACACAATTGCTCCGTAATTGCAACGGCGGGCCATCCCTGGACGACCAACACAGTAAAGAGAAAGCTCCGCGTATTTATAAAAAAAATTTGGTACGTGCATATTCGTTCGCGATGCCGAGATCACGCGCTGTTGGTCCATGCACGCAGCAAGAATAGCAGAAGAGACCGGACATAAATTTCAACGTATAAGAACCATTTGTTCCCGTACACTCCCCTCGGTGTGTGTGTGTTTGTGTGCTCAGCATTAAATACTCTCAGCAGCAAAACTCTCCAGGAGTCTGTTGACAGGCGTTGTGAAAATTTCTTGCTTTTCTCGTTGCATAATGTTTACGAATTTGTCTCAAAAGTTCGTCGAGATAATTCCGAGGGACGTGAGATAATTGAAAATTACAATTTTAGGGTTAATATCGTGCAATAAATTTCACGCAATTGTCAGTGAACTCGTTATTATTTGAGCACCTTTGCCATTCAGATTATAAAATAAAATTGTAATTAAAATAATTGATTAAATAATTAAAATTAAATTAAAATTGAGTAAAAATTTATTTTTTTGTCATTCAAATTAAAAAATAGAATTGAAATAAAAATAATTGATTAAATAATGAAAATTCAATTAAAATCGAGTAAAAATTAATTTTTTGTCATTCAAATTAAAAAATAGTATTGAAATTAAAATAATTGATAAAATAATGAAATATAAATTAAAATCGAGTGACTAATTATTTTGTCAAGGAGAAAAGGGTTTTTGGTCGCAGAAAAATAATGCCAAAATTTGGACAGTTTCGAGCAACTTGAAACTACAGTGGGGATCGTTTTCACAAACTTCGGAAAATGTAAGCAATTTATTTCTGGCACCTACTAAATGGCTTCTTGTAAACGAAGCATTCTTACCACCTGGGAATTTTATAAATACTTTGACACAACTCCGCGCAAAAAACATCCACGAGAATCGATCTGAATCGCATGGAAAAGGGGAAAGTTTCGTTGGATCATAAGTTAATTCGTCCATCATTTTTCCACACTAATAAATCACGAGGCTCCAGTTTTTATGGATTTTATCAATGCACCAAGCTTTTGTATGAGCCTCGTGTGTGCTTGTGCCACGTCGTACATCGCCCTATGCATTCTTCAACCGTGTGACAAGTGCTCGAGTTACTAAGCACTGTCGGATCCAATAGACCGAGTCACTCGCGCTGCACGCGAGGCCGACTATTTCACCCTCGCGTTTCGAGAGCCTCTTGTGACTTTGCCGCATAATGTAAATACACTGAACATATCTGCAAATAACGCTGCAACCATTTCTGACCCTTACTCTCTCGCCAGTCAGGTCACCTACCGCCTCACATGTCATTTGACCTTACCAATGCGCGGGGTCAATTTGTATGTGCATGGGAAATTCGAGCCCGAATCCTATGGTTTCGTCCATTCTGCTGATGAGGGAACAGTTAGAAAAAAAAAATTTATAAAAATGTATAAAAATTCATGAAAATTTATACAAATTCATGAATATTTATAAAAATTTATGAAAATTTATAAATATTTATAAAAATTTATGAAAACGTATAAAAATTTATGTAAATTTATGAAAATTTATAAAAATTTATGAAAACTTATAAAGATTTATGAGCATTTATGAAAATTTATAAATTAAAAAAAAAGGATCGAGAAAAAATTCACATTTCACTGCAGGGATTCGTCGAGGGCGTACGTGGACGAAAAGGCCCCAAAAAATTCGATCAATTCCAATATTTTTCTCAACATCAAACAATGTTATCGATTCCAAAAATGTTTGGTAATTTGATTTCGAGAGAGTGGAAATTTTTCAAAAAGTATGATTTCAAAAAAAAAAAAACTGAAAGGATTTTTGTCCTGAAATTTTCCCTCGATATTTGTAGGAAAAAAGTGTCGAATGGAGGAATTTCTGAAACAGCAAATTTTTGGATTCTTCGTGAACGAAGCCCTTAAAGAGACAGAGCGATGCCCGCGCATTTCATGTTTCTTTAAGGACGTCTCAGAGCGGAATCGAGGCTTGTCAAATCGCGGTTTGGAACGAGGCATGTACAGAGATTATCGTGTCCTTGATTAAAAATCTACGAGGGTGAATCATGAGGCTGTCAATAGTTCATAAAGAGTAGGTCCGTTTCGATTGATCTAATCCGCAGCCTTGAAGGGAGAACTTGACAGAGAAAAAAAATTCGCAACAATTTTTCTCAACGATAAAAAAAAAAAACATTTTTTTTTTTCAAAATTTAATTTTTTTTGCATGAAAATTTTGGCAGAAAAAAAAAGTAACCAAGTGTATTTTGTTGTCGTCGAGAAAACTCGCTTTTCCAATCGATAATTTCATCGATTTTATTGGCCAATATCGCACCCGAGTGACGTCTGACCAAAACTTACCTTTTCTACTTAAAATCTGTCCCTCCTGAAATCCCGCATGATTTTTGATCCACGATCCTCAGACGCGGCAAGCAAAAGCTTGCTAATTCGTGAGAATGAAAAAACGCTAAATAAGAGAAAGTAAGAAGCAGAGAATGAAGGAAAATTGGGGCGAAGAGAGATGGAAATAATGAATTGAAAAAGAGGCGCAAGGCTGAGTAAGGCGGACAAGTCGCCCGGAGCGACGAATGCATAATTGGAAATAGGCCAATTTTCTCGTATATCTTCGTCCGAGTTTGCTGTTTCTCATGGCGACACAGAAACTCGTTTATGCTGCCGCGTGCTCGTTATGTATTTTACGCATGCATAAATGAGTTATTTTAAGGGGGAACGTGAGTTTTCGAAGAAAACACACATTTTTAATTACCCCATAGATTTTCCTCTGTGAATTCGTGGCTGGCAGGAGAAAAAACATGGAAATTGCTTTCCACAAATTCGCGTGTATAGCTGTGTTTATTTTTTTTAAATAATTTCCTCCGCTGAGTTTTTATTCATTGGATTTTCAGAAAAAATGAAAAATTCATTTGTTTTTCTGCGCGAAAAGGTCGATGTGTTTGCTGAAAATTAAAGAGCCGCTCGACATCTACAAATACGAATGCCACGTACAAATATTTCTTGTGCTTTTTTTTTCCAATGCCGTTGGCTAAAAATAAAATCACGTGGATCTATAAATACGAACGGCGCGTCTGTCCGCTTGATGGATTGTCATATATAGAATTCATACGATTAAGAATAATATTGCGGGGTGTCTGAACAAAGTAAAACGAAGCGAAAGAGCTTGAGGCAACGTAAACGATCGTGCTGATTGTTTTTATCCTAACTACGAGTTATCGCGACTGCACGAACGTCAACTGTTGAATCGCAGAGCTAACGACACGTATTAACAATCCCGAACTCTTTTCAATTCGGTAATAAACCGAGCGACGACTTTTTTTTGATAATCTTGTTTTTTAAAATGTTTTATTTGAAAATAAAAAAAAGCAACGACTATAAAAATTATGAAATCTCAAAGTAGAATCAATGGAGAGTATTCCAGAATTTTTTCAGATTTTTTTCTCTTCAAATATGTGAAATATACGTGGCAATTTCGAGAGTGAATTTATTTTTGAATTTTTATATTTTAGTGAATTTGGTTCTTGTACCAAAATACTTGGACACTCGCGAAATTATGCCAGTACGCATCATAGTAATTAACACTTTAATTTCGAGCAGTCAATTCCAAGCTCCTTAACCTACTAAAATTTTTCTCACGATCCATTCTCGAAATTTGTCAATTTTTCGTATTTTTATAGTTCGTTGAGAATTTATCCAAGCCCTTGTCAATTGGCTCTTGAAAAAAGGTATCGAGAGCCTGTCGCTGACGTTGACGAAGGACCAACACCGTCCATGCATTTTGTCATCATCGTCCTTTTATCCTTTTTTTTTTATTCTATTTTTTCCCCAATATCAAAAACGTCCATTTCCTTGGTTTTCTCTTTTTTTTTTAGTTCTCAAGCAAAAACTGTCAATGCCTGGACGCACGTTCTTCTCCAGTTTCGCTAAAACTCTTATGTCAGCAATTATCGATTATCTTGCCCACTTTGGAGAGAACCTGTTGCTTCTCTATATCTATATAGAAAGTGCTAATAAGAAAGACAGCTCTTCTGCCCCTTGTCGTGGGGTACGTAATGCTCGTCCGTCACCAAAGTAAAGCCAGTCCCCTGCTTTCTCTACTTTCGATGCATACAAACGCCTTCGTCCCTCTTTGTATATACACGCGATCCCCAGCCCTTTGCATATAGCTAGAAACGAGGCTTGTCGAATTATTAAATTTAGAGATTCAAGCAGCACCGAGCCACGAGGCATTACCTCGCAAATTGTTAAACCTCTTCGAAGGAGACTGACGTAAACGTAAAACCCATTATCCTAGAAAAAAAAAAAAATACTCGAGGAAAAAAAAAATTTTTGCAAGAAATATGTAAAAATGGTTAAAAAAAATAATGAGTTTAAAAAAAAAATAAAAAGATTTTCGAAAATCATTAAAATTCACTGATCGACACAGCAAATTGATCGTTTTCAAAATTCGGCAAAAATTGGTGGTCGATGTTTGAAAAATACTAAAAACAATGAAAAGAAATTTTGAAAAAATCAAAATCATTCTCAATATTCGGGAGTCTATGAAATCACAATAAAATTTACTGACCGAAACTGCAAATTAATCGTTTTCAAAAATCGCCAAAAATTCGAGGTCGATGTTTAAAAAATATTGAAAAAGAATTGAAAAAAATGAAAATCATCCTCCATATTCGAGAGTCTATAAAATTTCAATTAAATTTCCTGGTCGACACTGCGAATTAACTGTTTTCAAAATTCAGCAAAAAGTCGTGATCGACATTCAAAAACTACTGAAAAAAATGGATTTTTTAATTTGAAAAATCAAAATCATCCTCGATTTTTGAGCATCATATTCCCTAAAAATTTACTGATCGAAATTGGAAATTAATCGTTTTCTCGTACGGCCCATTACGAAATAATTGATTTATTGTTGTTAATTATTAATTTTCACATTTCAAAGAAAATTTTCTCTTTATTTTTTTATTTTGAACGTTTTGAGCCTCCGCAACGTTCACTGCGACTCAAAATCGTTCGTTACCAATTTTGAATGAACTTCCTCGCTTCGTGAATCTAAAAATGTAACAAAAAGTTTTTTTTTTTTATGCAAACCGCAGAAAAGTGCTAATTGGAAAATGCAGAATCGTGGGAGACTGAAATATCAATTTCATATCAAAAACTGCTTCCTTGGTCGAGAAGCCAAATTCGCTGAATATGAATAAAATTGTTTGACTCTTCGGGATCGATTTCCATTTGATGGATTATTCACAAAGAAGCACTTAGGTTGCCTCTGTACCGAGCTTTTATCTGGCCAACAGTACGCTTGTATTTGTTCCTCCGTTTGTGTGTTTTTGTAGGTTATGCAAGTCCCTAATGCATCGGATTTGCAAAGGATGATCCGTCGCGTGTTCCTCTTCTCGTATCCGAACGTTAAGTCTCGCTGATGTAATCCACGACAAAGTTGAATTAATCTCCGGATAAGTTGGATCTCGTGGGGTGGTCTATAAATCACATTAAAAAAAAAAAAACGTGGATTGGCCCAATTTCCTTTTTCGACTTCCTGGCCATTAGAAATTCATAATTTTCGACACTGAAAAAAATGAAAAACAAAAAAAAAACAAAAAATTTACAAATTTCGATATAAAAAAGGAATAAAAAATCGTCGTTTTCCCCAACAGCTCAAAATATCGTTTTCGATTTTTTATTCTTCCTGAAGAATTCAGGGACTTGAGTTTTTCTTTACATTTCATCAAAACTAAAAAAAAAAAAAACGCTGCAAATTGAAATTTGAAAATTGCTTCCTCAAGATGCTCAAGGGAATATATATTTTTTTCTTTGGCTTCCTCATAGAGGAAGCTTTGAGCATCGTGCATCTTGAGAATCTTGAGAAAGCAATTTGCAAATTTCAATTTGCAGCGTTTTTTGTATTTCCATTTAAATTATATAATTTCGACAACTTTTCTGGAAAGTGAAGAGGAAGTACAGACTTATACACAATATCTTACAAAATTTGCAGAAATTAGAGCGGTTTGACGATTTTTCAAAAAACTCAGATTTTCGTAAAATTTCGAAAAATCATAAAATTTAAACCGTTCAACCGATATTTTCCAAATTCAATATCAACCTTCCTATTATGATACTCTATTTATAAAAAAAAAATATTAGTAATAAATCTTAAAATTTTCGGAAGTTAGAGCATCGACACCTTTTTTTGAAAATTTCGAAATGCCGTAGAATTCGTATTTTTCTAGCGATTCCAACAAAATTCTCAGAGAACAAAGAGCTTGTATAGATCAACATCTGTGCAAAACGGGAGCCCTGTAGCTCAAACCGTTCTCGAGTTATGAACGTTTCAATTTTGCAGTGCCAGAACACACACACACACACAGCCGGCAATTTTTTCTAAACATGATTTTTCGATGTTTTGGGACATTTTAAGCACATTGACATTGAAAACTGGAAAAAAAAATTCTCACCGTCACATAGCTTCCTCTATGAGGAAGCAAAAATAAAAAAAAAATGAGAAAGACGATAAAGTCTGGTCGTCGTCGTCACTGACGACAGAGAGTGCTTTTTGCTCGAGATATTGAGCACAATTTTGCAGCTCCCGCGAAGGCCAAGTGCATCACTGAGTTGCTCTCTGGCCTGAGGCGACTTTGAGCGACGACCACTAATTGCCATCTATATATAATTTAGACGTGCCTCTCCGTACGAACTCCTGAACCTGCCGAGATTTTGTGTGCCACTCTGTTTTTCACTCTTTTCCTCCATTCCACGTTCTCTCTCTCTCTCTCTCTCTCTCTCTCTCTCTCTCTCTCTCTCTCTCTCTCTCTCTCTCTCTCTCTCTCTCTCTCTCTCGTCGATTCCTGCGATTCCCACAGTGCAGAAATTTGCATGAAAAAGGTTCGGAGTAGCAAGTCCTTGTGTAGCTGCGACAACTTGTTGGTTCCCTCGAATATGCGAACTGGAGGATAAACCTCTGTCGACCTTTTGACTCGTTGCATGAAATTTCATCGATGCTCCAAGATCAAAGAACACTTTCGATCGCAAGGGTTTGCCTCTCCAGTGACATATATTGTCGGGCAGAATTAATAGCATGAGAACTCACTTTCTGCATGTGTGTCAACCTGGAATGTGCATTAGAGGGATGTGCACACTATCGAGGCTTACTGTTGCTCGTGAATAGAGACACTAAGTGCATCAGAACCAAGCACACACTTCGCACTCAAGCCTCGATCATCAAACACACATTTACGCAGAAGGACTTTGCTATCGTGTAAATTACAATATTGAAATCGTAATTTTCGATCGTTGCACCGAACCCTTAATCATGGAGTATTGAAACTCTTTCAATTGCTTACGAACCACGTTCCTTAAGGAGTCCTTAAGAGTCCTTAAGAATCACGTGGTGCTCGTTAGTCAAAAAAGCAACGCAACTTTTTTGCTTTTTTTATCATTAAAGAAATTATTATAATTTATTTTTTTTATTACTGAAATTATGGGCAACTTATGGGCAAGCCTTGTTGGACTTAAATGACGATTGACGTGAATTTTGAAACGACAAAAAATTGCGCTCCTATTGGAATTTCAAAAATTTGAGGTTCATGTTGAATTTTAAAAAAATTGAGCCAACTTTGCGGGAATTTTTGTTTTTTATTTTCCCAATAGAAAAATATCCGACAAAGGTTTTAATTATGGAATTCGAAATCGACAAACGATTGCGCTTTTATTAGGTTTTTCGAAAATTTGGGGTTTCTTCAATTTTGAAAAAATGGCTCAACTTTGCACAATTTTTTTTATTATTTTATTTTTATTTTTATTTTTTTATTTCCTTCAGTGCACAGAGCCTGTTGCGAATTTCGTGGAATTTTAATGATCAAGAATAATGGTCAATGGGATTGTGAATTACCTGCGGTTGACGGTTCGGTTATGTAAAATAATTCGTCCAGATTTCCAGTTGGATGAGCCAGGCTCATCTTTTTCAAGAGACCCATGAACGAATCTATTGTTTTTCATCCGTGAAACCAGTTTGTATGTTATTTTTGGATGTACGAAAATCTCGATCCATCGAATTCGTCGGGATGTTTTGAAAATCTGTTCGACAATTTTTTCCAATTCCCTACTGACGGTTTTTCCTTTAATTTAAAAAATCACGTTTTTTAATCCAAATTACTCAACGAATTTTCGCACTAAAAACCTCAGAGCAACTTCGTTTATCGACTAAACGTCGTTCACGATTTTCTTCTTCATTTTCCATTTGTTAATATTTTTTTTTTCATTTCTACATTTTTTTTTATAAAGATCACAACCCGAAAAACGTTCAAACAATTTTTTTCACTGATTCAACGTCGTTCACGATTTTTTTCTTCATTTTTTGCCGTTTTCCATTTTTAATTTTAATTTTTTTATTTCTACATTTTTTTTATCGAGTCCTTAACCCTAAAAACGTTGAGAGAATTTTTTTTCATCGATTGAACGTCGTTCACGATTTTTTTCTCCATTTTTTGCCGTTTTCCATTTTTTGATATTTTTTTTTATTTCCACATTTTTTTTATCAAGTCCCCAAACCCAAAAACGTAGGGAAATTTTTTTTCATCGAATTATTCGTCTGTACGAAGATCGAGGAAGCCGTTTGTTGTTCCTTTTTTTTGACAATCATTCCGAGCCGAGAAAACGAGGCTTTGGAGATCGAAACTGCTGGCCCGAATGCTCCAGACACGTTTAAGAGAGAAACTCGCGTTACGTAATATCTCATCGTCTTCGTCCGCTCATCATTATGGAAATCTTGACGAGCGTTCTATACCCACTCGCCATGCATTTGCATTATCGAGCATGACAGAGAAACGTAATCATCAGCCTACATCGGGGACACGATACAATTTGATTCTCCTGCCACTGTTCCTCTCCGCAATCACAGGCAACATTTGGAATACGAGAAACGTAACAATACGCTCCGCAATGACTGAATTGATAGTCGATTGTGAAGCCCGATATTCCGAGCCATGAAATCGTCCTCATCATGAGCTTGAGAGATTCATCACTACTGTGTCTGATCATGCACGGAATCGTTCTACTTGCCGAAACACAAAACTCCATACAGTTCGATAAAAAATCGTGAAAATAATGAAATAAAAATAATTGGACGATTTTGTATGGTCACGTTTATTGATCATTTGGTTATTAATTCTCTGAAAATAATGTTGAATAGTAAATTTCATTATTTCGTAGTGTCCCCCAGACCCATGTGTGTCTAGGCACGTGCGCTAATTCTAATCTGTCTACGGAGAGTTAATCCACAAATTTATTTGAATGTCAAAGTGCCACAAAGATTTTTTACAATTCAGGCTAAATCGCTGTTGTTATAAAATCGGTTAGTTGCACTTTTATCGTCGATTAAATAATGTAATTCAGTTATGCAAATCGCTCGGGTGAATTGCGAGAGAGACACGCCCAGCATCTGCGAGTTAAACCGACCCCGGACAGTGCACGAAGAGTCATATATTAAGCGGGTGGAATAAGGAAGATCGTATATATTATTTCCTCGAGATTAATCGAACAAGAGAAAAAGCAGCAAAAATCATGGAAATCCGCGAGCATTTAATTATTTCCGTACAAGATAATGAGTCCCGTTGGCAATTAACTTGTCATACTGAGGGTTCAGATAAAAATGAAGAATTCGTTGGACAGAAATTTAAAATTGTATTTTTCGAAGTTGCACCAAAAATGCATTTTTTAATTTTTAATCGAATTTTTTCAATTTTTTTATTTTTTCGAATTAATTTCCCGAAGGACATTGAAAAAAATTTCCGAGTATTTTTCGTGCAGAAAATGTTTTTACGATTCGCTTTTGATTAAAAACATTCCCAGGGTCCCTGAGACCCCGTTCGTTTCAGGACAAGGAACATGGCCATTTATTTTATTTTTATTTTTTCACTTCAATCTCGTCTTGCTCTTCGACATTTCTCGGTATCTCTGTCGCACAATCGCCTATACGGGATCGTGAGTTTACGAGTTTCGAGGAATATGCTGGGTGCATCGCGTAAAATCCTGTCATAAAGTGTAAGAATAGACGAGCCAGAAGAAGTAGAAGAAAAGGGGGATTTCTCGTTCTCTCAGGCTCGGAAAACTCAGAAGACACGAGGACAAACTTTTATTGTCTTTATTTGTATTTATTTATTTGTAGTCTTTTTACAACTGTCGCCAAGTTCCCAGGGATCACGCTCTGGAGGCATCAAATGCTCAAGGAATTTTAGATCGTCGCGTACTTTGTTTTTTTTTCAATTTTTCAATGTTTTTAATAAAATTTCTTTCATTTACTCGCAATTTTTTCATTTTTTTTTTTTTAGCAGAGTTTCTTTTATTTAGTCGCAATTTTTTCGTTTTTTTTTTTAGCAGGATTTCTTTTATTTATTCGCAATTTTTTTAGCAGGATTTCTTTTATTTACTCGAAATTTTTTTGTTTTTTTTTTTAGGGCCGACTACTGGAAGTCGCAGGGACGAAAGTTTTGCGACTTTTGCAAGTGTTGGATCGCGGACAACAAGCCGAGCATCGAGTTTCACGAGGGTGGCAAGAAACACAAGGAAAATGTGGGCAAAAGGCTCAAGGAGATTCACAAAAACAGCGCCAAACAAGCCAAGCAAACTCGTAAATTTGAGGATGATCTCAAAAAGATGGAAAACGTAATTAGTCCAAGCTGCAACGACGCTTGCGATAATTAATCTTCGTTCTCCCTTGTTTTTACCTGCTCGCTCGAGTTCAATTCTTATCTCTCAACTTTTCGCTTTCCTTTTCCAGGCTGCCATGGCCGCTTATCTCAAAGACGTCGAAAGCAATAACGTCGATCTAACGGCAGAAAAAATCATGCGCGACAAGTTGAACGGTCCTGTCAAAACGGAGGTAAAAATCGATTTCCAAAAATTCACTTTTGCTGAACAAACTTCACCTGATCTCTAGCTCCAAATCATTTTGTACTTTTTCCATTGCCGCTTTTTTCAGACGCCGGAAAATCCCAATCAAATGCCGTCCGCCTCACCGGATACGATCCCGAGGTCCAACAAAAATCGAAGTTATCGAGATGTAAGCGAATTTTTATTTATTTTTTTTTTTCAATTATTTTTTTTTCTCTTCGATTTCCATATGAATGAAAACGAAATTCCAAAAAAAAAAACGGATGTCACCGAAATAAACAAATTTATTTATTCATTCATTCATTCATTTAATTATTCATTTATTTATTTATTTATTTATTTATTTATTCATTTGTTTATTTCTCTATTTGTTTATTTATTTATTTTTAAAACTGCAGTTTTAGGTTTAAAACCGAAAAAGGGAGATTCGCGATTGGGAAACGAATGAGAATTTTCGTCTCGAACCTTGGTCGAAAGTTGTTGAAAAGATTTAGGAAATGATTCATTTTTACAGCATCCCTCGGACGTGGATGACTGTGATCCGTACGCCCAGGCGAAGCGAAACCATCAGCAAGCGAAATTGGCGTCTCAAGGTGTTCCAACAACTAGCGGCGAGAACAAGACTCCGGGGAAAAGTAATAAAGCGTCGCGTGAAAAGCGAAAAGGAAAGAGGCCACAAGAGGACCAACCCACCGGTATAACACACGCGCAAAAATTGTGGTACGAAGCTCGAACTCCCGAAGGATACACATATTACTGGCACGTAGAAACTAACGGTAAAAAATTTTCCATCAATTTTCTTCATTTTCTCTCTTTTTACTCAATTTTTTATTCCAAGTTTATTTTTTCTCCAATTTTTCCCTTCACATTCAACTTTTCCCTCGAAGATTCAGTTTTCAAATTAATCCACAAATTCCATATTTTTTGGCACGTGGAAAAAAAAAACAAATTTAATATTGACAAGTAACTGCTTGCCAACGCGAATAAAAAATTTGGAGTAAAATTTTAATTAATCCCATAAAAACGTGATTCCAAATTTTTCTGGAAAAAAAAATAAATTTTCAACGGCGTAAAATTCGGACACAAATTTCTGGATAGCGCTCGACGAATCACGACAAGAAATATTTAATCCACTAATTTCCTCGACGAACAAAATTGAGTAGAATATTTCGATGAGCACCGAAATCCCTACGCGAAGATATGAAAAATCTAGAAAAATCTATTGCTTTTTTTTCAATATTTGTGTCTTTGTTCAAAATATTCAATTGTATGCATTCATTTCTTTATTTATTTTTTATCATTTCTATTTCTTTTCCCTCATTTCTTCTTTTGCTCTATTCCATCGATGATTCATTTCGCATTCCACGTCTCTGAATCGAGTTGAGGAGCACACATGATCCAGAAAGGTTGAAAGTTTGCGTTTCAGAGACGGAAATATCGGGTTTCACAAGGGAGTATCGGTTTGATCATTGCAGCGGCTCGTATTGTCGTGACGATTCGTTTCGTTTCTGCCATTTCCTCCTATCTCCACAATTTTCCTATTTTTGATTTTTATTTTGATCTTATTTTATTTCTATTTATTGTTTTTTTTTTATTTTTATTTTATTTTTGATTATTTTTGGTTTATTTGTATTTTATTTTTCATTCGATTTTATTTTTTTTATTTTTACTCGGGGTCTGCCTCTTATTCGTAATTTATATATTTTTTTTTTCTTTATTTATTGCTTTTTATTTTTATTTCATTTTTTATTATTTTCAATTGATTTCTTTTTGATTTTTATTTTTTTATTTTTTTTTATTTTTTCTCGTCCTGCCTCCGATTCGTAAATTTTCCTAGAGCTTCGTAAGTGACGGGAGAAATAAGATTACTTTGCCAACTTGTAGAATCCGTTTGGGAAGAGCCAGCCGAGGGTTTCGTGTCGATAGCCGAGCAGGAGAACGAAGCCAAGGAGCAGGCGATACAGGAGGAATTTTTGGAGCAAATTGATAAAGAGAGCGCTGAGGAAAAAGCTCAACTGTTGGAGGAACGGAGAGCAAACGCCGAGCGCGAACGACTCCGAGAGATAAGAAAGCGCAGGAATGAGACAAGAAAAAAGGAGGAGCACGTGGATATAAAAAGAGAGAGCGACGACGATCAGCCTGGAAAAACGATGGAGCAAGGACTCGACTTGGAAAATGAAGAAAAAGTTCCTTACAGACGAGATTACAGTGTCCCAGAAAAACCGGAACCTTACGGGCCTTGGCAAACCGTCAAAATCATGTAAATAACGATTTTTCATTTTTTTTTCGCCAACTCCCTCAATTTTTTGTTCCATTCATGAAAAAAATTAAAAAATCGAATTTTTTCAATCATTTCGAATAATTTTTTTTCCATTTTTTGTTTACAATTTTTAAAAATTTTGAATTACTTTTTTTTCAAACTGTTGATCAAACTTTTTGAATCATTTAGAATAATTTTTTTTTTTTTCATTTTTCGTTTACAATTTTTTTTCATATTGAATTAATTTTTTTTCCATTTTTTGCTTTGAATTTTTTTACATTTTAAATAATTTTTTTTTTTGCATTTTTCTTAGAGACCAAAAACCCGTGGATCTTCAATTGCCAAAGAAAAAAGCCCCATTGGCAGTTCCATCGCTCCATAACCAGAACGCAGCTCCTTCGAAAAGAGTTTTCACGGAAAAAGTCTTGACTCAATTATCGACTGGTGATAGCGACGACGAAAAAACACCAACGACATTCAAAAAACGCAAATTCGGTACGAAGAACGTTCGCAAGAGACTCGATAACGATTGATCCGATTTATTCCAATTTCTTTCCCTTCTATTTTGTACACTTACGAATTCTTGCATATAAAACCATAAAACACGCGGTACACGAGCAGAGTGTCAGTGAAAGGCCATCGAAGTTTTATTCGATGGCACTCGCCGAAATAAATAAATTTAAAAAAAAAATCACGTCTGTCTATTATTTGAAATTCCCGCCAAAATCGTAACCTCAATCCCCCTTCCCCGCTCCATTTTCTCAACTTGCATCAAATTTCTCATTTGTAAATTCTCATTCGAGCGATCCAAAGGGTTCAGATCCGGAGATAACTCTCGAAAAGCCATTTTTCGTAACGATGATTCAATTCTTAGGGAGGACGGACCGAGAATGGAGCTAAATTTCTATTTTTCTCGAGACGTCAATAATTTTTCGAAAAAAACGTTTTTGTTTTTCAATTATTCATCTCGCACTTGCACGAAATAGATCGCTTTTTGCCAGACTGCGATTTTTTTTACTTACCGACGGTCGGTAAGTCCGGAATGTCGGCATGGCTATATCTGCGTTACCGACTGAGTGATAAAATGCCACAACCAAAAATCTTGCGTTGTTTCGTTTCTCTACGATTTCTCTCAATTCTCTGGTTGTGAGAGATCTGCGTGCAATCATCTGTGTGCTTGAGCTTTTTCAAATTTGAACAGCAAAATCAGTCAACTGTCAGTCACTCGGTGTGTACGCGCAGATAAACTACCGCGTCCTGCGACTTTTTGTCTACGCAACATATTCACTGACTTTAGCGAGATTTAAAAATTACGAACCATTGATTGCGTGCCCGAGAAATTAGAAACATGGAAGTCGGTGAAGAGACACAAAAACTTCGGAGATTAGTCTCGAAAAATGGAGCCGATTTAACCAACATAACAATCATGGGAACTCCGCGACCTCAAGCCACCTCGACCGTGGAAAGACGAACGTGAGTTTTTCGATAAAAACAATATTTATCATCCACGTAAATAAAATGCAATAAAAACAAATAAAAAAGATCGAAGCGTCCCTTTGTTTTTCTCGAGAATTCCAGCCCCAATCTCGTCGGTTCCACCTGTTGCAGTTTTTTTTTCTTTTTTTCATTTTCCTTCTAGATACGGGGCTCGAGATCTCGTGCATGATTTTTATTCCAGTGAAAAATACAAACGATTGTACGACTCTCCACCCAGTGGGTTCAATAAATCAAACAATGCGACGGACGAGTCGCTGGGCATCTTGGAAAATCTTCCATCCTGTGAGTCTTTTTTTTAATCAAAACAATCCCCCCGTCGCTTTCGCGTCGTTTCTTAGTCACACGATCGTCAAAATTGCTGTCTATGGTTAACTTGACCCTTCGAGTACACACTGGGTCATTTTGACCCGAACAATTTTCCATCTCCGATTGTTTGACTTTTGATTTTCGTTTTCGTCATAAAATACTTTCGGGACCATAAAATCTGTCTATGGTTAACGGAACCCTTGGAGTACACACTGGGTCATTTTGACCCGAACAATTTTCCGTCTCCGATTGTTTGACTTATGATTTTCGTTTTCGTCAGAAAATACTTTCGGGGCCATAAAATCTGTCTGTAGTTAACGGCACCCTTGGAGTACACACTGGGTCATTTTGACCCGAACAAATTTCTGGCTCCAATTGGTTGGCATTTGATTTTCGTTTTCATAAAAAAATATGGAGAATTTACTGCTGGAAACGCCGCGGATGAAATCGACCCGAAGTGCGCTTTTGCATGATTCAGAAAAAACGTCATAATTCCACGTCGTCCTCCTCAAAGCTCCAGATAATCCATTTACAGACTTTCCAGTTTTCAGTAACGAAAGCGCCTCGGACAAAAATCATTCGAACGTCGCCAACGTCTCGGACGAGCGAGAGTTGGCAAGGAAATTGCTGCAGAGATGCAGCGAATTCCATTTGTCGAATCCCATTCTCGGTGAGTCGAAAAATCGATACGTTTCCAACGATTCTGTCAAAGTTTTGAAATCGTTTTTTTTTTAATAAAAATGTTCTCGGCAGACGGAAATAAGGAAAATAATCCAAACTCTCCAAACCTGTCTGAGGATCGGACTCCCTCGACCCTCCTGGACTCGGGACAGTCGTTCAATCTCTCACCGGCGACCCCGAAAGAAAAAAGCACTCTGCGAACTTCAGAAGACAAAACCAGCATAACGAGTGTGAGGATTTTTAATATCTTGTCTTTTTTTTTCTCATCAGCTTTGCCAATTGCACAATGAAAAGTTTATTGGAACTTGAAATAATTGGGAGAACGACGAAATAAACGAAACTCGTGGGGACAATATTTTTCTAAACGACAAAAAATAATTCGGTATTAACCTTTCAAGTACACACTGGGTCATTTTGACCCCAACAATATTCAGTCACCGATTGTTTGGCATTTAATGGCAACGAATTTTTTTGGCACTTGATTTTCGTTTTCGCAAAAAAAAAAATTTAGAGCGATAAAAATTTTGAACAAAAAACATCTCTACAGAAAAAAAAACGAAAAATGCATATTTTCCGGAATACTATGAATTGAAAACACCCCGGGTCAAATTGACCCGGTGTGTACTCCAAGGGTTGAAATTATGAAAAAATTGCAGACGAGTTTTGAGCCGAACGAAATAACGGCCCGTTCCTCAGCGATGAGTAAAAATATGGCAACGAGAGACGATCAAACGTCGCTGGAAAGTAGCGGCGGAATAAGTTTCGGTTCGGCAGCTGCGCAGCTGATGGCGCAATTCGAGAGCGAAGATTTCAAATCGGGGTCTTTGATGTCGAATCAGTTTCTTGCGGACGAGCTCTCTTTCCAGCAAAACGCAATGTTCGCGCTGCCGGTGGCCACGAGCACGGAAAAAGAGCATCTCTCGTTGTCCTGTTTCTCCGGAATCATCGGAGACATGGACTTGACGGTGGAGTAAGAGTCGCCGAAGAAAATTCCATTTTTTGGGAAATTAATCAATAAGTTTTTCTGCAGGTCCTGCGTCGGACGGAAAGTCTCGGTGGGCGAATTTTTCAAGAGAAAATGTGGCAACATTGGCGAATTGAACGATGACGAACATCATGGCGAGCGGCCAAGCTTCGGTATGAATATTCAGAGCCCTACGAGGATCGGACAGAATGTGCCTTTGGTGGATCTTACCGCGATGACCGAAGGTAAACGCCAAGTCATTGAATCAAAAGAGCAATTGAATTTATTTGCTTTTTTGAACATCGAAGAAATTATTATAATTTCCTTTTTTATCGTTGAAATTATGGGAAACTTATTTTTCGGACTTAATTGGCGTTTAACGTAATAACAATCTTTAAAAAACGTTTTTTTTTTTCAACCGGCTGGGGCAAGCAGCGTTGTCGAACCTTCAATTGTTTACGTCGCGATTACTATGAATTTAGTTCGTTTCAATTCCAATTCCCAGGCTAGCTTCAACGGTAACGAGGGTTTTTTGAGGCAGCGTTGATTTTTATAAAAATTATATTTTCTTACGTTCGTTTTTGGTTCGCTAAAGTTGGAAAGATGAATCTTGAAAAAATACAAATTGTTGCAAAGGGAGTGTGTCTACCGTAAGGGCCTGTGTACGAGGATTCAAAAAATATGACTTATATGTATCGTTCTCTTGAGAACTGGACGGTGGATTGAAAAATAATTCGAGAAATAGATGCACGGTATATTTTTCTATGTTATTTCCAAATTTCAAGCCTCAAAGTCGGAATTCTCGTTTACCATTAGATACGCGTGATCCTCCTCAAAGTTTTTATTTATCCAATTGGACGACCAGTTTCATGGACGTCAATGATTAAAATCGAAAAATTCACAGTCAAAATATGTGAATTGCCAAAAAATTGACCAAAAACCAAATTTTCGCCGATTTTCGAATTTTGACTAATCGTTATTTTCAAATTTCAAGCCTCGAAGTTGGAATTCTCATTTACCATCAGCAACGCATGATCCTCCTTAATTAAATTTGATTGGATTGAAATTTGCAGATTCCACGAGCGACGATAAAAGCGACAAAATGCTGAAGAGTTTCACGGAAAGTACGAAGGAACATACGATCATGAGCCTGAGTACGATCGCCCAGGCCCTGAAAGACATCGACAGTGGAACGCCTCGACGTCTCGTGGATCAGTTGCTGCTGGCAAAGAAGCAAAAAAAAAAGTCCGAAGCGGTTCAAGCGCACAATCTGACGAGCGACACGTACACATTGGCCCTTCCGAACGTCCGGAGTTCGCTGCCAGTCTGTCCGTCGGTAGACAGTACAAAAATCTCGAAAAATGAGATTTTTCAAGGTCGAAATTCGAAATTGTCGCTGGACAGTAAAAGTCTGGGCCAGACATTTGCCTCGAAATATCATCAGGCGTCCCGAACTTCCGGTGCACTTGACGAATTCGGAGACACACTCGATTACGAGGCGGAAAACACATTGTCCGAGATGTTAAGCGAAAAATTTCCATCGAAGGATTTTTCCGTAGCGAAAATATCGAGCCCGCGTCCAGAAAAAAAAGGTACGGCATGAAAATCCTCAATTTTATTATCGCCCAAATGGATTGCCAACTTTTTCATTTCCAGATATCCAAAATTTCGCCAGAATAAAGCAAGAGCAATCTCAAAACAGTGCAAAAATCGACACGTCCTCGAAATCGAAAGAATCTCAGGCCGAGGCCATTACGCAGTCGATGATAAAAAAAGAAGACACTTCTGCTCATCGTTCCGCATTGGAAGCCAGCGTAGGGACCAACAGCTCCAACGAACAAATTCCTCCAAACGGTTCGTTGAGCCTTTTTCTCTCTCGATTTCTCATTTTAATGTCAAAAAAAATTACAGACATTAATTTCATTAATGTCAGACATTCATTTTGTAAATGTCTGTAATTTCTATGTTTTTAAATGTTCTCCTAATTTAAAAAAAAAATAATAATTTTTTAACGATTTTAATGATTTTTTAATTTAACAAAATTTAATTTTAATTTTTAATTTTCCATTTTTATTTAAAAATTTTTTTTTCAAATATAAAAAAAAAAATTCATTTTATGTTTTATTTTTCTAATTTTTTATTTTTTATTATCGCCCCGAATATTTGTTATTATTATTATTTATTATACCAATTAATAATAATTATTATTCAATTGATTTTGATTAAGTATTATGATTATTCTATTGATTTTTTTTTAATCATTATTTATTGATCAATTAATATACTTAATTAATGAACAATATAATTATTGATGACGAAACGTTATCGTTTAATATTTTTCTCGTCATTACCGAAAAAAAGTATAAATATGAAAAATCGCAGATCACGTCGAAATTGGAAAAAATACCGAAGAACTGCAACACTGTATCATCGGAGTACGCAGGGAAGTGGACATTGAATTAATTAACAAAAGTCATCGATGGATAATTTGCTCGTTGAGCTTGACTCAAATTCAAGGCGACAAAGACGACATTGAATTTGAAGTTACACCGAAATCGATGCTGATTCCCGATTCCACCAAAACTATTAAGGTAGCCTCCCAAAAATTCAGAGCTCCTTAAGGAGGTTGAATCACGAAATCAAAATAATCAGAATTTGATAAAATTTGGACAAATTTTTTCCAAATTTTTTGCTACATGGTTATCGCATAATCACTCGAGTACTACGTGGTGGAAAAATCTAAAAAAAAAATTGTATTGGCATATATATTATCAAAGAATATATTTATCAAATTTTATTAAATTCTTCTTGAAATTTTTTGTTTTCACCATGGTTTAGCATGGCAACTTTGTATCGTCGTGATTCAACTTTCTTAACCCTCCGTAGACACACAACAATTAGCGCACCTCCCTAGACACACATGGGTCTGGGGGACCCGACCATTTTTTGCTGTACATGGAGTCGTTTAAAAAATCGGAAAAAAATCAGGAAAGTAGTTTTGGAGCTATAGAAAGAGAGCCTGCACTGGGTGATGGATAAAAATTCTTTTTTATTATTGTTATTTAATTTTAATCGATACAAAAAACGAGAAATTCACGGCATTCGCTAAATGGGCTGGACACTTCAGACCCATGTGTGTCTACGGAGGGTTAACAAAACATTTGGGTCCCTTATTTATTTATTTATTTTTTGAAATTTTTTTTTAATTTTTTTATTCTTTTTTTTTTTTGTTGAATTGAGTTTGCAATTTCGTATAATTCGCTGTGGGATCCGCCGTACATTTCGCAAAAACGGGGCGATGATTATTGATCGTTGGAAAAAAAATTGTAGATCGGCGTGAAAATCCTAAGACAAGGGAAACCGATCCGAGCGACGATTAATGCAGAAATGTCAGAAATGCCGACACGCTCGACGTGGCAAATGCAACACACGATGTGGTTCGTCCCGGAAGAACCGAAAATCCTCGTCAGTCCGCACATGGAAAAGGACGAATTGGAATTCGAAACAACGCTCGATCGGCCAAGTAAAACGCAATCCATCGTGCTGGAGAACAAAAATAGCATCGACGTCCCACTCGAGCTCGTCATCGCGAATGTAAAATTCACAATTTCGTTATTTTTTATAAAAAAAAAAGCTTGAATTTTTTTTTTATTTACGTTTTATTCCTTTTTTCACAGAATAACGAACACAAATTTCAATTCGAGTTTCCCGATGATCATCCAAGCCGCGAGACACATCAGAACAACGATCCACTACGAATCGTCCTTAAGCCTTCGAAACCGATCAAAGTTAATGTTCGATTCAACGGAATGGGCAACAGCGATCGGAAAAGTGAGCAATTTACAATTTTGTTTTTTTTTTTTAAATATTTCTACCGATCGTTCTGAATCGAAAAATTCGACTCGTTTGGAATTTTTATTTTATGACATTTCGAAAACAGTTTTTGAACGTAAAAAAATACTCGTTGTAAGCTGCTCTTCCACGCATGGGTCAGTATGACCCGAAGTAATTTTTTTTCTCGCAAGAATAATTAAAAATTGAAATCTAAAAAAAAGTGCGATCATTGGTTTTTACCTTTTTGAACGTAAAATCGAGCTCGAGAGGCTGCGTCCACAAAAAACTGCATGTGACTCGCAGAAATTAAAAAAAATTGTAAAAAAAACTGGAATGTTCGAATTCACAGAAGCCGAATCGTCCAAGCACACCGCAAAATTGACGCTGAGCATACACGAGAAAGAGCAAAATCTTCTTATCAAAGAAATTGCTCTCGTTGGTTCATTAACTACAACGAAAACGACGCCTCACGCAGCAGAGAGATTGTCCGAGAATTTTCGTTGCGACACCCCGCAGCATCGAGTGCCTGCGAGTTCGCCAACTTCTCCTCACAGCTCCGCCTCCAATCGGTACGTTTCGAAAATGATTTTTCCTCAAAATATCCTCGAGCCGGAAAAAAAGAGAAAGAGAGGAAAAATGAGAAAAGGAAAAGAAGGGAAAAAGATCCTTTTTCCCATTTTTCCCCTGTTTCCAATAAATTTCCAAAAGCACCGAACGCTCAGGGATTAAGATCGTTCCGTTTGAACCAGGAGATGGAATTTTTCTTCTGCGTCTTTCTTTTTCTTTATTTTGGATTTGCATTTTTTTGCGTAGTTCCGGAATATCGGGAAGGAACTCCCCGTTGAGTTCGGCGTCCGGTGGAACAGTAGCCGGCGACGTAGTCTCGATACGAGCGACTCACGCTGCTCTGGTGTGGAACAGCATCAAAGTCGGTAAGAGCGATTTAAAAGAATTTACGATACGAAACACGAGCAACAACAAGATCAAACTTCAAGCTACGATCGTCGACAATGACAACAGTTTCAAGGTAAAAATTATTCCCCCCATAAAAACCGAATTTTCGAATTTTTCATCATTTTTTTTAAAGTTTATTATTTTTTTCATTTTATTGTTAATTTTTAAATGATTTTTTATTTTTTTTTGTGACAATCAAAAACGATACAATTTTGAAATTTATCGAAACTTGCCGAATTTCGATAATTTTGATTTTTTTTTCTTGTTCGTTATTTAATATCTTTTATTAATTCAATTTAAAAAAAAAATTCTGGCAACCAAGAATGATATCCAAAAACTTAGCGAATTTTCGAATTTTTTCATCATTTTTTTTTAAGTTATTATTTTTTTTTCATTTAATTTTTAATTTTTTTATCATTATTTATGTTTTTTCATTTTTTTATGACAATCAAGAATGATACGATATTGATATTTATCGAAACTCACCGAATTTCTATAATTTTGATTTTCTTTCTCTTTTCCGTTAGTTAATATTTTTTTTAATTCAATTTTTGAATTTTTATGGCAATCAAGAATTATATTAAAATTTGTCGTTCACGTTCTCTCATGATTTTTGCATAACAGTTTTTACGAGAAAGACAACACCACGTGCCGAACATTGTGTTGAGTCTGCAGCGGATGGAAAGCAGAACGTTCGCCGTTCTCTTCAATCCGAACAGCTCAGGGCCAGCGGCAGGAAGAATAGTCTTCAAGCATTACGAGCCTCAGAGACAGGAAGGCAGAGAATCTCGTCCGTCGAAAGTCGTGAGTCATCTCCATAAAAAATTTAAAAAAATATCAATTTTTGCTTGAACGAGGCGAATTTTTCCTTCGTGATTGCGAGCGCAGGAATGAGTTGAAAAAATCCATCATGTCAGGCCCATCAAGACTAATATTTTCTCCACTTTTTGGACGTGGATTTCGTAATGAAAAAATATTTTCGGAAAATGAATATTGGTCCCGTTCATTCGTACAGATTTTTCTTTACGGTTACGGGGGCGTCGGGCGAGTCGAAATTAGCGAAGCGTTCAAGGACACCGGAGGCCAGTTATGGTTGTCGCTGGGGAGCCTCAACGCGGGAGGAACTCTCGACGCAAAAATAAAGCTCCAGAACACCGGGGATCTCCATTCGTATGCCAAAGTCAAATTGACACCGAAAGGTAATTCAACGAAAGGATTTTCGGAGAAAAAAGAAAATTCTACGATTGAAAAATTCTGAATTTTTTATCAATTCGCGTTTTTAGCGGTTTATCCCGCTATGGTGTCCAGTTGGCACGTCGAACCTACGGAATTGCTGCTCGGACCGAAGGAAGTCCGATGGGTCACGTTGGAATTTCGGCCCAGAAAAGAAGATCTCGCTTTGCTAAGGCGAGCCAACGTTTCTCACGTTGGCACGTTGTCGATAACTCATGGCGACGAACCAACGCGGCTTCGAATCCGTCGGTCAGTCAAGGGACGATAGAAAATTATTCCAGATTCGTATTAATTTCGCAAAAACTGTCACGTGCTTTTTTTTCTTTACAGATTGTATAAAAAGTTGAGTCAAAACGGCCAAATGAACGGGAAGGAAAACGAGGCGTTCAGAAACGTCGTTTATCCTATTTGCAAAGTCTTTCCCGGCGAAATTCCCATCAATAATTTAAGCATCATTCGCGATTCCGTGGTAAGTTTACATTTTTTCTCTGGAAACTTTCAACTTTGAGGCTTGAAATTTGGAAATAACGATTAATCAAAATTCGAAAATCTATGAAAATTTGGTTCCTGGTCAATTTTTTGGCAATTCACACATTTTGGTTGTGAATTTTTTTATTTTAATCATTGACTTCCAGAAAATTGGTGGTCCAATTGGATAAATAAAAACTTTAAGAAGGATCACGCGTATCTAATGGTAAACGAAAATTCCAACCTTGAGGCTTGAAATTTGGAAATAACGATTAATCAAAATTCGAAAATCTATGAAAATTTGGTTCCTGGTAAATTTTTTGGCAATTCACACATTTTGGTTGTTAATTTTACGATTTTAATCATTGACGTCCATAAAATTGGTGGTCGAATTGGATAATTAAAAACATTGAGGAGGATCGCGCGTATCTAATGGTCAACGAAAATTCCAACTTTGAGGCTTGAAATTTAGAAATAACATAGAAAAATATACCGCGCACCTATTTAACGAATTATTTTTCAATCCACCGTCCAGTTCTCAAGAGAACGATTCATAAAAGTCACATTTTTGAATCCTTGTACACAGGCCCTTATGGTAGACACACTCCCTTTGCAACAATTTGTATTTTTCAAGATTCATCTTTCCAACTTTAGCAAACCAAAAACGAACATAAGAAAATATAATTTTCATAAAAATCAACGCTGCCTCAAAAAACCCTCGTTACCGTTGAAGCTAGCCTGGGAATTGGAATTGAAACGAACTAAATTCATAGTAATCGCGACGTAAACAATTGAAGGTTCGACAACGCTGCTTGCCCCAGCCGGTTGAAAAAAAAAACGTTTTTTAAAGATTGTTATTACGTTAAACGCTAATTAAGTCCAACAAATAAGTTCCCCACAATGTCAATAATAAAAAAAAGAAATTGTAATCATTTATTCAACGATGAAAAAATCAAAAAAGTTCAGTTGCTTTTTTGACTCACAAGTAACACGCAATCCTCCTTAAATTCGAAAAAACTGCACTTTTTAGGAAAATCTTGGCGACTTGTGTCGCGGAGTCCTACAGCAAGAAGTCATGTTAACCATGGAAGTCAACGCCGAAGAAACCATGTCCATATTGCACGACAACGCCGACGATACCCAGACATTTTACTCTCTCTGCAGCGACAACAGTCTCGTTTTCCCAGCCACCGACGAGAGCTTCATGCCATCCGAGTACGTAAACCCTCCAAAAAAATCTCGCCAAAATTTACAAAAATCGAAAATTCGCTCTGTACGATAAACAATGATCGAAAAAATCGAAATTTCCTCGTTCAGGACCCTCATGGAATGCACCGTCGACCAACGTCTCTACGAGGACGAGTTCAGTGTCAATCCATCGACCGTAACGTTGCGCCCACCCACAATCAACGAAGCGACGGTTATCGTAACGAGTTCGTCGAACGTCGCTCAGCCTTTCGACACTGCGGTGTCGCACAGCGAGTTCCTCCATGTTTTACCAGCCGAGGGGATGATTCCAACAAAAAGAGGATTCCCCATTCGAATACAATGTAAAAAAAGAATTCCTCACAGTATTGATGCAGTGCTTCAAGTTTACACCGAAAACGATAAACGCGACGTTCATATCAGAGTGATCGTTTGATTACCGACCGACAAAAATTTGCACAAAAGCTGTGAATTTTTCTGTGCAGCAAAAAAAAAAATTCTGAGATACTCGAGCAACGAATCGCCCGATTTGCTCGAGAAAAATGTCCAAAAAAAGCTGTGAACTTTTCTTTGCAGCAAAAAAAAAAATTTTCCGGATACTCGAGCAACGAATCGCTCGATTTTTCTGCAGGAAACATCGACGCAGTTTTATGCAATTTTGTACTTTTTCTTGCAATGTGAATAGTAATAATATTTAAGCGGGAAATATTATTCAAGTCCGGAAAAGCGAGTACAACTTGAAATATTCTCGGTTTTTTTCCATTTTTCATGATCAAAAAATTTGCATTTATGCGTAGGGACTTAATATTGTATAAAAGTTACTCTAAGTGGAACTTCGGATAATTTTTTACGCTTTTTCTATCCAACGGTTCTTGAGCTCCTGAGAATTCGAGCAAATTTTATTTCTTTCCTTTTTTTTTTGTATAAATTCATGTTTTCAGCGTAATTTTTAATTTTGTTACAATTTTTTTATCGATAATGATAACTGATGGAAATGAAATAGTTTAAAGAATTTTTTATCCCATAACGAACGCCATTGAAACAGAAATCACAGCAAATCACCAGGCCACTCGATACAGTGTTTTATTTTTGAATAAAATTCAATTTTCTAAAGCGATTTATCGATTTTTTTTTTCTCTCGATCCCAAACAGATTCTTTCATTTTTTTTCAATTCTATTCTTTCGGCTTTATCATATTGGACTTGGACATTAATTATAAATAAGTTAAAAATTAGGCAAGATTTTTTTTTAACGTCCAATATGGAAATTTCGAGTTTTGGACAATTGACAAGTTTTGTCAAGTGAATTTTCACGTTTTCGCGAAAAAAAATTATCGGCCTTTGAGTTTTCGGCGAATAGAGTAGAAATTTTTCGATTTTTTCCGCCTGCCCTTGAAAAATTGAAAAATCGAGGCATTTGCTTTTTTTTTCACTGTCAATCATTAAAAAAATGGTTTTTGAATATTCGAGAGGAAAATCAAAATTTTCATGCCAATTTTTATATAAAAAATTTTGCAAATTTTTCCGCTCGCCCTTGAAAAATTTAAAAATCAAAGCATTTTTTTTTGACTATCAATCCTCAAAAAAATGGTTTCTGGATATTGAAGAAAATTGAATAATCATCGTAATGTTTTTATTTTAACTTTGGTCGAAGAAGTGACATTGAAAATGAAATTGTAACGTTGTTGAAGTAGCGTAGCGATGCGTGCCATGTTGTGAGTGTCGCTGATGCCGGAATGGAGTTTTCCTTGATGAGGAATGTCAAGCCTGAGGAGCATATCGACGAGGCTCCTGGGATAATAATTTGTAGCGTCGCAAAACGATTTTTTCAGATCGATCCATTTTTCGAAATATTTTGGAATTTCTAAGCGATCGAGAGCGCACTGATTCGGCAACATGACTTTAAAATCCCAATCGCCGCACGTCATCAAAGCGCAGGGATTTTTTTCATCCAGGAACCCTCGATCGTCGAGCCAGAGTTGAAAGTTTTGAAAAACTTGGGGAAAATGCGGTTGGCCGTCGATCATTTCTTGCATTATTCCCGTGAGCTCCGTACAAAATGGCGTGAGAATCGGATTGATTCGCGGCTGGACATACTGATGGAAAATGTCCTTAATTTGCCAATCTTTCGTGCTCAGAGCTAAGCAGGGAAACTCTATGATTTCGGGAGTTGCCCAACCTCCACCTTTCTCACACGTTGCCTCGAAATCTACCAACAACAAGAAATTGAACGGCTGACCCGAATCGCTCACTTTTTTCCCGGCGTTTGTCAAACCGCGGCCGAGCAAACGATGCGCCATAATCTTTTGCGATTTTACTACAATTAGTATAATTCTACAATTTGCTTGTGTTTACGAAACCGTGTAAAAATCGAGTTGAGGTTATGTACGAATTTGAAGCGAAGCACGCGCATGCTCCAAATTGGAAAATTCCACGATATCCGGCGTTCCCGACGAACGATTAGAATGGAAAGAAATTTCCAAACATGAATCGATTGAATTTGCTTTTTTATCGTCATCAGCGAGCGGGCGAACCAAATAAATTTTAAAAAACTCTCCATTCAGCTATTCGCAGCCCGGCGAATAATTGGCAAAATAAAGAAAAAATAATTTCTCGAGTCCATTAGTGACATTTGAAAAAAAGGCGCGAAAAAGACGACGCGTTCAAACAGGAAACGAGGCAGTTGCCATTCTTGTATGGAAGCGAAACTGAGCGCGTAGTAAACTTCCGGTACACACGATAGTCCGGCACATGGGCCGATGCGTACACAACGAGTTTCTTTGGTTATAGCGATAATGCTCTGACAAAAAAACGCCGATTAGTGAAACTGCGTGCAAGAATAGTGTCAGGCTTTCCCGGAAAAGCGTAAAAAATGGCAAGTTTTTGATTAACAATTAAAAAATTGACAATACGATCGATCAGGCATGTTTTTAATGATAAACAAAACCTCGACCTTGTCCACCCGCATGTTCGGAAGCCCAACGACGCAACGAGTGTCCCGTTAAAATTTTAGAGCCTACAACTCTGAATTCGCGAAATTCGTAGTCGATTATCGAAAATTTTGGAAAAACAAAACAAACAAAATTAAACTCCGAAGAATAAAAATGATAAATCGAAAATTCACGATGTCTTCTTGTCCCCGGGCAAATTCTGCAATCTATTTTTGCAATTTGCGGGAAAATGAAACAAATTAAAAAAAACTTCGAAGAATAATAATGAAAATTCGAAAATTCGCGATTTCTCCTCGTCTCAGAGGAAATTTTACAAATAATTATCAAAATTTGCGAAAAAACAAAATCAACAATAATAAAATCCGGAGTTGAAAAACGAAAATTCGGAAATTCACGATTTCTCCTCGTCTCATCGCAAATTCTGCAACTAATTTACGAAATTTGGAGAAAAACAAAAAAAATAGAATCCAAAGTTAAAAAATGGAAATTTACGATTTTTCCTCGTCCCAGAGCAAATTTTACAATTATCAAAATTTGCAGACAAGCAGAACAAAAATAATTTCTGAAGTTTAAAAACAAAGATTTTAAAATTTACGGTTTCTCTCGGTTGCAGGGCAAATTCTACGTGCTCTATGAGCACGCGGCGGGCTATGCCCTCTTTGCGGTGAAGGAATTCGAAGAGGTAGGAATGCTGTTACCTCAGGTCGAGGCGTCCGTGACGGATCTGTCCAGATTCAACGGAGTCGTCAAGCTCGTCGGATTTTCTCCGTTCAAAACGGCGTTAGCCGCGCTCGAGAACATCAACAGCATCTCGGAGGGCGTTGTGCCGGAAGATCTTCAACTTTTCCTCGACTCGTCGCTGCCGAAACCGGGAAAAAAAGAAAAATTCGTTCTGGGTGTGGGAGACCCGAAGCTCGGAGCCGGAATCACGGAAGCCCTCAATATAAAATGCGACCACACGGGCGCTGTGCCTGAAATCATCAGGGGGATTCGCTACCATTTCCATAATTTGGTCAAAGGCTTGACGGCCAAAAGCTCCGGCGTTGCTCAACTGGGTCTCGGCCACAGTTACTCCAGAGCGAAAGTAAAGTTCAACGTCAATCGGGTCGACAACATGATCATACAGAGCATCGCGCTTTTGGATCAGTTGGACAAAGACGTCAATACGTTCAGCATGCGTATAAGGTGAGAAAGTGTCTCTGTTGATATTTCCTACAAACCTGTCCAGAAAAAAGGCTCAAAATAGAAAACGATGTTTGTTTTTTTATCATTTCCATGGAACAAACCGTTCGGGCAAGTCATTTCGATCGACCGACCCGTCGGGAGAACTTTAATTTTCTTCGATAACTTTCAATTTACGAAATTTGCATCTTTTTCTTTCAAAGTTCGATAACAAAGAGATTTGTTTTTTTTTTTTTTCAAATTTACAGAGAATGGTACAGCTACCATTTCCCAGAGCTCGTAAAAATCGTTCCAGAGAATTATTTATACGCAAAAGTAGCTCAACTGATAAAAAATCGAAAAGAACTAACGTCCGAAAAATTGGAAGCTTTGGAAGAGCTCGTGATGGACAGTGGCAAGGCCCAAGCGATAATCGACGCTTCAAAATCATCGATGGGAATGGACATAAGCCCCGTCGATCTCCTGAACATCGAAATGTTCGCCGGACGAGTAATCGCTCTGGCGGATTACCGCAAACAATTGGCCGGTTATTTGCGAGCCAAGATGGCGGGAGTGGCGCCGAATTTAGCGACGTTGATCGGCGATCAAGTGGGCGCGAGGCTCATCGCGCACGCGGGTTCGCTAACGAATTTGGCCAAATATCCAGCCTCGACGGTGCAAATCTTAGGCGCCGAGAAAGCGCTCTTCAGAGCCTTAAAGACAAAGGGAAACACGCCCAAGTACGGTTTGCTTTTCCATTCGACGTTCATCGGTCGTGCGGGGACGAAGAACAAAGGAAGGATCTCGAGGTACTTGGCAAACAAATGTTCGATCGCCTCAAGAATCGATTGTTTCGCCGACACGCCGTGCAACGTTTACGGCGAGAAATTGCGCCAGCAAGTTGAGGACCGTCTCAAATTTTACGAGACGGGAGACGTGCCCAAGAAAAACATTGACGTGATGATGGAGGCCCTCGAGGAAGCGTCGAACGTCATCAACAACGCGCAGGAGGAAGAATCCCCGAAAAAGAAAAAGAAAAAAGACAAAAAACGCAAGAGCGAAGCCCTCGAAAACGGCCAAACTAATGGCAACGGTCAAACTCCCACAAACGGCACTAAAGCCGCTGAAAATAACGGCCAAACGGAGGAACCTCCGAAGAAAAAGAAGAAAAAGAAATCCAAAAGCGTCAGCGAGGCGGAATGAGCTTCCGGGAACTTCTCGACGTCCAGCCTCCTGCTCGTTATTCCATTTCGTTTTGATACATATATAAAGACACACATATATATAGAAACATACACGAAAAATTGATTGCCACGGTTTTGTAAATAAAAACCACAAAATTCAGAAACGAGCGAATTTTTTTGTTTTCAGTAAATTTACCGATTTATTTCCTCCTACGAATTCGTACGATTTTTTAAAACTCCGTGGAAACGTGACACGCTGACGATAATAAAGAATATGGCGACAAAAACTTTTCTTACACGAAAAATTCATTGCCGCGTTTGTGTAAATAAAAACCACAAAATTCAGAAACAAGCGAGATTTTTTTTTGCTTCAAATTTACCGATTTATTCCACCTACGAATTCCCACAATTTTTTTTAACTGCCTGGATCATCGTAACATATTTCCGATATTAAAGAATATAACAAAAAAAAAACATTTTTTTCTTTACACAATTTCTCCAGCCTTGCTTTTTGCGATTTTCTACGAGATCGTTGAAAAAACAGTGACGTAACGATTCAGTAAAGCAGGAAAAAAATTTGAGGAAGTTTTTCGTATTTTTTTTATATAAAGAGATCACGAGACGATGCGGAGACGCTTTTTCGATTTTTTTTTTGCTCGGGACGTGGGGGATCAGGAGAGAATAAAAAACTTTTTGTAATACCAGCACCAATGAGCATTTTAATAAAGATAAAATAATATAGACTGCAACATATCTATAAATACTCGAATTAATCGTATAATTTGTTTCTTCGATAATAATAATGAAAGAAAAAACAAAAAATAATTTTTTTTTACTCGGCACTGCTGAGGTCCGTATAATTGGCGAGAATATTCGTGCAGTAGAATTTTTAGTCGAATATCGATCATGAATCACGATCGTGTACTGCGTTCTTCAAAATTTATTCGTCCGGGCGTTTCCAACATGATTTTTTTCATATTTACACGGACAAACTTTCTTTTTTTTCTTTCTTTTCTTTTAAATACAATTTTACCGAAAATTGTTGGAATGCTCCGAAATTTGCACAAATATCTTATTTTTTTTTCTTTTTCAATTTCGACGTAACGATCGCCCCTTGCTCGGGCAAAAACATGGTAGACTTTTTCTGAGCATACTAAATCAACAATTGGAAAAATCCAAGTTTACAAGGATCTGGACTTGTCCCTCGGTCCTCGAAATAGAAATATAAATCGTCGATTTGCGCCTCACTGTTTTCACGTGCATTCCTCGATTCTACGCTATTTTCCTTTGTTTTTTTTTTTTTTACATAATTACTTTCCACAATGTATTTACAGCGGGACATTCGGTACTCAATATCCCGCGAATCACATTCATACGGAATTTATATTCGCAGATATATATGTCGCTCTCCAATAAATGCGAAATAGACGGAAAAAAGGAGAAATATCCAACATATCAGGAATTTCAGTCTCTGACTAAATAATGCTCAGCCCTCGGAGCCACGAAAAGGGCACGACAGAAAAAATGTCTAGGAAACCATAGAAAAGATCGGCAATTCGCGCGACGGACAATCTCCACGGAACAAACAAAAATTCTTTTCCCCAAACGAAGCAACTCGATGGAGACTGAGCGTGCAATTTTTCCGGCTGGCGGATATTATCAAAAGTCTTGGAAAAATCTTCGACCCCGAATAGATCGACGTTTTTCGACGGAATTTAAATTCAACGACGATCGATTTAAAAATGCAAACAAAACTCTGACATTTCTGCCTCGAAAAGGAACAACTTGCCAAATTTACCAATTGGCAGTGTTCTCGAGACACTTCGGAGATTAAACTTTTTTTTTGCTCAACAAACGATAAGCTTGGATATGTTTCATTGCCTATCGCAGTTTGTCTAAAAAAAAAAAATTTGGGTTCCGAGCCGGCTTTAGAAAGTACTGTCGGTTTTTAGAATTACCGTTCAGAATTTTATTGATTTTGGCACAATAGTAGATTATTATAAAAAGAAAATCCTGTCAAATTTTCAAGAAAACAAAAAAATTCAAGACGCTACAGAGAACCAGAAAAAAAAAATATTCGCAATGGTCATTCATTTTAAATGAAGGAAAAAATATAAAAATTACAATTTTATGTTTAACGATGAGAAATTTGCATTTCGTTTGACAGGAATTTACAGAGTCAAAATATTTTGAATTTGAGTGAAAAATCAAAGTTTTAAGAATGGAAACACGGAAGAAGAGAAAAAAATTTCAGGCTCTGCTTTATTTCAAATGAAAAAAAAAAAAAAAATGACATTCGTTTATGGTTAACGATGTGAAATGGAATTTCATGATTCTGAGATTTTTTAGACAATTGTGTGCCAAAAATTTGCATTTTATTTGGCAGGACTTTACAGAGACAAAATATTTTGAATTTGAGTGAAAAATCAAAGTTTGCAGAAATGGAAACACGAAAAAACTGAAGAAAAAAAAGGTTTAACCCTCGGTAGACACACATGGGTCTGAGCTGTCCAGCCCATTCAGCGAATGGCGTGAATTTCTCGTTTTTCGTATCGATTACCATCAAATCACAATATTAAAAAACAATTTTTATCCATCATCCAGTGCAGGCTCTCTTTCTATAGCTCCAAAACTACTTTCCTGATTTTTTTTCGATTTTTTAAACGAGTCCAAATACAGCAAAAAAAAGGATAGGGTCCCCCAGACCCATGTGTGTCTAGGGACGTGCGCTAATTGTTGTGCGTTAACGGAGGGTTAAATGTACGGAATTACCAAAACGAATATTATTTTCCTGGTCCTCTGTAGCTTTTTGAAAATTCAACTGAATCTTTTGCTTATCATAATTTACTACAGTACCAAATTTAACCCTTAGAGTACACACTGGGTCATTTTGACCCCAACAATTTTCCGTCACCGATTATTTGGCATCGAATTTCCGTTTCCGTAAAAAAAAAATTTTTGGGGCCCTAAAAATGGATAATTCACTACAAAAAACGTCTCTACAAAAAAACTAAAAACAAAAAATGCATATTTACCGGAATACAACGATTTGAAAAATGCCTCGGGTCAGATTGACTCAATATGCACTTGTAGGAACGAGAATACTGAAACCGACAGTACCACGTCATCGTCGTGGTGAACGAGCAAGGAACGAAATTGTCGAAAATCCATTCATACATTTCGTTCCTTTTTACAATGCCGCAGAAACTTTTGTCTCTGGCTCTCTCTCATTTTCCCGGAGCTCAGATAACGGAATAAAAACAAATAATTAGTCAAAGTTAATAACTCTGTAAATCTATGACTCCACGGTTACTTATTCGTGTAAATATATAAGGTCGAGCTGCGTTTTTGACTGTGACAGAGCCGAGGAGAATGATCAAAAAAAGAAAACTCAATAATTTACTTTTCTTGACAATTCTCCGGGCAGCTGAAAAAGATAAAAGGCGAAAGCTCAGCAAAAACGCCGTCGCAAAGAGGCTTTATTGCTTTATTGCCGGAGCTTTCTTATTCGCGAGACTGTCTCGTTTTCCTCTTGCTCCAAATTCCATTTACAAAGGACAACCTCACAGCAAAGTCACTTCCTTTTTGTTTATCGATAAATTAAACACTAATGAACCTGCCTTCGTCTTAAAAACTATGGTAATAATAATAGTAATAATAATTAACTACCATGACGAGCTAATCAGTTAGTATCTTATCGGCTAATAATTATCTTTGTAATTAAGTGGTTGCTTCATTATTTATCGTTTTCTACTTGTTTCCTGTTGTTTTTTTTTTTTTTTCGTTCCCGAAAAGGATATGCACTTTTCCTGTCCCTCGTTCCGAGGAACAAAAGCTAACGATTTCGTCTACATTTTCATTTTCCATTCCTTAAGGACGTTGTACAGCGACGGTCAAATATAAATTTTTGTTTTCAGTTTTTCTTACATACAAAATGCTTTGCGAGCCTAAGTTGATTAAAAAAGTTGTTACAAATTGACTAAAGAACAACATACTCTAAATCCCAGATTGTCCGAGTTAATTTGTATTTGTTATATAATAAACAAAATTTCGAAAAAAATGTACGACCGATTTTTTTGAAAAACTGAATAAAGCTTCTTCGATGTTGCATAAAAGTGTATGCAAAGTTTTAAGAGGCTTCACCATTTAGAATTCGAAATATTTAATGTTGAAAATTGCAACTTTTAACGCACGCTCTTTTGAGAAACTTCTGAAAATTGTGATTTTTATAAATAAATATCTTGACTTCTACATGGTGAAACCTCTTAAAATTGCGCGAGCGATTAGACATCTTTGTGTGGTGCAAATTTAAAAGAATTCTATCGATAGAAAATTTTGCATACAACGTCCTTAATCCCGACCTCTTGGATTTTCTTTCCTTTTTCTCCTGTTTTCACTTCCTTTACAAAAGTCCGTGTACTTTTTGACTAATTGCGGCTCCCGGATCGGGCGCACTTTACTAACAAGGCGACTTGTTCGCCCGATCCATCCGCCCGAATCATTTACACAATGTTTTTTCGTCTTTTCGCGAGTTTTTCGAAAGAGAGGATTCTCGTTGCTATCACGCAAACGCGACAGCTCTTTCTTCGCATTTTTGCGATGATTCCAACATTTCTCGTAAAAAAATCACTCAGTGCACCCAGAATTTATCGTTTCCCGCTAAACTTCGTCTTTTGTGCCGCGACAGTCATCGTCGTTTTTCCAAAAACTTGGAAAACTCCATTTTTTTTCCCCTAAATTCCGATTTTTCGGTTAAACTTATTTTTTCGCTACATTCTTCAGTGTCTTTCCCGCTTTTCCTCCGCCATTTTTTTACATAAATATTATGCAACTTACGCATTATTTATCGTGCATTATTTAATTCGTCGTTTAAGGAAGCACGTATTGTCAACTTTGTTTATTCTTCTGCTTCTCCGGCCTCGTCCCTTCGCCTTTTCTCCCTCCCGCAGCTTCGACGTTTTCCTCAATCTTTCGGCCTTCAAGAGCCCCGCATTTTAGCTCCTTCTCGAGGGTGCACCGATTCTCATCAAAATTTAACATCTTCTCATTGGAACGCAGGGAAGAACGTAGGGCTCGCTGGAGTCGGCGATTGCATCATCGGGCCTCCGAATCTCATCGATGTACCACCTGCGACCAGGTCCTCTGTCATAGAAGAGCGGTCCTCGGATTAGCATTTTACGTCAACAATTAAACTGGCGGGCAAACATAGATTTATCGGGAAAAACATTTCGTGTCCAAAAAACGATTGTAGAACGTTTTTATGAAATCCAGAAAATTCAATTTTGACTGAATCTCCTGCCGAAAGTGACTAAATTTCAATTTAATTTTAATTAAAATTAACTAAATTAAAATTAAATGAAATTAAAATAAAATTGCAAATTTTAAATTGAATTTAAATTAAATTTAAATTAAATTTCAAAATTTGAATTCAATTTAAATTTAAATTTAATTTCAAAATTTTAATTTAATTTCAAAATTTTAATGTAATTTCAAAATGTAACTTAAATTTAAAGTTTTAATTAAAGTTTGTTAGTTGCGGTAAGCGATTTGCGAAAATGAAAAGAAAAACCATGATTAATTGATTTTTCCTGAATTAATTAACGGCTCGAATGGAGGATGAAGAATTGACATGGGAAATGAGAAAAAAAATGATTTTTACCCAAAGGTTTGGCTTGGTGCTGCGGACTATTGCTGGCTAATTGATTCATGGTTGGCGCCGGTCCCGACGGTTTCGATTTTCCGCCCATAAGATTATTGAGATCGATATTCAATCCCGCCCCTGCCCATGTCGAGCCAATGGGCGTTATCGTCGAATCGTTCGACGCGGTGGTTGCATTAACCGGTATGGGCGAGAGAAAGTTGCTCGCCGAATCTGGAAACGAGTCTTTCATCATTGCGGAGCTTGGCCAAATCTCTCACACGGCCGCGACAGGTGCATTACGAAAAAGTAGAACGTGCGAATACGAAAAAAGCCAAAAAAAAAAAAAACAACTTGAGGAAGAACCAAAATTTACTTCGTACCCGTTGCAAATACCGAACTCGTGTCCAACGCTGACGTAAGATTGTACGCGTTCCCTTGACTGTAGACGTTGCTGTTCGATAAAATAGCGTTGTTCGATGAACCAACCATCTGCGAATTGAATCCATCAAAATCCGCCAACAGATCCGTCCCCATGGACGCTGCAATGCAAATTTTCATATTTACTCGTTGTGTCAAAATTCCGTTAGCTCGAAGAAAACGGTGTTTTTTTTTTATGACAATCGAAAAAAAGGGGATCACGTCTTACTTGTCAGTCAAAAAAGCAACTGAACTTTTTTCCTCATTGGCGTTTAACGTAATAACAATCTTTAAAAAACGTTGTCGAACCTTCATTTGTTTATGTCGCGATTACTCGTTAGCCCGAAATAAGTTTGTTTCAATTTCAATTCCCAGGTTAGTTTCAACGGTCACGAGGCTTTTTTGAGACACCGTTCATTTCTTTGAAAATTATATTTTCTTATGTTCGTTTTTGGTTCGCTAAAGTTGGAAAGATGAATCTTGAAAAAATACAAATTGTTGCAAAGGGAGTGTGTCTACCATAAGGACCTGTGTATAAGGATTCAAAAAATGTGATTTTTATGTATCGTTCTCTTGAGAACTAGACGGTGGATTGAAAAATAATTCGTGAAATAGATGCGCGGTATATTTTTCTATGTTATTTCCAAATTTCAAGCCTCAAAGTTGGAATTTTCGTTGACCATTAGATACGCGCGATCCTCCTCAATGTTTTTAATTATCCAATTGGACCCCCAATTTTATGGACGTCCATGATTAAAATCGTAAAATTAACAACCAAAATGTGCGAATTGCCAAAAAATTTACCAGGAACCAAATTTTCATAGATTTTCGAATTTTGATTAATCGTTATTTCCAAATTTCAAGCCTCAAAGTTGGAATTTTCGTTGACCATTAGATACGCGCGATCCTCCTCAAAGTTTTTATTTATCCAATCGGACCACCAGTTTTATCGACGTCAATGATTAAAATCGAAAAATTCACAGTCAAAATATGCGAATTGCCAAAAAATTGACCAGGACCCAAATTTTCATTGATTTTCGAATTTTTATTAATCGTTATTTCCAAATTTCAAGCCTCAAAGTTGGAATTTTCGTTTAACATCAACAACGCATGATCCTCCTTAATCGTTTATTCATTTTTACATTGTCGGGATAATCGAACGAATAATTGAATCCCAAAAGAAAGAATTTATCACGAAATAAATGAATCACTCACCGGAATTGTTGTTAGCGTTGTTTCTCAAGACATTTTGATTGTTGTGGGCTTGCGTCTGCACGGTGTTGAGTAGATTGCTTCCCATGGTGAGATTCGTGGATAAAAGGTCGGTGGCAGAGCTCGGGACAGTTGGGAGACTGGTTGCCAATTGTGCTGGATTGATAAGCGAAGAATTATTGCTGGTTTTGTTGGCTAATGGATTTCCGATGTTGGGTATGGTGGATCCCATCAACGAGATTTGGGCCTGAGGCGTCGCGGACCAATTGTCGTTCGTAATTTTGGCTCCCGAATTAAAAGCGGAAGTAAAGTCAGCGAATTCATCGCTGTTTTCCGGAGCTTTCGTAACTTTGTTGGCGCTGGAGGAGTTCGTAACTCCAAAGGCACTGCTGAAGTCTCCAAAATTCGAATTAGGACTCTGAGTTTGTATGGGAGCATAGGCGTTTTCTCTGGGATTGAAATCGTCGTCCTCGTCGGCGTTATTTTCGCCGCTCGTTTTTTTCTCGCTATTTTCATTTTGCGAGTCGAAAATGTCGTTCAAAATGTCTTCCTTGTTTTTCATAGCGTGACTCGCTGTCGAGATCGCGTTGATTTTTGGACTTGATGGATTTTTCTGTCAAAAACGAAAAATTCAAGGTCGTCAAATTTTTTGCTCTCCCATCGTTTTCGATCGATGCTCCCGCCATTTTTTTTTTTTTTTTACTAAACTTACGGTTGACGGTTGATCTTTTCCATAATTAGCTGCCGCTCCGAGGTCGACTTTTTTCACAGGACGCGCTTGTCGGGATGGCGAAGTTTGGGCGCATCTTCGCTGCATTTCGTACCTCCTAATTTTATCCAAAGTGTCGAGTTTGTCGCGAAATTCCTTATCGCTTTTCTTTGGACTCGAGGGATTGTCGTTGTCGGAATCTTCTCTTTCCCCGTCGTCACTGAATTGCAGAAAAAAATGAAAATCTCCTTGAAACGTCTCGAGCATTGATAAACGAAAAACGAAAAAAAATCAAATGAAAAAAATTATTTAAAAATTTTTGACGAGAAATAAAATTTAAAAAAATAAAATCAAAGTCGAAAAATTAAAAAAAAAATGAAATAAAAAAAATAAAAAAAACACAAAATATTAAAAAATGTTCAGAAATTTAAAAAAAAAATAAAAGAATGTTATAAAATGTAAAAAAAATGAAATGAAAATAAAAATAAAAAATACATAAAATAAAAAACAACGAACCTGTTGTTTCCATCTTCGAAGCCTCTGCTGCCTCGACTCTCTCTTTCCCAATCGTTGTAACTCTCTATGCTGGGTTTGTTCCATTTTGGATTATCGGTCCATCGATCCCCACCGCCGAAATTCATGCCCATCGCCTCGCTCGACATGCCCACATATTTGTCCTTGTTCTTTTTCGCTTTTTTCCTCTCATCTCGGAGCTTGTCGTCGTCCTGAATGAAATCTATGAGCTCGCCGACTTTGTGCCTCACGTTGATCCCCTGATCCTTTCCGAACTCGTCCACGTACGTGTAATTCTCCAGCGATCGGAGATCGTAAATGTGCTCACGAGACGACGTTACCACTCGCTCCGAACCATTGCGAACCAAATAGTTCAGCAGCAGAAGCGACTTGAAAAAAATAAAAAAATAAAAAATAAAAATTAAAACTTTTCAATTCGCCCTCGCTATGTCGATCAGGAAATAATTATCCTCGCTCCTCGGAAAACCAGTCTCATTACCAGATTCGAATAAAAACAAAATTCAACGATATACCGTTTTACTACTTTGCCTTTATCAAACCAGTCTTGGCTTCGGCTGCACTCGCTTTAATTACCTTGTAAGTACGACGCCAGTTTCGCTTGTTTTCTTGCAACATTCGCTTCCACAGCATCGACATTACTTCGGGAAATTGTTCGTACGTGAACGTCGACTGAGCTAATTCTTGCATCATGGCTCCTGATACGAAAAACACAAAAATGAGAAATTCTTCAATCTAGACAAGAGGTTCCCTCAAATCTCAATTCTTTCGATATTAACCCTTCGCAGACACACATGGGTCTGGGGCGTCCTACGGTTTTTTTTCTGTACTTGGACCCGTTTAAAAAATCGGAAAAAATTCAGCAAAGTAGTTTTCGATCTATAGAAAGAGGGCCTGCACCGAGTGATGGATAAAAATTCTTTTTTATTATTTTTATTCAATGGCAATCGATACGAAAAACGATAAACTCGAGCCATTCGCTGAATGGGCTGGGCAGCTCAGACCCATGTGTGTCTACTGAGGACTAAACCTTTTTTTTCTTCAGTTTTTTCGTGTTTTCATTTCTGCAAACTTTGATTTTTCACTGAAGTTCAAAATATTTTGTCTCTGTAAATTCCTGCCAAATAAAATGCTAATTTTTGGTACCCAATTGTATAAAATATCTCAGAATCATAAAGTTACATTTTACATCGTTAAACATAAACAAATGTCAACTTTTTTCTTTTTTCATTTAAAATGAAGCAGAGCCTGAAATTTGTTCTCTTCTTCGGTGTTTCCATTCTAAAAACTTTGATTTTTCACTCAAATTCAAAATATTTTGACTCTGTAAATTCCTGTCAAACGAAATGCAAATTTCTCATCATTGAACATAAAATTGTAATTTTTATTTTTTTCCTTCATTTAAAATGAAGCAGAGACTGAAATTCATGATCCGCGATAATGGAAAAATCTAGTTCGGCAACCGAAAACCAAGTCCACAGGAAAAAAACAGGAAAATTTCTTAAACTCCCAAAAATGACGAAGAACCAGAATATTTTTTGTTAATTTCCGTCAAATTTATTTGACGGAAATTTTTAATTAAAAAAATGAGTCGAAACTTATTTTTCACTCGCCACCCAAATCTACAAGAATTTTTTGCCATTTTGTGAGAATTGCAAGAAAAAACGTTCCCCCAAAGTCGCCCGTCAAAGTCACGAAAAACCGCAGGATGCTCCGTCCCCCGATAGACGACGCCGAACAAGAAACGACGTCCTTATCGAGTGTTTTGAGTTTCGTTTCATTCTCGAAGGCCAAAAAGTCTGAATAATGAAAAGAACGAGACAAGAGAATCGTTAACAACCTGTAGGTCCCCAGGCGTCGTCGTTGGTGGCTTCGCGAACTTTGGCTTCGGTCTCTGTGTAGTTCATAACGACGTTGGTCCTGTTAGCGACAAAAAAAGAGTCTGTGAGCGTGATATTTTGATACGGAATAGCCGGGGAGTCGCTACGGAGTCAAAAGAAAAGGTGGGGCTCCGTTGACGAGAATACGAAGGTGAAAATCCTCGAGAAATTTCGAGGAAAAGTGAGAAACAGGTTAAAAAGCACAGGAATGAAGAAAACTGAAAAAAACTTACGCCTTGTCCATCAATTCGCGAACTTTCCACATATTCATCATGATTTCGTGGGTTAAAAGCCTCGCGACAAATGCTGGATCCTCAGAAGTCACGACGTGTTGCCACGAAGTATAAAAAACAATAGTTTTTTATCGGATGACGCGAAAGAAAAATAGTCTGGTGTGAACCAGCTGTTTGTCACTAAAGGGCATCGGATCTATCGGTTTGGCGATTTAGCATGCCCGCGAGTACACACACGAACGTCATCAGAAGGTTGCCATGTTTTAAGTTCCACGTTTAGCTCAGAATTGCCCGAAAAACACGAGAGAGAACGATCGAGAAAGTGAAAATTCGATAAATTAATAAGTTTCCGATTTCTATTGTTATCGCGTTTTTTATTTTTCCTCGTGAAAGTAACGCTAGTATTGCTGTCCCGAACGCAGAGTTCGTATAACTGAGTAATTACGTGTGAAACGATCTTACGCGGTGGGGTACGTGCAACGGAAGTCGAATCAACAGTCCGTGTGTGTGTATCAGCGTGTATATCTGTATATAGAAAACTCCGTTCGTACGCGTATAAATATGCCGTATCGCTGTATCATTTGTACAAATGTCCACGTTTCGGTATGTGTGGATCAACGTCAATATCCACACTCGCCTTATAACTACACGCACCGTTGAGCATGAGCAGTCTCCCCCCTCCTCGCCTTCCCTTCACACGACTCGCTCGCCGAATACTAAAAAACGCATTAGCTCCGCGCGATCCTCCACAAAAGTCATAGGCAATGACAAACTCCCTCTATTGCATGAATTTTTGTGTAAATAATGGAGAATCAAGTCCCGAAACTATCATTACCATCGAAAAGGAAAAAACTAATCGTACTAAAATTCCCCGAACGTCAAATTTTCTTTAGAATCGCTGCCAGCGAACTATCTTATTTCGTACATTTCCCTCACTTTTGCACGCTGATAAGACGTTCGAACAATCTTAAATTTGATAAGCTGAGGATTTTTTACGTGTTTACTTAAAATTGATACTGCGCGCGCGATATCGAAGGGGGGCTTTGATAAGAAATAGATTATTTCTTTTATTCGGCTACGGAATACTTCGCAATTGAACTATGTCAACTATGTATAGAGATTTACGTATACATTCGTAATACACAATGGAAATGTATCCATACAGATGTGTGCTAGATCGCTGCAGGTGCAGGTTTTTTTTTGTATGCGAGCAACTGAGCAATGAATTGGAAACAATTGCGAAAGAGCCTGGAATTGAATATCATAATGTACAGAGAGAAAAGGAAGTTTCTCCGAAATGAAAACGCAGCGTATTTATTTCGCATATATAGAAAAGTTTATTCTTGAAAATTTAATTGACTCATTTATTTCGTCGCTAAATTATGTAAAGCCGGCAGTTTCTGGAACTGTCATTCGTGTTTCTTGCGTATTTTGCTTGGAACGGGAAAGTAGCGGATTCTGTTATGATGCATTTTTTTTTACCGCGTTTTTCGTTGTTACCGACGGATGGTAACGCAGATGGCGCTGTTTACTTTTTCTTTTCTGAATAACCGCGAGGCGACGACGTGATCCCAGCCAAACTGAAAGCACGTCAAGAAGAAGAGGCGAGGGGAGTTTCTTTTAGGCGATCGCTGCGTGGTAAGTGGACATTGTGTAAAAACCTCTGTTAATAATCCATTTATTTTCACGTTTCAACAAACAATCCGTTCTCATGCTCGGTAAATAGAATGAATCTATGAGTTTCTTGATATTTCCATGAGTTTATTTCCTTCGTTCCGTTCGTTGTATTTCCAAAATCCAATTGCCAAACCCACCTTTTAACAATCTGGAAAAAATGAATGTTTCTTGGCACACTTTCTGAGATAAATCAATCTTTTACATTCGTCGATCCGTTGCTCGGTCTACCTTTTTTTCCTGTTATGATTCTCGTATCAATAATTTGTTTTGCATCAAAATAATAACTGTCGTGCACAAGACGAAAAACGTAACCTCAAAGAGGCTCAAAAAGCTGTGTGCAAAAGTTGCACTCGGTGGAGCATCCATCGATAGGTTTTCAACCGTAAATTCCTCAGCAACGTTTCCCATCTCAAATTTTCTCACGAAACACAATCCAAAAATATCTCCAAAAAACATGATAATTTTTTTCGTAATTCGTCGAAAACAAAAATGATCGAAAATCGCTATTTTTTTGTGGTTGTGTTTTTGTATATCCATTCATGTCTTAGCAACGCGGTTCCCATTACGAATGAACCGTGACCTGCTCGGAAAAAATCATGAATTTTAATTTTTTTCATCAAATCTCAGAATTTTCATGCAATCTTGAGAAATTTATCGATTAAAATAATTCTCAGAGTCTTTTTTCTCAAAATTTCACCAAATCCCAATATTTACACACAATCTTGAAAAAATTATTGTAAAAAAATGATTCTCTGAGTCTTTGATGACAAAATTTTCCGAAATGCCAGAATTTTCACGCAATTTTCAAAAATTTATCAGAAAAAAATGATTCTCTGATTCTTTTTCCACAAAATTTCCCCAAATCCTAGAATTTTCACTCAATCTTGAAAAATTTATTATAAAGAAATGATTCTCCCAGTCTTTTTTCACAAATTTCACCGAATCCCAGAATTTCCACAATCATAAAAAATTTATCAGAAAAACATAATTCTCCGATTCTTTTTCTTCGAAATTTCAATTTTGAGGATCATAAAAGTTTTCAAAAACGTGAAATTTTCGACTTGGCTCTAATTATTCTCTCACTTACATTGAATTTCAAGATGACTGATAAAAAGGCACCCACGAAACCCGCGGCGGCAGGTACGCCAGCAAAAAAATCAACAACAAAGAAACCAAATCGTAGGAATTACGATTTGGGAAACGGAGTTTACCGTTTCAGCCGGACACGGATGTTCCACAAAAAGGCCGTTTACAAGTTCTTGGACAAGAAGACTAAAAAGACGGTAAGTTGAAAATCATCCTGAATCTTCGTTATTAAGGAAATCAGTTGGTTGCGTTGGTGCGAGTCAAACTTGCAACAGCCGGATACCCATTTTTCCTCGGACGTCCTTAACGTACCTGGAAAAACGAATCCTCATTTTTTTGTGTCGAAAAAAAATGCAAGACGCAGTATTTTTCTCCTGGAATCTCAATTCTCGTGGAAAAAATTGCGCAGAAAATTTTTTGGCAACTGTACGACTGCTCGACCACCTTAATCTTTCCCATTTCAACGTTTTTCGAGTTTTGCCGCTCGGTTATCAAAATATGTGATGAAAAATAACGTTTCTACAAGTTTTGACCCTTCCAACGATCGTCAAATTTTATTTTGACGAGTTTGAAGAAGTTGAAATATATTTTTGCACCTTGATCTACGAGAAAAATCAGCAAAATTGGTTCAACACAATTTTCAAATTTGCCAATTGTTGAAATTTGATTAAAAAAGCAAGTTTCGTTGAATTGAACGTGGCAAATCCACACGAAGTTACTTTCAACGTCCCCCGTTGCTTTTCACATATTTCCAGCTCTCAAAGTTCAACCAATATTTCCAACCACATGCTCCTTACCATTTGCTTGTGTTTTCTGATGTTTTTTTTTTTTTTCTTCCACTAACATCGTTTTATCGAAAGTTGCAAACTTTTTCATGAATTTTTACAGTGAACCATTTTGATTTTTTGATATTTCAGGTTGAGAATAAAAAACCACAAACCGTGGTAAAAAAAATTAACGGTGAAAAAAATGGAGAGACCCGCATTGTGCGCGTTCACAAACGGCGGGCGTTTTATCCAACCGCGGATCCCGTTACTGTACATCACAGTAAAAAATGCTTCAAGGATCACGCGAGGTATACGCGCCCATCGCTTACGCCCGGAACCGTCTGTATCCTGCTCGCGGGACCACACAAGGGGAAGCGCGTTGTTCTGCTAAAAACTCTGCCAAGCGGTCTCCTACTTGTCAACGGTAAGTTTTTCTTCCCTCTTTTCCACCATTTTTTCCCACATTGTTCGATAATGACTCTTCACTTGCGGAATAAATTTTCCCATTGACTTAAGAAAACTTGCAAATTTTCTTATTTTTTCGAAAAAAATGAGAAAAATTGCAACTTTTATTATTTTTTCGCCAAAAAATCCAATTTTATTCTACAATTTTTTCATTCTATTGCTCATTCATCATTTCAGGACCATTCCTCATCAATGCATGCCCGCTCCGGAGAATGAGCCAGAGGTATGTGATCGCGACCTCCACGAAGGTCGATGTTTCGGGAGTGAAGCTCCCGGAACACATCGATGATGAATATTTTAAAAGAAAGCGCGACAAGCGCGCTAAAAAGGAGGAGGGAGATATATTCTCCAAAAAAAAGGAGAAATATGTTCCGAGTGAACAAAAGAAAACCGATCAAAAGGCAATAGACAAGCAACTGATCGCGGCGATCCGGAAGCGCCAAGACAAAAAACTTCTCTACGCATATCTTTCAGCGATGTTCGGTCTGAGAAGTAGTCAATATCCGCACAGAATGAAGTTCTGATCTGTATCATCGCGGAAATAAAAAAATGTAAACATCCAAATCAGAAGTTAGTGTTTGTCGAATTTTTATTTATTTTTTTCCACTCGTTCCCACATTTTTCATGGTTTTTCGTGCAAAAATGCTATTGCGGCTCGTTCTATCGTTTTTTCCAAGTCACGCGTTGCTCTAGAAATCATGGGGAATGAACATTGAAGTTTGGGGTCTCACAGACCCCCCGACTGTTTTCGAGGGGATGCCGCACGTGCAGCGTCGATCGGGCTGACTTGAAAATAAATATATTTGCATGAAACAAGTGAAAACGCGCAACCGGTGGCTCGTCATACAAAACTGACGAGCAAGCTCATCGAAACACGATCTCAGAAACGCACATTTTGGGAATTTTGAACTTTTACTGTGAGCAACATCGAGGCAGTTTAGACGCTAAAGAAAGTCTCATTGGAATAAAACTAAGAAAATCGCGATTCATTCAAAATGACAGTCTTGCCATGGGATTCTTGTTCGTAAAATCCTCCTGAATCGATTCAAGGACTTTGTACGGCGACGGTCAAATCTAAATTTTTGTTTTCAGTTTTTCTTACATACAAAATGGTTTGCGAGCCTAAGTTCATTAAAAAAAAATTGTTACAAATTGACTAAAGAACAACACACTCCAAATCCAAGATTTTCCGAGGTAATCTGTATTTGTTATATAATAAACAAAATTTCGAAAAAATTTTACGATCGATTTTTATGAAAAATTGAATAAAGCTTCTTCGATGTTACATCAAAGTGTACGCAAAGTTTTAAGAGGCTTCACCATTTAGAAATCGAAATATTTAATGTTGGAAATTGCAACTTTTAACAAACGTTCTTATGAGAAACTACTGAAAATTGTGATTTTTATAAATAAATATCTCGACTTATACGTGGTGAAACCTCCTAAAATAGCGCGAGCTATTAGATATCACGATTCTCTTTGTGTGGTGCAAATTCAAAGGAATTCTATCGATAGAAAATTTTTCATTCGTACAACTTCCTTAAATACCTAAAAGTGCTGAAAAATTATAACTTGGGAACGTAGTCCCAAGCTCGCTTGGGGTAGGTCTGCAGTTCTAGGGTTAAAAGTGGTAAAAATTTTCGTTGAAATGAAATGAATTCTCCTCGGAAAAAGAGTAGAAATTATTTTATTCTCATTATTTCTATCTCATGAAATGCTGGCCTTCATTTTATCTTCGGAGCTCGCAAAGTCCAGCAACGCGCCACACATGGTTCGCCGCCAGGTTAGCTACCCCCACGACACCGCACTCCACACCTTGCCGAAGCGCCAAATCTCTGTATACATCAAACTCGACAACAAAATAGTGTCTGTTCCCTTTTCACGCAGAAACCACTGAACCAATTTTGATGAATCTTCCACAGGAATGAAGCTCATAAATCAGATTAAAGGATCCATTGCATTCCGATAATATTTTTTTTAGGGAACTCGAACCAAAAAATCACATTTTTCGTCAAATTTGTCACTTTCAAAGTTCACAAACTAAAAAATGATAATGCATCGAAAATCACTAATTACCAATTCAAATATAATTCGAAAACGAAGATAATGAGCGGTAGCTGGAGTGTCAGTCCGTAAAAAAGAAAAGTTTGAAGCACGACTAGCTCCGTGCAAATACTATTTATTGCTGTTTCTGCTGTACTCGGACCAGCGGTCCATGAGCGTGCCGCATGGTAATAATAACCTCGCTGCCCCAGCCAGACCAGACCGCAAACCCTCGGCATCCACTTAAATCATACATTTTGTGTCCGTCATCGCTCAATCATATATAGCTTTACAGTAATTCGTACTCTGGATTTACTGCAAACACGAAAATTGGCTAACAGATGCTCGTCAAGGATTTTAGCGGAACTGACAATGAATCCGAAGTCATCAAATGGAGTAAAACTCGTTTTGAAGTTGTTCCGACTGAATTACTCCGGTTGTAACGACAAACGCTAAAATTGGCTGATAGATGCTCGAGGGGGCGGGGGCTAAATTATAAAAATAATTTTATTGAAAAAATCGCTGACCGCTGAATGATTTCCTCGCGCCGCCAAAACCATTGAACGGTCGCCGAGAGATTTGTAAAAAAAAAAATTAATATTGTCAACTTGATGGGGCTAACTCAGGGGAGGTCGATGTCATCAAGTGCAGGCCGACAGTTTTATCTTCGGAGCCCTCGAAATATTTTCCTTCTCCTACGCTCCGCCATGAGCGCTTATGTCGATTTATTTTTTCATTCCCGTCGGCAACTATATCTATATATATTGACACAGGTAAATGTCGCGAAAAATGTAAATAATAACATTTCCGACGATAACCTCACTTTTGTGATTTAAAAAAAGTTTTAATGAGAATTCTCGGGCATAATGGAAAATCCTACAAAGTTGGAAGAACCCGAAGTGAAAAAAGACGAGACGATTGCGCAAAATGCGGATCCAAAGTCAGCGAGTGATTCGAAAAACGTTCAAGCTCGTATCGTTCGTGGAACGAAAAAAATGCGCATCGATTCCACCGAGTCTCCACAAGTGTCGGAACAAAAGAAAGGTCAGCATAAAATTCTCCCAAAAATCGCGCAATTTCCCGCGTAATTCGATCTCGAATCCATTTTTTTTTTTTTTTTTTTTCATTCAATTATTAATAAAATATCCAGAGACCAAGGACGAGGAGAGCGCCGAAGCCAAAATCGTACGTTCTCTCAAAAGATCCTGCGAGTTGTGGTCGATGGAAGACAAAAATACATTTTTCAAGGCCATCAACGAATTCGGCAAAGATTTTGACGCCCTCCAGAGCTACTTTCTCAGTCAAGGAAAAAAACGCTCTTTGCCGGACAACATGATCAAGAACAAAGAGCAAATAAGACATTTTTACTACAGAACGTGGCTCAAAATTTCCAAGCACCTCAAATTCTCCGAAGGTTCGTTTCCTCCGTTGTTTAAAATTCATAAAAATTCAAAAATTGTCTTTTTTCTACACGGTCGTCACGATGATACGGACGAAATAACTTTTCATTGACTCGTCAAAATTTTCCGTGACGGAAACACAAAATTTTGCTACATTTTTTTAGTCGCCGATTTCCCCAACGATTGCATTTTGCATCTCGAATTTGACGCATTGACTCTGAACATTTGACAAAAATCGTTGACAACAAAATGCAAAAAAAAAACTTCCTCATGCTATTTTGCCATCTGCGTTTTCGTTTGAAAAAAATGATCGATTTTTTGTAAGATGTAAAAAAAGCGACGCAGGAAATTTATGGACTGATAAATTACGGCGAATTGAGGAGAAAATTACCGCGCATACACGAGAAGGTGCTCTTGAAATTGAACGAATTGATATATTGGGGATCTACTCAGGTACGACTCAGAGGCAAAACAATGAGAATCAAGACACCGATATGCAGAGCTCTAAGAAAATTAAATCAATTGGAAGGTAATTATGATTAAAATTCACAATTCACTCGTCAACAAGAAGCAAAACGATATTTTGATCAACCGTCAAAGTTAACGATGGGTCGTTTGTCTCTTTGGCTTGATTCCCGATTTTAAAACTTGTGGATAAATCTGAAAAAATTAATGGGCCTTTTTTCAGCCCGCAACTGAATGATAAAAATTTTTCTCAGCGGGAAAAAAAAATATTTGTTACAATTTTATGCAAAATATGGAGATGGGAATTTTCCACGACGTTCCATGGGTTAATACGAGTTTTGGAAAATTATACAGAGTCCAAACTAGCCCAGCATCGTGGTCCATCAATCTTGTGTCTGAAGAAACTCAAAACTCCATAAAAAATTCAAGCATCAAGTTGTATTTTTCCACCACAATAAAAATCGTAATTTTTATTTTTCTCGAAACATGAAAAAAAAAAAATACGAGGAAAACGTTCATCTACCTTTTGCTTTTCTCTTACGAACTGTGCGCCTGGTCGATCTCCTTAAATCCACGCCGATATACAAAGGCCCGGGAAAAACTGTGTGCCTGTTCGAAATTTTCTTCAATTGGCCAGAATAATCATCGAACAAAAAGAATCATTAATAACAGACAAAAAAAATCGATATTTGGCAGGCTGCGTTTTAAAATTTGAGCCTAATATTCGTGGGAAGTAAAAATGATGGATTTTTCGCAGACTGGCAAGAGGAAATAAAATTACCTCCTCGTGTGACGATCGAGCTACGGCCAGGGAACAATATGACTTGGTGGCAAGTCCAAGCGCACGCGATGAACCCACGCGTCCGAACTTTGCTGCCGATCCAGCGGCGTCTTTCCAGTTTATTAATGTTTTTGCAGCAGCGATGGAAGCCGGCGAAATACAAAACCGTATCCTTTTTAATGAGTAAACACCGCACCACCTCTGGGCTGACAAACTCACCCCGTGAGTGCAAATTTGCACTTTGAGTTTTCAGAACGTTCTGTCTCATCGAAATTTGTACGGATTGGAAATTATTGGGGTACTTTTTAGGGGTAGCGAATCCTGGGCTATCGATTGCAACAATAAAAAAATCGAAAAATACAAGATTTTTTACAAAAAATGGTCAAATTCACAAAAGAAATTTTGAAAATCCGTTTTTTTTTGTTGTTTTAACGTCATTTCAATACTAATTAAGGGATTGACATTTAATTTGTGCGGAATTGTCGATTACGAGTGATATTTTAAGAAAAAAAAACCATCCGGACGGATTATGAAGACAGTCGCCGGGTCACGCACACAAAAGTTCTTGCCGCCTGAAGTTTTCGTGGGGGCAAGTTTGCTCCCATGTGGTGGCTACGGATTAATCGACGTCTGCATATTTCTGCCTTTTTTCGCTCGATCCGGACAATAAGCTTTACGATCCTTGACTAATGACGAAAATAAAATGAAAAAAATTAGTGTATCAATAGTTCGGAGACTCTGGACCAGATCGACACGAAGGACAATCGACTGTTGCGTGTCTCGCCGCCCGACGGTTGTAAAATCGCCTTGCCAGTGGTTAATCTCGGCGAATATTTGACGAGCAACAGCGTGAGTTTTAATTCCCACGAAAAACGACTCGGCCTGAAAAGTTCGAGACTCGAGCTGCTCGGCTCGGTCCAGTACATCAAGGGAGTAGGAAAAAAAACAATTAAAAAGCACAAAGTCGACAAGCGATCGTCGACTCGAGCGGAAGATTCTCAACAGCAACCGGGCGACAGCAGCAACAACGAACTCGATTCTCCGGAGCGAAGCATCAACGCGACTCCCGAGAGAAATATTCAGCCGTCGACGAGCTCGGGCCTCCCAGATCCATCGCAAACCGAGCCACCCACTTGGTCGGAACTCAACAGATTCCCCGGCAGGGAAACCGTCGAGAGAATACGATTGGGCTGGAACATTGACGAGGCAAACACGATTACCGTTGGCGACCTTTTCCTCATGGTACGAAACGAAATTTAATCGTTGAATCAAAAAAATCTCATTTGGCAAGTAAATCTGGCCCGAAACTCCGGATCTCTCGAGACTGTGATTTTTCGTCGGTCTCTGGGCGATGAGGATTAAAAAAAAAAATTTAGGTCGGTGGATAAATCGCACGAACGGGCTAGAAACTTGTTTATTCCGATCGGACGAACTGTGAGGAAAAATTTCTCACTCAAAACTTGCAGCGATCTCTCACGCAGTCCCGTGCGTCACGCTACGGATCCGTAGCCTTGAAATCGAAAACGTGGCTATCCAAGCCACACGGATGATTTTATCGTGATGAACAAATTCGTTATCTAAAAATTTCCTCCAAAAAGAGAGATATAAAAAAGAGACTAAATTATTTGGGGGCTTCGTGACTGAGGCTGCCAACGGTGAACACACACTTTGTTAATTCTGTTACGAATTCTTATCGACGCATCGGTATACAATGCAAATATTTTATTATTGAAACAAATTTAGCAGACACGATGACGATCGTTTATTAAAAAGCCTGAAAAGTATTTTTCCGGGAACTTTTTTAAGAATTTGGAACTTGGAAATAACGATTAATCAAAATTCGAAAATCTATGAAAATTTGGGTCCTGGTCAATTTTTTGGCTATTCACATATTTTGGATGTGAATTTTTTTATTTTAATCATTGACTTCCAGAAAATTGGTGGTACAATTGGATAAATAAAAACTTTGAGGAGGATCATGCGTATCTAATGGTCAACAAAAATTCCAACTTTGAGGCTTGAAATTTGGAAATAACATAGAAAAATATACCGTGTATCTATTTCTCGAATTATTTTTCAATCCACCGTCTAGTTCTCAAGAGAACGATACAAAAAAGTCACATTTTTTGAATCCTTATACACAGGCCCTTATGGTAGACACACTCCCTTTGCAACAATTTGTATTTTTTCAAGATTCATCTTTCCAACTTTAGCGAACCAAAAACGAACATAAGAAAATATAATTTTCATAGAAATCATCGATGTCTCAAAAAAGCCTCCTTACCGTTGAAGCCAACCTGGGAATTAAAATTGCAACAAACTTATTTCGGGTTAACGAGTAATCGCGACATAAAGAATTGAAGGTTCGACATCGCTGCATGGACCAGCTGGTTGAATTAAACGCCAATAAAGTCCAACAAATAAGTTACACATAATTTCAATAGTAAAAAAAAGAAAATGTTATAATTTCTTCGACGATGAAAAAAGCAAAAAAGTTCAGTCGCTTTTTTGCCTCACAAGTAAAACGTGATTCTCCGTAAATACCAAAAAAAAAAAAACCAAATAAGTTCGGTAAACTTCAAGTTTTTTCGAAAACTTCTCTCCGTGGACGGCTCCAAAATTCCTTGGCTTGGGTTGAAGTCTTAAAAAAACAACGCAGAATATTTCCGGAGTCAGACAACCGAGAATTTATCTCCGTATTTTATTTCTTTGCTGCACAGAATACAAAACGCGCTCATCAACTATTAAAATTATTCATTGTTCTCCAGTTTTTACCAAGAATTGATAGCGCAATAAAAAAAAAACGTCGGAATTAATTTTCGATCCTTTTTTTCCTCCAGTTCGGTAGAGAATCAAAAGTTTCTTTGGAATATTGGTGGGACACGGGAGAAAGCGAAGAAGCAGTTGGAACTTCCGGGTCAACGTTAACGAGGAGCGGGCCTTCGCAGACGCAGGATGACGGGGAGTTGTGTTTGGCGCTCCGGAAACTATTGTCGATAGCGAAACACAATTATGGCACAAGCAAAGTACAAACTCATCTATTTTTTTTCATCTCCACAAAGATTTATTCCATGAAAAAAATTTCCATTTGTCGCTCGTACGTTTTAGATTTACGACACTGGGTCTGGGAGCAGCGAGACGGTCGTCTCGTCGAGAGTTCCTTCTGCCAAGGAATCTATTTTTCGTAGACCGTTAATTCCTCAAGTTTATCATCAAATTGGAGCTCAGGACGCATTCAAAACTCAACTTGACGTAAATATTCCATTTCTCTATTTTTCTGTCTCTCCATTTTCACACAAAGCTTTAAGGACGTTGTATGCAAAATTTTCTATCGATAGAATTCTTTTAAATTTGCACCACACAAAGAAAATCGTGATATCTAATAGCTCGCGCAATTTTAAGAGGACTCACCATGTAGAAGTCGCGATATTTATTTATAAAAATCACAATTTTCAGAAGTTTCTCATAAGAGCGTGTGTTAAAAGTTGCAATTTTCAACATTGAATATTTCGATTTCTAAATGCTGAAGCCTCTTAAAACTTTGCATACACTTTTATGTAACATCGAAGAAGCTTTATTTAACTTTTCAAAAAAATCGGTCGTAAAATTCTTTCGAAATTTTGTTTATTACATAACAAATACAGATTACCTCGGAAAATCTTGGATTTGGAGTGTGTTGTTCTTTAGTCAATTTGTAACAATTTTTTTTTAATGAACTTAGGCACGCAAGCCATTTTGTATGTAAGGAAATCTGAAAACAAAAATTTAGATTTGACCGTCGCCATACAACGTCCTCAAAAGCCCTTTGCACGAATTTTTTCCATAAAAAATGTCAGCCCCAGAATTTGTATACTAGCCGAATAACCAAAAGTTTAAAAAAAAATTCCTGCCACCTTTGGAGCCTGTGGGGATTTTTGTTGAGGCGTCAGATCAGTTGCCCAAGGTCGGGCTCGGTATTGGGGGACGAAAAAATTCACAGCCTTATTTTTAATCGAAAAAAAAAACGTGTAAATTTCATTTTTTTTGCAATTTTTAAGCCGTCGCTTAAAAAACGGACAAACCACCTTAAAAAACATTCAAAAATTTACGAAAAAGCCAGTTTTATCGAAGTTTTCATCGTTGACGTCGGATTCTCGTTGCAGAATTTTAAAAACCGATTTAGCAAACGTGGCCGGACCGTCAGGCAACGGAATCTCATCGTCCAAAGGACTTTGCCCGTTACGACGTTCGAGTTGAACAAACCCGAGTCCCTCAGCAGACAACCGGAGGCCAGCCCTGCCCCGGAGGTCCATGCCAACATGGAAATACAATTGACGATGGATCCTCAACCTGAAAATGACAATTTGGTCAACATGGTGACGACCAACGAAAACGAAGAATTCATAACTGGAACTCTGCACGGAGAAAGTCCGGAAACGGCTAAAGCTTCCAATTCCATCATCACGAGTGCCACGCAAATACTCAAAGAGGGCGAGCATCAATGGTTGAACAGCGAGGTCAGAATTTACAATCAAATCGTCCATTTCTTCTCATTAAAAAAAAATAAATAAAAATTTCTTTGGTTCGTACGTAAAAAACTTATTTTTCAAATAATCCTAAAAAATTACAAGAAAAAAGTTTCTTTCATGGCTCAAACCGATTTGCTAATGGAAAAAAAGGCTCGAATTTGATTTCCGGTTATTTTTTATCGAAAAAATAGTTTAAAAAGTTTGAAAAATTATCAAATTCCAAAAACGCAATATTGTAGCGATGTGAAGTAAAAATAATTTGAAGAATTTATTGAATTTTTTTTTTAATAGCTCAACCCGATTTGCTAATGGAAAAAGGGCTCGAATTTCATTTCCGGTTAATATTTATCGAAAAAATAATCAAAAAATTGGAAAAATTATAAAATTCCAAAAACGCAAAAGTCCAGCGACATTATTATGGAAAAAAAAAGATTTATTTATTTCCAAGTCCGTCGTAGAATGGATGCGCGAATGACATCGATTGCGAAAGATAAACGTGCACGTAGAATATTTATCGAGGATAATTTGTTCCTCTAATAAATATCCATGGGATTGCAGGTGGCAGATTTTTCCTTGAGCAGTTTTCTTGGTCAGTTGGAGTCGCCGATAAAAGTTTCGCAGGCGATCCAAACTGGTGGGAATCCCAACGTCGAGGCAGCGCGACCCTCTTCAGACGTAATTTTCAATTTCGCATTTTCCTATCGATAAAAATCGCGGAAAATCGTTTAATCCTACGAGGAATGAAAATGACCGATTTTTTTTATTTTTCTCCAGGTCGTGAGCCAAATGCAATGTCTAATGGGGGAGAGCAGCGTGGATTACATGGCGAAATTCGCGAACCTCGCGTCTCAGATCGCATCGGACGAGCAAAAAAAATCGACGAGCTGAGGTGAATTTAATTTTTTCCTTATTCCGACCGTTTTTTTTCCTTATTATTGTTTATTCTTCGGCAATAAAGAAAATAGCGTTTGTTAACATTTACACCGCGTATAGGAAAAAAAAAAGTTGGAAAAATTTATGGATCGTCCGGAATCGTGTTGGTTTTTCTCGACGAGCACGAAACGTGAGAGACTGACAGAACGAGCATTAATTCGGGAGAAAAGATAAGAGGACAGAGAGGAGGAAAAAACGAAGAAAAAGCTTCGGACTGTGTAATTAAGGTCCCGGGAGTTCTCTAGAACGAAAAAGCCTCGTCAGCCGGAATAAAGTGACCGCAGAATATTTTACTTCCAGGGAAACACATGGGGGGGACCCCCCAGACAATTGGAAATCATTTTTTTCGCAATGATTCCCAATCGAGTCGAGCCGCATGCGTCACAGTCCAGACGCGATATCAGTCACGTTTTTTTTGCAATTATAGCAACATGTGCGAGTGTACGTTGTTGCGCTTTATCAAGAGGGATTCGCGTGGTAAACAAACCACTTAGAATCCCATTTACCTCGATATTCATCGTCCAACATGATTTCTACCTCAACATGCTAAGCAGGATCACGTGTTACTTGTGAATCGAAAAAGCTACTCAATTTTTTTCCTTTCTTCATCATCGAAGAAATTAATAAAATTTCTTTTTTTATTATAATTCGCGATAAATTTTTACGTTAATATTTGGACTCCAGCTGTAACAGCAATTTTATTTTTTCCCTACAGACAAAAATGGTCCTTGACACGTGTCACGAATGATACGTAATCGCGTTAATTTCGGAACTTTGTCCAAATTCTTTGAAATCTCGATCTTGATCGATAGAAATTTCAAAAAAATCGTCGCATCATTTTTTCGAGAGCCAAATTTTTTTTTCTTTTCCTCCTTCTCAAGTAATTATTCGATATCGTGGCAAACTGTTATTTTTTCTCTGTTTATTTTTCACATAATTATGTGCAACGTCGCGTGTTTGTTTTAACATCAAACGTGGCAAAGCCAAATATTCGATTTTTTTCCTCCTCGTGCCGGAGGACGCGGTTTGGGCGCCGAAAACTGAGCGACGTGTCAGGGCAATTAGAAGTATTCTTATCAATAATGCGTCAGTCGATCGTTCGGTCGTGCGTCGGTTGAAGATAAACGCGGCGACGATGATGAGCGCGATCTCGAAATGTTTGAGGGGCAAAGCCAACGGCTGCGCGCGCAACGAGGAAAAAATTTAATGAAATTATGAATTTCATGGAATCGAAGAAAAAACATGCCACACACATACACAAACACGTTTCTTCGGTGTCTCGATTGAGAAAGAGCACGCGCTCGAATCGACGAATCGTTTGACGCCCCACCAGCGACCACGCGACCTTCCCGTCTCTCTGTTGCTCATTGCTGCATTATTTATTACCTCGAGTACGCAGCAGTTGATTACGCGAGAGGAGGAGAAAAAGGAGAAGGTGGCGGGAGCGAAGGTAGAGTCACCGAGTCGTCATTGCGTAATCCTTGGCGATCGCGAGCCATTGGTCGATTCCGCAGAGCGGGAAATCCCTGTTGAAGACTCTGGAACTCCCGGTTGCCCTCTCTCTGGAGTTTGTTCGTAGTTGTGAGTCGTGAGACTCATCGCGTACATTCACGACTTCGCGTCATCCGAATAATAATCTTCCGACTCGAGCAGCGCACATTTGGCTCCTAGTGTTTTTTTCGTCCGATACGATAGTCCGCACTAATCTGTCGATTCGGTGGTTACGACTGTGTGTAAATAACGATTTAAAATTTTGCATTATGTTGTAAATATGGATTTATCAAAATGACGTGAATGTTTTTATTTAATGTCGAAATTATACGAGAAAATAAATATTTTTTCAATTTTATTTTAACCGATTGTTGATTCTTTGTGTGTGAGTTTAATTTTCGGACGAATTTAAATTTTTCGACTGCAAACATGAGTGCGTTCGTTCATTACAATGGAAACGACACGTTGACGGTGAGTTTTTTTCCGAATTTCAAATCCGTTGAAATTCTGGTCGTTGAGAATTATTATTCATGCGGTTCGTCGCGTTCGAAATAGACGTGGCGTTTCCGGATCTACTGCAAAAAGTCAAACTATTGTCGAGCATCTAGAAAAATATGAATTTTTGGATCGAAAGATTGTCGAGCATTTCGGAGATTCACGCTTCCTCACTTTTTTTTTTTTTTTTTTTTGGCTTTCGTCACTTTGATTACTATCGAGAAAAGGCCACGGTGAGCAAGCATATTTCCGACCAATTGATCGCCGCTGATAAGTCCGGAAATTTACTGTTTTGTAACGTCACTTTCGTGCTTGTCAATAGTTTTTCATACGAAATTTTTTTTTGAACATAAAATCGAATATTCCTTCAATCAATTCTTTCAGTTCGAAAAACTAAAATCACTCTTGTTGGGACCATTTTTTTTCAAAGATTTTTTGATAGTTATTGAACAAATTTTATCCTTTTTCTAAAATGATTTTTCGACATTTTATGAAAATTTTTTCTTTCTTTCCTTTTTAAACGATTTTTCGAGATTTTCTGAATTTTTTTTTTTTAACGATTTTTCAAGATTTTATGAAAAATTTTTGTTCTTTTTTGAAAATGATTTTTCGAGATTTTATGGAATTTTTGTTTCTTTTTTTTTTAACGATTTTTCGAGATTTTATGAAAAAGTTTTATTCTTTTTTTTTTTTAACGCTTTTTGTTCTTTACAGACTTTTCATTTTTGGCTTTAATAACAAAAATCGAATTTTGTGACTCCACGTGGTCCCGATATATTCATAGATAATCGATGAATATTTTATTGACCATTGAATTTCTCAATTAGAATTTTTTTCATAAAATAAAATCACTCGAAAAAACAGTAAAAAAAATTTTCGAAATTTTCCAAAATTTGTTTGTTCCTTAAAGAAAAAGCTTGAGCAATAAATTTCAAGTAAAGTGCCCCAAGAAAAATGGTGTGGTTCGAAAAATTGAAGCGAAGCAGAAAACGCGAAGAAAAAATTCGAAAAATCGAACTTTTGGTAGATTTTAATAAAAAAAAAAATTCTTTTAGAATTACCTGCCCATCAACTCGTCACAACAAAGCGTCGACGATGGTCACTTTATTCTCGACATGGATTCTATTGTACGCAGAGATAAGGAAACTCCCATGACCACAAGAAGATTGTACGAAAATACGCGAAAAAAATGCGCATTAGGTAATTCATTGGAATCGAAGAAAAATTTCACGAGTGAGGAACTTGGAACCGTAAAAAAAAATAAAAATACGGAAAATATTCTCGGGGAACGAAGGGACGGGGGAAATTAAAATTTGAAGAAAATAAAAAATAAATCAATCTTCACGACGATGGGGAAAAAAGGCCCCAGGCCGATTCATAAAAAGTGTGACGTCCAGCCAAATATTTCGTCGACGATGGCAAGATTGCGTCATGCACACAAAATCCATCTGCCCACACAAGCGATTTTTTAATTATCCACTTTTTCCAAATTAAATGAACTTTTAAGGATGATTTAATTAAAAAGCTATTGGAAAGTCCATCCGAAAGCCATGTAAACGTTGGGCTTCAAGGTCGAAATTAGTTGCAAAGCTACTCGAGCGAAAAATGCAAACATTTTGTATCGCCCCTTCGTTCCAAGGTATAAAGATAATTAAAGGAGGATCACGTGTATCTAATGGTAAACGAAAAATCCAACTTTGACACTTGAAATTTGCAAATAACGATTAATCAAAATTCGAAAATCGATGAAAATTTGGGTCCTGATCAATTTTTTGGCTATTCACATATTTTGGCTGTGAATTTTTCGATTTTTATCATTGACGTCCATGAAACTGGTGGTCCGATTGGATAAATAAAAACTTTGAGGAGGATCACGCGTATCTAATGGTCAACGAAAATTCAACTTTGAGGCTTGAAATTTGGAAATAACATAGAAAAATATACCGCGTATCTATTTCTCGAATTATTTTTCAATCCATCGTCCAGTTCTCAAGAGAACGATACATAAAAGTCACATTTTTTGAATCCTCATACACAGGCCCTTATGGTAGACACACTCCCTTTGCAACAATTTGTATTTTTTCAAGATTCATCTTTCCAACTTTGGCGAACCAAAAACGAACATAAGAAAATATAAGTTTCATAGAAATCGACGCTGTCTCAAAAAAACCTCGTTACCGTTGAAGCCAATCTGGGAATTGAAATTAAAACAAACTTATTTCGGGTTAACGAGTAATCACGACATAAAAAATTTAAGGTTCGACAACGCTGCATGGACCAGCTGGTTGAAAAAAACGTTTTTTAAAGATTCTTATAACGTTAAATGCCAAATAAGCCCAACAAATAAGTTGCCCATAATTTAATGAATAAAAAAAAATTGTAATAATTTCTTTACCGATGAAAAAAGCAAAAAAGTTCAGTTACTTTTTTTGACTCACAAGTAACACGTGATCCTTCTTAAACCGAGAATTTCGGACCGGAAAATCAACTTTACATTGATCCCGCGTGTAGGTGACGATCGAGGAGAATTGGACGACGGAGACGACTGGTCCAGCAAACCCATAAAAAACTGGTCCCAAGAAGATACTATCAATTGGTTGATGTCAGCGGCTTTGCATATGGGCCAATCGTACAGCTCCATCCAACAAAGTCTCGCCGTTCCAGGACGAAATCTCATAAACATGTCACGTCAACAGTTTTTAATAAATGATCCAAATTACGGTGATCGTCTGTACGACATGCTGCACTCTCAGCAACTTTCCAGTCTCCGTGAGTCGAATTTCCTGCTGTGAAAAAAAATTCAAAATTTTGAAAAAATTATAAAAAAAATGTTTTTCCGGATAATCCAGAGTAAAAATTCTTATCCTCTCGATTTTTATTCTTACAGTCCCACACTACGCGACCTTGAACCCGAGACCAGCTGGTTCGGAGGATGAGAGTGCGCACACGAGCTCGAACAACGTTTCCGGTGCGTAGTTTGTTTTACTCTCATAGTTCCTTACCCTCGAACTTATTCATTCAAAGAATCCAAACGTGAAAAATAATATTTTCACGATTAATTATTCCGCCGGCTGGAATCATTTGAGAAATTAAAAAATTTTAAATCGTAGATGCAGAATCCGACAACAGTGTCGACGTTTTCACGAAACGACAGCCTGGAAGACCCAGAGGATCGAAACCAAAAAAAGCCTGTAAGCAAACGAGCCTGTTTGTATTTTTTTAACAAAATATTTTTCCAATTTCTAGAAATTTAGTTTTTAAATTTTACAAAATATTTTTGTACTTGATTTTTTTCGCCTTTTTCTTGTTCAATTATTTTTATAAAACCAAAAAGTTTGCCAACCAAATATTTTTGCAATTTTTGCAAAATATTTTTGCATTTTTCACAAAATATTTTTGCAAGCTTCACGAAATGTTTTTCTTCTCGATTTTTTTTCGCCATTTTCTTGTTTTCAATTATTTCCATGAAGATTGATTGATTTTGTTCAATTATTTCTGATTGATCATGATTTTTTTGTTCAATTATTTCAATAAAACTTGACATCCAACTTCCATGAAAATCTTTCACTCTCCGGATCGTCGCGAAGCAACTCTTTTACCTCCAAGAAATCGTTTAGCCTTTTTGGGTCAATAGTCATTTCGTTTTTCTCGAAAACTGCAGCCACGAGTCAAGGAAAATTATGGGAGTTCATAAGAGATCTGTTGGGCAATCCAGAGACGTGTCCCAGTCTGATTTGCTGGGAAGATTACTCGCAAGCAAAGTTTCGATTCGTACGAAGCGACGAGGTAGCGAAACGTTGGGGCTCGAGGAAAGGAAACACGAAAATGACTTACGAGAAGCTGAGTCGTGCCATGAGGTATTTTCCAATAATTCAATTATTTTCAAATGCTCGTCAACAAATCTTTGCAAATTTTTTTTCTCAATCTCCCATTTTGCTTACCCATAGAGGAAGCTATGTGACGGTGAAAATTTTTTTTTTACAGTTTTCAATGTCAAAGTGCTTAAAATGTCCCAACACATCGAAAAATCATAACTAGAAAAAATTTCCGGTTGTATGTGTGTGTGTATGTTCGGGCACTGAAAAATTCAAACGTTCATAACTCGAGAACGGTTTGAGCTACAGGGCTCCCGTTTTGCACAGATGTTAATCTGTACGAGCTCTTCATTCTCTGAGAATTTGGTTGGAATTGCTAGAAAAATACAAATTCTACGGCATTTTGAAATTTTCAAAAAAAGGTTGTCGACGCTCTAACTTCCGCAAATTTTAAGATTTGTTACTCTTTTTTTTTTTATAAATAGAGTGTCATAATAGGAAGGTTGGTATCGAATTTGGGAAATATCGGTCGAACGCTTTAAATTTTATGATTTTTCGAATTTTATGAAAATCTGAGTTTTTTGAAAAATCGTCCAACCGCTCTAGTTTCTGCAAATTTCGTAAGATTTTGTGTAGCAGTCTGTACTTCCTCTTTACTTTATAGGAAAGTTGTCGAAATTATATAATTTAAACGCAAATGTGTACAAAAAAGGCTGCAAATTGAAATTTGCAAATTATTTTTTTTTCTGCTTCAGGTATTATTACAAGAGCAAAATTTTCCAACCCGTCATCGGACGTCGCTTGGTGTACCAGTTCGGGCCGAACGCAAAAGGCTGGCAAACGGACAATCCGAACTTCCGTCGATGAGAAATAAATTCGGCTCAATATTTATATCGAAATCTTCTAGTCACTGCAAGAAATGTTGTGACACATAGCAAACATTTTCATAACTATTTACACGAAGCCTAGAGGAACGAAAATTCCTTCCAAGCTCGAAAAATTGATGAACAATTGTGTAAAATCTAAAATAATACGTAAAGCTATTTTTTTACCAGTTTTCCTCGTGGCGGAACGTCACGAAAGATTCGCAGAGTTCAAAGAAAAAAAAAAACCATCGAAAGAAAAAAAATCCAAAATTCTTCATGTTTTTCGTTTTATTCAGTAATTTCATCAAAACGAGAGCTAAGCTACTAAAAAATTGGGAAAAATTCCGTCAAATTCTTGAAACTGTAGCCCGGACATGAAAATTCGGCCAGAGACCGAATTAGGCCTCGAGAGTCGATTCTAAACTTTTTTTGCTTACAAATCGGTCAATCTCAATACCTACCCATTGCGTCGATCATTTTTGGTCGCTGTCATGGGAATTACGTCGATAAAAAGGTTCATATTGATCGATCTTGAAGTTTGCATCGTTGGAATGCAACGAAAACTCATTATTTTTTATACCATAGCGCAAAATTATCAGAATTTGTCAACGACATAATGGAAGCGTCTTCTTTGCCATTGGAAAACTGAATTTACTAGAAAAATTTGATAAATCGCATTAAGGACGTTGTATGGCAACATTAAAATCTAAATTTTTGTTTTCAGTTTTTCTTACATACAAAATGGTTTGCGAGCCTAAGTTGATTAAAAAAGTTGTTACAAATTGACTAAAGAACAACATACTCTAAATCCAAGTTTGTCCGAGTTAATTTGTATTTGTTATATAATAAACAAAATTTCGAAAAAATTTGACGACCGATTTTTTTGAAAAACTAAATAAAGTTTCTTCGATGTTACATAAAAGTGTATGCAAAGTTTTAAGAGGCTTCATCATTTAGAAATCGAAATATTTAATGTTGAAAATTGCAACTTTTAACACACACTCTTATGAGAAACTACTGAAAATTGTGATTTTTGTAAATAAATATCTCGACTTCTACACGGTGAAACCTCTTAAAATTGCGCGAGCTATTAGACATCATTATTCTCTTTGTGTGGTGCAAATTTAAAGGAATTCTATCGATAGAAAATTTTGCATACAACTTAATTATCGAAATAATGAATAAACGTGTATTTTTCGTTGGATTCCGAGGATGCAAACTTCAGAATGTTCAGGGTATTGACGGCAAAGTCAAGAGGAATTGATATTTTGATATTTATTGTTTTAGTTTATCAGAGGTAGATTTTTCTAGGTCCATCAATCACGAATTGTTGTTATTGTTTGATAATCGAGTTTTTCCGTTGTTCGTACATCGCAACGAGTTAATAGGAATCGTTCCATATCGCTAATGATGTTCAGAATACATAATGGAGAAGTTGTAAGCTCAGGAAGCTCGATCACTATGAAGATCGAGTGTAAAAACGACTCTAAAGACTTGGAATTGGAAATGTCTCAAAGGCACGCGAGCAATGTTTATTTATAAATTTTTTGTTTTTTTTTCATTAAATCACATGCTCGTTCGATATTATCGTTCAAATTGCTCCGTGTGCGTTTACTAAGAATACGAAATGTCCTCTTACTCCTAATTAAGCTCTTCCGACCGTCCGGATCCTCGAACGCATCGAAAAAACTATTTTAAATCTATTTTCTTCAGATTTATCCATTTTTTCAACTTTTTTTTTCTCCTGGAATTAGTTAATTGTTGGCACTCACTCGTACGAAGTTCTTAGCAATTCTAAACGAAGAATTACGTTTGGCAGTGATTTTAATCCAAGTAATACACTTGGCTCATGTTCTTTATGGAAATTGTCACTATCAGGCCGCGGACGTGCCTCCGACAAATCAGCTTTCCGCAAATTACTTCACCTGGAAAAAAATACACCTCCTTTAGTTTCTACGGAACTTGGTCCAATTTTGCGAATTTACGAACCGAGAATCGAGTTTAGAGAAACTCTGAAAAATGAAGATTTTTGAAGAAATCAATTTTATTTTTAATACACATTTTTTGAAGAATAAAGATTTTCGAAAAAATAAAGATTTATCGAAAAATAAAAAATCTTTGAAAAATGAAAATATTTTGAATAATAAAGATTTTTTGAAAACTAAAGATTGTTGAAAAATTGAGATTTTTGTGAAAAATAAAGATATTTTGAAAAATTAAGATTTTTGGAGAAATAAAGATTTTTTGAAAAAGTAAGATTCCTTCAGAAATGAAGTTTTTTTTTTCAACAAATAAAGATTTTCGGATAAATAGAGATTTTTGGAAAAATAAAGGATTATTGAAAAATAAAGATTCTTTTTAAAAGTGAAAATATTTCGAAAACTAAAGATTTTTCGTGTAAAAACGATCAAGACGTTTCTTACCTTCGGTTATACTGATTGGTTCAGTGAGTGAGAAAACAGTTTGTTTCCAGTGAGTAGCCGGGGCATGTGGTCCGGTGCTGAACGAAATGGGATTGTCTAGATCGTCGAAGAAAATGTCGAAATATCCGACAATGGCTGTCAGCGAGCCAGTTTTTTTAATGGTGAATTCGAAGGGTGCAGTAAAATTGGAACAATTGGTGTCCACGGCGTAAAGATCGAAGGCTTGGATCTCCGCAACGTTCGTCACCAAATCTTTGACGTTGCAGATCTCGATACTCGGTTCTTTTACCACTTTCGCCTTCATGCAGCTCATTTTGAAACCGTAAACGTTCGACCAATAGTCCACCAAGTCGATGTAACGTTCTGGAAAGAGAAGCAAAAATCTTTACGAGAATTTCGATCGTTTTATATTTTCACGAGCGTGCCGTTTAGCAAGGAAAACGTTGACAATTTTTTTAAATTTCTCTTTTTCGCAATTTTCTTCCAACTTCGGGAAATTTTTCCACTCGTCGATAACTCACTTGTGTCTCCACTTCCTACAATGCTCAACGTGCATTTGTTCGGTAAGAGTTTGCCACCGGGAGCAAGATAATGATCTCTGGCGTGAATAACAGTATCCAACATCCCTTCGAAGAGCAAGAAATATCCCATCCATTCGGACACAATGGCATCGACTTTTTCAACACCAAGGTCAATATCCTCTAATCGACCTTTTTTTAACTCAATTATATGGTCCAGATTATTTTCCCTGAAAGCAAAAGCCAAGATTCTCCGTCCAGCACATTTTTTTCTTTCCAAAACAGTAATCTTACGAAAAAAATTCCACGTAAGCCTAAAAAATCATTTTTTCAACAAGTTTTTGAATTTTTTAAACAATAAAATTTAACACAACTAGCAGAAAAATTAGGGAAAATGGTTTTTCTCTGCTCAGTCACTCCGCTTTGCATAAAAATTCGATAAAAATAGAAAATAATTAAAAATCATTTTTTCAATAAGTTTTCGAATTTTTTAAACAATAAAATTTCACACAACTAGCAGGATGATTAGAGAAAATTGTTTTTCTCTGCTCAGTCACTCCGCTTCGCGTTAAAATTCAATAAAAATAGAAAATAATTGAAAAACAATTTTTTCAACAAGTTTTCGAAATTTCTAAACAATTAAATTTCACACAATTACCAGAAAAATTAGAGGAATTTGTTTTTCTCTGCTCAATCACGCTGTTTCGCGTTAAAATTTGAAAAGAAATGAAAATCGGCGTAAAAATTCATTTAAAAATTTGATAAATATTCACAATCGCCTCTTTCGCGAAAAATGATCCCAAAAACTTAAGATTGTTGTTCTCACCTCACAATATCCATCGCATGGTAAATGACATCTGCTTCATCGACACTGATAACTTTTCGACAGCCTGATTTAGCTGCAAACATAGAGAGAATGCCAGTGCCACATCCAACATCCAACATCACACAATTACTAAACATGTTTGAATTTGTCAGCAAGGCATCACGGTAGGTTTCGGTTCGTACCGTATCCTATGAAAACAGCACCGTTATTCCGACGCATTATTCGCCAATCACATCTATAACTATCATTATTATTACAAACAGTTTTATGCTAAAATCTACGAATCCACATAAACTATCAAACCCTCCGCGGACCATATTATTTTTTCATAGCACGCCGGATCATTTGCGTCTTTTTCGTCTTGCCACTTATATCTCACGTATTTGGAGAGAAAAAAATGTGAAAAAATTCTGGAACACGCTCCATTCGAGTTTTCATAGTTTTTATATTCTTTGCTTTTTTTAATTTTCGAGAAAAACGTTTCAAGAAACAAGATTTTGAAATGAAACGTTTAAAAAAAAAAAAAAATCTCGAAAAAACGTTTCAACAAGATTTTCCAAAGAACCGTTTTCAAAAACTAGATTTTCGAAAAAAAACGTTTTAAATAATAAAATTAAAAAAAAAAAAACGGTTTTAAAAAACAAAATTTTGGGAAAAAACGTTCCCATAGACGAGATTTTTGAAAAAAAACTTTTTAAAAAACAAGATTTTCAAATATAACATTAAAAAACAAGATTTCCGAAAAAAGGTTGTCGTTTGGGTCAAAAAGACCCATATATGATCCGCGGGGGGTTAGTAAAACAAATCAAGGACGAGAATAGTTCGAACGAAAAATCGGCACGATTCTGGCAACCATTCCAAGGAAAAAAAAATTTTGTCCGCCTCCAAAAAGAGAACAAAAATCGATCATTTTCAATTTTAACGAAATTCTCAAAAAAATGTTTTTTTTTTTCCATAATTTGCTCAGACAAGGCTCACGAACGATTTCTCATTCAAACCAGGACCTCGACCTTCGGCACTGGCATTTTTGAGAGTTTTTCTTTTCTCCTGCTGCCCTTTTCCATGCTCTACACACAATTGACAGTAATTTATTTTAAAAAAACCACCCAGTTCTCGTTCCAACTCACTGTCAGCATTTCGTGGTGTATGGCAAAGTGACTGTACGAGAAAAAGTATCCAGCATCGTCATTGGGACGAATATTTTTAACGGATTGCGGTATTCTCACTTCCTCGTTGTCGTCGTCCAAAACTATGGACTTTACCTTCAGCTGCATTTCTTCTATTTGCTGAAAAAATCAATATTATTTCGTCCCTCAATAATTTCCTCCAAAATATCCGCAAAATTCGACCTCAAAATCCAAAAATTTCGACTCACTTGCTTCGCCAAATAGCAAACGATCTCTCGCTGCTCCAACTGTGCCTTCAAAGACTGTATCGTTCTCTGCAATTCCGCAAAATGTGTTTCCGACAGAGTAACGCAACCGTTTTCTGAATTTACTGGATAAGCGGATTGCTTGTTCGGCCGTTCTTCATCTTTTTCGCCTCTGTCGTCGTCTATGTCTTCGATATCTGCAAAAAAAAAAAAGAGTTTTTTTTGCCGATGATTATTTTTGTCTCAGCGACGACGATCGAGCGGATTTTACCAAAAAATCATTATTTTTTAGTGAAATTTTGGGAAAAATCATTTTTTTCAGTTTCCAGAAGCCGCGGCCTCCAGGAAAATAAATGACAAATGAGTTTTTTTTTTGCCGTTGACTATTTTTGTCAAAGCGACTACGATCGAGCGAATTTCAACAAAAAATTATGATTTTTGCTTCCTCATGGAGGAAGCTACGTGACAGTGAAATTTTTTTTTTACAGTTTTCAATGTCAAAGTGCTTAAAATGTCCCAAAACATCGAAAAATCATAACTAGAAAAAATTTCCGGTTGTTTCCGGAATTCTACGGAATTTTGAAATTTTCAAAAAAAGTGTGTCGACGCTCTAACTTGCGCAAATTTTAAAATTTATTACTATTTTTTTTTTTATAAATAGAGTGTCATAATAGGAAGGTTGGTATTGCATTTGGGAAATATCGGTTGAACGGTTTGAATTTTATGATTTTTCGAATTTTACGAAAATCTGAGTTTTTTGAAAAATCGTCCAACCGCTCTAATTTCTGTAAATTTTGTAAGACATTTTGTATAAGTCTGTACTTCCTCTTTACTTTCTAGAAAAGTTTTCGAAATTATATTATTTAAATCAAATACAAAAAGGATGTTGAGAAAGCAATTTGCAAATTTCAATTTGTATTTGCATTTAAATTATATAATTTCGACAACTTTTCTAGAAAGTAAAGAGGAAGTACAGACGCATACACAATATTTTACAAGATTTGCAAAAATTAGAGCGGTTGGACGATTTTTCAAAAAACTCAGATTTTCATAAAATTTGAAAAATCATAAAATTTAAACCGTTCAACCGATATTTCCCAAATTCAATACCAACTTTCCTATGCTTTGTTGAAATTTTGTCAAAAATCGTTTTTTTCAATTTCCGGAAGGCGCAGCCTCCAAAAAATGAATTTTTATCTTTTGTTTTGCTCACCCAACATCAACCAGCCGTCGTCCTGGAGCACAGGCTTCAAGTACTCGTTGCTTTCCCAAGCTTTGCTGTCCTTAGTGTTGCTAATATCGGAAGGTTTTGAATTTTCCAGCCGAATGTAATTAACGAGTTTGCGATAGGAATAATCGTCGAGACCCAATTTTTTAACGACTTTGGCTAAATTGAAATTGTGGCTTGTCTGTAGGTGGAGAGTCGCTTCGACGTAGAGTTTGAATTCCTCTTTGCAAAAGAGACACGTTATCAAGCCACAATGAGTCGCTTCTCCCTCGTCCCAATCGTCGCTGCTGTTGTCGCTTTCCTCCAATTCCATTTTGTCTACTTTCCCTGAGACTGTAGGAAAAGTTTATTTTCTATGATTCCGGCGAGCGATAATGACGAATTTGGGGTGAAAAGCTTTTCGACAGTTTTCGTTGATTCTTTGTTGATAATTTTCCGAATTTTTCGAGGAAAAACTTGAAAGTAATCAATTTACACATAGAAACTAATTAATTTGTGGAAATGTGTGAAAAAATGAAGAAAACACGATTTTCTGGGATTTAATGAATAAAAAAGTAAGTCGATTGATGAATTTAGAATTTAATTTGCTGAGATACAAGAAAACATAATATTTGGCACTAAAAAATCGATGGAAACCCACTTTCTTCTGTCATGATTGCCGAATTAACTTTCGTAACAATGTCACAAGCTGAATGAGTTCGAAAGTTGTAATCGTTGATTTATTCTTATCGTCTGTAGATTTTAATTGTTCCCTTGTAGTGTTTCGACGATCAGTTCATGATCGAGCGATTTTCAAGTCTTTTTCTCAAACTTCAAGAATACGAGACACACGTGCTCCCGACTGTACGAGGGACCAAGTTTTTTCGCTTATAACAGTCCCTGGTTATAACCCTGCTTTTTAGCAAATGCAATGCAGCGCGAAATCGAAAACGCTCGACGCGCCATCTGCTCGGGGCTTGTGCGCATGCGCCCAAAACCGCTGCGCCACGCGGTTGCTTCGTGTACTAAACAGTAAACATTTGTCATTTCAAACGAAACGTGTGTCGCAAGGTCGAAGATATACTTAAATTTTTTCGATTTCAATTGAACAAAGCTGAACGTAATTATAAGCGTCCGATTCCTCGCGATTTATACGCTGTGTAAAAGTCGTTAATCAGTATTCTGACTTTTCATGTAATTCTCAGGAAAAAATAGGTTTAGTGTCACCGAAAAAACAATATTTTCGAACGTATTTTTGTGTTTACCACGTGCACGAATCCTTCACTTTCTTACAACGAAAACAACCGCGAATCGTAGTCGTGTCTCTTCTTCGTGTTTACACTCATTATTGAATAATCAAAACAACAAAGTTTCTTCAGTTTTATTACAAACACGAAATGTTTCCTGTGGAAATTTGGGAAGAGATATTGCAGCATTGTGACCCCGTTGACCTTGTACGATTCCGAAGCGTTTGTCAGAGCTGGTCTGCCATAATACCGAAACTTCTCGAGGTAACGATGTTGAAAAATTTCAAAATTCGTTAATTTTTATATTAATTGATTAATTGATCGTCAACTTTTTTTTCCGCTTCAAAGAAAACATCGAAAATCCTTTTTTTCTTCCTACTCTACAGTTTTTCTGAATCAACTGGAAGAAAATTTATGATTATTGCAAGTTTGCTGTTTTTTAATAGTTTCAATTATGCCAGAAAAACGAAAAATAAATTCATATTTCAATTACGTAAATACAGCCTTTTGTTTTCCTATAAAAATTATGATAAACCTATGACAAAGTATTTAATTCTGTCCGATTTATGACTGAGATTTCTTGACAATAAAAATCGAACAAAAATCAATAAAATTGCCAAGTTCCCATCTTTAAAATAATTTTTTTCCAGCAACCAGGAATTTGGTACAAAAAGTGTAAAAAAGATGTTCCCCGCAGTTTCTGGAGCCTCATTTTAGAGCAGAAGAATTATCCGGTTGTGAATTGGTTGGATTTTCATTCTGCTCGAAATCATCCGCACGTATGGAAGTCATTATTAAGATCTTTCATGAACTGGCACAAGTTGGTGGATTTGTCGCACGAAACAGAAATTCTGGAACCTATTCCTGCCCACCGCCGAGTGGAACGGATAACATGCATGGCAGCCTTAAGTACGACAAGTTCCAAGTTCCATGCCGTCAAAATGACGATCTGCTTGTCCTGCCCGCTAAAAATTGGCTCAAAATTTTCAAACTTCACTATTAGACGAAAAAATTAGAAAAAAATCGACTACATTGAATTTGACGATCAAAAATTCCAGAAATTCTTCAACCAATCGTTCTGGAGAAAAAAAAAACTTCAAAAAATCGAAAAACTTATTGGTTTTTTTCTTTGACACTTGGAATTGATGAAAAATATTCTGAATCTGCGTCGAGTAGAAATTTTTTTTTTTTCTTTGATCTGGAAATAAACTCTGACCAAAAAATGGTAGAAAATTTGAAAAAAAACAAAAAACGCCAAAAGTTGGCCTTTTCAAATTTGTCTATTAAACGAAAAATTAAACAAAAATTCTACTAAATTGAATTCCACAAACGAAAATTCCAGAAATTTAGTATCGATCGTTACAAAGATAAAAATTCTTCAAAAAATCGAAAAATCTATTGATTTTGTTTCTTTGGCACTTGGACTTGATAAAGAAAATTCGGAATCGGTGTCAAGTAGAAAATTCAGTTTTCCCTTTGATCGGGCAATGAAGTCTGATCGAAAAATGGCAAAAAATTTACAAAAAGTTACAGATTTAAGAAAAATTTCAAATCAAGAATATTTTCATCCATTTCCTCTAAAAATATCGCTCATCGTATTTTTATTTTTATCGCTAATTGTGCACAATTCTGAACAACAGGCCATACGATCGCGGTTGGTAGTTCAGAAGGCTATGTGACGATCTTCGATACGCGCGAAAATTCTGCTTTCAAGATCGACCGAGCGGTATTCCTGCTGGATTTGCAATTGTGGAGAAACGGAGGTTTGAATAATGTTTTTCCTATTTCTCAGAAAATATGAAAAATACGAAAATTACGAAAAATTTCAAAAATCATATAAAATTACTAAAAATCGGAAAAATTCGAAAAAAAATCATAAAATTTTAAATTATTCGTTTATTGTAGCTGATCAGCTCATAGTCTCGAAAAAGCCGATAGCTCGGAAAATATTTATCGGAAAATTACGAAAAATGTAAAAATTACGTAAATGACAAAAATCTAAAAATCCAAAAAAATACGAAAAATCTGAAAAATATGAAAAATCAAATGATCACGAAAAATCGAAAAATGCCAAAATTACGAAAAATTTCTAACATTTGAAATGCTTTGTTTATTGCAGCTGATCAGCTTATGGTTTCGACAATTTCGATTGACAAGGAAATTACCCACTGGAACGTGCACGACAGGATATCGGAAACGCAAACATGGGGAACGTTGATAAGGTCACTAAAAGAAATTTGTATTGTTTGTCAATTTTTTCAGCATATTTAATGTCCAAGAAATTTTCAAAAGGTCTAAATATTGTGGAGAAAGAAATTTTAAAAGAGAAAAAATGGTGTATTGAAAAATATGGAAAACTTTTGTTTCCAGTGCTGGCAGCCGATATTGCTATTCAGTGTCGAGGAACAAATTGACCCGCGTGAGTGCGAGTCTCACGGAAAAGTGCCAGGAAATCGAGGATCGAGCCAGGCTCGATTTAGTTTCGTGGCATTTGCCCGATTTCGGCCAAGCGATGGCTCTTTGTGGCGACGTACACGAGGTGCTTAGATTTTTCTTACCCTCGAGACTTCAATTTTTTTGAAAAAAAAACTGAAAAAAAAAAAAAACAATTTCATGTCTTCAGGTGTTCCTGTGGTCAGACGCTGATCGATTAGTGAAATTCAGCGCCAACGACGACGATGCATATTGCGAGGACTCAGACATCAACGATCCCTGCATCGACGTTCGCCATTACCAATTTTTTAAACCCTGCATCGCCAGTTGCATCGGCGGTATGGAATTTGAGTTTCTAATGTTTCGCTTATTCCATAAAATTAGAAATTTTATGGAATAAGCGAAATATGGAATATGGAAATTCCATAAAAATTATGGAAATTCCATAAAATTTATAGAGATTCCATAAAATTTATAGAAATTCCATAAAACTTTCAATTTTGAGGAATGTTTCGCTTGTTCCATAAAATTCGCTTATTAGAAATTTTATGGAATATGGAAATTCTGCAAAAATTATGGAAATTCCATAAAATTTATAGATTCCATAAAATTTATAGAAATTCCATAAAACTTCAAATTTTGAGGAATGTCTCGCTTGTTCCATAAAATTCGCTTATTAGAAATTTTATGGAATAAGCGAAACATTGCTCAAATTTGCAAATTTTATGGAACAAGCGAAATTTCTAATTGAGGAATGTTTCGCTTATTCCATGAAATTTCTAATTTATTCCATGAAATTTATATTTTCCATCATCCCGAATGAAAATCGTTACGTTTACGATTCCAATAGCATGGAAACTATTCATCGTGTTTGTTTCGCTCGACAGAACTCGGAGAATTCGGTTTTTCGGTTGCTGGCAGAAAATGGAAAATATACTCGGTGTTCAGCAAATTCCACGCCGCCGTGACCGCAGTGCTCTTCCACGTCGGGGTACTCGTACTCGGTCTAGAATCTGGTAATTCACGTTGATCAACGTTCATCCATTTTTTTTACCAAATTATATGAATCCATACGATTTTTTTAATTTTCAGTTTTCTGTTTCTCCATTTTTATGTCCTAATTCTTTTTTTTTTCAACGTTGCAGGTGAGATATACGTTTTCGTCGTCGACAACATCTTTTCTTTGGAAAATTTGAACTTTGATGTTCTTCGATCGAAGAGGCTGATTTTGGATTCGAGTCCTGTAATCTGTTTAAAGGCAAGGGAAGACAACTCGAATCACTACGTCGTGGCAGCCACCAGAACGCGCGTACACGTTGTGAAATTTAATTCACTTTAATGGATCCAAAGGGAAAACAGTTTAGGAGAGATTTTTGGTACAAAATGAAGATTTAAACGATCGGATATATTAGAACAAGTTTATTTTTTTTAAACGTAATAAAAAGAAGCCCTGAGAAGAGTGGGAATGTTTCTCTGGAATTTTTTTTAAAGGCAACAATATTTTTTCGGAAATTTACTTTAAACGTAAAAATATTTATCCTGGAGTTCATTTTGAAGGTGAATTTAGTTTCTCTGGAATTTATTTTAAGAGCAATAATATTTATTTTGATATTTACTTTGAGGGTAAAAATATTTTTTCTGTTATTTATTTTAAAGGCGAAAAATATTTTTCCTGGAATTCATTTTGAAGGCGGAAATGATTTTTCTGGAATCGATTTTGAAGGTGAATTTAGTTTTTTTCTGGAAATTATTTTGAAGGTAAATATTTTTTCTGGAATTCATTTTAAAGGCGAAAATATTTTTTCTGGAATTCGCTCGAAAGGCAAAGATATTTTTTCTGAAATTCATTTTCCAGGTGAAAATATTTTTTCTGGAATCCATTTGAGAGGCGAAAATATATTTCCCGGAACCGATTTCCAAGGTGACAATATTTTTCCCTCAATTTAGTTGAAAAGTAAAAACATTTTTCGTGCTCGATTTTGAAGGTCAATCGAGTTTTTCTGGAATTTATATCGCAGGTGAATTTAGTTTTTGCCAGAGGCAGCAGTGCCACTGCCGTAAGTCCGATCCCAGTTGACGTAGAGTCCGAGATCGGATTGGGAGACGCTGGGACGAACGTGAACGAGAGCATCGTCGAAATCTTGGGCGGTAACGCATCTGACGTCTTCCTTTCTGATGTTTTCGAGCATTTCGAAAGGGATACTTCGTATGGGTCCCATGCTGGCTTCTTTGCATAAATTGGTCATATCGGCCCCGGAATAATGTTCGGAAAGCTGAGCAACTCGATCGATGTCCTGGGACGTGAGATCGTGGGGAATGGCGGCCAGAAGGTTGACAACGATTTGTCTTCGCGCTTCAACTTCCGGGAGCGGGACGTAGAGCCTCTTGACGAATCTTCTTCTCGCAGCTTCGTCGAGTTCTTGCGGTCGGTTGGTCGCGCCGATCACGAGAATACGATCCTCTTCGCCGGTGGCCGCGCCGTCCAGTTGTACGAGAAATTCCGTTTTTATTCGCCTCGAACTTTCGTGCTCGGTCTCCGATCTCTGCGTTAGCAACGAATCGATCTCGTCCATAAAGATGACGGAAGGTTGATGGACTCGAGCGACTGCGAACAAGGCTCGAACCATTTTTTCTCCCTCCCCGATCCATTTGGAGGTCAAAGAGCTCGCGGAGATGGAAAAGAAGGTCGATTTGCTTTGGGAAGCGATGCATTTGCCGATGAGAGTTTTGCCAGTTCCGGGGGGTCCGAAAAGCAACATTCCCTTGGGCGGACGTCTCAGTCCTGTGAAAATGTCTGGCCTCAGCATCGGCAGAACCACAATTTCTTTTATGATTTTCTTCGCATGTTCCAGCCCCGCGACGTCGTCCCAAGTGACCAGCGCGCCGTTGTCCATTATTTCGTTTTTTATCATCTCGATCAATTTCTCGTCGATGCCCTTGAGTCTCTCGTCCTCCGGCTCCTCCTTCTCTTCCTTCACGGCATTTTCCTTCTTCCCAGCCTCCGGGTCGCCCCGCAAAGGACACACGAATTGCGAGTTCACCGAAGACTTTCCTCCCAGAGTTTTCTTCATCGTTTTTTGCTGCTTCTGCTGGATTTGCAATTCCGCTTTGGCCGTTCTAAAAGGCAGCGATCGTGGCGCGTCCTCCAGCGTCTTCTCGTCCTCCTCCTCTTCCATTTTCTCCCAGTGATTTTTGCTCTGCTTATTTCTGCCCCACGCCTCGTTTTCCGACCGCGAAATCCCCGACGAGTTCTCGTTCCTTCTCGCCGTTTTCTCCCACAAGTTTCTACCGCATTCTTGTTTATTCTCCGCGCCAAATCTTTTCCCACAGTCTTCTCGTCCTTCCCCCGGACTCTGCACTCTCGAGCCAACGAACTTTTGGTTCCGAGAACCAGCGTCTTCGCATCTGTTGGCAATTTTTCTCATTTGCGTTTCCTCGGAATTGCTAACGTAGGAAAAACGACTGAGCTCCGGTTTGAATTCTCCTCGAGACGCAATTCTGTCCGGTTGGGCGTTGGAGACTTTCCTAGTCGTTGGAAAATCCTCTGCGCCTTTTACCAAAGCTTCTACGTCTCTGTCCCCAATTTTTCTTCTTTCGCAGACTTTGTCCGTCACCCAGTTTTGACAAGGCAACGGCTTCAGGTACGAAAGAACTTGCGAAGGATTTTTCAAGGTCGTTTTCCATTTTTTTCGATCTTGAGTTTCACGAGCTTTTATGCTTTTCAGTAATTCCGTTTTTTCTAACAAACTTTCGTACTGGGCAAGACCCTCGCGCAAAAGAACCGCTGCCGCACCTTCCGATTGACTGGAATTTTGTGGAAAAGCCCAAAGTCATTGGCGGTTACATTTGTTTATGTTTTTCATTATTTTTATTCTCAGGACTGGCAATGAATTTGATGGAAATTCATTGGCGATCCGTTGGAAATTAAAAAAAAAGACGCACTTGCGAAATTTTTATTGTTTCTGGTGAAAAAAATGTTTTCTGTATATTTTACGAGCCACTGGCACGAAAATGAGGATTTATTTGGAAATTGATTGAAAATCAACAAAAACTTGGATGAGGGATGAAAAATAGGGAAATTGTGAATTATTGAATTTTCGTTTTCATAATTTTTGACGTTTTGCCAAATTTTCATAATTTCCTGTGAAAAAAAACGTTTTTCCGCGTTTTTTACGAGCCACTGGCACGAAAGTGAGGCATTTTTGGAGGAATTGATTGAAAATCAAGAAAAACATCGATGACGGATGAAAAACAGGGAAATAGTGAATTAATGGATTTCCGGTTTCGTAATTTTTTCGGTCACTTTCGCGATTTTTGACTCCATTTTGATTGAATTTCGCGTGGAATTTGAGATCACGATTGCGACAACATTGCAATGAATAACGAGAGTTTCCAAGGATCAGGGACTCAGGGAATAACATTTATTTAACAATCAAGACATTTGGGAACGTAAGATGAAAAATGACTCACAATTTTTTGGCAGTCAGATATTTGACAGCGAGATGTCGTCGTTCGGCGTCCCGATCGTTTTCGTTTCGTCTGGAGAAGAGAATCGAATGATAAGCTGCTAGAAAATCGTCCTTCAACGCGGAATCATCGGTTTTTTCTGCCATTCCAAGAATTTTGACGAGAAACAGTTCGTAAAAGTTCACTCGGTACGGTTTTTCGGCGGGTAAACAAAAACACCGAAAATTCCGGCATCTACCGCGAGCAAACCGGAAACACCTGTTGCTCGTACGAACAGGAAACTATATATCGAAATTCCGCACGACGTTAGTCAATTCTGGTCGCGAGTCAAATGGAATCTCCAACGTTCTTTTGCAAAAGCGAATGAATTTTCGTTTCGTTAGGACTTAATTAGCAATCGCTAATTATTTCAATGGCGTCCGTGTCGTAAATAAGAAAACCCGCCAGATTACTTGCTCGTCAGCGACACAGATATCCCAATAAATCGTAAACAGAGCTTTTCGCGCGTGCGAAGATTCGCTGATGATATATCGGCTCGACAATTAATTCGAATCTTCGGAGGCGCGAATTTTATTCAAAAACTTGCATTAACCATAACCTTGAAAAAAAATGTCAAAAAATCGTTTTTTTTTTAACTTTTGAAAACGTTAACTGTTTGAAATGTAAAAAATTTGAACGCCCACAGAAAAATTACAGAAATTGAGCTCAAAGCTCGAACGATCATTTCGATATTAGACGCGAATGGCGTAAAATTCCACTTTCGAAATTTGCAGTTCTGTCGAATTCATGAGTAGGTGAAGCTCGAGGGAAAAAGAAAATCTTCAAAAAATGAGGAAATTTTCAACGGATTTCCGACTTAGAATAGGTTTTTGATGAACTAAAATTGCACAAAATCAGATTTCTCAGACATCAATCTCTTCCTTATGAAAAAATGAAAAAAATCATGTCTGGGAAAGTCTGTTTATCAGCATAGGCCCAGTTTTATGATCAAGAAGATCGTGGGGTGCGTTCAGCGCCCCTTTAGGCATTTCGAGGAAAGAAAAATAATAATAAATAATAAATAATTAAAGGTAACAGGTTCATATGTATATTTATAAAAAATACAAAATCTCATTTTGTTTTTAACAATTCCAAATTCGATACAACATCGAAATAACACAAAATAATTGTTATGGCAGTAAATACATCGCGAAAATAGTTTTTGAGCGTGAAACAAAATTCAAGTTCGATTCGATGGCATCGAGACGATCCAGCAGTCGCGCAAGTCCCGAAAAAAATAATGAAAATGCAGCGATGCAAGTTTTCCTTGTCGAAAATATTTTTTTCTCTGCGTAATAAAAGGGGCATAAAAACTTGTAAGCAAAAAAGCCCGGAATTGACGAAAGATTATTAAATTGTAGAATTTTTAAACTTTAACATTTTTCTATGTACATTTCAAATGTCGAACGACTTGCATGTTTCATTAGACATTAGAAAATTGAACGAGTACAAATTGGAAGCTCAGGGACGCGTCGCCTGGCACCAGGCTGCTGCGTTGGCAAAAATTCGTTGCCAGGGCGAACACGTGTTCCTCCAACTTGGCGGCGTGTATGGCCATTGCCACATTTGGGTACACCTCTCCGGGTGCGGCATCATTGCCAAATGTCGTCCGTTTGCAGAACAAATTGCAGCAATTCCGTCTGTTTTAAATTAAAACAACAGTTTCGTTAATTCATTTTTCGATTTTCATTATTTTAATCCTCAATTTTTAATTTTTATTATATCAATTTTAAATATTTCAAGTTTCATTATTTTTATTTTCAATTTTCATTATTTCTATTTTCAATATTTCCATTTCATTATTTCAATTTTCAATTTTCATTAATTCAAGCTTCATCATTTCAATTTAGAATATTTCAATTTTCATTATTTAAATTAAAAAATTTCAATTCCCATTATTCGATTTTCAATATTTAAATTTTCAACTTATTTCAATTTTCAATTTTTAGTTTTTATTATTCCAATTTTCAATTTTCATTATTTCAAATTTCATTATTTTAATTTTCAATTTTCATTATTTCAATTTTCAATATCCCAAGGTTCATGATTTTAATTTTTACTCTTCGCTCAATCCAAATTGAAAAATGACGCCGTCAGCGTGTGCTCAGCAATTCACTCAACGAAAAAATCTTTTCCTTGACCTTGACAGCTAAATGCTGTCATTTACGAGGCCAAATTTCATTTAAAAAAAAAGAAAAAAACAAGTGCACGTACCAACGCTGCCGTTTGGATTCATCGGATATTTCTCCGTGGGGTTGCCAGAATCGTCCACGTATCTTATGGCCACGCAATTTCTTTTCTGCAACTCCCGGAGTATCTGGTCGTTTTGGAAACGGAATCGGCCCTCGCCATGGGCGACCCAAACGCCCATGACGCTGTTCTCCATCCCCTTGAGCATCATCGCTACCGATTTTTCTATTTTCACCGTCGTCCAACGGCACTCGAATCTCTCGGATTTGTTGTGGACGAGCTCAACATTGACCTTTTCATCTTTTTCGCCTGAAACAGCCAGAATCCGTAAAGATTATCGTCCGATTCGCAAAAAAAAAAATTTCTATTTTCAACGCAAATTCCAATAACGGGGCGTTACAAAAACTTTTTTCCTTTTCCGAAGACAACTTTTTTCGAACAATTTCATGAAAAAAAAAAATTCGAAAATTTTCAATTTCGTTTTGCACTTCAAATTAATTAAAAATTGCTTCGCTCAACAGATCAACGAGCCGAGACCGAAAATTTTGAATTAAATTTTCGAAAATGCATTTTTATTTTTTTTTTGGAATCGAACGTTTTTTAAATTCTTGCCTTTATCGTTCAAGTCGCTGCCGATCCAGCCCAAATGGCTCATCAGCTGACAACCGTTGCAAACGCCCAAACTGAACGTATCGTCGCGACGCAAAAAGTGATCAACTTGTTTGCGCAACCGATCGTCGTAGAGCAAAGTTGCGGCCCAGCCTTTGGCGGATCCGAGAACATCTAAAAATTGAAAAAAAAAAATTAATCAAATTTTTGTTCGTAGAACGGAAATAAATGGAAAATGGTTGTAATTTTTATGAATTTCGTGCTGGAACATTGGTCGTTCGAGTTCTTACCGGCGTAACTGAAACCTCCTGGGAATATGATGCCCCGGAAATCGTCCATTGAGACGTCACCGCAGCGAAGATCCTGCATCGTAACGTCCCACACTTCAAACCCAGCCTCGACAAGCGAAGCTGACATTTCGCGATCACCGTTGATCCCTTCTTCACGGATGACCGCGACTTTCACTTGGGCTGCGGAATATAACAAATTCCGTGAAAAAATGATTTTCATTATTTCTATTTTCTATTTTCAATATTTTGAGTTTCATTATTTCAATAGTCAAGTTCCATAATTTCAATTTTTAATTTTCATTATTTCAATTTTCGATTTTTATTATTTCAAGTTCCATTATTTGAATGTTAAATTTTTATAATTTCCATTATTTCAATTTTTAATTTTTATTATTTCAATTTTTTATTTTCGTTCTTTCAATTTTCAATTTTCATTATTTTAATTTTCGAGTTCCATTATTTCAATTTTTAATTTTCATTATTTCAATTTTCAATTTTTATTATTTCAATTTTTAATTTTCATTATTTTGATTTCCAATTTTCTTTATTAAATTTGCATCGTTGCAATTTAGAATTAATAAGATAAGGCAAAAAATGGGATCGTAAAAAAATGGCAACTTACGCGTGAGACTTGAGGAAGCTCTTGAAATCGGCAGGACATCGGGGTCGAAAGTCAATTGGTAAGCTGGAGTTTTTCGATCCTTCAAACCCTCGAACTCTTCCTTGGCACAATCGACGTTCGTTTGTCGGAGTTCCAGCTGGTAACTCGTTTCCTCCCATATTTTCATCAAACGCAATACGTTCGAGTCTACCAAAATATTTCCATTGACCGACAAGACGACCTGAAGAGAAACCATCGACGATCACAAAAATTTCATTTAAAAAAAAAACAGCAAACAGCAAATCCGGAAGTTGCCGGAACGAAGAAACGAGAAATCGATGACAAATTATTGATTTTTACCTTCGAACCGAGACCGAGTCCAGTCGATTGTCCAATAGAAAAGATCGGAGCGTTCAGATCCTTAAAAGTTTTCATCACGTAGTCCCGGTCGCTCTCTTCAACCTCGAGAACCCAACCAACTTCCTCGGCGAATAAAATTTCGATCGCTGACCCGGATTTGTGATCAATTTTTACATCCAATCCGGAAATTCCAGCGAACGACATTTCCAAAATGCACGTTATCAGTCCACCGTCACTGACGTCGTGGCCAGCCAAGATTTTTCCCTCTAAAAACACGTCCACCAAATTTCATCGATTCGTTAATCGTTCACGAAAAATAGGGACAAGGAAAATGCCTGAGGGCCACGTTTCACAACTTCCGGTGGTTTATTGTGCGAAAATCGCATAAATTTTCAATTTTCATTATTTCAAGTTTTATTATTTTGATTTTCAATTTTCAATATTTCGGGTTCCATTGTTTCAACTTTCAATTATCATTATTTTGATTTTAAATTTTAAATATTTTAAGTTTAAATTTTTTTACTTTTCAATTTTCATTATTAAAATTTTGCAATTTTCATTATTCAATTTTCAATTTTAATTTCCAATTTTCATTATTCAAATTGAATATTTCGAGTTTCATTGTTTGAACTTTAAATTTTCATTATTTCAATTTTCAATATTTTACGTTTCATTATTGCAATTTCCACAACTGTTGAAGGTTTAATGTGCGATTTTGACGTTTACTCACCGCCGATCAAGCTCTGAGTCGCTGCAAATGCATTTTTAACGTGCTGGACATTCTCAACGTCAGGGACAGTGTCCCCAAGTTGTTTATAAACCTGAGCTAGCGCGGTGCCTCCAATTCGGCTTTTGCCGTTCGAAAGGTCCACAAAAAGCAAGCAGCCCTTCCTTTTCATGGACGGAGCTTTCAGGTCCGGAGTTACGACCTGCGAAAGGAAAAAAAAAGGAAATTTGTGAAAAAAGAAAAAAAAAATCATCATCCATCGTGTTTGTGATTTTGTTGAGAGTCTCTATTAAATCTCGAAACAGCTCGTGAGTCCAAAATGACTCCGATTTTTTTTTCCCTCGCTCCATATTTTGCTTTTATTTTTATTTTTCATTCGATATTTTTCTTTCACTCCATATTTTTGTGTTTTATTCATTTATTTTCCAGCTTTCGATATTCGTTCGAGGTTTCTGATAAAACTGAAAAAAGATTTGAAAATATTCTTACGAGTCTTATGTCGGGACAGGGCGCGTAAGACGAGACGACCAAAGTGCCTGGAGCCTTGACAACTTCCTTGCCAATTCTCGCTGCCATGCTCAACGAATCTTTGCCACCATCGATCGCGATCCCATAATCCTTCATTATGGAGCACATGGCCTCGCAAGCTTCGTACAAGGCGGCACCCTCGCCTGGTAGTTTCGCTGCCCACATCCAATTTCCACTGCACTTAACGTCCTGGGAAAATTCATCGTTCGAGCATTCATCACAACACGTCATTATTATTATTTTTTTTTTTCATCGGCGTCCATAGATAATTGAAAAATCAAAATTTCATTCCGTTATTGAAATATTCACCAAAACATCGAAATTTTCTGCAAAAATTCAAATTTACCAACTCGATTCGACTTGATTTTGAATTTGAAAACAAAATTTAATGTTTGTAATAATCACCTTCAAATCGGAGATTTTGGCAAAAACGAGATTCGTCAATGACTCGGTGACTGTCATGCGGGCACCCGCACCGACGTCCACCAGACCCTTGATCGGTTGTTCACCAATCGAAGTCGCTGTTCCAACCTGCAGAAGAAAAAAACACCCACGCTATCATGTTAATTGACGAATTTTACTTCCGTCGAAAATACACTTTATGTAAAATGGATAAAATTAATAAAATGAACAAAATGAATAAAATGGATACAATGAATAAAATGAATAAAATGAAAAAAATGAATAAAATGAATAAAATAAAATAATGAATAAAATATTATTAAGAGGATTTTTTTTTTCGCTCACGGTTGAAAATTGTGATATCGCGGTGACCGCTACATCGGCAACAGGCGTGTGTAATGGGCCAACGCATTGTTGCTGCGCGACCAGCCCGGTCACGCAGCGATCGACCTTGTTCGTTAAAAATCTTTTGCTGCCGACAGAGGTCAGTCTTAGAACCCTCGAGACAGCTTCTTCGACGCCTTTCGGGCTAGACAAAGTGCTCGGGAGTTTAATCGGCTCGGACGCCGCAGGTTCTCGCTTCAAATCGAAAGTCTAAAGCGAACATTTTTGTTTTTTAAAGCAACAAATTTGTACGGAAAAATATCAGGAAACAAAAGGAACAAACTTTTTGCGGCATTTTGCCAAGAACCAGCTCCAATTCCAAGTCCACCGGGTGTCTTATTGTACGATCTTCCGTGCCGTTTAAATATCTACTCGGATCGCAATGTTTTTCTTCCGAAAGAACAATCTTTCCAGATCCAGTCACTGTTCCCACAAAATTGACCGGACATTTCTCACGCTTTGCAATCTTTATCAACAATTGGCGATCCTCTTTTCTGCATAATATTGCAACGTTCTCTTGATACTCCGCTCCCCAAAGCTCCATCGTGCTTATGCTCTCGTCACCGAGCTCGAAATTCTTGGTAAAAATCACAGCCCCAGCAGGCTCCACGATTTCTTTCAACACGTTTCCTGCACGAGTTTCAAAAATTCCTCGTTAATTATTCAATCGACAATTGTAAATCTAATTATCGATTGTTTCTTAAATTATTATCATCGCAAATGATTCAACGTTCGTCTCGGACGTTCTCGATATTTCGAGAATTAAAAAGTTGCACAATCAGTAATTAATGAATTGAGAGGAAATTTTGAAAACGCACCATTGCCTCCGGCTCCTTGATCGTGGATGCTGAGGATTAGATTTTTCGCTCCCATTTCCACGCACGCACGGATCACTCGATTCAATTTTTGTTCCATTTCTGCGTCCCCACGTTGCACGGCGCCGAAATCCAATTCCGACTTGTTGTCCCCTTGAACCTGATACAATTTTTTTCATCAGACTCTGAATCTTAGAAAATAAGAAGCAAATGGAATTTTTTGGCCCTCCGCGGATAATATGATTTTTTACGGCACTCCAAAAAGTCCTTTTCGTCCTGCCACGTATTTCTCACGTATTTGGAGAGAAAAAAATCTGAAAAAATTCTGGAATTCTCTCCATTGATTCTACTTCGAGGTTTCATAGTTTTTATAGACGTTGCATTTTTTCATTTTCAAATAAAACGTTTTAAAAAACAAGATTTTCGAAAAAAAGTTGTCGCTCGGGTCAAAAAGACCCGTATAATCTGCGGAGGGTTAAAATAGTTTATTCTTAAGGTACCTCGACAGAACTCGCAGACCCGCCACCGACACCGATTCTGTAAACCGGACCACCGACTTTGACCACTTCCATTCCTGGAAAAAGAAATTACCATCAAAATTATTAATGCTGCGATGCTCATTCATTTTTATTGCAATTCGTCCGATTTATTGAAAAAATAAACCTCAAGCTACGCTCGAAATTTCTCATTTCATCATGTTATTGAAAATCGATTCATTTTTTGTTGTTGTTGTTAATTACCTTTTTCGGGAACAATTTTCTCCGTCATGTCGGCATCCACAGTGCCGAGCCCGCCGCTGAACATTATCGGTTTTATGTATTCCCGTCGATCGCCGTTGGCAAATTTCATCCCGAAGGTTCTCACGAAGCCACAAATTACGGGCTCGCCGAATTTGTTTCCATAATCCGATGCCCCGTTGCTCGCTTCGATCACAATATCCAACGGCGACGCGAGGTTGTCGGGATACGGAACATTTTTCTCTTCCCACGGTAAGTCGTAGCCTACAATTTCCCAAAAAAAAAAAAAAAAAAAAAAAAATTGTTCAGCTCGATTTTTCGTTCACAAATATTGTCATTTTCGATTTTTTATCGAAAAAACGAGTGACTGAAAAGCGTCAGACGTGCACCGAGCGAACAAAAAAAATAGAAAAAAGAGAAAAATTGATTTTTTTGTCGAATCTGAAAAAGTACCTGGAATGTGAAGATTTCCTACTGAGTAGCCAGCTGTTCCGGCTGTGTAATAACCGCCTCGGCCAACTCCTTGAATGTCCCTAAGCCGGCCACCCGTTCCGGTCGTAGCTCCACTGTGAATATGGGAGAACAATTATTTTTAATCTTTAGGACGAACACGTGTGTCTGATGGTAAACGAAAATTTCAACTTTGAGGCTTGAAATTTGGAAATAACGATTAATAAAAATTCGAAAATCAATGAAAATTTGGGTCCTGGTCAATTTTTTGGCAATTCGCATATTTTGGCTGTTAATATTTCCATTTAAATAATTGACGTCCATAAAACTGGTGCTCCCAATTGGATAAATAATAACTTTAAGGAGGATTACGCGTTTCTAATGGTCAACGAAAATTCCAACTTTGAGGCTTGAAATTTGGAAATAACATAGAAAAATATACCGCGCATCACTCGAATTATTTTTTAATCCGTCGTCTAGTTTTCAAGAGAACGATACATAAAAGTCACATTTTTTGAATCCTTATACACAGGCCCTTATGGTAGACACACTCCCTTTGCAACAATTTGTATTTTTTCAAGATTCATCTTTCCAGCTTTAGCGAACCAAAAACGAACATAAGAAACTATAATTTTCATAGAAATCAACGCTGTCTCGAAAAAGCCTCGTTACCGTTGAAGCTGACCTGGGAATTGAAATTGAAACAAACTTATTTCGGGTTAACGAGTAATCGTGACATAAACGATTGAAGGTTCGACAACGCTGCATGGACCAGGTGGTTGAAAAAAACGTTTTTTAAAGATTGTTATAACGTCGAACGCCAGTTAAGTCCAACAAATAAGTTGCCCATAATTTCAACAACAAAAAAAGAAATTGTAATGATTTCTTCGATGATGAAAAAAACAAAAATGTTCAGTCGCTTTTCGTTTGCCTCTAAAATAACACGTGACTCTCCCCGAGACGAAAAAATCGATTACCTGAAAGGCGCAACCCCGGTGGGAAAATTGTGGGTTTCCGCAGTGAAAATCAAATGCTTCTTGAGCTTTTCCAGCCTAAAGGGACTCGCGGAATGAGATTCTTGGGGCAGGAGGATCGTCGCTTCGAAGCCCTTGATCGCACTGCTGTTGTCTTTGAATTTAATGACGTTGTTTTGATTCGAGCTGGACTGCGTGTCGGTGATCATGTCGAACAGAGTTTTATTCTTTTTTTCTCCGTCGATGATGATCGCGCCACGGAAAAACCAATGGCGACTGTGCTCGCTGTTCGACTGAGCCAAATCGAAACACTCGACGCTCGTTGGGTTTCGCTTCAGTCTCGAGCCAAACAATTCCGTGTAAATATCAAGGTCCCAATTATCGAAGGCGAGTCCTGTGGAAAAAGGACTTTCGATTATTTTCCTCACTTTTTTATTTTTCATATTTTTTTTTTTCTATAGAAATGCTCGACTGACCTAATTTTTCATTAACATCCTCCAATGCTTTTCTTCCATTTTTGAGGATATCGACTTCGAACCATTTTTCCGGTCGGAATCCATGGTCGAACGACTCGATCGGCTTCAAGTATCGACACTCCGTCATCCTGTCATGAAGCGCACCGACGATCTATAAACCATTTTGAGACTCGAGGACATTGTTTGAAAAATTTTCTATCCATAGAATTCCTCTAAATTTGCACTCTACAAAGAGAATAGTGACATCTAATAGCTCGCGCAATTTTAAAAGGTTTCACCATGTAGAAGTCGAGATATTTATTTTAAAAAATCACAATTTTCAGAAGTTTCTCATGAGAGCGTGTGTTAAAAGTTGCAATATTCAACATTAAATATTTCGAATTCTAAATGGTGAAGCCTCATGTATCACAAAACTAAACTAAACCAAACAAAAATTATTTAGGGTTCTTTCAAAATTTTGTATAAACGTTCTTGGCACCAAAACTAACAGATTTCTCCTATGAAGAAAAATTTTCTGACGTTTAGAATTTGAGATATTTAATTTCGAATTTTTTATTTTTCTTCTGTTTTTTCCTTGCAACTTTTTAAGGAAACGTAACTTCGATTTACATAAAGCGTTTAGATGGGAAAAATAAAACATTGCAAATTAAATATCTTAAATTCTAAACTCCAGAAAATTTTTCTTCATCGAAGAAAACTTTTAGTTTTGGTGCCAAGAACGTTTATGCAAAATTTTGAAAGAACCCTAAATAAAGTCGTTTCGTGATAGTAACACCTTAAAACTTTGCGTGGACTTTTATGAAACATCCAAGAAGATTTATTTAGTTTTTCAAAAAAATCGGTTCTAAAATTTTTTCGAAATTTTGTTTATTATGTAACAAAGACTTTCTTTACTCAATTTGTAACAACTTTTTTTAATGAACTCAGGCTCGCAAACCGTTTTGTATGTAAGAAAAACGGAAAACAAAAATTTAGACTTGACCCTCGCCATACAACGTCCTTGAATTGTGAGTTCAGTCGGCTTGAGACGTAGTGGTTATGAATTGAAAATTCTAACTTTTTCTTTAATTTTCATATCGAGGATATTAAAAAATAATTGAATTTAATTTTTAGTCTCAAAATATGAATAACACTCCACGGATCATTTGATTTTTTATGACGCGTTTATCGTTTTTTTAGAGGAATTACCATTTCGAGTGATCAAGTGAAAAAACTCCGTAAAAATTCGCGGGATACTTAGGAATGAAATAAATAAAATTATACTAACAGCTTCTTCGGATTCCTTGCTCAGAAATCCCTTGTGTTTCACGAGGTATCTCGTGCCTTCCTCGACCCTCGTGATTCCGTTCAGTCCAGCAGATTTAAATATTGATACAGCATTGCTGGAGAACGCTGTTGAGAAGTTGAGTCTGTAAAAAATAAAATGCCGTTAAAATTTCATATAAAAATCAAGTTTTCAATTATTTGGAAAACACGATGGATAAAAAAATACAAAAACAAGATCCAATTTGAATAAAAAAAGATATAAAAACAAGGAACTCGTGCAACGACCACATAAATTCCTGGTCAGTTTTCCATCCCAAAATCAAGTTTTCAATTATTTGGAAAACAAAATATAAAAAAAGATTCAATTTGGATTTTAAAAAATAGAAAAATAAGGAACCAAATAAATTCTTATTCCATTTTCCATTCATACAAAAATTCGCCATCCCAAAATCAAGTTTTCAATTATTTGGAAAACACGTGTTAGCCGATAGATTTTTAATCTTAGCGCAAGAAACTTTTTCCTCAATTACCTGGGTCCGATTTCCACAATGAACGAGGATTCCCCGTCGTTTTTTTTGGTTTTTTCTAGACCGCTGAAAGTTTTCAAGTTCTGGGCCTCGAACTGCGAAGTGAGGACCGATTTGACCATGTCGATCTCTTTTTTTGTGAGTGCGGCGTGGCATTCTATGTAGTAAACTATTTCCGTCTCTAATCCAACAACGGAATCACTTTTTTGGCCTACGGCGTTGAGTTTTTTGCTGAACTGGCCAGCCAGGAGGCCGGAGCTTTTGTAAAAGCTCAAGATGACCATGACGATGTTTTTTCTTGGCGAAATGGATCGGACGGCAGAAGATTCTTGATTTTTGTGCAAAAAGCTGGAATAAGAAGGAATCGAAAGAACAATAAATGAGCGAGTTGTTGGGCCGAGCAGAGTTACTCGCTTACTACAAGAAAAGCAACAACACTTTGCCCCTGGTTTGAACTTTGATGACGAAAGGGTCGAGCGTCGTTATCAGTTATCTCTTGGGGGTCTTTCGTAACGATGCAGAATAATATCAATGGACGCAATTGATAGGTCGATGTTGAAATAAAAACAGATCATCTGTTATTGAGTAAGATTCTCAATTCGCGAAAAACATCGAAAAAACAGCGTTTTTCCGATTTTTTCATTGCTTTCAGGATTTTTATTCGATTTTTGTTTGAGTTTTATTTTTTCATTTATTTAGTACTTTGTATTATTTATTATTCTTCATTTATTTATTATTTTAAATATTTATCAATTTTATTCATTTATTTGAATGCAATGAATTAATTTATACTTATTAATCAATAATTAATGAAAACAATTATTAAAAATTTATTTAATTATTTATTATTTTAATTTTTATAAAAACATCGAAAAAACTTTTTTTAGATTTTTTAATTGCCTTTAAGATTTTCATTCGATTTTCGTTCGATTAACTACATAGTGACATCTAATAGCTCGCACAATTTTAAGAGGTTTCACCATGTAGAAGTCGAGATATTTATTTATAAAAATCACAATTTTCAGTAGTTTCTCATAAGAGCGAGTGTTAAAAGTTGCAATTTTCAACATTAAATATTTCGATTTCTAGATGGTGAAGCCTCTCAAAACTTTGCATACACTTTTATGCAACATCGAAGAAGCTTTATTTAGTTTTTCAAAAAAATCGGTCGTAAAATTTTTTCGAAATTTTGTTTATTATTGAACAAATACAGATTACGTCGGACAATCTTGGATTTAGAGTATGTTGTTCTTTAGTCAATTTGTAACAACTTTTTTTAATGAACTTAGGCTCGCAAACCATTTTATATGTAAGAAAAACTGAAAACAAAAATTTAGATTTGACCGTGGCCATAGAACGTTCTTAAATTTCGTAAAAACATCGAAAAAACGTTTTTCAGATTTTTATCCTTCAAGATTTTTATGTGATTTTCGTTTGTTTAAATGTGTTGAATGGAATTTTAAAAAGGATCGTGTCAATGTGAATCGATTTATCAACAGATTTCGAGAATAAAGAGTACCTTGAGGTCAAATGGATGAAGCAGGTAATCAACTAAAAGGGACGTTCAACTTGGACGCCCAAAGAGTTGAAAACGTTCATTGATTAATTTCCCACTGAAAATGATTTCGCAACAAATATTTATCGAAGCGGAGGCGTTAAAAAAAAAAAAAAAATGACGAGTTTTTCCCATTTTTAGAAAATATTCAAAAACCGTGATCCCCTTCGTTCATTAATGCCCAAAGTCCGTATCGTCAATTTCACGTTTTTTAATTGACCCTCAAAATCCTCAGCTTCAATTTCACGGAGAATAAATTTTTTACGAAGTAATTACGCAATTATTTCGTGATTCTTGATTTTGGCAGTTTCGTTAGTGACCCAATCAGCACTTGCGACTTATGAATCGCGACGATGAAAAAATAAAATGGTCAAATTTACAAAAGTCGATTATCGCAGTCAGTTACCTTAATCGTGAGTCGCCGGTTCAACGAGTTCTAAAGCAGTCCTTGAAGTCACCAACACGATAACAATGACACGTGGTTCAACTGCCTCGCAATGATCAACAAGTGTGACGGCGCAATGAATCGAATTCGAACGATATTGTGCCGACGAGCACGTGCTTTTAATCGAGGGAGCAGAGACGTGATCACGTGAGACCGAATTCGATCTCAGGAAACGACTAACTTGTTCTGTGTCTTGTATCGTTCCTCGAATGCGGCTCACGACTGGTATAACGTAATGCAGTCCAAGCTAAGCACGAGGAAACGAGAACCGGCGACGCGGATGAAATTTCTTTCAGAGTTTGCGCATGTGACGCGAGATCCCATTGGTTCGGAGCCTCCGCCAACCGGCGTATAGGGATTGATGCTTCGCGTTCTTGGCGTTGAAGCACCGTCCGGGGAGACTAGAGAGGAGTGGACACAGCATAGAAAAATCAGTGGCGTCAAGCTAGTAGCGTTTTCATATATAATAGTAAAAAAAATGATTTTAATTTTCTGTGACGTCATAAAACGTCTATTTTACTGTATATAAGAATGCGGCGGGCTCGCGCTACGTTTTTTTTTAAATACTTGACGTCGAGCGGCTACCGCGTCTCTTGATATTCCGGGCATAACAATTCTGCTTTAATGCTGAATTACTCGATCACTAGAGAGATGAAAAATTTGTGTTTTCGCACTTGATGTTGAAGAACCTTATCACCAAATTTTATTAATTTCTCAATATTTAGATTTTCCTACAGAAACTCCTTAAAATAATAATTCACCACAAACACAAAACTTTAAATCGCAAGAAATTTTTATTATTTCTGTACAAAATATTAATTTACAATTTCCATTATATACATAATTGAAAAACCAGACACTTCGAACATTTTTTTGATGAATTATGAGCATAATTCTCTTCATCAAAATCGCGTTCGACAATAAGTCCATAAATTAACTTCGTAACAATATCAATTCTAAACCTACAAGATTCTGCACATTAATCCAGTTCATTCAATTCGCAAAACATTTTTCGCACTTGACTCGTGTCTGCGTAATACAATTTCGTTAACAGCTTGGCCCTCATTTTTCCATGAGGAATCAAAAGAGCCAGCCTCACAAAATAATGCACGAAAATTATTGGCATAAAAAAATCATTAATTGAAAGTTATCCAAGAAAATCGTAACTCGGAACATCGTCGAATTGTTGATTCTGCTGATTGCCAGGAGCCATTGGCCTCGCGGTCATTTGACCTCTAGGGGGTACCATTTGCTGTTGCATTCCTAGGACCTGCTGCCTGTATTGCGGTTGTTGCTAACAAAACAAAATTCAAAAATATTTTCAGTTCCAACTTTCGCCGCAAATTCGCCGAAAAATAAGTAAGAGATCAAGGTCAAGGTCAAGCAAAAATTCAAGGTCAAGAAAAAGTGTTTACCTGTTGTAACAAATGTCTGAGACCGAGACTATTCGTCATGACTGGCCTCATCATCCGTTGAGCATTGGGCTGTTGAGCTGCCATCGCAGCCGCTGCAGGATTTAAGCCTCTCTGAGCTTGCTGCGCCTATTCCCGTCGTAAAACAAAATTTTTCATTAAAATTACGTTTAGAAAGCACCGAAAAGTACAAGGAAGCGATTTGAGAGTTTTCTTTCGAGCCGTAGAGGATCCCCTGTATCTAATGGTTAAAAGAAAATTTCAACATTGAGGCTTGAAATTTGGAAATAACGATTCGATCAAAATTCATAAATGGATGAAAATTTAGTTCCTTCTCAATTTTTTGGCAATGCACATCTTTTGGCTGTGAATTTTTCGATTTTAATCAGTGACGTCCATAAAACTGGTGGTCCAATTGGATAAATAAAAACTTTAAGAAGGATCACGCGTTTCTAATGGTCAACGAAAATTCCAACTTTGAGGCTTGAAATTTGGAAATAACATAGAAAAATATACCCTGCATCTATTATCGGAATTATTTTTTAATCCACCGTCTAGTTGTCAAGAGAACGATACACGAAAGTCACATTTTCTGAATCCTTATATACAGGCCCTTACGGTAGAGACACTCGCTTTGCAACAATTTCTATTTTTTCAAGATTCATCTTTCCAACTTTAGCAAACCAAAAGCGAATATGAGAAAATACAATTTTCATAGAAATCAACGCTGTCTCAAAAAACCCTCGTTATCGTTGAAGTTCAGCTGGGAATTGAAATTGAAACGAATTTATTTCTGGTTAATGAGTAATCGCGACATAAACAATTGACTTTCTATTGAACTTTTAAGATCGAAATGGTAAAAAATTGTGTACTTGCCTCCAACTGTTGTTTATACTGCATTTCTTGCTGTTGCGCCACTTCCAGATTTTGTTGTATCTGGTAGCAACAAATGAAAAAAAAAAAAACAATTTAAATGGCAATGGACCAGAAACGTTGGATCTGAGAATAAAAAGCCCGAGAGAGATTTTTTGTACATACGCTAACTTCGATCTGTGATTTGTACTGGGCTTCTTGCTGCTGAGCAGCCTCGAGAGTTTGACGCAGCTGATGAATTTTCAATAAATTCTGTTGTCTCAACATTTCGATCTCGTCAAAAGGTGGTCGCTGCTGTTGACCCATCATGGGCGCCTGGCCTCCCGGACCAATTTGTTGCGCCCCTCCCATGCCTCCCTGCTGCATGCTCATCTGCCCTTGCGGGCCACCCGCGGGCCCGAGAACTTGCTGAGGATTCGCGTTCGAGGCCACTACGTTTTGCGTTATTTGACCTCCTCCCATTGCCATTGTGTTGGTTTGGGACATGTGAATGCCACCTTGTGAGATCCCGGTGGTTGGCATTGGACCGGCGATATTGGCATTCGCCCCACCCCCAGCCTGAGAAAGTACCTATTCGATCCCGGACGTTCGTCCATTGGCTCAGATTTCTCATTTCCATTCGTCGCATTCTTGCTCAAATAAATTAGTCCCTAACTTTGACAATATTTTTGGGATGCCAACGACCAATTCTTAGTTCCAGCGAGTGTCGCTTTGGCAGACATTTTAGGCAGTGAAAAATTGTTTTGAAAAAAAAAAATCTAATCTGGGTTCGTAACTGCTCGATTTATACAACAAAAAATTGATGAAAGAAATTGAATTTACAAGAATTTGACGATTGGTAGTTCAGAATGAATATTTCGAACGGCAGCATAAATTTTTTCAGAATCTTTCGAGTGCATTGAGGGAAAATATGGCGCGAAGCCAGAGACCCTTGTTTACAGACGAAAACTGAGGAAAAAACGTTTACGGACGAAGTGTTAAATTTTGAATAAAAATTAAACGTAGAAACACAATTCGTTGAAAAAATATTCGACTTTTCACTCACTTGTCCTTGTCGCATTAAAGCTTGCGTGCTTTTTTGATGTTGTATCACTTTCCGCAAACGATCGACGAACGCCGTCTGATCGTTCGGTATAAATCCAAGGTACGCTCTCTTGTCCGAGGTATAGAGAAGAATGAGAACTTTTATGTCGCACGTGGGTGCAGCGGCCACGGAGGTAAAGTGGACACAGCCAGCCTGGAAACGATAAATCGATTATTTTGGTTATGGAGTGAAAAGGACTTGTCTCACTGGAGCCAAAGGAGATTCTGGTAATTGACCCTCCGTGGATAATATGTTCTTTTATGGCGCTCCGGATCATATGGGTCCTTTTGATCCTGCCACGTGAATCTCACGTTTTTGGAGAGAAAAAATGTGAAAAAATTCTGGAATTCTCTCCACTGATTCTACTTCGAGGTTCCATAGTTTTTATAGTCGATGCATTTTTTCATTTTTAAATAAAACAGTTTAAAAAACAAGCTTTTCGAAAAAAAAGTTGTCGCTCGGGTCAAAAAGACCCATATGATCCACGGAAAGTTGAAAAAAAAAAAAAACTGAAAGGTACTTACAAATCCGGTGCTCATAACTTTGGTCAACGAGTCCAGAGCTTCGCAGGGGGTGGGATGAAAAAGTACAGATTTTGAGTTCTTCAAATAAACGCCGCCGATGCTACCGATAAGTTGTTTGGGCATGAGCTGCATAATCAATTTTTGCGGCCACGAATCAGCCTTCAGCTCTGGTTCTCCGTCCTTGGAATTGACGGAGACTTGACAAGGCACTTGTCTCGTTTGTTTTTGAGTGTCAGCCGGATTTTTCGCCTTTTCCAACCACTCGAGAGTTCCGGTCCAGATGGTAGGTCGTTCGCGACCTGGTACCATAGGCTGGCCGCCTACGTTGCCACCTCCAACGTTACCCTGCAAAGAGTTTCGTTAAAAATTCAGAAAAATTCCAATGTCCAGACATTTTCACGATTTTCATCCGATTCCGAATATTTTCTCCAGTTTTTTTTTCGAGATTCAAGGGTCCCTGGGACCCCCGCGTTAAGTTTTAATGATTCAACAGCAAATCACTAGCTAAGAAATTCCTTAACTCTCAAACGCTAGCGACGGGTTATTTGGATCAGGACGTTGAGGAAATCTGTATTTGTTATATAATAAACAAAATTTCGAAAAAAATTTACGACCGATTTGTATGAAAAACTGAATAAAGCTTTTTCGATGTTACATGAAAGTGTATGCAAAGTTTTAAGAGGCTTCACCATTTAGAAATCGAAATATTTAATGTTGAAAATTGCAACTTTTAACACACGCTCTTATGAGAAACTACTGAAAATTGTGATTTTTATAAATAAATATCTCGACTTCTACATGGCGAAACCTCTTAAAATTGCACGAGCTATTAGATATCACTATTCTCTTTGTGTGGTGGAAATAAAAAGGAATTATATCGATAGAAAATGTTGCATTCAACGTCCTCAAGGTATTGCTATCACGAAACGACTTTATTTATGATTCTTTCAAAATTTTGTATAACCGTTCGTAGCACCAAAACTAACAGTTTTCTCCTACGAAGAAAAATTTCCTGACGTTTAGAATTTGAGATATTTAATTTCCAATTTTTTTATTTTTCCCATGTAAACGCATGTAAATTAAAGTCACGTCAAAAAGTTGCAAGACAAAAACAAAAGAACGGCGACTTCAATTTCCACGCGTTTGTATGAGAAAAATAAAAAATTGGAAATTAAATATCTCAAATTCGAAACGTCAGAAAATTTTTCTTCACAAGAGAAAACTGTTAGTTTTGGTGTCAAGAAAGTTTGTACTAAATTTTGAAAGAATCCTAAATAAAGTCTCATTGTGATATTAATACGTTTAACGCTTGCTAAAAATACCGTCAACGGACAAAGTTTAAAAATGAAATAAAGAAAAAAATAATAAATAGAATCCTACCTGCGGCTGATTGTGAGGGCCTTGCGGGCCCATGGACGGTCCCCCAGCCGAGGCCTGAGCAGCAGTAACAGTTTGTTGAACTTGGCTAGGAACAGACTGGCTGACACCGGAGACAGTGAGTTGTGGACCAGGCTGATTTCCGGGAGTTTGGGATTGCATGACCATGGAGGCTTGTTGTTGAGCATTTTGTTGTTGCTGCTGTTGTTGTTGTTGTTGTTGGGCCTGTTGTTGAGCCTGTTGAGCTTGTTGTTGTTGCTGCTGGGCTTGTTGCTGAGCTTGTTGCTGTTGAGCAGCTTGCTGTGCCTGTTGTTGCTGTTGCTGTTGTTGTTGTTGTTGTTGTTGTTGTTGTTGTTGTTGTTGTTGCTGCTGCTGCTGGGCCTGTTGCACTTGTTGCTGTTGAGCAGCCTGTTGAGCTTGTTGTTGCTGCAATCTCATCGACAATTGCAACTGCTGCTGCTGCGTCAGTTGCTGTTGCTGTTGGGCCTGCTGAGGATTTCCTCCCATCACATTGGCGCCTCCTGCGACAAAAAAAAAAGAAAAGGCAATTGATAAATACGAACTTGAAGAATCTTCAGTTTCGTAAGACCAATTACCGTCCATACGTTGACCAAAATTCGCCACGTTCAAGCCGATCGATGAAGGAGGTTGAGTCAGTTGAGCTATCAGAGCGCTTCCTTGGCTGTTGTTCTGCTGCACCGCTCCAGGCGCAATGAACGATGGCCTTATCCATCTCGGATGTGTTCCTCGAGGCCCTATCGCTCCTGGATGATAATTTGGCGGAGCATTTATTTGCTGAGGAAATCCTGGCCGATTCGCGTTCATCGGCACGTTCATCGAAGGCGCCACTGGCTGATGCACCGCGTTTATGTTCTGAGGCGCCTGATTTCGGAATGCCGGACCCTGCGCCTGCTGCGGCTGCGCTATGTTCTGCGGAGCTTGGTTCGTGTTCGGACTGTCGTGACTTTGCAATGGACTCAACGGAATCTGCGCCGCGCTCGCGCTCGTCTGATGCACCACTGGCCCACCAATGTTCGGACTTACTGGACGCTCCTTCAAATTGTAATTTCTCAACAGCACCAAATGCCTCACGTCTTTCGCATAATTCTTCGTTTGCAACGACTGCAAATCTCCACCTGCCTTCTCGAAAAGCTTGAACAGTGTCGGGATCTTCCGGGGAGAGAGAATCGACAAGCTTATGTTTCTCTGAAAATATTTAACTATCTTCAGTCCCTGAACAATCATTTCAACCTCAGCTTTGACAACAGTTCTACCGAGCCCGAGCAAAATTCAAATTCAGGCTTAAAATTTAGGAATCCATGGAAATTTGGGTCCTGATCAATTTTTTGACAATTCCCATCTTTTCGCTGTGAATTTTCCCATTTCAATAATTGACGTCCATCAAACTGATGGTCCCAATTGGATAAATAATAACTTTAAGGAGGATCACGCGTTTCTAATGGTCAACGAAAATTCCAACTTTGAGGCTTGAAATTTGGAAATAACGTAGAAAAATATACCGCGCATCTATTGCTCGAATTATTTTTCGATCCACCGTCTAGTTCCCAAGAGAACGATACATAAAAGTCACATTTTTTGAATCCTTATACACAGGCCCTTATGGTAGACACACTCCCTTTGCAACAATTTGTATTTTTTCAAGATTCATCTTTCCAACTTTAGCAAACCAAAAACGAACATAAGAAAATATAATTTTCATAGAAATCAAGGATTTCTCAAAAAATCCTTGTTACCGTTGAAGCTGATCTGGGAATTGAAATTGAAACAAACTTATTTCGGGTTAACGAGTAATCGTGACATAAACGATTGAAGGTTCGACAACGCTGCATGGACCAGCTGGTTAAAAAAGAACGTTTTTTAAAGATTGTTATTACGTTAAACGCCAATCAAGCCCAACAAATGAGTTCCCCATAATTTCAATAATAAAAAATAAATAAATTGCAATAATTTCTTCGATGATGAAAAAAGCAAAAAAGTTCAGTTCAAAGAAATCAAGAGCTCAATGCAAGTTTAAACTTCTACGCCAAGAGCTTGTCATTATTCAGTAACTAATGATGAAAAGCCCGACCAAATGAATCTGCTAGCCAAGGAATTCCAAGTTTCTTACCTCCTGGAATATCGCAGCCAACTGTTCTACCGTATGCCCAGCAAACTTGTAAGATTCCTGTACAACGATTTGATACGGCGGTGAATTGCAAACGAGAATGCAGTGTTTTTGAGACGCCGTATTGGGTTCTCTGCGCTGCTGTAAATCCTCAAAACACTGAAGCCCCGTGGCGAGTCCCTCGCCGATATTCGCATTCGATTCTCCTTTCCCCCCGACCATTCTAAACCAACAGACCAAAATATCAAAATCGCTGCCTTTTCCTGTTCCTCTTCAAAGGAAAATCCCCGGGATTCGAAAATATTCGAAATTTCCGAGCCCATCGATTTTCCTTCCCAAGTATTTCCCAAAAAAAAAGAAAATTCGTTCGTAAATTCGCTTCAAAAATGTTTTCAACAAAATTTTACTCACTCCAGCCTGTCCAAGGTTAAAAGCAACTTGTGGGGATTCGAGTAAGGCCCCAGGGTCGACGTACAAGGCGACGGCAAGCAATCAGCCGCATGATAAATCACAACGCCGTACAACGTTGCGCTGTTCTGTGAAATACAAACGTTTTCATCAAAGTTACCAAAAATTTGAATTTTTTGTGAAAAATTTAAATACTTTGGGAAAACTTGAATATTTTGGAAAAATTTGAATATTTTGTGAAAAACATAAATGTTTTACGAAAAACATATTTTGTGAAAAAATTGAATTTTTTGTGAAAAACTTGAATATCTTGTAAAAATTTGAATATTTTGTGTGAAAAACGTTTTTTAATGAATTTGTCAATAAATGACGGGAAATTCCTGATCGTTCGGTCTTCATTTTTTACCTCAGAGACATATTCCCGGTCCTCAATCCCCCCTTGGCTGAAATATCTGTGGAAAATGCAAAATATACATGAATATCCGTCCATTTTGACGCCTGATCCTAGTCCATCAAGAAATTCAAAATTGAATTTGATGCCTTGTTTATTTTTGCTTGGAAACTCACTCCAAAGTTGGGATCAGATAATTTGTTTTCAAATCATTGAAATAGGCTCCGTTGACGGCAGTGCCTTCAATGACGAATATGACATCTGCTTGGATTCCGTGTTCTGTCGGACCGGCTACCATTTTTGGATTTTTATGGCTGCGATTTGCAGACCAATGGTGTTATTCAGTCTTCGGGGAGTTTGAATATCTGGAGAAACAAAGTTTTTGCTAAAAATCCTTGACGTTGAATGAGCAACAAGAATTTTGAGGATTTAATTTATTTACGAGGTTAAGTGAACCAACGACTCACGATTCCGTAATTTCTTGAACAGTCGTCACGATTTCATTAGCGATTTCAGGATAAATCACTTTTTTCGCGACGATTTTTCATTCCGCTTGCCATTCTGTCAAATAGTGTGAGCAACGCGAATTGTCAAACATTTAGAGGTTCTGGGAAGATCGAAACGCGTTACGAATCATATTCACACTCGTTTTTATCTAAATCCTCCATTTTTGGAAACTGCAGAAAAACTTTAACACCGACTACAGTTTTCCCGAAATAAACACAGTTTTTTGACACCTTAGCCTACAAAAGAGAGAATCGTAATCGCGTACTTTGGTTCGGAACCTTCGGAAGAACGAAAGGCGTTCGTCCCGAGAAAAACCAAAAACCTCAAATCTTCTTCTTCTCGTTCTTTCCCCTCATTGGCCCCTCGTCTCTTCACGCTCGTGATTGTTAATGGCAGATGGCGTCAAATGTCAAAGTCACCTGCGCCGGTCAGTAAACAATTTGTCCAGCAATTTGAACAATAAACAACAAAAAATTAACGAATTTCGATCCTCAAAGATCGTCGAATCGTTAACAAGCCAACCCCTCGCTTTTCGACGATACGCAAAGTCCTAAAAAACTCTCAGCAAAAATCGTTGCAACGTCGAAAGTGACTGCTGCGCCGCGCCCACGAGGTTGTCGGAAACCGAAACCTTCAGTCGATTTTTTTCGAAAATACAGTTTCACTATCTCATCAAAAAGTTGTAAACACTTGGTCCAGCGAATTGTGGTTAATTTCCCAGTCTGTGCCTGTGTCGTGTTTGTATAATAGGTTACACTGTGCTCCGAAATGACATTTGTAGATCGTAAATATTATTTATTCTAAGCGAATTGAATTTCCTTGGCGCGATCGAGGCTCCGTTCGATGTGTGACATATCGCTGCGAACAGTTGTGTATTATTTTTCGTAACGGTGTCGTGCGAGGTTATGATACGAAAATTGTCTTTACTCTGAAATACCCCGTGGTCAATGTTTACTACTGAAAACACTTAACGTTCGTCAAAGAGGTAAATTGCCACATTCCTTTACAGACAATAATCGTATTTTCATTAATCTTCTCTCACACCAACGAGCGTTTTCTCCTTTTTTTCCTTTTTCTCTCTCGTCCTTGCTGCAGCTAGAACGTACGAACCTAGTTCGGACCAATTGACGTTTCTCCCCAAAATCCTCGCTCACCAATCTCGTCATTTATGCGGGGCTTTCAAAATTTTATACAAAATCGTGTTATTTTCATTAAAATTCGTGTTTGCCTTAGAAAAATCGGTTTTTTTGCGAACTTTTCTGCTAAATCCTTCCCTGAGACTCTGTTGTCCTACATAATCGTCCAGAATGTTTTTTCCTCGGAAATTCATTCTTGATTCCTGTTTTTTTTCGACAAGCATCACGTACCAATTGCATTTTGAAAAAAATCTCCTCCGGACACATTTATCGCGTGCAGACACTCGTTTTTACCCGCAATATCACTTTTTCGCGTAGTTTTTCAACAAAAAATCGAAAATGCATGAAAATATCGAAAATTCAAGTTTTTCAGCAAAAGTTTCATACCGCGATGCTACTGACTCGTTTGTTTTCCTACAAGCATCACGTGCCAAGTGCATTTTGTAAAAAATCTTCTCCGGACACATTTATCGCGTCCAGACACTCGTTTTTTCCCGCAAAATCACTTTTTCGTGTAGTTTTTCAACAAAAAATCGCAAATGCTTGAAAATTTTGAAAATTCAAGTTTTTCAGCACAAGTTTCATATCGCAATCCTACGGAGTCTGTTCATATGGAAATTTCTTGGATTTTTCAGGATGTGACGAATCGCCGATAGTTCTTAAGCTATGAAATTACATGAAATTGTTGAAAATCGGCCAAAATGATTGGCGCAGCCTCCGGCTTGGAAGACGCCTGCTGGCAAGCTCAGGTACAAATTAAAAAAATGAAAAAATCTTCAAAAATCATAATTTTCAATGAAAAAAACTTAATTTTTCATGAAATCTTTCAGGATATGATCAATCAGGTGTCGAGAGGCTGGCGCGATAGTCAAAATGCTTCCATCACCGACAGAGCTCCCGCGTCGATGCAGAAAAAGGATCAGCTCAATCAGTCTAGGCACAGTATTCAATCCAAACTGACCAGACTTTATTTTGAGGAATTGTCCAAAGTTCCTCACGCCACTCCGGATTCTGTTCTGGTATGTGTTTTCTAGAGAAAATTTCGAATTTTTGACCCAAAACTATGAAAAATTCTATTTTTTTGGAATTTCCGTAATTTTTAGGGAATTTGCGCATTTTAGCTTCGGAAATATTCACAGAAAATTTGCACGTACGGTCACCAGAGAAAATTTCAAATTTTGGACCCAAAACTATGAAAAATTCAATTTTTTTTTAACTTCCGTAATTTGCGTAAAATTTGGCCATTTTAGCTTCAAAAGTATTCACAGTAAATTTGCTCGTACGATCACCAAAGAAAATCCTGAAATTTAAGCCTCGAAATTCAAAAAATTCAATTTTCAGGAATTTTCGTAATTTCCGTAAAATTTGGGCATTTTAGTTTCGAAAATATTGAGAGTAAATTTTCCTCGTACAGTGACCGAATGAGCCTGACGAAATTTTCAATTTTCCTGAATTTTTGTCATTTCCGTAAAATTCGGTGCATTTTTTAGCTTCGAAAATATCGAAAGTAAATTTTCTCGTACAGTCACCGAATGAGGCTGACGAAATTTTCGGCTTTTCCGAACTTTCTAACTAGACGGTAATCCCGTCGAGACAGCTGTGTGCACTTTTTGACTATGAAGCGGCGTCGGAAAAATGCTGACCGCGTGAGGGTCGGAAAATGTTAATCTACAAGCTCCACTGCTCCGAAGCCTCGAACGCTAAATTATGTTTTCTTTCCTCCGAGCTGAGAATTTCGAAATCCCGAATTTTCCGGCTCGTGGCATTTTTTTTCTGGCCTCGTTCGTTATTTTTCGAAGAATTTTCATTTCTGCTTCAAAATCTCGAACAAAAAATAATATTTTCTTTCGTCTAAGCTAAAAATTTCAAAATCATGTCCAGGACTCATTTGGTCTGTTTCAATAAAATTTTATCAAAAAAGAACGATTTATCGAACGCTAACACTTCAATTTCCAAATTTTTAAATCCAAAGTCATTAACGACTAGAAAACTTGTCAGGAATCCTGAAAAAATCGACGAAACGCTTCCAGGACAACGAGCACTTTTTTTTTCACGTTTTTCCATTTTTTCCATTCTTTTTTTTTTAATTCTCAAATTCCTTGGAGTCTGACAAGAAAAAAATAATCACTCCAAAGAGTCTGATGCGTCGATTCCGTGAATTAACGGATGTAAAAATTTGCAATATTCATCAGATTCGAGTGAATTCAAAATTTCGCCGTTACACCCAAAAATCACGAGCTCAGCTCGATTCAATGCCCGAGAAAGATTTTCAGGTTTTTAATGAAAATTTTTTAGTTCCTAAAATTTTTCCTGTAACTGAGGGAATCAGAAACGAAATAATTTTAATTAGTTAATAAATTAAGTTAAATTAATTTAATTAAATTTAATTAATCAATTGATTCAGTGAATTAATAAATTGAGCGAAATAATTTTACTGGGAAATTGATTTATAGAACAATCTCGAGAACGAGTGTGATTTGCTGGGAAGATTGGTGCAGCGGGAAGGACTTCACACGTTAATTGTAAATCTGTATGCGGGCAACAAAGGATACTCATTAGCCGTAAGAAATAGGTGAGAAAAATTTCCACATGATTTAGCTTTTTCAAGAATTTATTTCCAAGCATTAATGGTGGAGAATAAAAAGCGAATTTCGTCTGGAAATTTTCAGCGATAAAGGTAGCCAGTACGAAAAGGGTGGTGCGTTATTGGCGGAGACACAATTGATGGGGTACGAGCAGGGCGAGCTTCTGTCGTGCATCGACAATGGCCAGTTGCCGGCGATGCTGGCCGAGCAGCTCGAGCCCAACAATTCTCATTTATTTTACGATGGTTGTATAATCGCCGAGGTTCGTGACTATCGTAAATCTTTTCCTCACAACAAAGCCGACGTGCATCACGTTCTTCTCAAACCCACGACTCAGGTAACAAAAATTTTTCCCCACACAACAAAAAATTCTTTGCCTCCTAGAATTTTTCCCTTCGGGGAAAACATTGATTTATTTCATTAAGAAACGCGCCGTTATAACTGAGTGCCAAGTCGAGACGACAAAAAAAAAACTTGAGCCCTGCATCGCTGACGATTGAAATAATTATTGAAAATGATATTTTATGAATCGGTGATTATTAAAGCATAATTATTAATAACTTGTTTATTAATTAATTAAAAATTATTATCAATTAATTAATTAAAATTATATCAATTATTAAAAATTGTTATAAAAAATGAACTACTGAATATTTCGACTTGAAAATTGTTGTAGAACAAATTGAGAGCTTTTTTAAAAAGATTGTTTACTTTATATAGTCAAAAATTAAATTTAAGTACACTAAAAAAAATGCTAAAACCAGGAAAAGTGGAAAAATGACTGTTTTTCACTTATAAAAAGTTTTTCAACTTCTGAAAAGTTAAAAAAAAAAATTCAACATCTTTAAACCTTGATTTTACGAAAATCGCAGCAACTTTTTAATTTTTACAAACTGGCACTCGAGCTACCGTTCATTATTTTGAACGGGTTGAAAAAAATTGAAAATGTGAATATGGCCAACAGAGTGTTCTGTCGGACGTTTCAACATTGACGAGCGACGGGGAATGGAGTCACGAGGAAAGATTGATGCTGGAATCTCGTTTGGTCGCTGCGACACAAGGACCTCTTTGCCTCGATCCGAATCCCGCCTCGAGCTTGGCCACCACACGTCTCCGACAATCGAGATCCTTACTCACCGATCATCAGCTCATGCGTCAAGCCAAAAAGTTTTCTCAGGTACAATTTCCGGAAAATCGACGTTTTTCACTCTTTTCTGCTTTTTTTTTTTTTGTTTTTTTTTTTTTTGGATCGTCGCTATAATCGATCGTTCTCAATGATTCTCAGGTGACTGTCAATCGGAAGAGAAAATTGGAACAATTAGCGCAGCCAGAGGGACTTACGATACAGGATTTAATGCAGAAATTGCGTGCCAAGAGAGGCGTGCCAACAACCACTGCCTGTCCACCGCCTTCTCTCGTCAATCCACCTTTGCTTCCACCCAGCACGCCGATCGATGTCTTGAGGCAATTTTTTTATTCTCTAAAAAATTCCACAAAGTGGAAAAAAAAAAAATACATCAACGAGGATCCAAACGCATTTGGCAATTCTTCCGAAAGTTTCAAAAGAAAAATTGCACGAAATCCTAAAAAAAGCAAAAAAAAGAAATATATATGAACGAGGATCCAAACGCATTTGGCAATTCTTTCGAAAGTTTCAAAAGAAAAATTGCACGAAATCCTTTAAAAAACACAAAAAAATATATATCAACAAGGATCCAAACGCATTTGGAAATTTTTCCGGAAATTTCAAAAGAAAAAATACACAAAATTCCTTCAAAAGGAAAAAAGATATCTCAACGAGGATCCAAATTTTTTTGGCCATTCATTTGGCAATTCTTCCTGAAGATGAAAAAGGAAAATTCCACAAAATGTCTAAAAAAAACCACGCCAAGGAGAATCCAAACGTTCTTTGCTATTTATTTGGCGATTTTCATGGAAGTTTTTCAAAATTTAAACTTTGTAAAATTTCATTTCAACAGATACGCTAAAGCTTACGAGCGACCGCGGGAAACGAAAGACTGCCTGCCTCAACTTATAGAAGAATATATATTAGAGACTGAACGGGGCCAAGGACGTGTTTACCACATAAAGCTCTCAATCCTACAAAGACCTTCCAATTCCGAGTACCTGGGAGAGCTTTACGTGGACAGAGATCATCGGGAGGGTGAACGAAATGGATCTTCGTGCAGGTAAACCATTTCGTCTCCCATTTTTATCAAAATTCTTATTTTCAAACATTTTTATCCGTGAAAATAATCAATTTTTCTATTTTTTTCTTGTTTTTTTTTTTTCACCTTCAAGTTTCATTCTGGGCACGAGAGTTCAAGCCAATCACTATATGCAACAATTTACCGAAATATTTACCGAGGAGGGCAGGAAAAACGTGCGTATCAAACATGTCGTGCCAGGCCAAGCTCCTCGAGTTACATGTACGCCGGGAATGCAACGAGCGCATCAACAGGTACCCCAAAAACAACTCAAACTCATTTTCTCATCATTATCTTAATTTTTATTACGAAAATCACAAATTTAACGATTTTAGAGCGTTTCGATGGTCTTCGAATCGATTGGAACGTTTTCGTCCTCCCCGAAAAGTAAAATTCGTTATAAATAACAAAGCAAAAGAATTTCTGAAGCTTTTCTAGCAGAAACTCGTAAAATGGATTTTTTTTTGAGTTCAAAATCGTCAAGAATATGAATTGCCGAAATTTTACATTCTCGTTCGTTCCCAAAAATCACTGCATTTTGTTTTTGGGAAATCTTACGATTTTTTCCAAAAAATTCGTTACGCAATAGTGTTTTTTTTTCTTAATTTTATTTTTGTGAAAATTCGGGCTGAACGTGTACAAGCTGCTCAGATGGGAAAATGCAATAAAAATAATGAAGCAAAATATTTTTTGCTGCTTTTCTAGTGAAAATTGGAAAAATGAAATACTTTTTGAGTCCAGAATCGTCACGAATATGAATTGCCAAAATGTGACATTCTCGTTCGCTCCCAAAAATCGCTGCATTTCATCTTGACGAATTTTCCGAATTTTTTGGGAGTTTCATTACGAAATGTTTTTTGTTTTGGAAATTCAGGCTCAGCAAGCACAAGCTGCTCAGTTGGTAGCCCAGCAATTGCAGCAAGCTCAATCGCAGCACGTCGCACAGCAGGTTCGTTGGCCAAATCCTCGTTGTCTAGATAAAAAAAAAAAGAAAAGAATTTTCAAAAAATAGAACAAAAAAGAACGTTTGTGGAAAAATTGTTGGATTTTTGTCTCTGCAGATTCTTTCTCGAGCTCAAGGGCAGCTGAACAGTCTCGCGGGCCAAGTAGCCTCCATGAAGACGATGCCGGAAGCCACGACTTCCGGCCAATCGGGTGTCACTGGCTTGGATCCAAATTCGAGCGTCGTCCAGGGCAGCATTCCACAGATCGACGGAGGAAATGTCGTAGCTTCCGTACAGCAGCAGCAACAACAACAACAACAACAACAACAACAACAGCAACAACAACAACAGCAACAACAACAACAACAGCAACAGCCTCTTACCAACGGAGTTGTCAACAGTCCAGCTCCGGTGCAAGTTCCTGTTCCTGTGTCCGTGCAACTCGACTCTACTGCGGGAATCGCGGTCAACGACAACGTTAATTCTTGCAACGGTTCCGGAATTCTCGTTTTTCAGCAGAAAGCTCCGGTTCCGTCGAACGTAAACGCCGCCGTCGCTGCTAATTCTGTTCCCGTGCTCGTGAGTTTTTTTTTTATACAAAAACTAACAACTAATAATAATAATGATAATAAAATAATTCATTATTGCTATCAATTATCATTTTTAATGATTATTATTAATTATTACTTTTTCTATTATTATTTATTTTATTTTTTTGTATTCTATTTTATTTATATTCTTATTTCTATATTAATTAATTTATTAATTAATAGATTATTCATTTTTATTAGTAATTAGTAATGATAATAATTGATAAATAATAAATAATTAATCGTCTGTAAACCTGGGTCATTCGTGTCCGGGCAAAGACGACGGATCGGTCCATTTATTGGATGAAAAATGAATGAAAAAATTTATTTTCCTAAAATTTTATAATTGAAATTCCAAGTTGGCAATTTCGAAGTAGCCTGCATTTTTTCAGAATTTTCGGAATGTAGTAACAGGCTGAAAGAACGGTGCGTCAAGGTTTACAGACGGAACGTACGGAAAAAACGTTTACAGACGAACTGTTAATAATCATAATAAACAGTCTCGAGATTTGTGACAACATTCTCGAGAACGAGATTTTGGTGGAAAAATTATTGGTCCGTGAATTTTTTATTCAATTTTCTTTGTTCTCGTCAACAGCAAGCACAACTCCAAGCCGGTGTACAGAGCAACATCAACGAGAGCAACACCAGCAGTCAGACCTCGAGCGAAACAACGTTCAAGAAACATTCAACCAACCCAGCCATCAGCGCACTCGTTACTTCATTGATGAATTCTGCTCAACAGTTTCAGCAACAAGCTGCGGGTATATGTCACACAGAACTTGATATTTAGTCAATTCTTCGAATTCGAAAAATTTAGGGAGAAAAAAATTGCCAAAAAATTGACCAGAAACGAAATTTGAATCGATTTTTGACATTTTTAGTAATTATTTTTTCGACGTTTTTAGCAAATGCAGCTGCGGCAGCTCAGAGTTCAACGAAAACGAATAACGCTGCGATCCTCAGCTTATTGAACAGCTGCCCCGCCAATTTGGCACAGCAAAAAGCTCAACCTCGCAGGATTTCTCTCAACACGTCAATCCCATCGCGCGTCATTGGGCATGGAAATGTCATCACGGTTCCCAGCACAACCGGACAAGTGAGTATTTTTCTTTTGCGAGTCTCTTTTCCCAATTATCTCGTTCGTCCTTCATTTTTTTTCATCGTTCTCGTCGCTTCGTCTCCTCGTAGGTCAGGGTCAGCATTAGCTCCGCACTCACGAGCCAATTGACCGGGAAACAACAACCGGTCAAAGCTACAGCTGTTAGATTAGCCAGAGTTCAGGATCCAGCCTCCACTCTCGGCTTATCGATGCCCGGACTTTCGGCATTACTCGCCGGTACGTTGACAACAAATTCTTGTTTTTTTCTCCTTAAATTTAAGCCAATTTTTTATTTTATTTTATTCAATAATAAGGAAATTTAATTCAATTTTTCTTTCATTGAATTCCGAAACGAGGAATTTAATTCAATTTCTTATTTGATTGAATTCAATAATAAGAAATTCAATTCGATTTCTTATTTCATTGAATTCAATAATAAGAAATTTAATTCAATTTTTTATTTCATTGAATTCACGAATAAAAAAATTAATTCAATTTTTTATTTCATTGAATAAAAATAATGCGAAATTTTATTCAATTTTTTTTTCGCTAATAAAATCTTCATTTCTGTAATTCTGAAGACACTTCCTGGCAACTTTTCCATCGAACTATCCGCTTAGATTCTTATGCGTAAAAAAAAAAAATTTCTTCATTTTCGCGAGTTCATTTTTATTTTTGTTCAACAAAGTTAAGAACATTCGTCACGATTTTGAACAATCGTCAAGAAAAGGAATAGCGTGATGAAAATTTTTTTTTTGGAAAAAAAATTCGCCGAAATGGGAATCAGTGTAAAAAAAATTGGTTTTGGTGTCTGTGATTTTTGGTTTCTGCTCTTTCCTGCAGGTACGCCATCGGCGGATAATCCTATACCAGGAATAAACAGTGCGTCGTCGCTTTTGGAAAGACTGACGGCCTCCTCGAGCCAAAGCAGTCAACCAAGCAGTCCAATGACGAGTCCACCACCGGCTAATGTTAATCTACAAGGGGTTAATCTTACTAGTCTACCAAACTCGATAAATGGTCTTCAGAACGTGCAGGTTTCGTTTCCTGGATTATCGCAGCCAATAACAATGGCCCTGACCGTTTCTGCGGCAACAGGCTCCGTGACACCGACCGGAGTCCTTGTCTCTCTTCCGATATCCAGTGGAACAAATACCTGTACAACGGTCTCTAGCGTGAGTCTAATTTTTTCGTATTTTTCGACATTTTTCAATGTTTTTCGATATTTTTGGTTTTTCAATTTGAAAAAAAAAAAAATTTTCCAGATGGTCGCTGCGACTGTCGTGACCACGGCTGTTGCTGGAACAACACCGACCGTTGTTATCGCTAATTCTGCCAATACTCATCTCTCCTTGCCAATCGGTAAATCAAAAAAATTGATTTTTTCAACGAATTTTGTTCGCTCATGCATTTTTTAGAAATATTCTCATACGCTTTGAACTTTTTCGGCTCTAATCTTACGATCCGGAGTGAAATTTTGAAAAAAATTGATTTTCTAACGAATTCAAATCGCTTATGAATATTTTCAAAATATTGTTGCACTTTGGAAAAATTGTGCAAATTATTGCAAAAAAAATTAGTGCATTGCAAAAATTATTGCAAATTTTAAAAAATTTTATTTTTAAACGAATTTTATTCGCTCATGGATTTTCTAGAAATATTCTCATAAGCTTTCGACCCAAATCTTACGATCCGGAGGGAAATTTTGAAAAAAATCAATTTTTTAACGAATTTTACTCGCTCGTAGATTTTCTAGAAATATTCTCATACGCTTTCGGCTCAATTCTTACAATCCGGAATCAAATTTAAAAAAAAAATTGATTTTGTCAACGAATTTTATTCGCTTATAAATTTTTTCGAAATATTCTCATACGCTTTGCTCTTTTTTAGCTCAAATCTTACCATCCGGAGTCAAGGGATTATCACAACAAAATATACGTAATACAAATACAGTTGCTGCAGCCGCTGCCGTTGCTGCTGCCAATCGTTCACAGGTAAATTTCCCTTTTAACTCCAAAGAATTCCAAATTTTGTGTTTCTCGATTTGTCTCTATAAAATTTAAATTGACGATAGAATTTTTTTTTTCTCATCTTCTGGAGCAACCCAACGTTTTCGAGTTGAAATTTGAACAATTTCAACCCAAAAAAAAAACACTTACAATTTTTTATTTTCATCGAATAATTAAATTTACGATTTTTTTCACTATTAATCGAAAATTTCTCGAGCAGGCAGGGCAAGCTATTCAACTAGTGGGATCTCAGAGGCCTCGACTTAATCAGATGGGACGTCAAGTGCAAGTACCGAACCAGGTCAAGTCTTCGGTTTTGCAAAATCAATTGGTGACGGTGGGAAAAACAATGACAGCCAGTCAACTCATACTTTCGGGTAACAAGCAAGTTCTGACTCCGATAATGGGTGAGTCATCGAGAGGAATGAATTAACTCTCAAAAGTTAACGATGGAATTGGAATTTACCGATTTCCGCGAATTTAAAATCTTTTCTCCACTTTTTTCGAGATTCCGGCTCCCTGGGACCCACCCGTTACGTTTTCCATGAAATTCTTAACAAAATTTATTTTTTCCCAATGGGAAAAATCATCATCATTGAGTTTCGGCCCAAGAATTGTTTCAGATTTTTTCAAAAGTTTCAAAATTGCGAAATAAACGAAAAACTCGACCGACGCATCGTTCGCTAAAAAAAAAAGAAAAAAAAACTCTATTCATGAACACAAGGAATTGATACAATTTTTTTTCCCTTCAATAACGAAAGCAAAATTCCCGAATACCGGAAGTTGTATATTTCGAGAGACTCAAGCCTTGAAATTTTTGCAGGAGGAAGTAAACCGGTGCTGATGGCGAGTCAGGCAGGTTCTTCGTCCCAGGGTGTCGGAGCGAACAAGCACACGCTTTTGGCCAAGTCGCTGCACGCCAGAACGGGCGCAACGGGTCAAGTGAACCCTGGCAGCCAAAACCTCGGAGTAACGAGTCTTTCGCAACAGCAAGTACGTCAAAAATTCCTCAAAAACATGAAAAACCGATTGGCACGACTTTCCAAAGCAAAAACTAAAAAAAATCGAAAATTCCAAAAAAAACCCCAAATATTTCAACAAAAATTATTCTTTCCGGTTTCCGCAGCTGCAACAACTGCAGCAGTGTTTAGCAGCGCAGCACAAAGCAGCAGTAGCGGCTGGAAATTCGCCGAGCAGGACGCAAATCCAGCCGCAACGAAGTTCGGCCTCGGCACCGGGTGAGGATTCGCTCTGAACGCGTTCAAAAAAAAAATCAGCGTTAATAATCGATCGTCTCTTATATTTCGCGTTTGAAAAAGGAAAAAAAAATGAAAAAATTCGAGCTTTTGCTCGTTTTATGGCAAAAAGGGGGCCAGGAAAGGCGGTAAACGACTATCTCGATGAGTGTATCGAGCAGCAGTACTGGTTGAGGGAATTGAATATCGAGCGTGCCGGAAAAAGCAGAGATTATCGAAAAAAAAGAATTCAAAAAAAAAAAAAAAATTCAAAATATAAATAAAGTTTAGAAGCTTCGGAACAAAGAGCGCACAGAACTCATCGGCACACATAATTTATTACACAGTCTCTTTTAACTCATTTCCTCATTGTGCAGTTCGTCTTTTTTTTTCCTTTTCCACCTTAAGGTCCACGAACTTCCGCGCGTTCAAACAAACAAAACAAATATGTACATACCATTTGAATAGTAAAATTTGTGTGCACGTGCAATAAAAGAATAAATTCAAGAAAAAAAGAGAGAAAAATCGTTAAGTAGACGCTTAGTTCTGTTTGATAAGCAATTTCCGCCGGCACGTTCGTATTATTCGAAAGGTTTCGATTATTATTGTACATACTGCATTCACAGGTACTACTGAATACCTTTATAGTACATACTACGATATATAATTTGTTTTTATATTAAAAATGGAAAAAAATCTAAAAAAAAAAAAAAAAAAAAAAAAATGCAACAAAAAAAAACACAAACCCGAGTTTTTATTGGAATCGTCGACGGTTCGCTACTTCCCATCATTTTGACGTCTCATCCGGAAAATCATGGCGAAAAAGGACGAAGAGGACGAAGAGAACAAAAGAAATAAATATTGAAAAATATAATTTGTATATTTACATGAAAATATCGTTTATAATAGATTTACAATATCGTATAAATTAGCGTGATAATTGAGGGAGAAAAAATAATGTGGCGAACGCATCTTTAAGAATAAATAAGTTACGAAAATGTTGAGTGCCAACAGTCGTTAAGGTAGTCGATTTTTAAATTAGCCTTCAAAATTTAATAACAATTTGGTGCAGTTGTGGATTATGATAAGAAAAAGCTCCAGTTCAATTTTCATGAGGAGAACCAGAAAAAATATATTCGCATTGATAATTTCGTACATTCAACGTTTTATGAGAAATTAGTTTTCACTGAAAAAGATACTTGTCCTCGAATTTTTGTATTTTGACAAATATTATTGAATTATTATCTTTTTTTATTTGAAATATTAATTTCTGAAGTTTTAATTGTGATTTTTTGAGCTTAATTTAGAGAATTTAATTTTTATTCCGATTTTTCACCTTTTATTTTAATTTTTCAATCTTTAATTTGATTTCTCAATTTTTATTTTGATTTTCCAATTTTTATTTGATTTTTTAAAATTTTAATTCGATTTTGATTTTGATTTTCCAATTTTTAATTTGATTTTGTAATTTTAATTTTTATTTGTCAAATAGTTTTTTTTAATTTTTATTTGATTTTTATTGTTTGACGATCTTTTCTCATCATAATCTACTCCTGTACCAAATTTAATTAAATTCTGAACGCTAATTATAAAACCGACAGAATTACCTTAATATCGTCACCGTCATTGCGGCGTTAAAGATTTTTGGCAGATTGTTCGCGTCACATTATTCTTTCGTTTCGTTCGTGGCCAAGAAGCCACAGTTTTTTTCTTATAATCCTAAAGAGCAGCTAAAATACTCCAGTTCCGAGCGTCCTGGTACGCGACTCAATGCGCGAAACGCAAAACTCGTCCCTTTTCATTTTGTTTACATTTTCTTTTTCTCGTGGTTTTGATCCAACATCGTCGCTCGCTTCGATATAAAAATATGTTTGAAAACGATTGTTTCTACGCGTGATGCGTTGTGCGTGGTTCGCCGGATCGTCAGGTCGAGGAAGAAAATTTGAAAAAGGAATTCCGCTCTTGAAAGTCGAACTTTTTTCATTTCCGACCGAAAAGAATAGAAAAAAAAAAAACTTGAAAAACTATATTCAATCAACGATTTGAATTATTTCGTAAAAAAAATCGCTCGTTTCGATTTTGAAAAAAGAAAAAAAAAGTTATAAAAAAAACAGAGTGCGGAACTCCCTGCAGCCTGAATTTTCCTTTGACTCTGAAAATCGATTTTTTACAGACAGAGAGAAAAAAAATCGAAGAACCCTGGAGCCCGAAAATCTCGTCTGAAAATTTTTGTCACCGAGAAAAAAATTCCAAAAGTTTTTCGACGAAATTATCCGAAGAATTAAATGCCAATTAATTTTCCTCGGTATCAAAAATGCGATTAAATTCACTGGAAGAAAATTGCGTATCGTCGTTTGCACTTTTTTCGACTTTAAAGGAAGAAAAAAACGGTAAAAATCGTTTGGGAGACTCTCGCGTGAGAATCGGCATGCAAAAACGTAAGAAACTCCATCACTGATGAAGCAGTTCCCTGGGAATTTGTCCCTCGACAGAAAAAATTCGTACGTTCGATAACTCGCGGCTCGCTTGAATAAATTTGTCCAAAGGGGAGACAAAAATCATATTTCTCATCGGGAATCCTGGCAAGAAATGTTAAATAAATAAAGAAAATGATTCACCCGTTTCGCAAATAAATACAAGAAAAAAATCGAAAAAAAAAAGAAAAAAAAATAATCTATTCATATAATTCATCGGTTTAGTAGTGATATCACAATGGCCACGCAGAAGTGATGTGAATGTTCATTTGCGCAATACATAATAAAAAAAGAAAAAATTGACATAATTATCGAAAAATCGCTGAAATATTTGTTCGATTCACAATCACAACTGCGGATTCGCGTTTCGTATCTAAAAAAAAAAAAAAAACATTCACGTATCTCGCTCTCGTTCCAGCAGCCGGGACCAAAATTTTTTCTTGCCATTCGGCCACGAATTTCTCTTTTTTGCAGAGAAAACAGAGGAACTGTTCGATCGGCGAACTAAGAAACGAGAAAACAGGAATTTTCGTTACTTTATCACTTTCCCATTCGGTTAACCGGCTCAGGATTATAAACTGGACTCGCCCGGTTGATCAACTTCCGGACGACTATCCCGAGAATCAGTCGCTGAAAGAGGAAACTCGATCGCCGCGACTTTGTGGCTTTTTTCTCTCTCCCACTCGCTCTCCGGATCCGAATGCAGATTCAAGTCTCCGAACAACTCCTCGTCGTCGTACGATGTGTCCGAAAGACCGTCTATACTTGGCTGGTTGTCGTCCGTGTAGAGAGACTCCGTTACAGCTACAAGTAACCGAAATAATCGGACTTGATCAACTGCGATGGAATTCGGGAATTTTTGTGTAATGATTCGATGAAGTTTATGAATATTTGGAAATTAAAATTCACCAAAAAAGTTCCCAGGACCAAAATCTTTGATTCTACGAGCCGATCGAGCAAAAATGCGTGCAATTTTTTTCTTTGAGATCGCAGATTTCCTTCGAGGACTATTGATGAAGTTTGGGAACATTTGGAAACAAAAATTCACCAGAAAAGTTTCCAGGACCAAAATTTTCGATTTTACGACCGATCGACCAATAATTCGTGCAATTTTTTTTCTGCCAGATCGCGAATTTTCCTCGAGGACTATTGATGAAGTTTATGAACATTTGGAAACGAAAATTCACCAAAAAAGTTTCCAGGATCAAAATTTTTGATTCTACGAGCCAAAATGATTCATGCATAATTTTTTTTTTTTTTTTTTTTGAGATCGTGAATTTTCTTCAAGGACTTACCACTGGGATATAAATGTTGGGACAGCCACGTAGGCTCGTCCCATTCGTCGAATTGGAGTTTGGTGTTGACTTGGACCTCCTCAGGCGAGAGCATTCCGTGGGCGTCGGAATCGGTAATGTCGAATATTTCTGTAACTTGAACTTTGTTCTCTTCGTCCATGTAATGATATGCAATTACTGCTTCCTGGTCGGAAGTAACTTGGAGAATATTTTCAAGGGTATCGTCGTACGACGATTTGTCCGACATATTTATTACGCAATTGGATTTACGAGCGCAATCGTGTTCGTCGCGTTCCCATGCTTGTCTGCGAAAATAATAACGAGTTCTTTTACTTCGACCTCGTAATTGATTTTACGAGAAAAAAAAAAAAACAAGAAAATACGTGGCCTCGGGCACAGAATATTTTCATAAGATTCACTAGAAACAGCAAAAAGTTTTTATGCGATAGAAAAAAAAAACTCACATTTCATTATCGTACGGCAGGGCAAAGCTCCGTGTCGATTTTGGACTTTCGTACGTTATGCACGCGGCGTCGTCGGTGGCTTTGATCTCGTAAATACCTAAAAAATAATACAAAGCCGGTTTTTTACGGAAATGTTTTTTTTTTTTTTAATTTTTTTTTCTCATTTTCTAAATTCTATTCTGTTTTTCAATTTTATTTTATTTTTTCATTTTTTAAATTCATTTATTTTATTTAATTTTATTTTAATTTTTAATTTTTGATTTTAATTTTAATTATTGTATTTCTTTCTAGTTTTTTTTCGTATAAAATTTTGCACTCACTTGGTCCATATTGTTTGCTTCCTCGATGATATTTCATCGTCTGGGAGATCGAAGGACAACGCAGGTGCATTTGCGGGGATAAGTAGCTGAGCTGCTCCAAAATGAATCGTCTCAATTCACGAAGATTGCTTCGTACCTTAGGAGCAGTGGCCATGAATCTAAAAACAAAAGAAAAAAAAATGATCTTAGGACAAGTGGGCTTGAATAAAGTGATGTTTATGATTCTGTGATAATTATGATTCCAAGGTGTTTGCTTTAATTTGTGCAACATGAGAATGTTCCGGGAAAACCATTTTTTCAAATAAAATAACGCAAAAAAATTGAAATTTTGATTCCTTTCCAAAGAAAATCTAGTCAGCGATTAAAAAATGGGAACAAATTCATTGAATTTCAATGGGACAAAATTTAAAGTTTTGGTTTTGACAGAATCGCGAAATCATGAGCCGAGGGTCGATAATAATCCAAGAACGAAAAATATGGAAAAAGCAAATTTATAAAAACAACCATTTGGCAACAATTCCTAATTGCACGAAGCCGAACGAGCGATAAATTGAAATATGCAGATTTTGAGAGACGATGGTGCATGCGTCCTCCTTGTGAGAAAAAACTATTTCGTCCAGTGTCGGTGATTAATGGAAAATTGACCCTGCCACCGAAAGTCAAGTGAAAAATAAAAATAAAAATTTTAAAAATCGAAATAAAAAAAACAAAAAAAATTCAAAATTGAAACAAAAAAATCGTAATTACAACTAGAAAATCAAAATTAGGATGAAAAAATCGCAATTAAAATTGAAAAATTGAAATGACAAAATAAAAAAAAAAAAAACAAATTGGCCAATATTTCCCAGAATATAAAAAATTTCAGATATTTGACAAAATTTCATAGGCAATTTTTGGCGAATGAGTAATCGATGTTCGGTTTGAGCTTTCGGTAGCAAAGAAATCACGAATTGGGGTAAGTAACGAGCTTAAAGGAAAGCTTACCGTGAAGACGAAGGTAAGTGCATAGCACAAGTGTTGATGACATTCTGAGGTGTACGGAGGACATTTCCAATAACTTTGTATTCCAACGTGCATGTTTCTACAGTGTTTCCTACCAAGCTAGCGAGTACACATGGAATATTTGTTAGTGTATTACGTGAAACAACGATTGGATTTTTCCTTCAGACTCTTGCTGCCTACGATTCGTACACGGAGAGAATTAAAAATTAAAAATTACCATTATTATTTTACCATTACAGAAGAAAATCGGGTTCGAAGGTTTAGCCATTTTTATTGTGCAGACCGTGAATTTTCATGAAAATCTAATAATATTTGATTTTATATGAAAAAAAGTTTTTGCCTTTTTCCCCATCGACTTTATTTTCGTTTTTTAAAATGTATTTTCGTTTTTTCATAATTTTCATTTTTCCGACATATTTTTGTTTTTTGATAATTTTCGTTTTTTCGATATATTTCCGTTTTTTCGGTAATTTTTCGATAAACCATCGACTTAATTTTCGATTTTTTGGTAAATTTTCGATATAGCATTGACTTCGTTTTCGTTATTTTTTATTTGTTTTTGTTTTTTCAGTCAATTTTCGACAATGTCCCGACTTTATTTTCGTTTTTTCGATACATTTTTGTTTTTTCGGTAAATTTTCGATAAAGCATCGATTTTAGTTTCGTTTTTTCGATATATTTTCGTTTTCCGGTAAACCTTCGATAAAGCATCGACTTCATTTACGTTTTTTCGATATATTTTCGTTGTTTCAATAAAGAATCGATTTTGTTTCCGTTTTTCGATATATTTTCGTTTTCTCGGTAAATTTTCGATGTTGCATCGACTTTATTTTCATGGAATTTAAAATTCTGCTCAGTTAAAATTCACCAATGTTAAAGATCGTCGGCCCTTTCTATTCTGTAGTCTGTAATTTTCAATTTTTCATTCTCTCGGTGTCGACATTCGACACTCTGCTCATTCCTTCGATGATAATCCATGCGAATTATTGTGAAAGTGTAACATCCAACGAATTATGCAGAAGAGAGTGATAAAACGAACAAACGAAAAAAAAAAAAAAAACAAAAAAAACAAAAAAATTAAAAACGTGGATTGACTTACTTCGTGAAGGTGGCGTAGACGACGTCCGCTGGCAGAGTGTACGGGAGACTCAAGAGCGACAAAATCTTGACACTTCGGTGCTTGAAAAGCCAATTGATAATCCCCTTGTTCGCGGCATCGATAGCGTCTTGGAAAATCGTCATCACCGGCTCCGGCAAATCCGAGGTTAATGCTTCCTGCAAACAAAACTTACGTTGAAGAAAAAAAATGCGCAAACTAATTTCTTTATCTCGTAAATCCAAGTTTTCCGATCGCGAGATCAATTATTTTGAAAAATCAAATCGTCCTCTGGACACACGTTACCTGTCGGTGCATCTTGCACTCCAAACATTCCGGATCGTACTCCATACTCTCGTCAAGCGTCTCCGACACTACGAACGTCGATTGCACCGCCAAACATCGCGTACAATTTATCAAATTGTTGCGATGCAAAAATCTCAACGCGTCGTCGAATCCCTGTTTGCACATGTCCGACAAAATCTATAAAAATAAATAAATCAATGAATAAATAAATAAATAAATAAACAAACAAATAAATTAATAAATAAATAATTTTTCAAAAAACCTTTAAAAAACCGAAGAAATTGCAGGAATTTAAAAATAAATAATTTTTGAAAAAACTGAAGAAATTGTAGGAAAATGCACAAATTTTTTCGTCTGTTATGAAATTTTGAAAAACTTGCCTTGGGATTTGGTGGGAACAGGATCCTCGCGAACCTGTAGAAATTTTGGCTCGAGAGTTCGACGCTAGTATTAGCGAAAATTACCTACGAGTAAAAAAAGTTGCATTACGTTATTGCCGCAATAAAAGAAAAAAGTGTTTTCATTAATTACAAAAACGATCGTTGACTCGTTGCTCATCGAAAAATTAAAGTTAAAAAAAAAAAAAACTTACATGAAACAATTTGGAGGACAAATCTCTCGGGCAGATGTCGCTCTCGCCACAAAAAGGACTGATCGTGATCGTGTTTTCGTCCAGGGTCGGTAAATTATCACTAAATCCGCCGTCCATGTATCTTACTCCGTGAAATCTCGGCGGCAAGATTCCCGAGAACAAGGGAATAAAGGAGCTCGCGAGAAGAGCCTGAAAATTTAATTTCCTCATTATCAATATTTCGCTAAATACAAAAACTCCTTTGTGGTTTTTGAATTTTTTAAATTATCGCTAAATACAAAAATTCGTCTGCAGTTTTTGAATTTTTTCAATTATCGCTAAACACAAAAATTCCTCTGCAGTTTTTAAATTTTTTAAATTATCGCTAAATACAAAAATTCCTTTGAAGTTTTGAATTTTTGTAATTATCGCAATAATCGCAATTACGTACTTGCAGGAGATCTTCTCGCGAATTAAACTGCGAAACGATGACATTTTTCCCATCGTAAACCCTCGTAAGGGAAATATGGAGCTTCCCACTGACCAGGATATGAGCATCTTCGGGAAGATACTGAAAAAAAAATAATGCAACGATAATTTTTAGGCGCAGGTGGAACGATGTCGATAAAAATGAATTTTCAACCTTCGTCAGCTGACGATGTCTTTTTCGCTAGTTTCAAAATTTTAAAACGTTTGAAACAAACTGACAAAATTTCTGGGCCTTTTTTGAATCCGCAATAAAAATAAATAAATAAATAATAAATAAAATAAAAATTCGTCGGATCAAAAGAATAAAATTTCAATAACAATTTCATGCAAAATATGGAGACAGACATTTTCCACGAAACGCCGGGACACGAATGACCCATCGTTAGCGTTTGAGGATTAATCGATCGTATAAATCTTTCGAACCTTTTGCAAGCTTTCCAGGAGTATTTGGTGGACGTTGAAGGAAGGGCTGAATGGCCCGAGAGTCCTCAGTCTCGCTTCGCCTGCTACTCGCAAAAGATTGCTCGTCATTTCCCCTGAAAAGTAAAAAAGTTTATTCAGCAACGTGATTATTGGTCATAGAATTTTTTTCCTCATTCGTCAAACAAACGGTCAATGAGAAAAAATATTTCAAATTATTGTCAAAAATTTTTTCGTATTTTCTTCTTCAAAAAATTATGAAAATTTCGATTCTTCCACCAAAACATAATTTTATTTGTGAAATTCCAAAAATCCAAAGATATTAAAGTTCGCCCGGTAGAAATTCTCCAAACATATATATTTTTTTTTTCAATTTTTCAAATTTTTCGCTTTTTTCTCAACAAATTTAAAGGAATTCCATCGATAGAAAATTTTGCATATAAAGTGTACACAAAAATCAATTACGACGATGATTTCCCAAGAGATAAGTCTGACCCTAATTACTTGGGCGTTGAGCTACGCAGGGTAAGTATCCCGATTATTTTTTAAGTTGAAAAACCAACGACTTATCCTCGGGTAAAGTAATGAGAGCCACGAACAATTATGACGACACTTTCCTGTCCGGTCACGTCGAATAAATTGGTGGAGTAGAGGGCAATGAACCGGAAACGTCCGGTGTCGAGATAATTGGAATTTAATTAATTATGTTCCCGGTTGCTTAATTGAAGAAAAATTGCAGCTGATTTACGAGTCCATCGAAAAAGGGAGAGACGATTTGCGATTGAAAAAAAATTTAATAAGTAAAAAAAGCTCGTTTTCGAGCTGTTTTTGCATTTCTAATTTTTTCGGGGCTTCCCTGTCGGACTGCCTGCCGATGAATTTCTTGCCCAAGGCTCACTGACTGTACTCGACGGCCTAAGCTCTTGACAAGGTTAAGGCTCCACCTATTTTTACTATTTAGCGGTCTCCCTTGTGCCTCATCCACGTGTAGAACGTTTTGTAACAATTCAGCCTGGTGAAGAGTTACAAAACTAAAGATAGTGAAGTTTGTATCGTTGAAATCCAACGAAAAATATTTTTTTTATTCATTATTTTTATAATTAATAGGATCGTTGCAATTTTTATAGTAAATTCAGTTTTCCAATGGCAAAGAAGACTGTTCCATTATCGTAGACAAAAGCTGTATGAAAATTTTGCGCTCCGCCATAAAAAATCCAACGAAAAAAATTTTTTATTCGCGATTTTGATAATTAATGCGATCGTTCCAATTTTTTTTAGTTAATTCAGTTTCCTGATGGCAAAGAAAATGTCGGGCTCTGCTGAAAGAAAAAAAAAATCAGTTTCGTTGGATGCCAACGATGCGAACTTCAACATCGTCAAAAATTTCTATTGTTAACTTGGAATAATTATTCGTAGTGACGTCACGTGTCGCGCGTCGAGGAACACGTGTGAATAAAATAGAATTGAACGATGACCTTGAACCGTGGTCAATTTTCACGACGCAGAAAATTAATTTTCATGCAAAAAACAAAGAAAATTCCGGGAATATCATCGAAAAATTCCATTCCGTAACGGTAATTTCTGGATTTTATTTCCCCCGACTAACAATTAGGCGCAAGTGTCCGTTGAAATTGGCTTCTCGAGTACAATTGCTCCGAAAGGTAGTTTATGGGTAAAATTGAATGGGAAAAAAATTGCTTTTAGTCGGTAGGGGTTAGCCGGTCAGTAAGCGTTAGCCAGGAAATCCGTAGGTACGAATTCCGACCTCGAGCCGCAAAGAAAAAAATGGAAATACATGGAAAACTCGGACGTGCGTTTAATCGCAAATGCCAAACGAAATTTTCTCCCACAAAGTGAAATTTTTATTTATTCAACAACTTAATTAAATAATTAATAATTAAATAATGAATTAATAATTAAAATAAAAAATAATTAATTAATTAATTAAAAGCAACTCAGACTCAAGACACTTGAGGTTCAGAAAAAAATTCTTTAGTTTCCCTACGTCAATGGCATTGGCAACGAAAATGAAAAAAAAAAATTCTACGAATCGCTGAACGGACGATAATGATTTTGCCGCCGATACTGAAATTTGCCTCGACGAGAAAAATCGATATTTATGTTTTTTTTTCAGCATTGAAAATTCGTTCCCTCAAGATATTCATCGGATTTGGGCGAAATTGATTCACAAGGACCGAGGAGATTATTGCCATATGTTGCAAAAGCGAATCTTTAAATCTTCGAGGAAAAAATCCCAGGGAAGTGAACCCGAAATATCGGTCATGAGGAGTCGCTCGAAAAAATGTGGCAATATTTGTTCGTTTCCCCGTTGATAAGTTTCTTGTATCTCGTAAGCTCGAGATAAGCGACGGTCAATTAAATTTCATTAATTGAGCGTTATCATAAGTAGAAAAAAAAAAATTCGACAATTGGGGAGCGAGAAGAGCGATTCGAGGGAGTTCTCGTTAGCAGGAGAAAGATATGTCCAAAGAAATACCGTTTCTCGCTTCTATTCTTCGCCAGGCAACGCAATCTTCACGTGTCCGCGCTAAACTTTGGACATTTATTTTTAAATATCAATTATCTGGATTCTCTCATCGATACAAATGGTCGGAACCTTCCTTTGTGAGCTCGACATGCAATAAAAAAAAAATAGAAATAAAAAAAAAACAATTGTATCCCAAGGTAAAAATTTCTACCTCTTTACCCTATCAGTTTTTTTTTTCTTATCTCGAGAAACTCTCGCGAGATCTAGTTGATAAATTATCGAACTGAAAATCACAAAAGATGCTCGAATTCAAAAAAATATTTTTTTTTAAACTTCCAAAGTCTAGTTCGCCCAGTGACGTCAGAGACTTATTATTCAAATCCTCTCCACGATAAAAAAAATCGTGTTTTTATTAAACAGTCCCAAAAATTCATTTTTTTCTACTTTTTTTTTTTTTTTTTAAGTAAATGAGAAAAAAATTCTTAAAAGTCAAAATCAGTTGTTCATCGTCAGGATGAGGGCGATAAATTTCATTTTTTTATGAAAACGAAAATTAAATGCCGAAAGATTCGTTGCTATTGAATGCCAAACAATCGGTAAGAGAAAATTGTTGGGGTCGAAATGACCCAGTGTGTACTCGAAGGGTTAATCGAATTTTTAAACAGGAAACTTCATCTTTTTTCTCGTTTTTTTTTTGTCATAATAAATAATTCGGAAAAAATTTCATAAAAGTCAAAATCTGTTTTTGGCTGTCAGGGTGTGACGAGAAATCGAAATTTTTGGCTGGATTTCGTGAGCTCAAAAATTTTTCTAAAAAATTGAAACGAATTGTGAAAAATGTTGGCCGATTCGTATCCAGCAAAAAAAAAAGTCTCGTCCTAAAAATTTCATCAAAACTTTCAAACAAACGAAAACCCCATTTTTTTTTGAAAATTTCGGATCAAATTCGCATAAAAACTTTCGTGAATCTTCAAAACACTAACTCGACCGATATTTCCCTTTAAGGACTATCGACAGCGAACTCGTGGAACGAATAAAAAATTATTATAATTTCTAATAGTAAAAAAAGTTGGAAAAAAAATTTGTTGTTCAAAAAAAAAAGTTGAACGTGTTGCTTGTCGATGACGCAAAGATTATCGTTTCGAATTCAAACAAATTTGTTTCCCCTCGATGATCATTAAAATTTCTAGTTGGAAAAAAAATTTGAAAAAAAATTAGTCCGTCAAATAAAAAAGTTGAATGCTTTTCGATGACGCAAAGATTATCGTTTCGAATAAAGAAAAAAAAATCGTGCCGCAACGAGAGCGATTAATCTATGAAATTTAGCTCGATCTCTCGTTATCTAAAATTTCCCCGAGCGTAGGAGGAAGTCGTTGGTGGTAAATATCGTGTTGAAATTGTTAAATCAGCATAAACAAAAGAGACTGGCTATCAGGAGAATCCCAAGGTTACTAGCGAGAAACAAAAACATTCCTCGTGACGTGACAATGTTTGAGGAAGTTGTTGGTGGCGTTAGAGTTCATTGTCCACCTTAGTTTTCGTACGAGGAAGTGAAAGAAACTCGTGACTCGTTATTGTCGCTAAAGTGGACGAAGAATTTTCGATAATCGAGGGATCAGGGAGAGAGAAACGATCTGTACGTTGCGATGATTAATTTCCAATTGGCCTTTTCTAAGCTTGACCCACTTATCGACTTTTATACTCGCTCGAAATGCGGTCATATTCCCTGTAACATTATATCACTCCAAGAGACTCATAACACAGAGATATTGCGGTATACAAAAGATTATTTTGTAACATTGGTCAATAGAAACGTTGCGAATCTTTCGATCCAACGTTCCTAGAATTTCCATTCTTTCGCCTCGCTTTTTATCTCTTTTTTCATCTCAAAAAATGAAGCTTTTTTCTGTCCCGAAGAAAACTTTGTTCTCGCAATTTTTTGGAACTTGTTGAAGGATTTCTTTCGGGCCCAAATTCGCTGAAAAAAGTTGAAATTTCGTTAGAGAATTTTTTTCGATTAACAACGAAATTTTCGTCATTTTAGTGGAAAATGCAAAAATCAACGAGAATTTTTTTATTTTCGATAAATAAAGCTTTTTTTTTTCCCGAAGAAAAATCTTTGCAATTTTTCGAAAATTGAAGAATTTCTTTCGGGACCAAATTTCATGAAAAAAGTGGAAATTTTGTTTAAAATTTGAAATTTCAATTTTTTTTCGATAAATAATGAAGTTTTCGTCATTTCAGTTGGAAATTTTGGGAAAACTTGAATTACGAAAATTAAAAATTAAAATTCAACGAAATTGGATTTTCTGTAAAAAAAAAAAAACCAAATGGATCTCGAATTTAGGGACAATCTTTGCCAATTATTTGGGATGCAAATAATAATCGTGTGTGTATAAAATTCCTTCGATATTTCAAGCACGAGAATCGAGAGAAAAAACTAATTACGAAGAATAATCGCTCTGCATGTTTCTCCGATGGTCTATGAAAGCAAAAAATCGATGGTATCGCAAATTTAGACATTGATGGATGAATCATCTTGAGAAATCGAGCACAAAGTATTCGCGAACAATATTTTAAGCTCAACGACTGAAAAGCCACGGTAAAAAAGCCAAATTCGAAAAATTCGTTCGAAAAACTCGTTAAAAAAAAAAAAAACTAAGCGTCATCCGAACGAAATGCTCCCTGGAGCCAAGACAAAAATGATACTGAAGTTTGCATCGTCGAAATCCAACCAAAAATTCATTTTTTATTCACAATTTTGATAATCGAAGGCACACGTTCCAATTTTTCCGGTAAATTCAGTTTCCAATGGCAAAGAAGATTGTCCCATTATATCGACAAAAATTGTACAAAAATTTTGCCCTCCCCTAAAAAAAACCATTTTTTATTCACAATTTCGATAATTAATGCGATTCTTCGAATTTTTCTAGTGAATTCAGTTTTCCAATATAAAAGAAAATTTTTTCCCCTCCGCGATGAAAAATCCCCCAAAAAAATCATTTTGTATCCACGATTTTGATAATTAATGAAATTGTTTAAATTTTTCTAGTAAATTCAGTTTTCAAACGGCAAAAAAAATTCAGGGCTCCCTTATAAAAAAAAAAAAAAAAAAAAAAAATCAGTTTTCGCTGCGTTCCAACGACGCAAACTTCATTGTCGTAGATGAAATAATATCAAAAGCATAAAGGAGCAAGCGTGACACGTGTTAGCGCATGAAACGCAGACAAAGAGATAAGCAGCGCAGAGACGAAGGCTAAGAAGAAAGACAAAAGCTCTGATACGCATAAAGCCGCTACGTAATCCAATTCTCCAATCCTACAGAGAAAATTCATCTCCCGAGCGAGCGAGAGAGATAGATAGATAGATAGATATATTTATTATGCTCCGGCAAGCTATAGGACAAAAAAATAAAATATAGAGTGAGCGAGACAAAAATGGGAAAACGTTGAAAAAACGATATTGCGTATCTCTGGATTGATGTGTAAACAAAGAGGCTAAGTTCACTCACCGAGGGGCAAGTCACAAAGGAGGCAGCAGGCGGCGATCGCTCCGGCAGAAGCTCCGCTGATCTTATCCACGAGCAAGTGAGGCGTGTATTTTTTGAAGCACGATGCGACTCCGACGTGATAAATCCCGAGGAAGCCACATCCGGCGAAGGACAGATTCATTGTGTACGCTGCAAAACCAAAAATAACCAAAAACTATTGCTTTTTTCGATCCAATCTACACTTACATAGTTGGAATGTATGTAGACAAATTGTTGGATAACTATAGCTCAGAATCTCCAAAAAATTGCATCGAGCTTGTCATGGGTTGGCGACGATCGCTGAATCATCGTGACGTCAAAGTTTATAGCGCCGAAACCAAAATCCAGAATTTTTTTCTGCAGAATCAAAACTCAATCCAGCAGGAAAAACTTGATGGTTTGGATATTAGGGGAAAATGCGAATTTTCTTATTGGATGAGACGGCAAAAAGGGTTTTTGGGATGAAACTTGAAAAAAAATATTTTTCAATTTTTTTTTAATTTTATTTGATGTATTTATCATTTATTTACGAATTTGGATTATTAGTTCCCGGTAATTATTCCCTTCCTTGTCATTGGTCGGGATCGAATTTTTTTATGCCAATTATTTTAATTTTATTAATTATTTTTTATTAATTTTTATTGATTTTTATGAATTTTTCGAATTTTTATGCAATATTATGAATTTTTATGAGTTTTAATAAAGTTTTATGCATTTTCATGAATTTCCATGAATTTTTATGTATTTTTATTAATTTTTATTAATTTTTATTAATTCTTAATAATTTTTATTCTTATTTGAAATTTTCGAGTAATTACGTTTTTTATGGATTTTTTTTTGTGGTGTTTCAATATCCGGAAACCATGATCGTAATAATCGGAATTGTTATAAATGACGATTGTTATTTTCGTGATTGTTATATTTAGCTTCTCTGCGTTGTGTTCGTGAATAAATAATCACGCGATAAGATGCTGTTGCATTGATAAAGATTATTTTTATCAATGAAATATTGACAACAGTGACTGACGAATTTTGCTACGAATGGAATAATTGAGAGAGATTTTTGAATTTGTTTGGTTAGAACGACGAGAAAACATTCATTGTTGTTCGATCCTGTCATTATACTTTTGACGTTGTCAACATGTTTTCATTTCGAAACTGAGAAAACAATCTTCAGATCGAAGGCACAAACAAGCGAACTGCACTTCGAGGAAGCAAGTTATAAAATCGTGCTATCGATGTTTACACTTTGAATTTCACGCTCGTATTCATGACACACGATCTGTTTGGAAAGGACAAACGTGAGATCTGATCGAAAATACTATGTCACGTGTAAACAAGGACGATCGAATCGTAAGAATTGTCGGAGAAGATCGTTTTCAAATTCAAAACGCACGAACTTTAAAAACTGCATAGATTTTTATCCAGAAACGAAAAATCACGAAAACATCGAAGATTCAACAATGCGAAACGATTTTTCCCCGGACGAGAACGTTTAAATGTTGCTGAATAACGTTAAATGCATTTATTTACCTTCTGGCCGAGAAACTGCGTCCGAAAACCATAGAAAAGAGCACTCGCAATCCTTCGAATAAGTCGCACGTTTATTTACGACGCAGCCGAAAGCGATGCGCGTGTTTGAAACTTGAGAAAATGGTAAATAACGCCGCGGAAAAAAATAACAAATTCGCAAGACTGTTCGCTCGATCGACACTCGACGGATGACCAGAGACAACTGATTCGTACTCGCGCGTTGCACTCGGCCCTGCTTGAGCCCAAATCGCGATTATCGTAAGAACGTTCGTGCAAAGCAATAAATACGAAGCAGGATAAAACGTATGACAGAAGTTGCGTTTACGCGAGCAAAACAAGAAGCAACGATGCGCCCGTGACGTCTGATCAGCCAGATATGACGTGGGCTTCCTACTGGTCGCTCGAACGTGGTGTGGTTGAGGCTCCGCCCACTTTCGCAGTCCGTCTCTCTCGCGCTCTCGCGATCGACTAGAGCGTTTTGTTAGGATCGACACAGAGTCCCGTAAAAACCAAAAAATCTCCTAATTCATTTCCGAAAACCATTCGTCGGCATTTCTCGCGTATAAACACGCGTCGTTGCATTTTATTGACTCTCGATCGAGAATTATGCATTCGCGCGAATCAACACACGATCCAGAATGTAAACAAACGTTTGTAACTCGTAGAACGCTCCAATGAGCAGAGTAGGGAACGCCTGCTGCTGATTGGCTGTTCCAATTGACGTTTGATTCGTCGCGCATCATACTCTCGTGTCCACGTCGAACGTGCCTCAGCCCACGCTCGACCGGGGCTGCATTTACGAGAGGGTGACGCCACTTTTCAGGTACATTTACATTTCCCATGGGGTGTGAACGCAAATACATGAATTTATGGGGAAAATCAGATTCGCTCGCATCAGCTGTTTGGGGGTTAGGAGTCCGGGGCGTCTTTGTGGTGGAAAATTCCATCGCGACTCGGTCGCTTTATTTTCCATTCACAACTTCGTGGTTGATTTTTTCAGATGCTGATAATTTAGCCAAAAATCTATCAAAAAAAATCGTTAGACTCCGGCCGAAATTGTTTATTCGCCGAATTTTTAAATTATGCTTATTTGCGAATAATCACGAGAATTATTTTCAATGCCAACAATATCAACCGCTTTTTGTCCCGATCCGAGCGCCTCGAGCGCCGGCTGCTCGCATTTACTTCCGTCCTAGCCAATGAGCGAATAACAAGGCGCGCATGGCACAGTTTCTCCTTGAGAACGAAAAATCTCTTTAGAAAAATTCGCCTAAATAAATGCTTGAAAAAACAGAGAAAAAGATTTCTCACGCTAATAAAAAGTCAAAAATTGACGTAGATCGCGAGTTTCCACGTTTTCTTAGAATCTATTTTCATTTATTTTTGTACGTAAAATATTTCGAGGCGAGTTGCGCGAATTATCCGCCGAAAACAAGCTCGCGCGGGGCGGCGCTGTGGTCGTTATTTACAACCGTCGATCGAACCTCGAAAACGTTTGCGAACAATGTGATTACGATTTATATTCAGTTTGACGTTGATCTTGTCATGCATCGCGATGAATATTTTGTCTAACGAAGAATTTATACAAGTTCCTGGACGTAATCAAAAAAAAACTCGTTCGTAGTGTTTTTATACATTATTTTTAAGTCGCGTAAATAATATTAAGCGAGAGCAACAAAAGGAAGAAAATCTACGACGTACGTTCATATTTTCAAAACACACGTTTGTACGTGCCTTCCAAGTTTTATTCTTGCGAGTGAGTTATTCTTTTTTTTGTCTTTACAATTATCAGCAAACTCGTAATTCCTCGTTCAGGCTCGTGGGGAAATTCAACGTTTCTCGTTTGACAGGTTCGTCGCGCTGACACGTGTCGATCTCTCGCTGACCTGGCGCTCGATTTTTATACAAATTATTTTGATGCAATGCAAATATGAATTCCAACGAAGAACCCAAACTAAACGAGCAACAAATCACACAGCATGTCAATCACATCGGCCAAGGAGATTGCTTGTTTCACGCTGTTTACGTTCCTCCGAAAGATCCCAATGACAGTCCAGACGGTAAAGTCTCTCCATACTATTTTACTATTTTTCAATAATTCCCAAAATGTCATTTTTTGTGACAGTTGATTAAACAACTCTGTAATTAGCATTAATTACTTTTTCTCTTATCAAAATGCTAAATATTCAAAAATACTTCAAAAAAATTCGAAAAAAACTTGATTATCCAAAATGATTCTCAGAAAATTGAAAAAAAAACTGAAAAATCAAAAAAATCAAAAATTTGATAAAGTACGTGGAAAATAATCGAAAAAATTTGAAAAAAATTGCAAAACCCAAAAAATCCTTTTTGGTTCGTTTTTTTAAAAATCCATGAATTTCAATTAACACCACGATGTAAAAGTCAGCCAAAAATGAAAATTCCCAGTTTTTTTACGGCATTGATCGGCGAGCATAGTTTTCCTAAAAAATTCAGAAAAAATTGTAAATTCCAGACGGTCGAGAAATTCGGATTTACCGAGACAAACTGGAGGCTTTAAAAGCGATGAAAAATTACAAAGGAGCGCGTCTTAAGACGTTCAATAGCGAAGAAGAAGCTCGAGAATATACGCTGAACGGAGGGGAAAAGGAAAAGATTCCGCCGGTGCAGCCTGTGAACGGCGCGAAAGCGACGAATTTCAAGGCTCCGAAGCCGCAGGAGCTTGTGGCGTTTAGGAAATTGATAGAGAGCGGAGATTTGGAGGCGGTGAAGAATATCGTGTGGGAAAATCCGAGATACCTCGTGAGCAGCGGCGACACCCCAGCGATTCTTCAGGTTTTACTTTTTTCTGCTAAAAAGCAGATTTTTTATTGACTAAGAAGAGTCCGCTCGATAAAAAATTTTGACGAGTGTTGAATATTCTTCATAATTTTCCTCTTGAATTATTAAAATTTTTCGGGTCAAAATGACCCGGTGTGGACTCGAAGGGTTAATTGAATTTTTAAACAATTTTTGAATGTCTATTAATTGCCAAAAGATTCGTTGCTATTCCATGCCAAACAATCGGCGACAGAAAATTTTCCGTTCATTAATTTTCTCTTGAATTATTAAATTTTTGGGGTCAAAATGACCCCGTGTGTACTCGAAAGGTTAATTGAATTTTTAAACAGGAAGGATGTCGCTACAACGCTCTCCATATCGTGGCCAGCAAAGGCCAAGCAAACACTACGCAAATGTGCGAATTTATCATCAACACGGTCGGCGACCCGGAGCTGGTAAAGTTGCTCTACGGCGACGAGACTTATCTCGACAGAGCGGACATTCTTCTGGATTTGTATTTGAACACCCCGGACAAAGGACTTAACGAAACTCCTTTACACTTTGCTGCCAAGTACGGCTTCAAAGACATTGTCAAAGTTCTCGTGTCTTATTCGCAGTGCCTGAAAAATTTGCCCAACAAATATGGCCAAACGCCCGCAGACGTGAGTGCGCATTTTATTGGATTTATCTCCGTGGCACTTATTCCAATTATTTGCATGGAAATCTTCATTTTTACAGATTATCTGCAGTCGCAAATGCCAAGAGGACGAAACTCTCAAAAAAGAGATACACATGTTGCTCCAGGATCAATATTACGTGCCAGTCTTGCGCTCGGAGGACAATACCTTACAACCGATCATCGGAGATCCATTCTCACCCACGAGTCCCCAGGTATTCATTAAATCGCTTAAAAAAAAGAAAAAAATTAAAAATAAATTCTAAAAAGAAGGAAAATGAAATCGAAAAAATTCCAGCGACCAAAATTTCCTTTTCTCAATCAAAAAATGATGGAAACTTTTTCCAAAAACATCTCGCCAGATATTTTGTTAAAAACAAAAAACGAAATTTGAAGCGAAAACATTCAAGTGACCAAAATTTCCGTTTCTCGATAAAAAAAATGATGAAAACTTCTTTGAATAAAATCTTGCCAGATATTTCGTTCGAAAAAAAAAACGAAATTTGGAACGGGAAAATTCCAACGACCAAAATTTCCTTTTCTCAATGAAAAAAAATGAAAAAAAAATTGTATCAATCGTCGGCGACGAAGGTTGCTTTTATAATTATCCGAAAAAAATTTCACCAGATATTTTGTTCGAAAAAAAAAAAATACGAAAATAGAAAAATACGAAAATACTTTCAAAAAAAGAAGATTTTTCATCACTTTTTTTGGAAAAACGAAAAATTTCCTCAACTTTTCGACATTGATGTTCAAATCTTTTTGTAGCATCACCTGAGGGTTGACCCGATAAGTCCGAAAGTGGAGGTTCGAGCATTTGCAGGTCCAATGACGAAGCCTCAAGCTTTCGAGTTCAAGAAAAAGTGGAAAACGCCACCGCGAATCAGTCTGAATTTCAGTCAACGCAGAGACATGTCGTTGAACGATTCTTTCAACAGCAGCATCAGCTCGAACGTTCACGACCCTTGCACAAGACTGAACGACACTGAAAAAGGTCTCGAGCGAATCGGCAGGTAAAAGTCGATTTTTCAGATTTTTTCAAAATCCTCGAGCATCCTTCACGAAACTTGAACATTTATTGTTATCAGAAATTTAGCTGAGGAGTATCACGTTTCGTGGAAAGAGTATTGGCCGTTTTTAGACGATTTCGCGGACTTCCGGTGCGACGAAGGCCTCGTGCGGTTGGAAAAGTATTTAGAGAAGCGTTTCAACGATACGTACAAAAAAAGCATCCCAACTAAATCGGTAATCAATAAACCTTTCATTCATCACTGCGAGTCGATTATTTTCCATTTATAGTAATTTTTTGTCATTTTCTACCATTTTTTGTAGTTTTTTTTTCAAATTTTTGTAATTTTTTCTCAAATTTCTTGTCATTGTTGGCGTATTTCGTTATTTTATGTCATTTTTTTTCATATCTTGTCATTTTTCCCTTAATTCTTCATTTAAAAAAAAAAAAATGTCAAAATTGCCGTTCTTTGTCATTTTTTTCCAATTTTTTTCAGTTTCCCTTATTTCGTTATTTGAAAAAAAAAATTGTCATTTTTTGTTATTTTTTGTCATTTTTTTTTCCATATTTTGTCATTTGTTTCCATTCCTTGTCATTGGTTTCCGTCTTTTCAAGATTTTCGAATGATTTTGTTCCTCAGGGTCGGTTAGGGGATGGAACGAGAGTTGGGGAAGATAAGGACGACCTCAACGATCTCTGTGCCAAATTGGAAGGTTTCCAGTTGGCAGCAAACAGCTCGGACAGCGATTCAGGTAACTCTACGTTAGCTGAATCGCTGTCGAAATATTTCTTCTCGTGCTTCTAAAATTGTTTAGTTTTTTTTTAATTTTCCAGACGACGAATTTTTCACGCCGCCCTCGTCGCCGATACCCGGTTCGAGGAATTCTCCCGATGATTCCGACTGCGAGGATGTGATGGAACTGGCTCTCGAAGAAAAACGAACTTTTATTGAAGGGTAAAGTGTACGACAATTATTTGATAACAACGAATTTCTCTGTTTTTTTTTTTTCAACATTTTTCGGAAATTAAATGATCCCAGGGTCTCCGAGACCCAGTACTGTATCCCAAGCCTCAAAAAACTCGGTGAAAAAACAGTTTCAAATTTTCCTCTTCCAGACAACAACCCACGAAAACCGATTTCGCGGTTTACGACGCAATTCCGAGCGAGATAAACGCAGAAGTCTATCCGCACGTGTATCTTTGGCGCCATGGTATGCAATCCTTCATGGACGACGATAATTTCTGGTAAGAAAAGCTTTTAACGAAAAAAATAACAAGAAAATAGGAAATACGAGCGAAAATATTAATCCAAGCAAAAAAATTGACGTTCAGTTTCAACACAACTTTATCGTCAACGAGACGAAGACTGCTGACAACTCCGGAAAAACCCCGGAAATGAAAATCCGGAGCATTTCGAAAAATCCGGAGCATCCCGAAAAAATCCGGAGCATCGCGATAAAACCGAAGCATTTCGAAAAAATCCGTAGCTTTTTTAAAAGAACCGGAGCATTTCGAAAAAACCGGACAATTTCGGAAAAATCCGTGACTGATCTTCCTCGGGGACCTTGACCTTCATAGCGCAAAGTCTTTGAACGGAAAGAAAGGACGCCTTGTGATCGTAGCACATTCTCAACTTCCATTACGTAATTTAAGCGGTTTTTCTCCCTTTTTCGATCTTTTCTTTTACCCGTGCGTCGTTAAGACATTGTTTACGCGATAAGAAGCGCGACACTGCGTAACTTATAATATATGTATCACAAAGTACATTTATAAAGAGATTCTATATATATTTTCGTAACGTTTCATACCGTAAACGCTGTACACGAGTCTGAAGAGAAGAGAGAATAACAAACTAATGTTATTGATGAACGAGAGCTGTGGCGTATTCGATGACGCGCGATATTTCAAATTGCCAAATAATAAAAATGAATAAAATTAAAAAAAAAAAACATCATCTGAACTGTCGTAATTATTTAATGTTTTCCTCGCCCATTCCCTCGACGTCATTTCTCTAATTGCCAAATAATAAAAATAAATAAAATTCCTCTTCTAAAAAGATGGTGAGTAACGCCCAAAGTTGGCGAGCAACGCGGGGGCATTGTTGTCGTTTCGCAAAAGGAAAGGAAGGGTGGAGCTCCGAATTTTTCTTTCGCGTAGTTAATCAGCTCTTCATTTTGTTGTACGAAAAATTATCATAGAGCGAAAAAATTTTGTTTTTTTTTTCTAATTCGCCTAGTTTCACATTAAACTTTATTCACAATAACATTACAGATTGGAATGAAGGAAAATTACATCGGATGCTGCATTTTTGTATCTTTTTTTTTTCTCATATTTTTTTTTTTTTTTTTTGCTTCACTTTGAATCCTATTAACGATAATTTTGAATGTTTACACTTTCGCGCGCGGCGATTAGTAACATACAATATTAACAACGTTCTTTCCATGGAAATATATTTTTAAATCGTATATTTTCATCGATGCGACGTTCAAGCGTTGACCGGGGCCGGTGGCGTTTGCTTCAGCTGGAGAATTATCGATCGCATCCGTGAAACGTCTTTCGAGGTTCTCGACGATTTCGGGTTGAAGTCGCAAAGCTTCGCAATCCTTTCCCACTCTGTTCCGGGCTCTACTTCGTCCGCTTCCGCTACGAATTGCTTCTCCGCGTTCCTATTGATAACACCGAATCGGTGATACAAGATGCGTAAGCATGCCAAGTGCAATAACTAACATAACATTTATTTAGCTGTCGACAGTCGTACGGGAAATGATCAATTCAGTACGTACGTAATCGTCTTTTCGTCATGCTCATTTTACACGTTTCAAGCTAAAAATCTTACAATCTTCATTAAGGACGTTGTATGGCGACAGTCAAATCTAAATTTTGGTTTTCAGTTTTTCTTACATACAAAATGCTTTGCGAGCCCAAGTTCATTAAAAAAAGTTGTTGCAAATTGACTATAGAACAACATACTCCAAATCCAAGATTTTCCGAGGTAATCTGCATTTTTTATATAATAAACAAAATTTCGAAAAAATTTTACGACCGATTTTTTTCGAAAAACTAAATAAAGCTTCTTCGATGTTACATAAAAGTGTATGCAAAGTTTTAAGAGGCTTCACCATTTAGAAATCGAAATATTTAATGTTGAAAATTGCAACTTTTAACACACGCTCTTATGATAAACTTCTGAAAATTGTGATTTTAATAAATAAATATCTCGACTTCCACATGGTGAAACCTTTTGAAATTGCGCGAGCTATTAGATATCACTATTCTCTTTGTGTGGTCCAAATTTAAAGGAATTGTGTCGATAGAAAATTTTGCATACAACGTCCTTAACAACCAAGTCTTTCTCTCCAACTTCCAAACATGACAATTCAACGTCTACTCTCATTTTTTTCTACTCTTACGATCCAAATAGAATTTTCAAAAAAATTCGCTAATTCTTTTACGCGTTCAATGTTTCGACTGTGGTGTTCGGTGCAAATTTGTCTATGAAAATGAAATCCTCGTCCTCGCGATGTGTCTTGTGTGATTTGCATTTTGGTGAATTTTTCTGGTCTCGAATTTTTACGAAAGATTTTCTTCATTTTTTATAAATGGCCCATCTGCTTTCTTTCATCATATTTTTCAAGCCATTTGTCCGAGAAGGGATCTCGGTTGAGAACGCGAAATTCAACGGAACCTTAAAAATTCAATTTTAAAAAATATCCGAGACATTTTCGTTTGGTTCACGAAGAAATAGCAGGAAAACACTCCAAAGATTGTCATAGAATTTTCCGAAATTTCTTCCAACGTTATTTTTTTTTTTTTTAGAAAAAAAAACCAAACAAATTCAAAATTTTGAAAAATACACGTTGCTCAGAGACTTTAATCCAAACAAATGAGTGCATCGAATTTCGCGTCCCCAGTCAAGATCCTCTATAGAGTGGTCGTTTCTCCAAAAAAAAAAAATTCAACATTTTCATGGCGATCGAAAAATTCAAAAAATTCGAAACATATTCCACGTGACGAAATTCGTGTCGAGAAGTGTCGTGGGGTTTTTCATTGTTTTCAACGACTACGTCGAGCAGTTTTTTTGTGTGTAACATTGTTGTATCTTATTTTCGCTACAGCATGACAAAACTGTTTACAGTGAGAGCGCGTAAAACTGACAAAATGACAAAAAAAATGGCATAGGCGAGTAATGAATGCCAGAAAAGTAGAAAAAAAAAAAACAATAAATTAGAGCGACAACGCGATGTTTATGGCATTGCCATATTGCAGCTAATGGCTAAAAGCTTCGAATGATCCTGGTGGAAAGATCCACCGAAATTTCCATCATTTTTTTTTCGTTTTCACGTTTTCAACTTCACGTGCGAACGTCAAGCCAGAAACGTAAATTTCGAGAGTGAGAAAAAAAAACCAGAAAAAAACGTAAAAAAATATATTGGAAAACACTGAACTCGAGTGTGTGGTGCGATGTGGCATGCTAATAGAGAAAAATATTTTCCTTCGTTTAAAACTTACTTGGCTGATTCCCTAAGAAGCAGAATGAGAATAATTTGTATATATATATATATATAGAAATATTGAACGGAGGGAAAAATCGCTCTCCTGAGATGGTAATTCAAAAGAAAATCAACTCAACGAACTTATAATCAATTGCGTGACGTTAGCGGCGAAGGCGCTCGAATAAAGACAAACAAAAAAACACGTAAATTCTTTTTTTATCACTGACAATTTCTACTCTACCTGTTCGTTGCTTTTGTTTTGCTCGTCGTCTCCGCATGATGTTTGTACCATTCTTCCAATTCCTTTTTCGCAGCTTCCTTCCATTCCTCCTTCTTCTTCTCCTCTTCGGCATCTTTCGAAAAATCAAACAAATTCAACCCAAAATTTCGCAAATCGTCGGCCATTGAATTTTATAAATTTTTAAATTTATAAGTTTGGAGCAAAATTCGGATCGTTTCTCGCGGGAACCACTTTTTCCGAGTGAACGAAAAATTGAGAACATTCAAAATCTCCTTTTTCGGAAAAATAAAAAGCAGTTTCCGAAAAAAAAAAAATTCTACCGAGGCTACGATCTTTTTAAAGTTTCTCTTTCCTCGATTGTTTCTGGAAAACAACTTTTTTGAGTCTCCCCAAGAAATGTAAAATTGAAAAAAAAATTGAAAACATTTTTCGAAAAAAGGAAAAGTTTCCAGGGAATTTTTTTTTTTGACGAGGTCTCTTCAACGTTTCTAGAAAAAAATTTATCTGTAGAGAAAGTTGTGTGTCTGTAAAATCCTCACCTTTTTGTTCCAGTCTGGTCATTTGCTCCTCCCTCCATTTACGGATTTTCTCAGGCTCCTCCCTCACTTGTGTCACTGGCGGAGTCGTTTCTGTGATTTTTAGATTCCGCAACGATTATTTACTATTTTGTTACCACAAAAAACATGCGAGCTCAAGGCGAGCAAGATTTATCGAAGAAAATGTAGAAAACGCGGAAAAAAAAAGATATTGCAAAAGCCGTGAATTTTTTTGTTTTAAATATTTGTTTTCCGTCGATTAAGTTACCGCTAGAAGGCAGCGACGGCTCCGTCGGTTGACCGATGGTGTTGATCATTTCGAAGCTTCCTTCAGAATCGCCGCCGGTCGTTTTCATGTTGCCAAACGCGCTAGAAATATCGTCTCCAAAAAAAACAAAATAATAATTCAAAATATATTCGAAAAATAAATTCACTATTTTCTTAGAAATTTTTAATAATTCATAAGAAAACTTATAAAAAATGTTGCTGAATTTCCAGTTTGTTCAAAATCTTGAAACTATCGGAAAAAACTGTGGGGTAGGTGTTTTAACCCTTTGAGTACACACTGGGTCATTTTGACCCAAACAATTTTCTGTCACCGATTGTTTGGCATTTAATAGCAACAAATGTTTTTGTCAAAAAATAAATCTAGGGCCATAAAATATGGACAATTTACTCCAAAAAACGTCGCTGCAAAAACAAAAAGAAAAATGCATATTTACCAGAATACAACGACTTGAAAAACACCTCGGGTCAAATTGACCCGACATGCGCTTAGGGCCTCAAAATATGGATAATTTACTACCAAAAACGTTGCTACAAAGAAAAAACGAAAAATGTATATTTACCGGAATACAATGATTTGAAAAACACCTCGGGTCAAATTGACCCGACATGTGCTTAGGGCCTCAAAATATGGTTAATTTACTACCAAAAACGTTGCTACAAAAAAAAAGCAAAAAATGCATATTTACTGGAATACAACGATTTGAAAAACTTCTCGGGTCAAATTGACCCGAGATGCGCTTTCAGGAAGTGGGTACTCGAAGGGTTAATGTTGAATTTTCCAGATTTACGTGAGTCGCTTCGGGCAATTAGTAAATATTTTGAATGCGTAAACTTTTATGGATAATTTCGTAATTTCGAGACTCGCAATTACCTTCGACAGCTGGAGCAGTGGCAGCGACAGACATAGAGACAGGAGGGATTTCATCTTCTAATCCTGCCAATTGATCCTGCTCTCTAGCGACGAATTCAGCGACAGGATCAACTTCCTGTTCGCTAGTGAAATTGTCTCCAAACGCGTCCATTTTTTGTTCTGAATTTTGAGCAACAAAATCGTGAGAAAAAGCGATTTTTAGGTTAGAATAAGAAACTGATGACTTTTCGGGGAATGAGAACAGATTCTGCAGCGAAAAAGCAGACTAGAGACTCGATTCGACGTCTCTCGAGTCGAGAGCGTCGGAATATCTATAGCGAATTCCGTTATTGCGTAGAAAAAATATTTAGATCGAGTTTTTTCGTTCGATTTGCGTTCGGTGTTGTCACCCGAATGATCGACGTACAGGAAAATCTCAGCTAGGAATGGAGCACAAAGTTTCTACTCGCGATTCACGACACGAAATAAAAGGGGCGTTTATTTTATTGCTTACCGAGTTCTGTTGAGTTTTACACGGAAATTGGAAAAGAAACTTTCAACCGAAACTACTGAGTCCTTGTCGGAAACACCCCTTTTTTCACGTAAATTAACGTCAAACGTTCGAGGTGTCAGAGCAGTCAACGTCAATACGAATAACCACGGATTTCACAAATCCAAGAAGAACCACGATCTTTTCCAATTTTGTAAAAAACTGTATATAGATCGTCACCACAAAAAAGCGGTGGCGTGCGGAAACATATCCAGGAATTTACGAGACCGTCTAAACTGCATTACCGACCGAGTATTTACCGACCGAGTCCCGAGTTTCTTATAAAATTCGATAAAAAAGCGCCACGGCGAAAATCTCCGGTTGCTAGGCAACGAGGACGCTGTCCAGTGTTGAGTGTTTATAAACATCGTTTCCCTCGTTACCATGGTGTTGGACGATAATCCACGAACTTTTAGTGCAACAAAGGTCAATTCGAGACCCAAGTGTTTTACAAAACGACATTACGAGCCAACAATTGTCTCTTATGGAAGAAAATATCGTTGTCATCACAAGATTCCGATTGGGATTCCCTGAGTCATGACGACGAACAGAAACATCGTGTACGTACGTACCACTAGTTCCGAAGTTTCTTCCCTTATCCATTTGCATGAACTGCAATGATTACTCGCTCGCCCCCGTGAAGATTCACGTGAAACATGAATGCCTCAAGGTCATACTCGGGCGATCGTGAACTTCAAAACTTAAATCCTCTCGATTTTCGCGCTCCCACGTTTTTCCCAACGATTTTTTGAACCTGATTCTTCCATTTTGTCACACGGGGAAGTTTTTAGCTTCACGACGATCATGTCGTCGAGGAGCATCGATTTCGTGATCGGTTCTCCGCGCGTCGAACGTAAAAAACCCATAAATTTCAATATTTCTTACGCGTATCCCAAAATCGAAGAAAACATCGGTGTCGAAACGGTTGTCCGGTGGGAGCACGTTAATCCGCAGACTCCCATAAGCGAGGAAGAGTCCGCGAGCGGCGCACTCTACGTCCCGCCGGATGGCCCCTTGACCAACAACATCGTGAAGCCCTATTACTTGGAAAGCCTGAGAAAAATCGTCGTCGAATCGACGCCAAAGGCCTGCAAGAAGTTGCTGGAAATCGGCGTGCGAGAAGTGAAAATCCACCAAAGTTTCAACGGCTCTCAAGCCCCGATCGAGATCTCCGCGGTCTCGATTTTGTTCAGAGACAAAATCGTGTGCAAATCTTGCAGCCCGTTCAACAGGAAACTCTACAAAGTTCTCTACAAGGAAAACAACGAGTCCAGCAATTTTTCTGTCCTGGTTCACTCGCGCGAAGGAACGTGCAGCAAACTTCCTTTGCCGCTGCCAGAGACTCGCGTAAAGAACAAAAAAACCAGAATCGATTTTTCAATCCTGGACGGCATTGGGAGAATCCACTCCGGCACGGTGACTTGTACTTTGAGTTTAAGTTCGAGAGATTCTGAGCCGGAGGACGGTTCGGCTCGTTCGCACTCGGCAGGGGACGCCGCGGAAGAAATGCCAAATTCTTTGGCCTCGGCGTCCAGAAAAATCGAAGAAAACCCACCGCCCGATCACTTTTTTCTCATCGATCCGGCTCTCGTTTTTAAAACAGGATCGAGAGAAATTGAAGTAAAAAAAAAAAAGGAAGAAATGCTGAAGCCTCCGGACGTGGTTGTCTCCGAGCCGCTGACCTTGTCCCTCGTTGGTTTGTCCCTGAGTAAATGGTTCCAGGCCCGACGGCCCCTAAGACCGTCCTCCGGCACCAACGCCCACAAGCTCCGCACAGGCCGACAAGAAATTCTGACTGTGACGGTGCTCCGGGCTGTGGAAGTTCCCGTAAGAGAAGAATCTGCTTTGGTCCAGCCGTCGGTCCAAATCCATTGGGGAACAGAGTCAAAATCGACTTCGGTGGCGGAAGGTCCTGCGCCGGTTTGGCAGCAAACGGTAGAGTTTGCTGTGTCGAGACAGAGCAACGAGCAAGTCGTAAAATTTTCGCTTTTCGATCAACATCCCATTTGGGGTCCCCAATGGCTCGGCGACGCGACGATTCCGCTCGAATTTCATCGGAATTACCAAGAGTTCGAGCGTTGGATCGGCCTCTCGCCACTCTCCAGCCCTATCCTACGATTCGGCTATGTCCAAGCCAGCCCCGTACGATCTTACACGAGAATCTACATCCTCATGAAAATGGAACGTCCGGGAAATTTCGTTAAATCTGCGGACACCAATTCCTCGGACGTTCTGGCCAAATCAATCCAACGATGCATGGCTCTTCCCTACAAAATCCCTGGCATAGAGAGCCCTGAGGATTGTGCCAAACTGACGATGCTCCTGAACCCTTTGCCCAGCCACTATGGACCTTTGCCTCCTAGACAGGCTTTGAAACTCAATAAAATCGATGACTACGGACGCGCTGCTCTACTCGCCACACTTTTGCAAGGATTGGGCCTGGATGCTTACGTTTTAATCGGTAAAAAATTCCAAACGATTTTTTCAACGCTTGTTATTGTTTTTTCATCATTTTGGTGGGAATTTTTATTGGGAATTATCATTTTTTAATTTTTAAATAAAGTCATAATAATAATAATTTAATAATTGATCATTAAAATTATTAAAATTTTTTTTTTATTAATTGAATTTAAACGTGAATTATTTTCCTGATCGTAGGATCATCGCAGGCAAAGAAATGGGCATCGTTCGTCGTGTCTTTCGACGATAAAGGCACCTCGCCGTTGTTGTGGGACCCTGAGAACGGAGAAAATTACGATTTTGGAGACAGTCGATGCTCCTTGATCAAATCCTCACGAATAATCAATCATCAGAATGTAAGTATTTCTTCAATAATTTTACAAATTATTCAGAATGAATATAAATCGAAAAAATGGTCACAAGATAAAATAAAGGAATGACAATGAGTTTTGAGAAATTTCCGGCGTGCAAAAAGTAAATTTTCATCGTACAAAATAATTTTTGTCCAAAAATTTCGAATTTCCTATGGAATTTATTCAGAGAAACGTTTTTCTTCTTTCTGTAGAAATTCCATCAATAAATTTAATTAAAAAATTGCTAGAATTCTTTCCAGAGGAAGGAAATTAATAAATAAAGCGAAACTTTCTCTACAGATTTTGAAAAATACGTAAAAAATCAACAAGAGCAAACAAAATTTCGAAAAATGCTATAATTCGTTCGAGAAAAAAAAATTAATGAATAAACCGAAATTTTCTCTGCAGGTTTAAAGAAATATGCAAAAAACGAACAGCAGCAAATGAAATTTAGAAAAATTTCTAGAATTCTTTCCAGAAAACGGAAATAAATAAATAAATCGAAATTTTCTCCTCAATTTCAGAAAAATATACAAAAATCAAGAGAAGCAAAAAAATTTTGTTTTGCTAGAATTCGTTCAAAAAATATAAAATAAATAAATAAACCAAAATTTTCTTCACATATTTCGAAAAATATGCACAAATCAACAAGAGCAAATAGTTTTTTTTTTTAAATGCTAGAATTGGTAAAAAAAAAAGTAGAAAAAACCGAAGTTTTCTCCACAGATTTGGAAAAATATGCAAAAATCAACTGCAGTGCCATTTAATTTGCGTTTCAATCCAAAATCCAACAAGGATTGGCAGCCCCTGCCAAATTCGTCATCTGCGTTAGCAGCCGGATCGCAAAATCGAGAAGTTCAAGTTCTCGAACTGGGTGAACCGGCGCCGGAGAACGAAGATTTGAATTTGGAGATCGAGCGTCATCTTCGTGAGAAATTGTCGGAATGGCGCGTCGATCTTGCATTGACAACAATTTTCAATCGTCACGCGATCACGATTATTCGCAATTATCTCGGAAAATTCAACAATCGCACGGACAATCATCCGGACAAGAAAGAATTGCGACAACTCTATCGCGCTTATCACATGCACGGCTTCGTCCTCAATTTGCGTCGTGAATCCCTCAACGAACTCGCGGATCGCCTTTTTTCCACGAAAATTCACGCGATATCTGGACCAGTGGAATTCGCGATTGTCTCTCGAGTGCAAAAACACATCGCGAGAACTTGTTCCGTTTGGCTCGCTGTCGTTGTGTTTAGGAATCGAGACTAAATTATCGATTTTTCTTCGTTCTTGAATATCGAGACGAGTGGAGGTTTCGTACAAGGAAAGAATTAACCCTCCCTAGACACACATGGGTCTGGGGTGCCCTACCATTTTTTTACTGTACTTGGACGCGTTTAAAAAAATTTTTAAAAATTCAGGAAAGTAGTTTTGGATCCATGCAAAGAGAGTCTGCGCTGAGTAATGAATAAATAGTATATTACGAGAGAAAAGCGAGGTTTCTATCAAGATTTTCGATCTCAATTTCGAATCGTGCCTTCAACGACAATTTCCCATTACGAAAAGCGAGGTTTTTGTTATTATCGGGACTGCAGGATCGGGCATTTGTTGAAATGTCCAGGGAGGATAGAAAGAAACTCAGTCAACAATCATTTTTGCACTCATTGCTCAGCAACATTGTTGTTTGTTTTTTTTTATAACAATTCCAATATTCGTTACACTGCGATAATGTAATAATAATGATAATAATAATAATAAACTTAATAACAATATTTTATTGCCTGAAATGTTGGGGAGAAAATGAGCGTCCAGTCGTGTACATCGATAATTGACCAGGTTTTGCAGACATCGATCGAAATCGATATCGCGTGTGCAATGAACTTCCGGTTCCAGGATTTCTTCCGATAAAATCCGTTACAGAGCAAGAGCGAGAAACTCTTCAGTTCTATATTTTTCTGATTTGTACAATTTTCGATTCAATTTTGCACCGAAAATGCAGCGGAAAAAGTTTCTTTGCTGGTGAATTTCGTAAAAAGATAAATGAAGAAATAAAACAAATAGTTGTGAAAACGTTCGTGTCCACTTCAGGGGGAAGGAAAAGATTACTGTGTAGTAATAAAAAAAAAGACTCCAAACTCCTGCAGTATTTAGTTTGCTGTTTCTTCAATTTCGTTCGTTTCTTCATTATCGTTTTTTTTTTCTGATTCTCATGACTATAAGTTCTTTGTACGTTGTTTTTGGTTAAATGTCGTAGAAAAATTGTTCTTTATGCAAAAAGACTCGGTAAAATGGTAAAGAATAAAAACCGCTAATCGGCTGCCATGTTTTTTTCTTCCGGCGTTTGAAAATCCACGAATTCGTCGTATTCGTTATTTCTCTAAAGTTTCTTCATTTTTTTTCTGCCGAATATTTTCTCTACCATGTTTTTTCTATCTCGTCGTGAGGCTACAGGTGAATCAGTTCTTTCGTTTCTCGTATTATTGTTGTCACACGGATTTCCCCGTAAGAACGTGGCGTCATAGCGGGGAGAAGAAATATTTGAGGTTAGGAAAAATTTGCCGCGCAGCGACGATCGCACGATGTTCAGTTTTTTGACGCGCGATCGCAGACGAAAAAAAAAAACGAAAAATAAAGAAAACGACGCACGAGGTTCCCTCGTATTTTCCATCATAAAACAAATAGTCCACGTTTCTATTATTCTACTACGAATTTTTGTGCAAAACCGGTTTAAAAAATAACCTCATCGTTAGTAATAAATTATCACACGGCCATCGCGATTCGCGACCTCGTTAGCACAAAATCTTCACGCGCTGTTTATCCCACTCTTTTTTTTCGTCACTTTCTCGCTTCACACACTTATTTTTTACTCGGTTGTCTCAACTCGCTGGTTCAACAGTCGACACCAAAAAATAGCTCTTATCTAATCTTGCTCCGTTCTCCGGAGAGGCATAATTATTTATTCGAGAAAAAAAGATAAATGAAAGTTGAAATTATCTTGAGATCTCGTACTTTATTGCAATTTTTCAGGAGCTAAATTTTTTATTGACGCGGTTCGGTCGTTTTATCGAAAAATTCTCAAAAAAAAAAAAAAACAAAAAATATTTCGACACCAATAAATAAAAATTCCATTATTTTTCGATCTATCAGAGAAAAAGAAACAAATTTTACAAAGAAAAGGGAAAAATGTTGAAAACACGAGGAAATAATGAAAGTCGTAGTCACAGGAACAAAAAGTCAATTATCGTTTTTTTTACAACAAGAAAAATAAATATAAAAATCAAGCTGCGAGGCAATAAGAGCAAATCGATAGATTCACAAATAAATAAACAGTTATTTAAATATTTCGATATCGATCGAAATTTCATGATTACCCGAGGCAGCTCAACTTCCGGTTCCACGACACCATATCACAGACAAAAATATCCAACACAAAAATATATCACACGTCTAAATATCATAATCTTAAATTTGACAAACAAATATTACAAACAAGCAAAAAACAAACAAAAATAAATAAAATAATATAAAATTCTTCTGGTTTGTGGAATTTTTTTCACATTTATTTGGGGTAGGGCCATTCGCATAAGAATGTCGTACATTATTAAAATAAAATTCTTCTTGTTTGTGATATTATCTGAGGTGATGAAATCTTGTGATATTTTTGGCAAGTGACATCACATGCATGTGATATTATGTCGCGTCACCCAACTTCCGGAAAAGTTATCGAAGAAATTTTTTTTTTTCGAACGTACTATTTTTTGGATGCGACTGCCAGTTCGCGCTAAATAATTTAAACAATTTCGGGAGAACCTGAGAATCCGGTGCCGTGCGAAGATTGCGTTGTTTTTTTGTCTCGTCTTTTCTTTTTGCTTTTTTTTTCGTTCTATGTCGTTAGTGTATAAAATTCTACAGTTTTGTGCTTTGTACAACGTCGCGGGCATTTGTTTGTTTTTTTCTCTTGACCGGACGTCCAAAAGCCACGATGAGCCACACTCGTTCCTTTTTATTTTTTCTCTCTTTTCACTTTCTCCTCGAAGTTGAATCATGTTGTTTGTCTGTGAGATTCTTAAAAATTACGTGCGATTTCACAACGCGAGGCGTCGCGAGTCGACCGGTCGAAAGCGACTTTTTCGAGCCTCATCCCTTTTTTTTCTCGGAGAACACAAGTTAAAAGAGAAATCATGGCCGTCGAAATTTCTTGTGAAAAAGTGAGAGCAATTTCGTAGCGTTCAAGTCTTTGTTTTGTTTTGTTTTTTTTTTGTTTTGTTTTTTTTTTTTAATCTGCAATCACGGCTTGTCGCTCTCTCGTCTCCCTGACGCACTCGCGCGACGTCCTTTCTCCAGCTTTTCGTTCTTTCCCTTCGGTCCGCCAGCGACGACCAATCCCTAGTTCCTGGCTCGGTCTGTCCTCGACGATCATTGGATCTTCTTCACTCCTGTTGACGAACCATTCGCGTAACCGTTCAGCGACTTTCCGTTCGTCGTTCCATTGTTTTTCGACTTGTTTGCTTCCACTTTCGCGGCTTCTCTCGCTTTGTTCTGTGCTCTTCGTTCGTAAGCTTGTTTGCCCTTTGAATAATCAAAGAAAATCGATAAATTAATTATTTCCATTCGGTCTCCAGGTGAAATCGAGTGTTTTATATCGATATTTTCGATTTGTCGTTTATTTAAATATAATTAACCCTTCGAATACACACTGGGTCAAATTGACCCGAAATTTTTTTTTTCACCGATCGCTTCCCATTCAATGGCAACGAGTGTTTTGGCATTTACTTTTCGTTTTCGCGAAAAAAATCTCGGGTCAATCTGACCCAAGAAGTTAAAAATTTTTTTTTTTTTTCACGAAAATGAAAATTCAATGCCAAAACACTTGTCACTATTGATCGCCGAGCAATCGGTGAAAAAAAAAATTTCGGGTCAAATTGACCCAGTGTGTACTCGAAGGGGTAAAATAAAAAAAAAATCGAAAAACTCACCTTCGCGATGTAGGCCTTTGCATAAAAGTTGCCGAAAAGTACGATAAACGAAATCATGTAAAATACGAGAGCGTATTGCATCCACAGTGGAAAATCACAACCCGAACGAATGCCATTTATTCCCAGGATCAGGGCCGAAGTGAATTGGATCAGCTGCAAAATCGTCAAGTATTTCTTCCACCAAAGGTACTTCGAAATCGCTGGTCCAAATGCTGACAATGCGTAGTACGAGTACATCAACACGTGGATGAAACTGTTGACCATCGCTGGCAAGAAAGCTGTAACAAAAGTTTCAATAAAAATTATTTTTTTCCCGAAATTCCGATGGACTCGAATTTACTGCCATTCCCAAAAAAAAATTAAAGAATTGATGATAAAAACTTGGGGGACTGTAAATCACTCACTCGAGCCACTCGGCACCCATTTTATTCCGATCCACCACAAAGAGAACATGGTCGAATGGTGATAGACGTGAAGGAAACTCAACTGATTGTCTTTCTTTCGTAAAATAAAGAACAAGGTGTCACAGAACTCCAGCAATTTGCTGAAATAATACCACCACACAGCATTCGCGATCTGTAACGAAGAAAAAAATAGGACGTCAATCAAATGGAGTTTATTATTTCGACTTCAGACAAAAATGAATATTTTTTCTTAAAAGTCCTGTCACTCATAAAAACGATTATTAATCAATTTTTAAATGAAAATAAAAAAATTTCTATTTCGGGCAATGAAAATTGGAATTACTTGCTGAAACGATGTTTCGTCGAAATTCAATTCAGGAATTTTCGTCTTTAGAGATAATCGATGGAAAATAAAAATTTATTTCGATGCAGCTGGATAGTTATGATTTTTTTTTTTCATTTCTTACCAGCATCTCGTCAGGCCTCGTGACGTGTCTTATTGGCTGACACACGTAACTGTATCGTAACCTTGTCGAGGCAAGGAACAACTGGAAATATCAAAAAATTTAAATGTTTTACAAATTACATTTTTATAAAAAAATTTATAAATTATTAATAATTGTAATAAAATTTTATTTCAATAAAATGGTAATTTTGATAAAAAATATAATTTTCAGAAAAATTATCATATTTTTATAAAGATCATATTTTGATAAAAATTCGAATTTTAGAAAAATATATTTCTCAAAAATATAATGATATTTTTATTACCACATAACTTTTAGAAAAAAATAGATTTTCGAAAAATATGATTTTCAGAAAAATTTAATTTTTGGAAAAATTATAAATTAATAAAAATTGTAATAAAATTTTATTTCAATAAAATGGTAATTTTGATAAAAATATAATTTTCAGAAAAATTATCATATTTTTATAAAGATCATATTTTGATAAAAATTCAAATTTTAGAAAAATATATTTTTCAAAAATATAATGATATTTTAATTACCACATAATTTTTAGAAAAAAATATTTTCGAAAAATATGATTTTCAGAAAAATTTAATTTTTGGCAAAATTATAAATTAATAAAAATTGTAAAAATATAAATATTAATTTTCGTATTACCTGGACTGCGATGTATGCGTTGAGTATCGCCATTGAAAAATTGTACGGCACTAATAACCACGTGAGCTTGAAGGCTTTCCGTTTTCTCATGACCTTCGGTCCTGCCCATACGATAAGAAGATAGAGGACCGTCCAGCCGAGGGTTGGCATGGGAGAATCGACGAGGAGCCATCCTCGTGTTCTCTCGTCTACGAATCAACCAAATTCCATTTTTTTTTTATCACCACAAAATTTTGTCCAGATTTTCGGCTTTAATTAGTAAAATGTCCATTAAAAATTCACTTCGCAACTAAATCATAAAAAAAAGACACCGAATAAGTTTTTCGGAGCCCAAAACTTGCCACGATTTTTATCGAACGTCGTAAATTTATTTTTTACGAAAAAACAAATGAAAAATTTGACCAAATTTCGAATTTTCCATCGAATCGTTTGCCATTTTGCAAAAAAATCAATAAAAACTTTTTTTGTCGTTTTTTCTGGTTGAGGCAAATTTCGATTTTAGCAGCTTCGGGCGGAGTGAGTCCTTAAAGGATAAAATATGAAAATTGAAATATCGCTGAAAATACCTGCGATTGAGAGCGTCCATAAGTAATAATCGTAAGCATCACTTAAAACGGAAGTCGCCGGTTCGATAAGGGCCGCCATCGCCTGAAATGACAAAAAAAGAAAAATCTTTACTAAGAACCAAATTTCGTTAAATTTCGTTACAACAGGAAAATATTTTGTCGAATACGATAATCTCAATATTTTTGGATGGTTTAGAAATTTTTGTAATTTGGACAGTCCATTTTCTTTCTAAAGAGCCTCCCAACAATATTTACGATCGAAATAACAAAGATTGACTTTCCAAAGAGACTTTTTGAAAAATCTACCGTTGGAAGGACAAAAATTTGGTTTTTATCCAAAAACATTTACGATTGAATTAACAAAAATTTGCTTTCCAAAGAGACTTTTTGAAAAATCTACCGTTGGAATAACAAAATTTTTGTTTTTATCCAACAATATTAACGATTGAAAAAAATTTGCTTTTCGAAGAGACTTTTCGAAAAATCTACCATTGGAAAAACAAAAATTTGCTTTTCAAACAGACTTTTTGAAAAATCTACCGTTGGAATGACAAAATTTTTCATTCTTATCCAACAATATTTACGATCGGAATAACAAAAATTTTCCTTCCAAAGAGGATTTTTGAAAAATCTATATGACAAAAATTTGCTTTCCAAAGAGACTTTTTGAAAAATCTATCGTTATAGTGACAAAATTTTTGTTTTTATCCAAAAATCGTTCAGTTGGACGTATTTGACGCAATGTTGAGCTTCTCCAACGAAATTCAATTTTTTCACTCTGTTTCGATTTTTCCGGCGAATTTAATGGATGACCCAAGAGTAAAAGCCTAACGATTGTTTTATGCATAACACGTTGCAACAACTAGTCGGAAAAATACATTTAAAATACAAGGTGAGCGAGTGCTTGAGCACTCCGGGTATTTGGCAACCTCCATTTTCTTCCAATTGTGGCTTATCAACGCAAAGCCAAGTGCACAACGATAACAGCCCCGGCGGCCACGAACCCGATCCCCAAGCCTCGAACACGCTTGCGAAACCGTGCAAACAGCTTTTTCCAAAAAAACCATTGTCAAACGTGTCAAAACGAAAAAAAAAAAAATTTCTTTGAGAAAATCTCAAAACTAGCGATTTTTTTCTGAATTTTTCCAAATTTTCTCGAACTCCAGAATTTTTCAAAATCCATAAAACAAAATTTTTCGAAAAAAAACCACTTTTTTGTAATTTATGGCAAAAATCCCAATGCCTACTAATTCGAAAAAAAGCTTCAAAAAGATTTTCAAAGCGAGTCAAAAAACGAACCGAAAAATTCGATTTTTATAATTTTCGAAAAAAAAATAATAATTTTTACATAGAGTTCCTACGAAAAATCCACAATTCTAACGAACTTCCGGTTTCCCGGACACTCGGCAGCATTTCCAATCACCGAACCAACGAAAACTCGCAAACGAGACGTTTTCCACAAATTTTCGCACACGCGACGTTACTCTCGAAAGTAAAAAGCAAAAACAAGGAAATTACTCCGTTAGACGATCGAGAATCACGCTTCGTCGCTCCCGGCGATCTCGGTGTCCCTTTCTTTCCACGATCTCAGTTTCCGCCTTTTTTTCTGCTCGCGAATCAGCGAGATCGAAACCGCACATTCGCGCGGATCCGAAGACGAGGGTGCGTGCGTTTTGCACGGTTTCACTTGTTGCGATTAATTACATAGCGATTTCCGGTTCGTTGTACCCAAAGCGAAACGTTTATTTGTCCGTGTATATTTATATAAACGCGTCGATAGCGAATTTCTCTTTAAACCCAGAAATCGCCCATAAAAATTAATTACGAGCGAACGAGTCAGCAAAAAAAAAGATGCTCAAGATGCACGATGTTCGAATCTTCCTCTATGAGCAACTATATTTTTAATACTGGCCTCCTCATAGAGGAAGCTTTGAGCATCTTGAGGAATAAGCAATTTGCAAATTTCAATTTGCAGCGTTTTTTGTATTTGCATTTAAATGATATAATTTCAACAACTTTTCCGAAAGTAAAGAATAAGTACAGACTCGTACACGATATCTGAAAAAATTTGTAGAAATTAGAGCGGTTGGACGATTTTTCAAAAAACTCAGATTTTCGTAAAATTCGAAAAATCATCAAATTTAAACCGTTCAACCGATATTTCCCAAATTCAATACCAACCTTAGTATTATGATACTCTATTTACAAAAAAAAAATTAGTAATAAATCTTGAAATTTGCGGAAGTTAGAGCGTCGACACCTTTTTTTTTGAAAATTTCAAAATGCCGTAGAACTCGTATTTTTCTACCAATCCCAACAAAATTCTCAGAGAACGAAGAGCATGTATGGATTAACATCTGTGCAAAACGGGAGCCCTGTAGCTCAAACCGTTCTCGAGTTATGAACGTTTGAATTTTACAGTGCCAGAACATACACACGCACACACATCCGGACATTTTTTCTAAATACGATTTTTCGATGGTTTGGGACATTTTAAGAGCATTGGCATTGAAAACTGGAAAAAAAAAAAATTTCACCGTCACATTGCTCCCTCTATGAGGAAGCAAGACGCGAAAAAAAAACCGTAAAACCGATTTATTTAGCGAGTGCAAGAAAAAAAATTCTATCACGATCGCCAAGGAAACGAGAAGCTGAGTTTTTTCTTCGAAGTCGCAGACGACGAGTCGCGCAGAAATCACACGTCTGACCACATTGTCGTTTCACTACTTGTTGCACACAAACTCTCGCCGCGGAGATCGCTAAGTTCGAGAAGAAATTGATCGGTCGCGATGAACTGCCGATTTTTTTTTTCTTTCTTTTTTATTTTTTTTTTTTCAACCGGAGAAAAAAAATGTTATGATTGAAAAAAAAATTCATCTGGCGATTTTGCGTTCCGGAGAAATGGCGGGAAAAATTTTCCGACGATTTTCCCTCGGGAACGGGTCTCTCAGACCCGAATCTTCCATCGACTGTCTCGAGCGGAAAAATTGAACGTAGATTTTCGTTTCTTACCTCTGAATGATCGATCGGTCTCCGGGAAAATGAGGAAATTCAAAAAAATTGAATTTCCAAAAAAAAAAAACAAAACTCGAAACTGTCCGATTTTTATTCTCGAATTTCGCGATCGGTTATCCCAATCGGAAATTCATGACGCACTACGAAATTCTCTGCACCGTGCCCCCAATCAGCATCAAACTCGAAAAAACGATTTCTTTTTTTTTTTTTTGCTTTCGGTTTTTTTTATTTTGAAGGAAAACCGAAGGAAAAAAAAATCGCACAACGCGACGGGGCGACGTCCGATCGACGTAGCGGCTCAGCGCGACTCGACGCGTTTGCCACCGGTGTGCTTTATAACTTTGGTGTCCGGCCACCACCGCGGCCACTGTTATAACGAGCAGACGTGAAAGAGGCCAAAAGTAAACCTCGTACGTTCGCACGTGTGAGAGGGGGATGGAGTGGGGCTTCACAAGTTCATAGAGACTCGGATGCACAATCGGTCTTAATAACCGATTGAGGCGATGTGATCTTTGGACCAATACTTTGCTCTTTTGATCGTTAGTCATCGTTTTCAATATGCAGGCGGATTGATCCCTGATCGATTGGGTTCACCGGAAACCGAATTTCGTTGGGGAAACTCAAGATTTTGTGGAATACGTTAAAGTTATCGATTTTTCGATAAAACGAAAATTTTGTTATTCCAACGGTAGATTTTTCGGAAAGTCTCTTTGGAAAGCAAATTTTTGTTATTCCGATCGTAAATATTTTTGGATAAAAAAGAAATTTGTGGCATTCCAACGGTAGATTTTTCAAAAAGTCTCTCTGGAAAGCAAATTTTTGTTATTCCGATCGTAAATATTTTTGGATAAAAACGAAATTTTTGGCATTCCAACGGCGGATTCTCCAAAAAGTCTCTTTGGAAAGCAAATTTTTGTTATTCCAATCGTAAACATTATTAGGAAGCTCCTGACAAACAAAATTCACTCTCCAAATGTCAAAAATTTCGCAATCATCCAAAAATATTCGGTTTGCCGTATAATCAACAAAATTTTGAACCGTTTAAAAAACGAAAATTCACTTTTCAGTGTTAATTTCCCATTTTTTTGCACTTTCCTCGTTCAGCAGTTGCTTCGGACCTCCCCGACCAGGTTCATTCTCATTTCTTCCAACTTTTCGACATGCAACTTTTTCTCCCATTTCCCTCGACTCCACCTCACCAGTCCCCATAATTTTCAAATCTTTCCCATTTTTACATCAAAATTTCCAGCTCCTCCCATTCCCGCCTGGCTCGTAAGTGAATTTTTAAAAAATTTCACCAAATTTTCTCATTTTTTTTTCATTTTTTTTATAATTTTCCTTCCGATCCATTATTTTTTCCTATTATTTTCGAAGTTTTTTTACTTTTTGGATTTATTTTAATTTTTCGCCTTTTGCCACGTGTAATTATTGATTTCCTCCCACTTTCCTGGATTGCCTCTTTTTACGGTATGACTAGGAGAAACGAGTTCAACACTCGGATCTCGAGCCTCTCCCACTTCGAGAAACCGAGCAGGCAAAAGGCAAAAGATCCATGAATCGTGGTCCAGCACTCGGCTCATATAACGGCACGAGCAAAACGTATGTCCGTTAGATTCTAAGACCGATCACTTCCGACAAATATCCTCGTTCTTCTGGAGGAAAAAAAAAACGACTCGAATCTCACGTTTCGTTCTCGAATAATCACTCCGCAGCCTCAATCGCGTTGCTGGGAATTTACAGCCACGATCTTCGTTTCCTTCGATCGAGAAAATCGAAAAAAATCGACTGATTCACGATTTTTCATTGTTTCAAATTCGACGCAACGAATTTTTGGAAAATTCCAAATTTTTCTCGATCTCTTTGAAAAAATATCGGTTATTGAAAAAAAAAAAAAAAAATTTGGTAAAATTACGAAAAGTTAAGGAGTTGATTAAAAATTTGGAGAAAAGTGAAAAAAAATGGGAATTAAAAATTGATTTTTCGAGGATCGTTCCCTGTCACGATTCAGTTTTTTTTTCGATTTTTCATTTTTTTTTAAATTCGACACAATTAACTTTCGGATAAATCCAATTTTTTTTCGAGTTTATTTAAAAAGTCCGGTTGATAACAAATTTTTTTTTCCCCAAAATTACGGAAAATTGAGGGTTTCATAAAAAATTTGAAAAATTGTAATAAAAGTGAAAAAGAACGGGAATTAAAAATCGATTTTTCGAGGATCCTTTCTTATCACGATTCAAACTTTTTTTTTTTTTACCGTAACATCTACCACTAGATCGTACCATTGACCTGTTTCAAAGATATTTCTCGACGTCAAAACTCGATTGTTCCTCTTCGCGAGGTCCGAGAGAAAGTTCTACGATCCACGAGAGCATCGGCGGCGAACCGGAAGGAGAATCCTCAAGAAAAATGATGGAATAACGAGAAAAACAGAGAAAGAGAAAAAAAAACGGAACAATTCGTCCGAATGATGCGCGACCCACGTGCTCCGAGGATTTTTGTCGCTCGTCCCTGGTCAGCATTTCCTTGCGATTTTTATTCACTTTTTCCCTCGAGCCAAAATTTTCGTATTTCCCAAATGCTGGAAAATGAATTTTTCAATTCTGTCAATTTTTTCATCGGATGCTCGCGTCCCCATAAGGATGACAATCGTTTCGAAAACCGAGGTGAAAAATAGTGACTCAACGAATTTAGTAATTTTGACGAATTTTCCGCAAACGAAAAATCGGACTCTCAATTTTTTTCGTCCCACTAAATTAAATTAAACGAATTAATTGATTGCTCGAGTGACGCCACTTCGATTATAATAATTGCATTTTTTTGGGTTGACCTTTGACCCTTGCTTTGTTCAGCACCCAAAAGTCGTTCCAATGTGAAATTATTACAATATTCAACACTCGATTCAACTTCGATGAGTGTGAATGGGAATTTTCCTTTCTCCTCCTTTTTTCTCTCTTTAAGGACGTTGTATGCAAAATATTCTATCGATAGAATTCCTTTAAATTTGCACCACACAAAGAGAACAGTGACATCTAATAGCTCGCGCAATTTTAAGAGGGTTTACCATGTAGAAGTCAAGATATTTATTTATAAAAATCACAATTTTCAGAAGTTTCTCATAAAAGCGTGTGTTAAAAGTTGCAATTTCCAACATTAAATATTTCAATTTCTAAATGGTGAAGCCTCTTAAAACTTTGCATACACTTTTATGCAACATCGAAGAAGCTTTATTTAGTTTTTCAAAAAAATCGGTCGTAAAATTTTTTCGAAATTTTGTTTATTATATAAAAAATGCAGATTACCTCGGAAAATTTTGGATTTGGAGTATGTTGTTCTATAGTCAATTTGCAACAACTTTTTTTAATGAACTTGGGCTCGCAAAGCATTTTGTATGTAAGAAAAACTGAAAAGAAAAATTTAGATTTGAACGTCGCCATACAACGTCCTTAATATTTTATTTTCCTCTTTCATTTCAAAGTCAACATGTATATGTGCTCGTTGCTCGAACGAGAACGAGCAGAAAGGCTCGAGGCTAAATGAAACCTGTTTCCCGCGCGGTACTCCCATCTTTTTAATGGGTCGAGTATACTCTCTTACCGATCGCCATACGACTTTCGATATTCCACCTTTCAGAGAGAGTATATTCTTCTTCTTATTAGCTTTTTTCTTTCAGGAAGCTGCCGCCGACGTCTCTTAATTCTCTCGTGCTGGTGGGTCACTGGGTAATATCGTTACGTTGAACCTTCAGACCTCAACGTTCAAAGTCAATTTTCAGCCAAACATTACCGTTACGAATAATTCATAACGATTAACATTTTTTTTTCGTATTTTTTTTTCGTATTTTTTTTTTTTTTTGATGCAAAGTTTACGAAACGATTCGGAAAATTGCTAGACGAGGCAAGAAACAAAAGGTGGTAAAAATTCCATTATTTTTATAATTTTTGAAAAAAAAATTAAAAATTCAAAATAATTCTTAGACCGATGGAACGATAAATCCAAAATTTTAAAGAATTTTCGGTTTTTTTTCGTCCTCTGTCACTGAATCATTTTACCTCGATTTAAAAATTCGATAGTTTTTATAATTTTCGAAAAAAAATCATTTTTAGATCGAGTGAATGAAAAATCTGAAATTTTTATGAATTTTCGGTTTTTTAGTGCCGGGTCACTGGGTCATTTTACTTTGAACTTTGAGACCAAAAAGTCAATTTTTGGCCAAACTTTACCGCTACGAATAATTAATGACGATTACATTTTTTTTTTCGTATCTTTTTTTTTTTGTTTTTTCGTAAACGACGATATAACTGTCCACGATGATTACATATTTAGTTTTTTTTTGGACTGAGTAATTCTTCGAGCAATTCGGTGCTGTTGAGTCATTAATTTTTATTTGTATCATTTCCTCAACGTTTTTCCTTACAGAAGAGATCCTCGAAATACTTTAACGCTTATCTCATATTTTTGTAATAATTTGCTGATCCAACAACCTTTTCGAAATCGAGTCCGATAGAGAAAGTTACTTTCGACTTCGATCGACCAAGTTCAACTCTTTTTCCGCAAATCTTTCCAGTCCCAGGATGCAGATCCTGGCAGAAAGTGACATTGGGATTTTTACTATTAATCATTTGAAGAAAAAAAAAATCAAATTTTCAAACTTTTCTATAATTTTCGATCGATTTTTATTTTTCCAAATTTATTTCGAATTTTTCAATAAATTTTCGCTGCAGATCCTGACATATCGAGATTTTCATCGGTAAGATCGAAAAAAAATCGAAATTTTCATCATTTTCGATCGATTTTAATCTTTCAAAATATTTTCGATTTTTTGGACAATTTTTCGAGATTTCGACTGTTTTTAATATTTTTAAAAAATTTTTATTCAATCTGTTGAATTTTTAATTTTTTTTTTCATCAATTTTTATGCCTTTTGGGATTCAGATAAATTTTTTCCTTGCCATTCGAGTGAGTGACGTCAATTTTTCAAAATCAAATATTGAAGGTCACGATCTAAGGGAATCGAGTACAAATTTCTCCATCTGCTGATTCCATTATTAAAGTTCGATCCAGGCAACCAGGATACATGAAAAAAAAGTATGCCTCGGGCACACTTTCATTTAAGCGCATTATGTGTATATTCATATTCTCCAATTGGTCACGTCGCCAGCAGCGGGTGGGAAGCCAGACAAATATTTGTGGGGACTCAAACTTCAAAAAAAAAAAAACATTGCTACAAAGAGCGAGGATGCCAAAAGTCCCACTTCCGTATTTTCGTTGGTTCGTTCGTTGATTTTAAATAAACAAATTGAAAACACGAATCCAATACGAAGAACGAGGCGGAAGGATTGTCGAAAAAATGTAAAAAATCGTCGAAACATTTGACGAAAAACAAAAAATATTTTGGAAATTCTCCAAATGCCAAACTTTGGGAATTTTTTTTTTCCGGACGATATAGTGTCAACGTTCGGTTTAGGAATTCGTAAAATTTCTGATCGTCCGTGACAAACGCGACAAATGGAGGACAAATAATTAACACGTCTTGATCATTTTTGTTTATTTTTTTTTCCTTATTCGAAAAGATCGACGTTTTGGCACGTTTTTTAAATGATATACTTTTCGAAAACGCGGAACTTGCCATTTTGTGTTTTATCATTAAAACGTGATTTTGCAGTTTTCGATTATTATAAAAAATAAAAAATAATCAAAATAATTTATGATTAATTACTCGATTCTCTAATTATCAAATTCAAAATGCTCGGGGATTCGTTAATATTTCTTGACTGAAACTCAAATTTAGTCACATCGTTGACATTTTCTAAAAAATGTGTTGAATGCTGAATTTCAGTTTTTCGAGAAACTCTCCTCGAAACATGTCAATTAAATAATGAAAATTTGGTTATTACCAAAAAGTGGGTCAGTTGATCGTATTGGAAAAGAAAAATCGATCTTTTCGCGAATTTATTTTCGATTTTTTGACAAAAATAGAATTCCAGTGTTTTTTGCGATGTTTCGTGAAAATTGTCGAAGATTTCGACGGATCGCGAACGACTGATAATAAAATTATTATTAACAATAAATTATCACATTATCAAAATTTGAACATTCATACAAAAATAAAAAATGAATAAATTTTTTTCCATAAAATATTATTTAATTATTTAATTAATTGATTTATTAATTAATCGATTAATTAATCAAAAAATGAAACATTCATTAAAAATATTTATTCAAAATAAAAAAATTAATACATTATTAATAATCAAATATTAATCAATTGCTTAATGAACCATTAATTAATTAATATCAATTGAATTAATTAATCAATTGATTGATTAATCAGAAATTAAATATTGACGAAATAATTGGAACATAATGATTTATAAATTATTATTTAAAAAAAACGTCTTTCTCGATTTTTGTACTCAACGTTTTTCAAGCCACGGGAAACTCTGGCTGTCGATAAAGAAAGGATGGAAGACGTTGAAAAGGTTATTCGTATTAGCATGCCTCGAGGAAACGGATGCTCGTAACGCGTACGTATATGAATGTATGATGTTTTGAGGCGAAACTTTCGAGCGACGAGCACTCGATATTATATTTGCAAACGACAAACATTTGCCAAACTTATGCAACTGTTCCGAGAATGGGCGAGACCTTTTTTCGCGGCTGCTGCATCGACGCATCTTGGCGATTCATCATCCACGAAATTGACGACTGAGAAAGACTAAGAAAAAAAAAACATTGCGAATACATCGATCGACGTACTGCGTCGACAATTTTGCGACAAAATTAATTCCTCGAAGCTAATGAAAGAGAAAGAGGCGAAAAATAATGAGGCATCGTGGGAAATCGCACGCGAGGACAGAAACGCATTCAGCGAGCACAAAATCGAGTATCCAGTCTCGTTTAATCGCAGCGCTTGAAACGAAGGTAAAAGCTGTTTATAATGGAGAGTGGGATTCCGCGGCTTGACTTGTTACGAAGGAATGAAGAGGTCCTTTCTCCGGATGGAGAAACCAACTGAGAAAGGCTGCTGCGACGGTTCGCTAAATGTTTTATTGAGGCACTATTCTCTCCAAAAAAATTAACAATGAAATTTTAGTTAAAAAAAAAAAAAAAAAAAATAATGGCAAAGCGAAAAATATTGATCGAGCAACATTTATTGATAATCCACGTTGTTGCTTGGATGGTATTCTGCAACTAGCATTTTTCCTTTCTCGAAGGATTAAAAATTGATTTAAAAAAATAAAAATTGGCAAAACGAAAAAAAATATCTAAAAATATCGATCGAGCAAAATATAATAATTCACGTCGTTGCTTCGATTGACTAACCAGCATTTTCCGGAAATCTCTCAACATTGAAAATTTAATCGAAAAAAAATAAAATAAAATAAAAATCTCTCGGAATATCGATCGATTAAAATTGAACGATAACCAACGTAGTTGAAAAAAAAGAAACAAAAATTTGACAAATCGAAAAAATCGATTTAAAATCGAATTTCGATTTTAAAATATCGATCGATTAAAATTTAATGATAATCCACGTTGCTGCTTCGATTGTATGCCACCAGCATGTCCCTAACAAATTTGAAATTCATTTAAAAAACAAAAAAAAAACAATAAAAATTGGCAAATCGAAAAAAATTCCTTAAAATATCGATCGATTAAAATTTAATGATATCCACGTTGCTGCTTCTATTGTATTCCCCATTTTTCCGCATGTGTCTCAAAATTCGAAATTTATTCAAAAAAACAAAAAAAATTGCTCAAAATATCTCGATCGATCAAAATTTATTGATAATCCACGTTGTTGCTTCGATTGTATTCTGCGACCAGCATTTTCCCGTATTTCTTCACAGACTGTCGATACTTCGCGGAGGACACATCAATATTTCATCGACACAATTATCAACACGTGGATTATTGCGACGGACTCGCGCGCATAATTGAATGTGTCGCAGCAAAAAACAAAAAGTGGTGCTCGTAACGAGCGTACGGGCTATAAACAGCACGATAAAATAATTAGACGATAAGGGGAAGCGTCGTCGGGTTAAACTTACGTTCTTGCAATCCCATTCAGTCTAATAGATACATAAATTTATATAAACTGCTGAATATAAATTAACGAGTCGAACGACGATCGTGACGTTAAGGAGAATGGGCCAATAACCTTCGTAAATCGTGAAAGCATTTTTTTCCTCCACCCAGACAGTGCCTCGTCCGAAAAAATTGAAAAAATTCCCAAAACTTTTAAATTTTGAAAAAAAAAACTTTTTTTTGACAAAAGTTTATTTTTGTTTTCCGCACGTGTTCCGAAATATAATCAAATTTTTCGTCACGTTTCAATTTTTTCGTTTTTCGTAGTTTTTTTTTTTTTTTGATTTGTGAAAAAAGAAAAACAATATCAAAAAGTTCGATTTTTTCGACTCGTTGATGAATTTTTGGAAAATTGGACAAACTCCGAAAATTATGAAATTTGAAAAACACGTTTTTTCCGTTTCGTAGCTTCTCACGAATTTCTTGTTTTTTACGTTTTCCGGAAATTGTTTTGAAATTTTTTGACACGTTCGAGTTTTTTTTTTGTTTTACGAAGAAAAAAATGAAAAGGCTGGATTTTTATGGAGGGTCTCGACAATCCAGAGTCGATGCTTAGAGGCTCCAACGTTCCCCATATCCACTTTCTTCGATCTTGGATTCTCGTTCGAGTCTCCACACTCGTACGATTCCGATCACCTCACTTTCGAGGTCAATGTCTAGGGCCTACCCACTCGTACATATCGCAACCAGTTTCGCACCGAGTCTTTTGCCTTGCACGCAACTTTCTTCCACGTCAGTACGTTTTTCTCTATGTCATTTCTTTTTCTTTTTCTTCAATTGCCTGTTATTAAACGTTTGCCAAAGCAAACACCTCGACTCGGCGATTAATATCGAGAGAAAATACGAAGCAGCTCGATGCTATGGCTCGTGTATCATTTCCGTTCGATGCCCTATTCGATGAATCACTTTCCTAGTGACGATCGAACGTTCAGTGACAATTTTTATCGTGGGAATATCGATTTTGGATTTTTTCAAAAATTCGAGGAGATTTTTCTCGTGGGAATATCGATTTTGGATTTTTTAAAAAATTCGAGACATTTTTCTCGTGGGGAATATCGATTTTGGATTTTTTCAAAAATTCGAGACATTTTTCTCGTGGGAATATCGATTGAAGATTTTTTCGAAAAATTCGAGAAGATTTTTCTCGTGGCAATATCGATTTTGGATTTTTTCAAAAATTCGAGACATTTTTCTCGTGGGAATATCGATTTGGATTTTTTCGAAAAATTCGAGAAGATTTTTCTCGTGGGAATATCGATTTTGGATTTTTTCAAAAATTCAAGATATTTTTCTTGTGGGAATATCGATTTTGGATTTTTTCAAAAAATCAAGATATTTTTCTTGTGGGAATATCGATTTTGGATTTTTTCAAAAAATTCGAAACATTTATCTCGTGGGAATATCAATTTTCAATTTTTTTAAAACTCGAGCCATTTTTCTTGCCGACATTTTTCTCGTTATCTCCCATATCTCAGTCATACATGTTAATTTTGCTTTACGCAAAATTTACAATAATCTCATGAACATTCAACGTTTTTGCTCTTTGACTGATAATTTTTCGTTTTTTATTTATTTTTTTGCAAATACCGCGAACAGACAGATGGCAATGTATTTGAAATTTCCATGATGCTTTATAACACGAAGTCACGCACCTTTGTTAACCGTTTGCATACATTTATTCGAGCGCCATGCGAAAACATTTTTTTCGTGCCACAAAAACGTATTTTTCGATAGAAAACTGAGCGGGATTTCGTCGAGCAATTATTGAATTTGATCGATAATTTTTTTCCCAAGATTTAGTCAAAAATTTACGAGCACCAAAAATTTTTTTCAATTTTTTTTTTCACTCATTACGTCAGGGAAAAGTTTTACACTCATTGGTATTTAATCTCAAGAGCTGCTTCTTCACACCGAGCACTGCATCCTGAGCGAAGAATTCTCCAAAATTCCATTTTTTTCCAAATTTGATCGTCATTTTTCCTAAAAATCACTTTTTCTCGTTTTTTTTTTTTTTAATTTCACCCGAAAAAACGTCGGTCAAGCACTTTCCGGAATTCCGTAGTCACCAGAAAACGAAAATTTTCGAAAAATCGTCGAAACCGACAAATTTTCAATATTTCTTGTCAAAAAAACGTCTTCGAGTTCCATCCACGACGACTGCATCGTTACCTCGTAATACTGCAAGTAAACAGTTTCGAAAAAAAAAATTAAAAAAAAAAAAACAGAAAACTATAACCGGATTTTGTTGGTAGTAAAAATTCTTAAAACGGCAAACAAAAGTCATTGATTTTTCTAATTATCGTCAAAGAGTACAGCTGAATGAATAAATAAATATCGTCGCCTAAAACTGAAGAGAAAATATTTAGAGAGGTTGAGGAATAAGTAATGAGAATCAATAACGATCATTTGCTATTGTGACGTCTGTGTGCGGATTTGCCGCAATCTCAGCAAACATCGGAATTCTCAAACGAAAGATTTTCCCCTATTTTGTCTTTTTTTTTTTTTTTTTTAACTTGGTGGATTTATCGCGTACAAGCAGATTCTCGAGACGAGAGAAACAGGAAGAATCAGCGAAAGTGAAGTTTCTCGAGTGCAACGATGCTTGCAGAAAACGCCAACGACTCTCCGGCTACTCTCGACATTCGCTGGCTCTTTCCTCGATATAATTTCCTACCAGGAACGTTAATCATTGGCACGCACGCAAATGCAACTCGTTAATTACTTACTCATTGCTGATTAGACCAACGTAACGATTTCGCACTGAAAACCGAATTGTTGTTTTTTAACCTGTTGTTAATTTTTTTGAGTACCGTAGACTGAATATTTTTTCATGATTTCGAAATTTTATGAAATTTCGATAGTCCGTTTTATTTCTTAAGAGAGTCCCAACAATATTTACGATTGGAATAACAAAAACTCGATTTTTGTCCAATATTTACGATTGGAATTTAAAAAATTTGTTTTTTTTTTTGTTTTTTCCAAATTTTTTTTTTGTTCCAACAATATTTACGATTGGAATAACAAAAATTTGCTTTCCAAAGAGACTTTTTGAAAAATCTACCATTGGAATAACAAAAATTTGCTTTCCAAAGAGACTTTTTGAAAAACCTATCGTTGGAATGACGAAAATTTTGTTTTTGTCCAAAAATATTTACGACTGCAATTTTTGGGAATGCGAAAATTTGAATTAATATTTGAAAAAATCAGAAATTTCCTCATTTTATTCCATAACCGTAATTCCTCGATTTTTCTACTCCCCTCCGAATCTCCACGAGACGCTTGACCGATTGACCACTTTACAAAACTGCAAATGCATCGTCTAACGAGGCAGCACCACATGCTTAAAAAAAAAAGAAATCAGAGTCTCGACTGCGAGGCTCGTAGATCCGCGGACATTCGATCAAGACGTAACAAGCATTTGTCATATTTCTCGTGCACACCGAATGCCCGTGATTTCGCTGACGAGCATGAATTCTCACTTACGATCAATTAGCCAACGCACGTTTCTGTCGCTCACACACGTGAGAAAATTGACAACGCGACATGGAGCCTGGCCGACGAATTATAAAAAATCCGAAAGAAATTTTCAAAAAAATAAACTAAAACTTTTTCTCTCCAGACTCATCGAAAAACTCCCTTAATACTACGCCCCTAATGGCTGCTCGAGTCCAAGAATGCGAAGAGTTGAATGAACTAAAACTATGAATGAAGAAACTCCACGAACTTTCACCCCCTCCATGTTTTTTCCCATTAAAAAAAAAACTTGCAACAAATCGAATTATTTCTCCAGCCACTGAATATTTTCATATTTTTCTTTTCGTCAAATTCCCTAAAATGAAAAACATTCGAAAAATTCCATTTTAAGGTTCATGGACTTCTGACACCTCAACGTTTTTTCCCAGTAAAAAAAAATTGCAATAAATCGAATTATTTCTCCAGCCACTGAATATTTTCATATTTTCCTTTTCCTCCAATTCCTCAAAGCGAAAAACATTTTAAAAAACTTGATTTTGAGGTCCACGAACTTTTCCACCTCCACGTTTTTTTTTCCAGTAAAAAAACAATTGCAACAAATCTCGATTTTTCGATGTTTTTCTTTCCCTCGAATTTCCCAAAATGAAAAAAAAATCAAAAAACTTGATTCTGAGGTCCACGAACTTTTCTACCTCCACGTTTTTTTCCCAGTAAAAAAAAATTACGAAAAATCTCGATTTTTCGATGTTTTTCTTTCCCGAAAACGAAAAACATTTAAAAAACTCAATTTTGAGGATCTCAAGGACCAGCCCTGGTCCGAGACTCGAAAAGTATTGCCAGCATTTTTGTTTTCCACCAACCTCACTTGCAGAAACGTTTCACCGAAATTCCATGTATGCCAATCGCCCAAATTCCACGACGAGATTTTCACAAACTCCCAATAATTATCGACACCAGAAAAAAAAACAAACTCGTGGAATTGAATTTTTCGTCCTCGTAGAAAAATCGACACAGGACGTGGAAATCACAAGCACCTTTTTCGGAGACGTCGAGATAACAGGCGCCGGCCGGCAGCCATAACTGAAATCAATACAGGCTCAAGGGGCGCTCACAACACTTAGAAGAAGAAAAGAGGGCTCGACGAGCCTTATGGGGGATGAATGGTCGTCCCTGGCTCGTCGCTTCGATCCGCTTGAAATAAAATCCATGAAAATTCAATCCAAACGATGGAAACTTGATTAATTGGCAAAATAACTCAAATCGAAGTATTCGAAGATATTTTTCTACAAATTTTCTGGACCCCATAGATTTTTATCGCTTTTCCTCCAATTTAAAACAAATATAAACACAAAAAATTCGGTTACAAATTAAAATTCATGAGAATCGAATATTCTAAAAATTTTTTTGGCATTCAAAATCTTTCGGGGTCTCGAAATTTGAGAGAAAAATTTCCCAGTCATTTTTTATTCCATAGAGTTTTCCCAATTTCTCGCTTTTCCTTCAATTGGAAAAAAAAGAAACACAAAAAATTCATCTACGAATTAAAATTCATGGGAATCGATTTTTTCAATAGTATATTACACTACAAGGGCAGAAAGTTTGGGATTCCTGCACTGCGCAACTTCATGCCCGAGGCGAAGCCGAGGGCATGATGTTGCGCAGTTCAGGGCTTCCAAACTTCTGCCCGTGTGGTGTATACTATTTTTCTCCATAGCCGGTCGAAAGTACGATCGATTCACGGCGGATTATCGATCATGACAGATTTCATGTATTGATGCCTGCCCCGACATTTGCGGCACGAGCGAAGCGAGTGCCAGCTGGTCGGGGGCAGGCATCAAATACACAAGAAAAGCAACGAAAAGATACACAATCATCGAAGAATGAAAACAATAATTGATTCAAACTAATACGAATTTTTTTAAATTTTACGTAATAGATAATCCACAACACACACATACAAGTGCATGATTTTGTGATCTATTATCACAAAATTCAATAAAATTATAATATTGAAGTTTCCATCGTTGGAATGCAACGAAATTATGTTTTCTCTTGAACAGAGCTCATGATTCTTATTCAATATTTCGTCCGTACAATAAAAGAATTTTTTTTAGAATCCAAACACAGAATCGATAGAAAAATTGTCATGGTTTTTGAATTTGAACAAAAAATTCACAGAAAAAGTATTTTTCGTTGGAACGCAACGTTGCGACCATCAGTGTAATGTAAAATCATATTTTTTACGAAGATTTTTATTCCAGAAATTTGTTTCCATCATATTTATCACGACCACTGCAATGAAAAAAATTGTTAACGATATTTTCACGAAATGCACAGTTTTCATTTTTATTAAATGGACATTCGTCAACAAATCGATCGGTTGACGAAAATTTCGAAATTTGTCCTCTTGCACTTTGATTTTAAAATAGTTCATTCTCTGATATTTTCCAAAAAGCTCTAACCTTAGAAAAACGGATCATGGAAAAAATTCAAATTTGGAATAACACAACAGCTCTGTCATTAGACTTTGACATTAGAGAAAACACGGTTAGAAAGTCACTTTCGGCAGTCGTGGCAGCCGAAAATACTATTTGCTCCCGATCAGAGGGCGATTGTGTTTTTTTTTTACCAATGCACGAATGTCGCACTTTCTGCATCGAAATCGATGCGGGAATCACGTACTTTCGACCGAGGTATGAAGAAAAAATATTTTTGCCATTCAAAATCTTTCGGAGTTTCAAAATTTGGGAGAAAAATTTCTCAGCCACTTTTCATCCCATAGATTTCTCTCAATTCCTCGCTTTTCCTTCAATTCGAAAAAAAATAATCGACGAAAATATTCATCTACGAATTAAAATCCATCAGAATCGATTTTTCCAACAATATTTTTTCTCTTCGAAATTTTGAGCGTCAGGGATTACCAGAGAATAATTACTTTAAAAAAAAATGATTAAAAAAATTTTGTTTTTCCCGATTTTTCCGATCCCACGAATTTCCAGGATCAATTTCGTCTTCTCGGACAACTTGTGTATTTATTCGAGCAACATCGAGACTCGAAGCCTAGAACATACGTGCGAGCTATCATTAACGAGAAAGCTTGTTTGCCTTATCGTTTTTAAGTTGCTTTCTCGCGATTATGGGAAATTACTGACTACAGCGCGAACCGTGCACGTGGTAAATTTTTTTTTTTTTTTTTCGTTTTTTTTTTTTAACGATCCTTGTTGCTGGATGATTTAAATTTCTTGCAGTTATGACTCAAGATGTTAAAATGCAGAATACTCGGGTGCAGTTTGGTGTCGAGTTGGTTACTCCATAAGAAAAGACTCACTTAATATTGGCCTCGTACTTATGAGCTCTTCTGACATTTATCCTCAGAAGCTGAACGACTCTGAAGATGCTGTACGTGCCAGATGTAGAACAGAAGTAACTGTACCAGGGCAACACTGACCCAATGAATTCCAGCAATGTCACTCGTGCCCCACGTCCTCACACGTGCACACTTTTTCCTCCTATTTTTCTTTTTCTCACTTCCTCCTTCTTCTCCATCGATTCACCTGGCTGGGAGAATTAGAAACAGAATTATTACCGAGCCTCGTTTTACGAAATTTATTCTTTTATCAAGTGCTCGGGAAATATTTGTTTTTTTTTTTTTTTTGCCGGGAAAAATACTCGGTCGCTTAATTAAGAATTTTTGGAATTTTACTCGAGATTGAAAGATCGAAAATTTATGAGTTTTTGAATTTTTAATTAAAACTTCGAACATTGATTAATTATTGAATTTTTATTTTACTCCAATCGGGTCTGATTCAATTTTTGATTCCAACTTTTCTGATTTGAAGTTTGAAACGAAATCCGAATCGCAAAACTGTAATAAAAATATTTTTTTCTTAATTACGAATTTTTTGAATTTTACTCACCATTTAAAAATCGAAAATTGATGAATTTTTGATTTTTTATTAAAAGTTCGAAAATCGATAAATTTTTGAATTTTTATTTTACTCCGATTGTGTCTGATTTTATTTACGATTCCAACTTTGCCGATTCGAATTTTGGAACTGAATAAAAAACGCGAAACTGTAATTAAAATGTTTTTAGTTTTTTTTTTTTAAGTTGCAAATCCATTTTTTTTTTTTAATTATCGAATATTCCTTTTTCCGAAAATTTAAAAACCCCCATGGAAACGACATTCTCACCTCCACGCGAAGCACGTGGCATTTCCAAACGTGGGAAGAACAGGTTTCTCGTCTTTGAGGCTCAGGCTTTTCTCCACGGGTTCACGAGCACTTGCTTGACTAACACGATTATATTGGTTTCGAGGTCATCTCTGAGGATGTTTGAAATCTCTGATCCTTGTGACACATATCCAACACACAAAGGAGCTCCGAATAATCAAGCAATTTCGAGTTTTTGTCAGAAGCGAAATAAAAAACTTCTTAGACTCAAGAGAAAAAAAAAACAATTTGCGAATTATCGATGATTTTTCGAAATGGAATTTTCATGAGGAATTTGAAAGAAAAAAAAATCAATTATTTGGCTCGATATTGCTACGATTTCATTTTTTGAAAATTCCAGAATTTTTATATTCGGGAACTGAACTTCGAAACTGTCCGAAAATTTGTGGTAAATTTTTTTATTTCCGAACCCTGCACAGCGATTTTTATTATTTTTCTTAAGGACGTTGTATGACGAAAAAAGTTGTTACAAATTGGCTAAAGAACAAGATACTCTAAATCCAAGATTGTCCGACGTAATCTGTTCAATAATAAACAAAATTTCGAAAAAATTTTACGACCGATATTTTTGAAAAACTAAATAAAGCTTCTTCGATGTTGCATAAAAGTGTATGCAAAGTTTTAAGAGGCTTCACCATTTAGAAATCGAAATATTTAATGTTGAAAATTGAAACTTTTAACACGCGCTCTTATGAGAAACTTCTGAAAATTGTGATTTTTATAAATAAATATCTCGCCTTCTACACGGTGAAACCTCTTAAAATGGCGCGAGCTATTAGACATCACTGTTCTCTTTGTGTGGTGCAAATTTAAATTTCCTCAACTCAAAAAAATGAATCGAATTTTTTGCAGCCAGTTTTGTTTAAAAAGCAGCAAAAAAGTCGTTTTTTTTTTTCTTTACAATCTCGTCATTTTTCTATTTTCAAACGAGCCGATTTATCTGCACTCGGGATATCCCTTCGAGGGCAAAGAAAGTTAAACGAACCAGTGGTCAGTGGCCCGGCCTCAGTCGTCGATGATCGACGATTCCCCACAAGCGGAGATCCCCAAACTTTGAATAATAATAAACTGCGAAACTTTTGGTTATGGAAATCCTCGAGACCTTTCGTTGCAGCAATTTCGCAGTTTTGTTTTTTGTTGTTGGAAAAAAATTGGGGATCACTGAGACTGAGGCCAATGCACTATTCACTCGTGGAATAACAATAAAAAATGGATATCGAGGTCGAGGATGAATCGAGGTCAAATTTTAATGCCGCACAAATACCAGCTTGAGGTCCTTAGCACCGTTCAGATGGTTTTATTTCGCGTTGCGAATGTTACGGAAAATTAGATGAAAAGAAATCATAGGAACGAGTTCTTAAAAATCATATCGAAGAATTGCAAGTGCCGTTTGTGATGAAAATTTTTCGAGAAACGATTATAAACATTTGGATCGAAATTTCGATTTTTTTGCTCGATCTCCATTTTTCTGCTTCAATTTTAATTATTCGGACATGCCGGCTACATGACTATTTGGTTATTTTCGAATTTTAGAATAATAATTGAACGTCAAACGCAGAGAAATAAAAAATAAATTAAAAAAAAATACTGGAAAAATGGATTTTGACATTTTTTGATCCATTTTTCCAAATTACTATTTTTTTTGGAATTTCCTACATTAGTTGCAATTACTTGAAAACTCTGGATTCAAGATTATTTGGTTATATGCCAATATAAAAATTATAATTGAGCATCAAACGTAGAGAAATGTTTTTAAACAGTTCTGGAAAAATGGATTTTGACACTTTTTACTCCATTTTTCAAAATAAAACGTTTAGTAGAGAAATATTTTGAAAAAAATCTTGAAAAAATCAATTTTGACATTTTTTTTCTCCATTTTTCAAAATAAAACGTTTGGTAGAGAAATATTTTTTAAAAAATCCTGAAAAAATGGATACTGACATTTTTTCTCCATTTTCCGAAATAACAATTTCCTGAAATTTCTGCTAAACCTCTCACGTTTTCCCATAAAAAATCTTTTTTCCCCAGAATTCGATTTTACAAAGTGACGTTAATCTTCAATAAGAAAAATGTCTCAGGTTGATTGCATAACTGTTAAAAAAAAAAAGGTTTAATCGTTTAGTTCCACCTGATGATAGTTTTAATTGACGTAGATTGTATTTAAGTGCCGACTGATTAATTAATTGGCGTGTGTGGCGTGTGTAGCCGAAAGAGAAGAGTGCAGAGCACTCTTGAACCTGCAGCGAGCACTGGGTGTCCCTGTTTCGGAATCCTCGACCTTCAATCGCAATCGTTTGAATCTCTTCGTGAAATGCGTGCAAAAGTTTCGGTGTTTTTTTTTCTCTGGTGTTTTAATTTGATATCCTGTGGGGATCCTGTCAGGTAATTCGATTTCCCAAAATTTCCACGCTTTTTAATCTGCCTCTAAAAAAAAAAAAAATGTTGCTGCTCCGTTTGTTTCTCGTCGCAGCAATTCTTTCAACAAACAAAATCACTCCAACGGACCCGGTTTCTCCGTTCCCGACACCCACGTCAAAGGCAAGTCTCATTTCTCTTTTTTTTAAATCATTTTTCTCTTCCATTTCCAAATCAAAGTTCTTACGATTGTTACGGTTGATGACATAACGAAAGACAGATGTGTATTCAGAGATCAGGCCCCCCTCGTCCAACGGAAACCCCGTTGTCATTGACTTCAACATTTTTGTCGTTGATATTAATTCCATCAACGTCGAAGACATGGATTTTCGGTGAGTCCATCTCGCACGTTCTCTCGTTTCCGAGCCTCCAACAGCTTCCAATAATTTTTCATCTGGAAAGAAGAAAATTAATTAGAAAAAAGAAAAAATTTTTGAATGAAAATTTATTTTCTGTCAAAAACTGTCAAGATTTTTGAATTAAAATTCGAAAAAAAATGGTTCAATTTTTTTTTATTGGTCCACACAATATGCTTGTTTTTTTTCTGGAAAAATAATTTTTTCTGGACTCGTGGGCTGTATGCTAATTACCAGAAAAGTTTATGAAATAAAAACAAAATATTTTTATATTTTTTTATGTTTTTTTAATATTTCTTTATTTTTTATTTTTTTAAATGGAATTTTGAGTAAATTATGTGTTGAAAAATATACCGTACGGATTGCTGGTAACAATTGAGAGAATGAGGCTAATTAAAATTCAATATTACTACCGTTAGAGGAAAGCTAAACTGAGAATAAACTAGTTTTTATAATTCTCCCAACAGTGTGGACATGTTTGTGAGACAAAGTTGGACAGAGTCTCGTTTAAATATGCCAAACGATATATTTGAGGAAGGCGATGATTACGTGACCCTACCACCGGAATTTTTCGAAAATGTTTGGCAGCCGGATCCATACTTCTTGAATTCCAAAGTCTCTGGTAATTTTGAAAATTACATTCGAAGGAAATTTTATTCTCTTTATAATGAAAACAGGGAAAAAAATTCTTATTCAATAAAAAAGATTCTCAATTATTGGCTTTTCTCATGATTTAATTGACAAAAATCCTAATCACCATAAATTTTATTAAAATAAAGTAAAAATTGACGTTAATTTATGAAACAAAAAGAAAAATAATTCGAAACGATTTTTTTCTTCTACAGAAATTGCAGCTCTCACTCATAAATTTTCTTCGGTGATGCTGTACAGAAACAAAACTGTAAGATATTCAGCAAGGATGCACGCCATAGTGGCTTGTCAAATGGAATTTCAACTTTACCCAATGGACATACAAGTTTGTCCCATTTACATCGAGAGCTGTGAGTCTTTTGATTTATGACGTATGTCGTTTGTTTATCATTAAAAAAAACGTGAGAAGCTGTACGAGGGCCCATTATAACGTTTCTACATTCATCTCTTCTTCCTCTAACGGAATTCGTCCTTTCTTTTACCGTCCAAAGGCCGTCAACGCTCGTTCACGCTGTTACGAGCTTTGAAATTGTACCGTTAGCTACATCGTTATAATATTAAGACCTACACCACTGAAATCGAGTTTCGTACGAGTTTGTTCGGGAGTGACTAAGAATTCGATATTTTATTGCACACTAATATTTTCCCCTGAAAATTCTCATTTGATAATTATAAATTCTTTTTTTGTTTTTAATTTCGATTTCGCAGTTGAGAAGAAAAATAACATAAAAAATGGTTTTTCCTTGTGGAAAATTTCCAGATTTCTTTTTCAATTTTTTCCGGATTGTCGTAAATTAAGGACGTTGTACGCTAAATTTTCTATCCATAAAATTCCTTTAAATTTTCACTACACAAAGAGAATAGTAACATTTAATAGCTCGCGCTATTTTTAGGGGTTTCTCATAAGAGCGTGTGTTAAAAGTTGCAATTTTCAACAATTAATATTTCGATTTCTAAATGGTGAAGCCTCTTAAAACTTTGCATACACTTTTATGTAACGTCGAAGAAGCTGCATTTAGTTTTTCAAAAAAATCGGTCGAAAAATTTTTTCGAAATTTTGTTTATTATATAACAAATACAGATTACCTCGGAAAATCTTGGATTTAGAGTATGTTGTTCTTTAGTCAATTTGTAACAACTTTATTTTAATAAACTTTGGCTCGCAAAGCATTTTGTATGTAAGAAAAAGTGAAACGAAAAATTTAGATTTGACCGTCGCCGTACAACGTCCTTAAAGAGAATTCTTTTTTGTCTGTTTCTTTAATTCAATTTAATTTTTTAAAGTTTTAATCAAAGTTTAGTTAAAATTCAAAAAAAAATTTTTTTTTATTTTAATATTGAAATGTCGAAATTTTCGTGGATTCGGGACTTTTCGAGTTTCTGTGAACCTTTCATTTTCTTTTTTGCAGTTTCTTACAACAGCAAAAAACTGCAATTGAAATGGGGCGATGGTGGAGTCACGGTGAACCCTGAATTGAAACTCTTGCAATACAACGTTGGAAAGCCTTTGCTCGTTGAAGAAACGAGCGGATTTATACCCGAAAAAAATGGTCAGCAGTAAAAATAACGAATCTCTTTAGGAAATTTTTCGATGTAAAGGTTTCGAACGCAAAAAGCATTTGGCGTGTCTCAAAACATCCTCAAAATTAATAGAAAACGTGAAATACTTCGGAAAACATGAAAAATTTATTCGGGCTTGATTTTTTTTTTGCATAAATTGGCAAAAACTTTTTTTCTCGTGTTGACCAATTTATAAATTAAAAAAAAAATTAAAAAATACTTGCATTAATCAGAATTTCCTCGTTTTCTCGACGTTCCAGGCAACTTCTCACGCTTGGTCGTGTTTTTTCGATTCGAGAGACAAATTGGTCACCACCTGATCCAGACGTTTGCACCGTCGACCCTGGTCGTGATGCTCTCATGGTTCAGCTTCTGGTTGGGCCTGGACGCGATCCCTGGTCGAGTAACGCTTCTGGTCACGAGCATGCTCACCCTCGTCACAATGTTCACCGGCCTCAAAAGCGACATTCCACCTGTGGCTTACGTCAAAGTGAGTAAAAAATTGAAAAACCAAAAAAAAAAAAACAAAAAAAAAATACTCCAAAAATTACGAACAAACAATTCGACAATGTTCCTAATGATTTCTAGGTCGATTATAAACTCAACTTTTTCACAACGGACCACAAAACTTTCTTCGACAATTTTTTATATTCGTAATTCTGTTTCTGTGGAAGAAAAAAGATTGTTTAATTTGTTCATTCACTTTTTTCTTATCGGGGCTCGTTCACGATTCCCGTCGCCATCAAGATTCCATCCAGAGTTGGAAAAAGATAAGAATAGAGTAAGAAATATTTTTTTGTCTCCGGCGTTTGGAAAAAACGCGATAAGAACGTGGGAATCGCGTAAATCTTGTCGTAAACGTCACACGATTCGTGTGTGTCAATTTTTATATAAAAAATGTGCAGAAACGTGTACGAGCTCTCGGGGCAGCTGAGGAGAAAAAATGAATTTCGGTTTTTTTCTTAAAGTTAAAAAAAAAAAAAAAAAAAATTTCAATGTTGAAATTTTCCAAATTTTTAGCCAATTGACAAAAGTGGCTGTAACTTTTTTTCTATTCGAGATAAAAATCTCAGCCACGGCTCGATCTCTTCGTTTTCGAATTTCCTTCAAACTGTTTGGCCCAGATTTTCATTTATTTGTATTTTTGAATTACTGGTGAATTTTTTAAGTAGGAGAGAAAATAAAAATTGCCAATTCGTCGCTGACGTTTCCGGAATCATCGGAATTAGAAAAAGTCTGTGTCCTATTTTGATTCACGATCCTGCGAATGATTTTTCAAAATCCGTTCAATGGTTTTCCCGCAAAAAGCGGCCAAACGCATTTTTGTCGAACAGATTTTTACAGAAAATAAAGAAAAAATATAAATTCGTAGCCATTTCTCGTAATTCTCAGTCACGACCCATTTTCTCTTGTTACGATATTTCGAGAAATTTGTTCAGGCAGATAAGTCAGATAAGATTATTACAAGTTCATGACGAAAACACGGAAAGCGGATAGCAAATATGTTAAAAATTCTTTACTGCAGTAAATGCACAAGTTTCTACTATTTGTTTGAAATTTGAATGTCAGAGAAAATTAAAAAAAAAATTGCAGTTTCTCGAAAATTCTTGAAACTTTTCTGATCAAAATTTCGATCGAGAATTTTCTTAGGTTCGAGATTTGTCCGTAGCGAAAATTCTGCAGTTTTTCCTCAAGATTTTCGATTGCAAAAAAAAAAAAATCGTCGCCAAAATTGAAGAAATTTAAAAAAATTGAAAAATTGACTGATCCGAAAATAAATTTGAATTTCATTTCAACTAAAAATTCTCCGACGTCATTTTTGAGCAGGAAATTGTAAATTGACGGATAACTTTTAGGCACTCGATCTGTGGATGGCCGGATGTATGTTCTTCGTATTCGCAGCGCTCGGTGAATTTGTCGTGGTGAAAGTTTTGGATCTGCGTGATCAGCAGGAGATGGACGCTCTAGCATTGCCTCGACAATATTACGCGGTGCGTAAAAATTTTTAGAGCTCATTCAACTTCCCAATCGAATCCAAAAAACAATTTTTTCGATAATTATCGCCAAAAAAAAACCTAAAAAACGTTAAAATTTCTAGAACTCATTCAACTTCCCAATCAAATAATAAAAAAAAAAAAACAATTTTTTCGAAAATTATCGACAAAAAAAACGTCAAAATTTCTAAAACTCCCCAGTCGAATCCAAAAAAAACAATTTTTTCGATGATTATCAACAAAAATCAAAGAAAAAACGTCGAAATTTCTGCAACTCTATAAACTCCCAAATAGAATCCAAAAAACCATTTTTTTCGATAATTATTTTTGAAAAAACCGAAAAAAAAAAATGAATTTTTTCAGAGACTCGCTTCGATGGACAAAAGTTCGTCGATCTGGGACTACGAGTCCATGTCCCTAACGCAGCCAAAGAAAAAGCGTGCAGGCAGTCGTCATCTTTTACAGACAGCTTGGCTGGATCCCGAAATTTTGATGCACACGAAAAAGGCACTTTCGAAAAAAATCGATTCTCACAGTCGCGTAGTCTTCCCCGCAGTATTTTCTCTGTTCGTTGTGCTTTATTGGCCAATCGTATTTCTCAAGAAATCATCTTAGAGGACGCACTCGATAATGATCCGCAAAATTTCGCAGCGGAGTGAACTTCACGTTGTTCGATTTTATGTACAAGAAGTTTATTAAAAACGATCATACAACCTCGACGCCAAATCTCTTCGCCGCCTTAATCTATTTCCATTTCCTCGATCGACGATTCGTCCGAATCGCCCTCGCTCTTTTCCTCCTTTTTGAACCTCCTCTGCAGCTCGCCCATTCGTTTTACGTAACTCAGCGTAAACTCGTTGAAATCGCAACTGCAACGAAATCGTGAATATCAAAAATACCCGAAAACAAAAAACGATGAAAATTACGAAAATCTTTTTAAAAAAGAAATTTAAATAATTTGATTAAAGACTCAAGCGCAACTTTGAGCTAGAATTACTACAAGTTATTGTTGCCCGAGACGGTTGGCCTTCTCTCCAACGTTGCTTTGTGTGCCCGAAAAAAATATTTTTTTTTACACATTACTTCTTCGCTGATTTTTTTTCGCCATTTTGAAAATTGGATAAAAATTTTTTCCCTCGATATTCTTATTCGGAAAGGTTCAAACTAACATCCTGAATTTTTATGTGGCGTCCGGAACGATATTGGCGACGCGGCGAGCGTTCAAACATGCCTGGGGTCATTCTGACCCCGTGTGACCAGCGCGTTACTTCTAGAGCGTGTGACCACGGACCGTTAAACGAGTATAAGCACAGTCAAAAACGGTAGGGCCTCCCAGACCCATGTGTGTCTACAGAGGGTTAATTATTGATCGTCATTCCTTAAGATCGAGGTTTTTGTTCAATGTTTCTCGTGATTCTTTTTTTGATACTCACATGGAACTGAGGTCGTCGTATCGCCTCTGCAGATTCTTTTGTACCGTCAGCAGAGCCGGCATCTGCAAGGACGTGTTCATCTTGTGTCCCTGTCTCGTCAAAATGACTTCGATCCATATAAGATAAAAATGTATGTGCCTCGTCTTCTCGACCTCCGAAGCCAAGAACGTCAAAAGGCGCTCGACGTAAATTTCCGGCATGTTGATTATCGTCAGTTCAACTGTAAATATTCGCACCATGAATCAATTAATGAAGATTCTCTCCGGAAGACAACAAATTTATTCAAAAATGAAAATTTCTTAAATTTGTAAATTTATTCAAAAATAAAAATTTCTTAAATTTATAAATTTATTCAAAAAAAAAATTTCTTAAATTTATAAATTTATTCAAGAATAAAAATTTATTAGATTTATAAATTTATTCAAAAATATTTGAAAATTGTTTTTCTCGACCCAAAAATTCGATTTTTTGGCGATTAACTAAACTTTCAACTTACTATCTCGATGGGCGATATTCTCCACGACACATCTGATGAGTTCTTTTTCGTTGAGCCTCAAAGACATCATCAATGCTGGAAAAACAAAAATCAGATTTAAAATTACTGCCAGGTTCTTGTGTTTTTTTTTTCGTTGTCACTTTCTCGCATTACCTTTTGCAAATTCTTTCTGTTGCAAAGTATTTCTCACGGAGTCGGGCGTTATTCCGAGCTCGAGATGAAACGGATCAAAAACGAGACCCATTTCCAGGGAATAAATAAGTAAACCTTCGGTCGTGGCAGCTGCCCAAGCTTGTCCTAAAATGACCACAAAAAGTAGATGAATTTTTGGAAATATAAAAATTACATCGCCGAATTGTTTTCGTAAAAACTCGAATTGACGCACGAAAATTCTACTTTCCCACTTTTTTCGTTTTTACAAAAACGTATGGAAGGATTCGAAGATTTAGTTGCACTTAATTTAATTACATAATAATTAATTAATCAAAATTTTATTTTATTGGCAAAAAATCTATTAATTTAGATTTTACTTAATTAGTCAATAATTTTTCTAAATTACATTCAAGCTTATTAGTAAAAAATTTATCCATTCAAATTTTATTGAATTAATCAATAATTTATCAATCAAGATTGAATTTTGTGAGCTATGGATTTATTAATTTATATTCAATTTAATTAGCCAATCATTTGTTAATTTACATTTAATTTAATTAGCAAATTATTTATTCTTTTAGATTTAATTTGATTAGCTAACGATTTCATTTAATTAGTCGATAATTTATTGATTAAGATTTGATTCAATTGGTCGATATAATTCATTAATTTGGATATTATTAGAAATTGTACCTGTCGGTGAAAACTGAAGACTATAAACTCTGACTTCCGGTTTCATGTTCCGGCTGGCCATGTCGCCGCTCCGAACTCCCGGTAAGCGAAGAGTAACTTTTCCACCTTCCCTTTCCTCGCGATCCTCGATCAGTGCGACGTTTCCGAATTCTGTCATTTTTCTCCTATTTATAAAATCCTGCGACGACCGATAAGGCGAATTTTAATGACAATTCCGTCAGAGAAATCTAGGAAATTAAACAGCAAGCTAGTGAAAAATTACTCACGTCTACAGCGTCGAACGATCTGTTTTGTGTTATTTCGAATTTTTTCAAGAGCACGGATTCCTGGATGTTGTAGATGCACACGTTTTTCGACTGGCCACCGGCGATTATGCAGTTGCCGTCGGCTGAGTAGCACAGAGTAGTGAAAGCCCTGAAAATTTGTTTTCAATAAATAAATCGTAGGAAAAGAAAGAAAAAATTTCCAGGAGGTCGACAAAATTATCTGCAATTAGTTTTTAACGAAATTCTAGTTTCCAATGATGCAGAAAAATCTCTGCAAGCTTTTTGTCGACCTCAGGACTCCAAAATGTTAATTTTCGATCATAAAAATTCTGAAACGTTCCTGACGAACGGTAGACACGAAAAATAAAATATTCAAGTCTAAAAATTCGCACTCACTTTCCTACGAGACTCTTTCAGCAATGAAAATTATTTTTCAATAAAAAAATCGTAGGAAAAGAAAGAAAAAATTTCCAGGCGGTCGACAAAATTATCTGCAATTAGTTTTTAACGAAATTCTAGTTTCCAATGATGCAGAAAAATCTCCGGAAGCTTTTTGTCGATCTCAGGACTCCGAAATGTTAATTTTCGATCATAAAAATTTTGAAACGTTCTTAATCGACTGTGGAGACGAAAAATGAAATATTCAAGTGTAAAAATCTGCACTCACTTTCCTGCGAGACTCTTTTTAGCGGTGATGAGGTCAGTGTCGGATCGTCCGCTTCCCAGATCATTGCGACCTTCGATGCTGCCCGTTTGCATTGAGGTTTTGCAGTCGAAAAAGGAAATTTGTCCATCCAGAGTAGAAACCGCGACTTCTTCACCGTTCGGTTTATAAACGACGCACAAACCATCGGAAGACAACTGAATGGTTTCGTGACTCGAGCCTTTTTCTATGGCGTTCCAAAGCTTCAGGGTTTTGTCCCAAGACACCGAAACCATTGCCGAACTCGCAGGATTCGGGTTGAAGGCCAAGCCAACTACTGGACCTTCGTGGCCACTGAGAACCTGCACAATTTTCAAATTTATTTATTCACTCAATAATTATTTACTTAACGATTATTCATTTAATAATAAATTAATTCATATTTTTAACACAAAACTTATAAGCGTTTTCAATTTTTTTTTTCATAAAATTCTCACTAATGCCCGTAAGAGCGTTTTTTGGATGAAATTCTATTTTTTTTTTTCTGTTTAGCAATTCACACCAATTTTGTAAAAGTCACAATTTTTTCGACTTGCACAGATTTTTCAAAAAATGGAATCCAACTTTCAAAATCGACGTAAAAAAAGAGAAAAAAAATATTGAAATTTTTTTGGGAGCTCGTTGAGTCTCTAAAAACTTGAAAAAATGATGGCGAGTCTTACCTCGAGGAGTCGGCCAACCTTGATGCTCCAGAGATAAATATCGAAAAAGTCTTGGCCTCCGGCAGCGAGAAATTCGTCACTGGAATCGAGAGCAAGGCAAGAAAACTGTACGGGGCGTGGAGTGGTCAAAGTTTTGAAATTTCTGTATCGCGTGAGATCGTAGGCTCGGGCAGTTCCGTCGTAAGAGGCGGAGACGATGAACTTCCGGTTGTGGCTGAACAAAACGCTGGAAATGGCGGATTTGTGTTCCTTGAAAGTGACGGTACAAAAGCCCGTCATGGTGTTCCAAATTTTGACTTTTCCGTCGTCTCCGCCGGTCACGATGTACTGACCGTCCGGACTGTAGGCCAAACAGTTCATGTTGTTGCTGTGGCCTTGTTGCTTCATCGCGTAAGTCTCGCTTTGCCATTCCCACACCAAGAGTTGTCCAACTTTTGCACAACCCAGAGCGATCCAATCGCCGGTGGAATTCAAGGCAATCGACGAAATACACTGACTCGATATGCTGCAAGCGAAAAATTTCGATTTTAGGCCCAATGAGTCACGGAAATCGCTGAGGGATTCGAAAATGAGGCAAAAAGATGATGGGCCGAGAATTATTAATCGCGGGATGGCGGAATATGAATATGTGTTGGAAAATCGTATTTTTTATGGCAAAAAATAAAAATGAAGAGGGAAAAATTTCTACTGAAGTGTGAGAATTTAAAACTCTTAGGAGATCACATGATTTTTTATGGGGCCCCGGACCATATGGCGCCTTTTCGTTCTGCCACTTGTATCTCAGGTATTTGGAGAGAAAAAAATGTGAAAAAATTCTGGAATACTCTCCATTGATTCTACTTTAAGGTTCCATAGTTTTTATAGTTGTTGCATTTTTTAATTTTCAAATAAAACGTTTTGAAAAACAAAATTTTCGACTAAAAGTTGTCGCTCGGGTCAAAAAGACCCATGTGATCCGCGGAGGGTTAATTACTGGATTGGAAACATATAAAAATTCGAAAATAAATTCAGTCTGGATTGCCACATGTATCTCAGGTATTTGGAGAGAAAAAAATGTGAAAAAATTCTGGAATACTCTCCATTGATTCTACTTTAAGGTTCCATAGTTTTTATAGTCGTTGCATTTTTTTATTTTCAAATAAAACGTTTCAAAAAACGAGATTTTCGAAAAAAAGTTGTCGCTCGGGTCAAAAAAACACATACGATCCACGGAGCGTTAAAAATGACCAAAAAAAAAATAGAAACGGAACACGACCTTGAAGATTAGTGAATTTTGACTCAAAAAAATGTAAATTCTTATGAAAAAAAAATCAAAATTTCTTCTACACAAAATAAAACACTATTTCAAGGCTCGCAGACGTAAAATACCTCAACGAATGGATCATGTTGACGTCAGGCAATTCGTACAAGAAGAATGCTCCATTACTGAAGCCAACGACAAGAAGGCGAGTTTCCTGGTGATAAGCGGCCGCAGTGACGATCGCAGATTTGTCCGATTTGCGAGGTTCGTCGGCCAAAAAGTGTTTGGCAAGTTTTTTATACCGCAATTTCTTGGCTAAACACGTTTTCGGTGCCTCGTTCGTCTCCTCGTCGTCTTCTGCAAAAATGTCGACTCAATCTCCAATTTTCTTCGATCAATACAAAAGAAAAATGGAAAGAAAATAATTTACCGGCAGCTTTCGTTTTCCTCCCCTCCGCGCGCTTCACTTGCTTGTCCGTTTTTTCTACAGCCTTGTCCAGATCCACGTCGTCTTCGCTGTCACTCTCTTTCGGTTTTTCGCGCTTTATCGGCGGCTGCCAAACGACCATGTCTTCTGGTTCGATCGTGCATTCCCAGATGCACAAGTGTCCGTTTCTGTGACGAAGAAAAAAACGATTGTGGATTTAGAGTACGTTGTTCTTTAGTCAATTAGCAACTGAAAACAAAAATTTTGATTCGACCGTCGGGATACAACGTCCTTGAATCAGAAATAAATGCAGAAAAATAAAAATTCATCCCGGAAATGTCGATTTTTTACCCAAATAAAAATTACCTGCTTATCGTGGAAATGTCGTAATTTTTCTTCTCGAAGTAACAGCCAATTATTTCGTCGGAATGTGCGCCAAGTGCGTACGATTTAAAATTCGCCCATTTTTCTAAACTGTACAATTTCGTTGACGTGTCTTTCGAGCCCACTGCCAAGAGTTTCGAGTCGTGCGACCAACACAAACAAGTTGTGTCGTCCGTTGCGCCATGGAAAACTCGCTCCATCACGAAAGGATTGAACTCTCCGGTCTGCAGGCCAGGGGCGTTGAAAATAAAGACTAAAAAGCACAAAAAAAACCGTTTAGAACCCAAAATCCAGTTTCGGAGACTGAAGAAAATTCTTCTTCCACCAAAAAAATAGAATTTTCAGGCTATCGGACGCCGAGACATTGAAAAAACTTTTTTCTCTCACTTACCGTTGTTATCCTTGCAGACGGCAAAGTGTTTTCCATCCGGGGAAAACTTGAGAGCTCTGACGAGTCTTTTGAACCGATATTTGTGGATTACCATTCGGCTTATCATGCTGATGACGTGTGCTTCGCCCTCTGCGACGAGAAATTGCATTAAATTCAATAAATTAAAATAATTCATCAAATAAATAAATAAATAAATAAAATTAAAAAATTCAAAAAAATAAATAAATTCACAAAAATTCAAAAAAAAATTTAATAAAATTCAAATAAAAAAAAAAAATTCAATAAAATTCAAATGAATTCAATAAAATACAAATAAATAAAAAATTCAATGAAATTCAAATAAAACAAAATAAATTCAATAAAATTCAAGAAAACTCGACTCTGAGTGAAAAAAATACCTTCGTTGACCGCTATCAGTGTGTAGCCATTGGGCGAAAGGTCCATAGTCGTATAATTGAACCTGCTTTCCACCGGCAGGGTCGTGGATTTGTTGCTGAAAGAAATTACCATCAAAAATCACTTTTTCTTCATAAAAATGCGAAAAAACGTTCGAATCGTCGATCAAAAAAGGTAAAATTCTCCGTAACTGTTCCGTAACGAAACTCATTAAAAAAACACGAAAATTTAATCATTTTTGATGTTGCGTTGAGAGGAAAAGTCTAAATTACATTTTTTGCCTCCGGAATGGCAAATTTTTGTATAACGACAGAATGAAATTTTTACCGATTCTTGATTGATTGGAAAAAGTAATGAGGGAAATGCGCTAAGAAAAATAAAATGTTATCGTCTTACTTTTTGAGATCGTAAATGGTGATTCGGTTGCCGACGGGGCTGATGACGCAGGATCCATCGTGTGAAAAAATGAGATCCCCCTTGCGATAAACGGTGCCGAGCAAATTGCTAAACTGCGAGACAAAGGTCGAGGTTTTTGAGAAAATGATTGCGAGTTCATTTCGTGGGAATTACGTTTTTATCAAAATAAACACGACGTGGAGAGACGGAGGAAAACATTGGAGTCATTTGTCACAAAACACGACAGAATCGAGCGAGTGCGGGACGTTTTTCGAGGAAAAACTGATTTTAACGTTTTCGAGAATTTATCACGACAGATTTATCGGATGGAGCAATTTTTTTGGTCAATTTCGAGAGGCCGACACAATTCATTGGATCGAAAGCAAAAAAGTTGCAAATGTATCGCAGTTTTGTTGGTTAGGAACTTTGGGAGCGTCGAAAAAACGAGCGAGGAAGGTTGAATTTTCCTGCAACGATTGAGGGAGAAAATTGAACGTCTCAGGAATTTTTTAAGTCGTACCTTGTATGCAAACTTCATTGTTTATACTCGGTTGTTGAAAACACACGTGTCGTAATATTGTTGTCAATACAATTGTCGCGAACACCACGTTTACCGTGACATTTGAATTCGGTAGACTCGTACTTCCGGTCGCGTTCGCGAAAGCAGCAAGGAGCGGGAGATTCGAATTTGGTGGAATTTAAATGACTGGAGACTGCAGGGAAAGAAGATTTTTACGTGGCATCGTGAGCATTTATTCGTTTGAGAGATGCGGAACGATATTTTGACGTATTTTCATGGGGAAACGATTGCTCGAGAATAAAATTGATCGCGGATCGATCGAGCTGCCGAGTTCCGGTGAGCAGTGCGCAGGGAGTGCATTGGGAGGGAGTCGCGGGGCTGGGTTTATGAGGAGCAACGTGATGTGCCCGTATCTTCAAAAATTGGGCGTCACGATGGTCGATAAAGTGTTTGTACGCGTCAATGCGCGGCGAATGCCGGTCGCTCCGATGTTTTAATTCCCACGAGAGATCGTGTTTTTTGATTTATCAAAAAAACTGCAGGATTATCGGGAAAAATGGGCTGAAAGTCGAGAAAATTGATGTCACGCGGTCTGCGTGAGGAATGCTCGCGCCTGCGCGCAGTGATAAACGCGGATCTGGCCAGCGAGCCTCTCTGTTACTCGCGAGGCTTGACGTCAGCTCGTAAAATATAAAACGAGCGCGCCGATTGGCCGATTTACGGGCAACGTCGAACAGCGAACCAATCAGAATTGCGCACAGATCGCTCGGCCGCCCTGCGCTCGCGCTGGTCACGCTCACACGCACGCGCCCTCCTCACACTCGTCACTCGTCACATGACCAGTGCTCAGGCTGTACAGTAGGCCCTATTTGACAGTGCCCACTAGTTTAGTGAAGTGCAGTGTGCGAGGATTGATTCTTCGCTGAGAACGGCCCCGTGTTTCGACAACCTGTAAATACTCTTCTCGTGTATCGTTCGAAGGAGAAAAACACCAAAAAACAAGAAGCAACGAAAGCTCCCGAGGGATTTCGTCGATCGAATATTTAGATTCTCGTAAAGAAAAAAGCCAAAAACCCTCGTACAAAAATGAGTTCCGCACTGTCAGAAACGAATCCCGTTTACGGCCCGTTCTTTGGAGTTATGGGCGCCGCCTCAGCCATTATTTTCTCCGGTGAGTTTCCTTTTATTTGTTTAAACTTAAAATTTCGTTGAAAAAAAGAAAATCCCCGATCGGCATCGGATTCTCATCGGCGCATACATTTTTCGTGTGCGTTTCCGCTCTATATATCTTTATCAACTGGTCGCTCCCTCGTCGACCATTTGTATTTCCATATTCACGCGAATTCTTCCTCAATCTCTGGTTCATCAGCGGAGCCAGCGGAAAGCGACGTCTTCCCCATCCCCATTCTTCTCTCTCATTCAAACGCCATTTTCCTTGATACGCCAAGTGCGAATATTCCGAGAAACTTGAGACGAAGAAAAATTTGGAAAAATCTTGAAGAAGCGAGCTTGACCTCGCAACTAATCGATCACATTGCCAATTTTCACGAATAACTCGCCCTCTCTCGCTCGAATCCCAACTTCCGATAGCAATAACGTTTCTCGTGGAAATAAAAACGAAAAAAAAAAAATAATCTCGAGCCTCGGGACAGAAAAACGGCAAAACAGGGAAAAATGCAAAAGATCGAGACTCGCTGATTGCTCGAGACTCGACAGTAAAGATTTCCGAGTCACCGACGTTCGTAATGTTCGAGAAAATCGAGCGGGGAGGGGCGGAGGAATTAGTCTTAGCAAGTTTCGATTAAAAACGTGATTCGGGCTCGAAAACGCGATAAGAGCGAGAGAGACGATGCTTTTGTGTACGCGCGATGGTTTCTACCGATTATTTCGTAACGCTGACCTCGATTAGCGGTGTCTCGTGAACGGAGAGAGAGAGCGAGAGAGAGAGAGAGACACGGGAGCTGCTGAGTTGTGGAGCAACCCCGTGACAATCTCGTCGGACCGGCAACGATCGGGCCTGGCGAATAATTCGACGATTCGAATCGGAAATTCACACGATTCTCGTTTCCCCATCAAATTCAATCTCCCAATGACCCGTGACAAAGTTTCTTGAATATATTCATTTTCGGGGCTCGCGATCGATCATTTACGGCGAAACGGAGCATTCGTGGCGCGGGCGTCTGTCTCTCTGTTTCCCTTTCGCGAGCGTCTGTATCGGGCAAATCAATACGAATCCCTTATCCCGTGTGCTAGGGCGGATATATATCTATATCGACGCTGAAACGTATTTTTTCTTCCCCATCATCTCCTTCGTCCTCGGGTCGCGGCTCCTTCGAGCTAACGACTAGCGCGGAGCGAGAAATCAACGAAAAACTCAAATAAATCAAAAGTTTTATTAAAAAAAAGGGAGAAAATATGTTTCGGGCAGCGGCGAGAGCGCGTAGGCCGGGACGCGAGCAAATCTTGATCCACGGCCAAATGGGCCAGCGTCTTTTCAGAAAAATCACTACGCTTACGGAGTCTCGCGGGAGTAACAGAAAAATTACGATCCGGAGTTTTTTTTTATTAATTCGTTTATTCTCCGGGGCCTCTCTCCACGATCTCCGACCGCTCTGTCTCGTTTTTTTTCATTCTCAATTATTCTCTCAACACATTTCAGTTTTTTTTCGATGTTTGTGCACAGTCGGTAAGTTACCGACTGTGCGAAAACCGTTGCTTTTCATTTCTCTCTCGTTTTCTCACGTTTCTTTAGCTTTCTTTGAGAAATCCTTTTCGCTGAAGCTTTTCCTCGTTCTTAATCGCTCACGGGATCCTGTGCCACGCCCCCGTCACTTCGTTCGCCAGGCCTGCGACGATGGGTCTTACATGATTGTCATGTGACTGCCAACGTGAGAATCATGTGACTACGCGATGGGCTGGGCGCCTCGCGATCTCCAGGCCCTCCAGCGCCTTCCTAACCTAAAATTATTCATTTTTCCACCATTTCCCATGAATCCTCGATAATTTCCTGCTCTTCCTTGTCCTTGTTCCTTATTTTTATTCACAACTCGGTGCCCACTTCGTAAAATTACGATTTTGACACTTTTCGACGATTCCCTCGATCTTTTGCTTCGTGCTCGTGAAAGTTGCACGGCACAATTATCGTCAGCGATTCACGCCCTTTTTCCAGTCTCTCTCCGATATTTTTACACGACAATTTGTCTCTAATGAGCTCGTAATGTTTGTCCAACGAGTTTTCTCCCATTCGAACTTATTTTTATGGCTAAATTTTTTTTTTCAGTCTCCAAATTGGTTTCCCATGTCGATGCAATAGAAAAACGTAATTTTTCCCGAAAAAAATGTAGAAAAATCGTTTCTAATCAAATATTCCGAAATTTTGAAGAAAAAAAAAGTTAAAAATTGATCATTATCGTCGTTGACGCGCATTAGCGGGATTTCCGACTCTGGTAAAATTCGGTACAATCTCGCGTTTATCAGACTCATCGAGTTGTCGATATTGACAACGCGGTAACGAGCAAAGAAAAAATTCCACTTGCAAGCACGTATTTGTGAATCATCGTCGCTTGGCCAACAACGGATGAAATGTTTATTACGGAGACTGACCCCCCGCAAACTTTCTGATCGATCGCGATAAAATTTCATAAGAAAAAATAAAAATAAAAAAATCATTTTTCAATAATTTTGAGAAATTGGCGAATTTTTCCACGTTCGAAATTTACTCGATTATTTTGTTGCAAATAAAATAATTGCTTTTTACCTACTTTTTTCGATCCATTTTTTTTCACATTATGAATCCAGACTAATGTCAAGAAATTTTTTTGTTTCTTTCAAAAAAATTACGATAAAAATCAAAAAATAAAAAAATGCCATTTTCCAATGATTTCGATAATTCATTAATTATCGCATATTTATTGACCACAACGAAATTCGAATTTTCTGTGCAATTTTTTTTCGTTACCGATTTTCCAAAATGAACTTTGTTCTCCCGATATTTTTCGCAATTCACGAATCCACAGAAAGTTCAAGAAAAAAAATTGTTTTTTTTTCTTCGAATAAATCCCGATAAAATTCCCAAAAAAAAAACAATATTTTTCCATAATTTTTGAGAAATTTTTCGGAGGAATTGTTACATATTTCGAGAACCCAGAAATAATCGTATTTTTGTTGAATATTTCAGCTCTCGGAGCGGCGTATGGCACAGCAAAGTCCGGTACCGGTATCGCAGCCATGTCTGTGATGAGGCCGGAGCTTATCATGAAATCCATCATTCCCGTTATTATGGCGGGTATTATCGCCATTTACGGTTTAGTCGTGGCGGTCCTGGTCGCGGCAGCGCTCGATGAGCCCGCGAAATACCCCCTTTTCAAGTGAGTGACCACGGAATCCATTAATCAAACCGATCGATCTTTTAATCATTTTTAAAAATATTGAACGCGTCGAAAAATCAATTTTTTGGCTCGATTCCAAAAAAAAAAACGAAAAAAATGCAAAGAATCTTGACAAATTATTACTTTCCGTTTGGCTTTCAACTGCCAATCTGGCCGCTGATCAAATGTTAGTAACGCGAGTGATGTTCGGAGGGACTTTCGTCTCGATCGTTTCGTTCCAACAAAAAAAAAATGCATCCGCACGCCCGCTATTCTTATTCTTGGGTCCTGGCAAAGAAAATCAATTTCTTACATAAAACAAACCTCAAGAAACTCATGCCAATTCATTTTTCCGGACAATGTCACTTAAAAAATGGTTTTTCATCCTTTTCACGCTATCGTACGATTTCACTGTTCAAGAAGATCTCAAAAGTTGTTGAAACGCGTTTCGAAAGTTTTGCTTGCAACGCCGACCCAACGATCGGCCATCGGAACGAAAATTTGAGCGATTTTTACTGAAATTTTCAATAAAACGTTTGTTTTTCATGCATGGCTCATCGATCTGATCAAAAATTTCCGATAGATTGTCTCTAATGTTTAAAAAATCGATGCAGAATTTTTTTTTTTAATTTAAGACCAAAAATCGAATTTTTGGCGATCTGAACCAAAATTCGCACGATTTTGACTCAAATTTTCAATAAAACTGCAATTTTCATGCATGATCGTTCAAACTATCAAGAAATCTTCAAAAAAAGATGCAGAATTTGATTTTTTTCTGTTCAAAGCCAAAAATCGAATTTTCGACAATCTGAACGAAAATTTCCGCGATTTCGACTCAAATTTTCACAAAAATTACCATTTTTCATCGACGGTTCGTGAATCTAATGAAAAATCCCCGATCCATTATCCCCAAAGAAAAAAAAACCATCCTCGATTTTTTTCCATTCAAAGCCAAAAATCGAATTTTCCAACCTCCAAATTGCTCGCATCAATTTCGTCAATGAAGATTTTTGAAAACAGATGAAGAAAATGTGTAAATGTTTCGCAGGGGATTCGTGCATTTGGGTGCCGGTTTGGCGGTCGGATTTTGCGGCCTTGCAGCTGGTTTCGCGATCGGGATCGTGGGTGACGCGGGAGTGAGAGGAACGGCTCAGCAGCCACGTCTCTTCGTCGGTATGATCCTGATTCTAATTTTCGCGGAAGTGTTGGGTCTGTACGGTCTTATCGTAGCGATCTATCTCTACGCCAAGTAAACATCGTTCTCATCAGTATTGGGGCAGGAAAAAGAGTCTTGTCGCCTGCCTTGTCTGCGGAAGAAAAAAAAAATCGAACCGACCAGCAAGAAGAAAAGAAAAAGAAGGATAAAAAGTGAAGAAGAAGAATTTGAGTTGCAAAACGCTCCCCCTCAACAAAAATAAATATTACAACATGTTTCGACGTTTTACTTAACCACATCGCATTATACAAACAAAAACCCACATCAGTTCATTTCCGCATAAATATAAGTCCCGATGTTTGGCGTAGCGACTGCGAGAGAGAGTCTGGAGACTCGAGATTCTCGTTTCTTTCAAAATCAGGCAAAAAAAAAACCGAAAAAACCGAGAATCCAGAGTAGAAAAATGCTCCGGAGCGACGAGAACGAAGCACGAGCCGCGAGAGGCTGAGGGACGCGTGTATCTGTATATACATACGAATAGCTGCTTCATCGTGTAAGCGAGAGATCGAAAAAACAAGAAATAAAGCAAATTTCAAGCCCAAAAGCGAGAAATATTTAAATTTTCAAACAAAAACGTAATAAAATGATGAAAAAGTGGGAGGAAAGTCTGACGGCGAGACGAAAGAGCGGGCGACGAGCACACACACGAACCCTCGACCCTGAAAAACCGCATGAAAATCGAGAGAGGGTTAAATTAACCGAAAAAAAACCGCAGCAACGCGAAAAACAAACCAGAAAACCTTTATCTTTCATTGTATAGTAATCATTGATAGCTATAGTTTGACATTAATTCAATTAATCGGCTCTACTCAGTGTAAAAAGGCGGGAAACCGATAAAAAATACACCGACAAACTCTACGAAAAGAAAAACAAGCAAAAAATCGAGAAAAATGATGTGGAAAGCGATTATCAATTAATGAATAATTTAGCACAATTATATATGCGGAGAGTAAGTGGAGCGACGGATCGGCGAGGAAAAACCATTTTTTTCGTCGATTCTCGCGTGTACGTAAGATTTTTAGGTGTATCGCGTCAACGAGACTAAAATGCGACAGAGAGGAACGAGGGAAAGCGGAAAACGACGCGAAATCGCTGAGCAAAACGGCATAATAGAGAAAAAAAAATGGGAAAAATCTCGAAAAATAAGTTTCAAGCTTTTTTCTTCTCTCCCTCCTCGGGGAGCTTCACGACAGAGATAACGAGCTGCGATTCGCAATAGTATAAAGTCCGTCCGGGTCGCCACCCGGAATTTCCTTATTTTTCTCCTTTTTCCCTCCGTTTGACAATTTTTCGACGTTACGCGATGCACCTGCGCGCAACGATACAATATATTCGAGAATCGAGCAAAGAAATACACATATACACGGGAGTTGAGCGGGTGCGCGATAAAATTGACGAGCGAGTTGGGAGGAAAGAATAAAAAATAAAAATATATATACCGATCGTTTAGGGAGCGCGGGAAATAGCGCGAAAGGTACGAATGAGTTTTATTTGGCGAAGAAAACTCGCCGCGACTTGTAACAACTTTTGGAATAGCGAGGGGGAGGAAAAACCACGATCGCGTGGGCGGCCAGCCGCAAAGGCCAGCGGCTGATCCGCTTGCCGCGAGATACAGAGAGAAACCTCCGTCGAAGCTTCGTGTCGAAAAAATCTCAAATTTTCCCTGCGAAGCATCGCCGGGGAGGAGAAAAAACAACGAGAACGAAGATCGAGGAGAAAATGAAGGAAGAGGATTTCGTGGAGAGGCTGATAAATCCACGAAATCTTACGATGAGCGTTCAAGGCCTGCCTTCGACGAGGAAAATAATATCGAGCATTAAAAGTTGCGCGAAAAACAGATAAACGAAAAACAAACTATTGATTAACGAAGCAAAACAATTTGTACATTCCATAATACGAGTTCGTTCGGTCCGAGCGATAATCGCGTTGATCGTTGTCCCACAGCGAACACGAGGGAGCCGTTCTCCGGGTTTCGGTTTCCTCCGAGCCCCGAGGATGCGTGTTCGCAGATTTGAAAATTGAGCAACAACCAGAAAAGTGCAAAGGAGCGAGGCGCATGTACGATCGCAAAATCCACCGTTCCGATTGCCTGGGAGCTGGCGATCGGTTCTGTCTGATTTTTTTTTCCATCGCGTCGTTCAGCAGCTTCGACTCTCTACGAATTTCGACTCCGAACGAGCTCCGGAGCGCGAAGAGCAAAGGGAAAGGGACAAACGCTTTATCGACTGGCTATCTCCTTGAGAACAACTGGGCTCAACGTATAGCTGCATTTCCGGGGCCGAGAGAGAAGCGGAGACACTCGTGAGTATCGATCGATCGCGAGGGCCTGAAGAATGAAGAAGAAAACAAAGCACGAGGCGAAATCCGATTAATCGAAGCTCCGGCCGAGAGGTCAAGAGCTTGTGACGCGCGAAAGAAACGAACGAGCTCAAAATCTCCCCGAAAATGCTTCTATACCAAAAAACAACGTATTGCAAAAAAAGAAGAAAAAAAAACACTCACACACACACACACACACGAACTCCGAGTCAACTTGGCAAATTTTTCATTGCGACTCTTCCGTGAGAGAGAAATGAAAAACGAAAAGGTCGTGAGAGCCGCGACGCGATCGAAATAATCGAGAGAACTGGAAGATAAAGAGAATTTTTAGGGGAAGAAGAAATTCCCAAGGAGCTTCGTACAGCATCGAAGAGACGACCGAGCAGGTGGTAGCGGCAGTGCGTCATCGTCTTTTTTTCCCGATCGACAAAAACCAGCTCCGTAGCATTTACATGCCTCGGTTCTCGACGCTCGAACAAAAAACTGCAAAGAAACGAAATTGAATCCTCGTAAAATATCGTATTTGAAAAAAAAAATCTTGTTCGTTTATTCTAACGAGTTTCCAATGGAAAACCTCCCCCAAATAACCCTCCGTAAACACACATGGGTCTGGGGGACCCTACGGTTTTTTTAGCGTCCTTGGATCTGGAAGTTAAATCCTCGTAAACATCGTATTTGAAAAATAAAAACTTGTTCGATTTTTCAAACGTGTTTCCCGTTTTTTGTATCGATTGCCATGAAAAAAAAAAAAAAAAAAAAATACGAATTTTTATCCATCACCCAGGCCAGTCTCTTTCTATGGATCCGAAACTACTTTCCCGATTTTGTTCCGATTTTTTAAACGAGCCCAAAGACAGTAAAATAACATCAGGGTCCCCCAGACCCATGTGTGGCTAGGGAGGCTAATTTTTGTGTCTCTGCTAGAGCGCGTGTGTTGTACATACCACCCAAACGCTTCGATGTATCTGCACGTTTTTTTTAGGACTCTAGCTTAGTTCCGTAAAATAACAAAGAGACAGAGAAAGAAAAGGGGAAATCTAGAAAAAGAAAAAAAAACGATTAGCACTCTGTACCAAAAACGACCCTCGTTGTTATCGCGAATGAGAGACCAAGAGCTGAACGAGCGTGTGTAACGTAGAGAAACGTTTTAGCGAGTGAAGAAAAAAAATGATTCTATAGATAGAGAACGAACGAGATGAAAAATGTCACGAAGAACGAGAATTCGTGTAGAAAAAAGTGAGGGAGAGAACGCTGCCGCTGCCACCCCCTTAATAAGCCCTTAAAACGATAAAACATTGAAGAAGAAAAAATAATAAATGCCCATCCCAAAGTTTATCTTCCAGTGTTACTAGTAGATTCGTTGTTGAGCGCCGAAAGTGATACTGATCAATATTATTTATGTTATCATTCGTCCTCGATGTTACAGAACAAACAAACAAACAAGCGTGTTTAATAAACAATTTAATTTGGACAAACGCCGTTGACCTCTTTCATCTCCGAACTGTCCTCTGTGTAATGCAATATCGTTAGCATTTTATATCCTAATAAAAGAAACGATGTTGTCTCATTATCATGATTTTCTTCAACGCCTGCGTACAAACGCCTCGTCTTGCCGAGCGATCGTCGGGTCGACAGCTGTTCATTTCTCGATACGGTGAGTTTTTTTTTTTCATTATTTTTTTCAGGCGAAAAGTTTTTTTTACGCTCCGAAACGCGGCGAGAAATCGGAATTTTCTTCCCACGAATGATTGACGCTAAAGGAATTTTGGGGAAAGGGTTTTTTTTTTTTGAAAAACAAATATTTCAGACTGTCGCACATGTTCGATATGTTGAGTACAAGGACTTTATACATTTCTATAATACACACGTCGAATCGCAAACAAAATTTCGTAAATATACTGTTCGAAAGATTCTCCATAACCTCAAAATCACGAAATCTTTATTTTCACACAGCTGCGGTGCAATCGAGGATTACAAATGTTGTTAAAACTCTTTTTTTCACGACGCAATTATATATTGAGGCAAAAAGAAATCGTGACTACTGAGAATTTTCTCTTGTTTTTTCGTTCGCACTGTTTGACGCGAAGGACGCGACTCAGTGGATGACAGTCTGTAACAAAAGTTTTCGAAATTCAGCCAATGGCTGCTTTGCTCTGCTCCGTATCGACAAGCTTCGAACTTGCGATCGTTGAAACTTCATTTATATCTTCTTCTCACACGTCGTGTATTTCGTAGCGACGTAGTTGCGTTTTGAATACGGTTTAAAAAACCAGTAAGAAACAAAGCTTCGTCGTTTGTGAAGAAGCAAAAATGGCAGTGAAACCCCTTGTAACGCGCTATACATTTCTCGCCCGATAGAACGCGATCGAACAAAAACAAAACATCGAGTCGTTCTAGATACAGAGATGAATAACATTCTATCAAATCTCTTGCAACGTGTGTGTGTGTGTGTGTGTGTGTGTGTGTCTTTGTGTGCCAGACGAGTCAACATATCTTTGAGATCGGATTATCGAAATAGGATTGAGAAAACGTGTTCGAAATTAAAAAAGAGACACAAATTTAACGATAAGAACTTTGTTCCAAGATCTTCGGAATGGATTGAAGAAATAAACAGAAAAATCTCGAGATTTCTTCAATTTTTATTATTCCTCATGATTACGCTGGGAACAAAATAAAATTTATTTCTTGGAATTGGAAGCTCCAACTTCACATAATTGCATGTCGAAGTTGCATCGTTTTCGAACGACGAATTTTATCGTGAAAATAAAAACAAACGTATATTTTGTGTTCGCTCGAGAAATACGTCCATGTCCTACTTCGAAGGTCGTTCTCTACATGCGCCTTCGATGTGTCGAGATAGTCGTACACATGCATGTCAAAGCAACCGGTAGGAGTCGCTCCAAATACATATTAAATTGCTACCGAACAAACGGAAGCAAGTCAGCACTCGATTCAACGAATAACTCGCACGACTAACGTCCCAACGTCCATGTTTCTTTTCGGTAGTGGGCGTTTTGTCACGTGTGTACAAATGGAAAAATTCAACGCGAAGAAATGGGCATTTCTTATTTGGATTTACGATGAAAAAATCGAATTCCACGTAGAAATGATTCGCGTTTTTCAACAGAAAAACTAGCGTGACAAAAGTGAACGAGAATCTTGATTTTGGGGTTATAAGGACGTTGTATGGGGACGCTCAAATATAAATTTTTGTCTTCAGTTTTTCTTACATACAAAATGGTTTGCGAGCCCAAGTTCATTAAAAAAAGTTGTTGCAAATTGACTAAAGAACAATATCCTCTAAATCCAAGATTGCCCGACGTAATCTGTATTTGTTATATAATAAACAAAATTTCGAAAAAAAATTTACGACCGATTTTTTTGAAAAACAAAGCTTCTTCGATGTTACATATAAAAGTGTATGCAAAGTTTTAAGAGGCTTCACCATTTAGAAATCGAAATATTTAATGTTGAAAATTGCAACTTTTAACACACGCTCTTATGAGAAACTACTGAAAATTGTGTTTTTTATAAATAAATATCTCGACTTCTACATGGTGAAACCTCTTAAAATTGCGCGAGCTGTTAGATGTCACTATTCTCTTTGTGTAGTGCAAATTTGAAGGAATTCTATCGATAGAAAATTTTGCATACAACCTCCTTAATCGCAACAAGTTGATTTTTCGACACAGGCAGAATTATAAACAATGGATGATCCTAAGAACATTTTTATTGAGAGAATTAAAAGATCCTTTCATGGTTATATATATATATATATATATATATATGTTTTTTTGTTTCTTCATTTTTATAGTTTCGACCAAATAAAAAAATCATCGACAACGTAATTATTCGTGAAATAATACTGGCGATTATTATACATGGATTTATTTCGTTTGCAAAAAAAATGGCGAATTATCGAGTAAATTAACGTCGAGAAAAAAAGAAGAAATAAGTTTCCAATGGACGCATTCGCGGGGCATTTTTTTCGCTTCTTCTTCGATACGTTTTACTGAAAACTCTGATGAATTTTTCCTACAGAATCTTTTTCCTTATTTCGATGATTTTTCTTCTTTTTTTTTTATCGCCGAAGCTGGTGAACAAATTTTAAATATTAACCGCTAAATATCGATTCGTTACAAATGTACGTCACGTGCACAGACAGAAGAATATCGAGTGATGTGTTTTTGAACGCGCGAGCAACGTTTTTACAGGATGATTGATAAGGAAAAAAAACGGGTATAGGGGAGCAGGAGCTTCGTCGATGATTCATCAATAATTTCGCAACAACCGCAATCGGTCCAGCGAACCTGCTGATTCGTTTGGATAAAAAAAAATGGCGGCTTGGGGCGGGAAAAAAGGAAGAAATCTCATGGTTTCCGCACAAATAATTGACAAACACGTTATATTTTCCTCATTTAGCCTATTCTCTCACTTTTTTCAAATTTACCATTCGATGAATTAGTCGCTCGACGAAATAGTGCGCGCCCCCAATCTCGACGATATTTCCTAACTCTACGCACGATTTTCGTCCGTTTTTTCTTCTCTGCTTAATAATTGTGTTACTATGATTTATCGTATTTTCTTCAAATTCATTTTTTTCTTTCCACGCGACAAGGAACAAAATTTGTGTCACGATCGTTCCGCTTCGTTTTATTCCTTCACGAGAAAAATCGAAGCTTCCTTTTTTTTTATTTCGCTTCGTTGGCTGCTGTTTGTTTTCTTCCTTTTTTTGTTCTCAAACTTGACTCTTCAGCCCGTCAGCGATTTTTCGGTTCGAAAAATGGTTCTCGAAGTTACAAATTTGACAAAATAAAAATAATTATGCGAGCAGAAAAACGTTGAGTGATGATTAACCCTCCGTGGTCACACGGGGTCGGCCTCGACCTCAGCCATGTTTAAACATTTGCTGCGTTGCCAGCATCGTTCCGAACGACACATCAAAATTCGGGATATTAGTTCGAACCTTTCCGAATAAGAATATCGAGGGAAAAAAATGTTATCCAATTTTTAAAATGGCAAAAAAAATCAGCAAAGAAACAATGTGTAAAAAAAATTTTTTTCGGGCACCCAAAACACCATTGGAGAGAAGGCCAACCGTCTCCGGCGCCAATAACTCGTAGTAATTCTAGCTCAAAGTTGCGCTTGGGGTCATTTTGACCCGTGGTCACCACGGGGGTTAAGAATGAATGAGCACACACGCGGAGGAAATTAAGATCGAAAAGTTAGTTTTTTAGGTTAGAATCGAAGAATGACCTTGAACTTTGTCAAATTTTCACGAAACTATAAATTCCGATGAAAATAAAACAAACTTCCGGAAGTGTACAAACGAATTGATTCATTTCCACGAAAGTCGACGTTCTGCTGAGAAAAAATTGATCAAAAAATTCAACTACATCGCGATTCTTCGTCGTTTTTTTCGATCTTTTGCTCCGCGCATCAATGAGTGGAATCGATGGGTAGGAATGGAAGAGAAAGGCGTACAAGAAACTAAACAAAAGTTTCCTTTTTTCAAGCTGCTGGTTAACTGCAGATTTTAATTATTGCACTAAATGTTAATAGTGTTCTCGACATTGTCGCATCGATCGGCCGGTCTGAAGTTTAAGAAGTAGAATTTCGTGTTTTTTTTTTTTTTTTTCATTTTTGTGTTTTCTCGCTAACAGAGAAAAAAGTAATTTCATAGAAGTGATGATCACCAAGAGAATCGTGCCCGATAAACGACCGTGTCGACACGCCGCGTTGCGCGCGGCGACGTCGAGACAGAACTTTGCCACGTAGAGAATTCTCTGCGTAAGCAAGCCGAGGGATTAGAATAGAAAGAAACCGGAGTGTTAGGAGGATAAGGGAAAAAGATGAGAGAATTCGGAGACATCTTTTTCATTGGAATCAACAATTTTTCGTTGAAATCAACAATTTTTCGATGAAAACAAATTTTTTTTCGAGAAATCGTCCGAATGTAAAGAAACCGGAGCGGGTGAGGAGTCTGAGGAAAAAGATGAAAGAATGACTTTGCATCGGGTGCTAGTCGGAAGAAATGAGTCGGGCGGTATGTCCGAGTAATAAATTACACCAAGGCAAAAGTTTATTATAATATGGTATATGATCTAGTTCGTGTCACTAAATTGCTTGTAATCGTTTTTGTTTGTCTATAAGTCTGAATTACGTTAGGTGGATGTGTTCGCTGCGTGTTGCTGGTTGCTGCGATTCAATTGTTCAAAAAATTCTAAAGGAAGAGTGGTCGTCCCTTGAGAAAGAAAAAAAGGTGTTTTTGGCGTACAAATCTCGAGAGTTGAAAAAACTAAAAAAAAAAAAAAAATGAAGCACGAGTCTGATTTCCGGTATGAATTTCCGCACTTCCGTGCGTTTGACGTCTTGGGATTAATTTCCTGTACTTTCTCAACGATTAATGCAGCAACTTCCTTTTGCTTGTGACAATTGATAAGGGAGTCGCGGCAGCTCGGTAAATATAATTAAATACGTATAATCGTAGCGAGTCCAGCGTCTCCGGAGTCTCTCTGTGTTCTTATCGATTAATTGCTAATTTTAATCCGTTTGTTCTCATTGTATCTTCCGTACGAAAGGACAAATTGTATTTCGTTTGTATGTTATTGTGATATAATAGTAATAATAATAATTAATAATATTAATAATAATAATAATCAGAAATCATTATTAATAATAATAGTTTTCCTCATAATAAATGTAAAAGCTGGTACACAGAGATAACAAGCGACCCTCGAAGGCAGCCGCGGACAAAAAGGACTTACAAAACGTGACACATGCACAATACTAGACAAAAAAATTCTTGGACAACACAAATCACCAAACTAATTATGTTTCGTTTGTTCTTTTTTTTTTTCTTTCTTTCTTTCTTATGTTTTTTTTCTTCGTACGTTGGTCCAAGTTCTCGATGAAATCTTCCATTTGGAGCCAATTCTTCAACTTTTTCTTTCTCCGCCTCGTTTTGTTTCAAGTTTTGTTGTTGCTGTTGTATTAATTACTCGTTTTTTCGTTATTTTTTTTTTCCCCTTATATAAATCATATTAATATTCAATTATCTAAAACATTAAAAAGTTTTCGGCTTGCGTGATGGGTCGCGCGCGCGCGCTCACGATCGCGCGCGCCACTCGTGGAGTCCTTTTGATTGATTTTTTCTGTTTTTTCCGTTAGGATCGCTCCGTTCTGTTGTTTTTTTTTTGTTTTTTTTTTGCGTTTTTTTACTGTTTTATTGTTTTTTTTCTTCATTGTTTTTAAATAATCATTGTCGTTCCTGCGTTTCTCCAATTTTCTGTTTGTTGGATTTGTTGGTTGTTGTTTCGTTTCATTTCCCTGTACGCAGAATTTGTTTTTTTGTTCTGTTTTTGTTTTTGTTGTTGTTGTTGTTGTTTCTTTTTTGTTTTACGGGCCGCTGTCAGTTTTATTGCGGCCATGAGTCAATTCAACTTTGCTGATGGTTTTACGGGCGCGTTGTCGAATCGCTTTTTTATCCTCACGAGCCACCGAACCCTCCGGAAAATTCATTTTCTCGCTTTTTTTCGGGAATTTTTTTTTTTTTTTCTTTTTCAGATCACGGACCGATGCTTCGAGGAAAAAAATGATTCCCTCGGCTCGGTAGCAGAATCGCGGGACAAAGGGCTAAGGATCGTGGGAAAAGAGCGAGGCGAGGGTCAGCGAGATAACTCGGTCCCAAAATTTTGATGATCGTCGCGGGACCAACTCGAGCTCCGTTTTCTCACCCTCTCCTCCCCCTCCTCCCCCCCCTCCCGGTATGGGAGAAAATCTTCTATGCAATCTAGTTGTCTTCTTCGTCCTCCTCATCCTCCGACGACGCAGCCTCGAGGGCTGTCAACCATTTGTTTACCTGGAAAATTTTTACACGAAATGTTAATCTGCGTGTTAAAGGGAACTGGGACATTTTTATTGGCGATGCACTGACTTTTTTTTGGAAAATACTCCTCGTGTACACACTGGGTCAAATTGACCCGGAATTATTATTTTTTTGTTCTTTTAATTGTTCCGGGCCCAAAAAAATTTCCGACAAGACACCATCGACTTTTTTTTTGGAAAATAGTCCTCGTGTACACACTGGGTCAAATTGACCCGGAATTTTTTTTTTGTTCTTTTAGTTCTGAGTGCAAAAAACTCTCCGATAAATTAACAGTCGAGCAAAATGTAACGGCAATTTATATTTTTACACGAAATCGTGTAAAATTGATTTTTTTTCGTATTTTTCCCACTTCGTCTAATTGGATTGAACGAACAAAGATCCAAAGGAAGAATATAGAACAAATTTTGAGTGATCGGCAAAAAGCCAAATTTTAAAAAATCACAATATTTTGTGAATTTTTCTGAATATTTTGTCGCCAGCTTTTTTCGTAATTTGCGTAAAAAATTTTTTTACACCATATTCCGTTGAGCACGCCAACTATTACGCTCGGCCGAGTAAATAATCTCGAGCGTTTCGAAATCTATTCGCAACGGCTTGGCAAAATGATTATTAGGAGAAAAAAGAGTTGGGAAGTGAATTGTTTGGGGAGAATGTTGAGAAAAATGGAGAAAAAAAACTCACTTCGAAGAGAGCGCTGCCTTTGCCAGGATAAGCATCGTTCACGTCCTCCCTCCATTTGGTTAGTGCCGCCTCCTCGACGACCGATCGTTGGTAAAGAGCCGCGAACCATCGGAGCATCATGCCTTTGGGTACATTGTGCGAATACCAAAAGACTTGTAGCGCGTGTACGGCAGTGACTTGGGAGTCAATTGTCGTGAGGAACGAGCTCAAGAGCCGTTCGTATTTGCGGAAAAGGGCAGCTTCTTTTTCCACGAGGGCTCTGTCGGGCATGACGGTTGGATCTACGCCAGGGGCCAACGTTGTTTCCTGTTTACAAAATTCCAATATTCATTATTAACGAATCCATGAAATTCTCAGCAGTTTTTTTTTGTCCATTTGAAAATCAAATTTTGTAATTTTTTGTTGAAAACAACAATTTTTCGTTAAAAACAACAATTTTACGTTGAAATCAACAATTTTTTGTTGGAAACAACAATTTTTGGTTGAAAACAACAATTTTTTTTTGAAAACGTAAATTTTTCGTTGAAATCAACAATTGTTCGTTGAAATAAACAATTTTTGGTTGAAAACAACAATTTTCCGTTGGCAACAACAATTTTTCGTTGAAATCAACAATTTTTGGTTGGAAACTACAATTTTTCGTGGAAAACAGCGAAAATGTGAAATAAAGAGAATGGAAGATTAAAAGAGACTTGCCTGGGTGATGTATTTGAGAAGCACAGTCATGAGAGCGTTGATGAAGCCAGGATCGGAATAATGTGCAGGATCAAGATTGTCTTTGATCCACGTTCTGAGAGCCTTCGGGCTAGGATCGGATTCGAGTTGGCGCCACATATCGCCCTGGATCCTGAGGAGAGGATAGAGGAAAGTGAGTTCCCGATCTTCGAGTATCTCGCCGAGTCTCTCTTTTGTTTTTTCGGGTTCAGGCAGTTGGCTCATGAGATTTATTTTGCTTTCGTTGAAGATTTGCGTCAGTCTGGCTTTGCCCTGGCTCTTGTGAAGTTGCTGCAGCGTCAACAGGAACAGCGGATGGTGCTGGCCGTTTTCCGTTATGGCAGCAAGGTCCTGCAGCTGCACGAGATTATTAACTATTGCCTTGGCTGTGATGGAGGCGACGTGGGACGCGATGCAAGGCACGGTGCTGTCTTTGTCGGCGATACTCGCAACGAGTTCTTTCCAGCCCTCGGTCAACTGTTGCCCCGTAATGACATTTTCCTTTTTCAAGTCCATCACAAAGTTCGAAGCGAGTTCGCGCTCGCCGTCTCCGCGATCCAGCGTATTTGTGTAAATCGTATAAACCGCGTGACGCAAAAAACGTTCCGGGATCTTGAGATCCTTGAACGCCATTATAGCGTCCTCGACGTTGCTGTGCGACACGAAATCGTCCATCAGAGCGTTCACTTTCTTCAATACTTCCTCGCGCGTCGGCCCTTTATCTTTTCTGTCCCTTGCCTTGTCTCGCTTGTCCACCGGTCCCTGCTTTATTACTATTGCCGGAGCTGATTCTTTTGGCAACAGAGGCGGACTTGGTTTTATTGTTGCTGCACGCAGTATCGGAGTCTCGGCTATGCGTCCTGTAAACATGTCTGTCCAACGACGACGAAGTTTATTTACAAAAATCGAAACAAAAAGCATGCGGAAAGAGAAAACTATGTAAAAAATGGGACGAAATTGAACAAAAAATGTCGAAATTGGGCAAAGTGTTAACATTTTCCGAAAAATTTCAAAATTCGGCGTAAAATGTCGAAATTTGGGGAAAATTATGAAAATTGAGCGAAAAATTTGAAAATCCGGCAAAAAATGTGAAAATCGGCCGAAATTTGGGGAAAATTGTGAAAATTGGGCGATAAATGTGAAAGTGTCAAAGTTTGGCGGAAAATGTAAAAATTGAGTAAACAGGTCAAAATTTCGATTATTTTCAATAGAATATAAACGAAAAATTGCTATTATATTTTCTAAAATCCCTTAGAGGGACGACATGGTGCCAGGGAACTGATACCATAATAATTTATCAAATCATTTTCCCTCCGTATGAGAAAAACATGGGAAAAGTGTAAAGTTCGTAGCAAAGGCCGAAACTCACCACTATTGAGAGGTAAATTGGGCTTGATGTTTGCCTTGTTGAACATTGAAGTGGCCGATGGTCTCAGAGACACTTCCTCCAAATGTCCAATGAGCATTTTGCTCTTGTTGAATCTCAGTGGTTCTTTATTGCCATCTGTAAATAAAAACGAAGAGAAATGAATGAAAATAAGAATTTCGATGCAGAATGAAGAAAAAATGAGGAGAGTGTCGATAAAACTTACTGTTGTTGTAATTCTGGGGGGAATTATGCTGCTGTGGATTGTGTTTTCCCTGATAATTGTTCTGGTGACGGTTCTGATTGGGATAATAGCCTCCCGGTGGATTTCGCTGATTGTGACGATAGCCACCGGGATTGGCATTAAAGCCGTTTGATCCGAAAGGCGATGTCATGCCGAAAGAAGGAGATGTCAAGGGAATGCTCCCGACCATGTCCATGTCGAGACGGCCCATTTTTCTAATAAGGAAGTCTCCGCCGAGACGATCCTCGCCTCGTCTGTTGTGAAAACCAACTCCCGGTCCGACGCCAACGCCACCGCCTCCTCCGCCTCCGCCACCTCCTCCGCCGCCACCTCCACCCCTTGAGGAATCGTCGTGGTCATTGCGGATCTGATTAATCGGCATCGGGCCCTCGTTGCTCGTCGCTTTACGCGGCACCCAACCGTCTCGACGCAATTCAATAACATCGCGTAGCATGAAACGGATTCGCAGGGGAAGTTCGCTGCTCGCTGCCAGTGAGCTCATACGCTTGAAGTACTGATCCATGAGGAGGCGGCCCTTATCCGAGTCAAGGATACGACCGCACGTCCGCATAATCTGACAGAGGCACTCGATGTCCTCGGCCATGTCCCCCCGGGATCCCCGCCGCCTTTTCTCCGACAATAATTGCTGGATGCAAAGATGTAAGATATTCTCCGAGACGATCTCGAGCTTGCCCAATTCTCCGATGAATTTGATGTTTCCGAGCATTTTCCTCTTTGCCAATTGGCGTCTCTCCTCCTCCTCCGGACCGAGCTCATCTTGATTCTCAAACGCCTCGTTTGCCTTTGAACGGTTCTCAAATTCGACCTTGCACTTGTTGAGCAACAATAATGTGAATGTGCTTTGAGCTTTTTGACCATCGACGCTTGGCTTTTGCGATTCAAAGTTTGGTGCTTCGTCGGACAGCCGCTTGCACAGCTGTGCGTACATAGAACTGTACTTGGGCTCATCGAGTGCTTTATCAAAGATCTGCAAACATAAACCGTACAAAACAAAATGCCAACTTGCGTGCTTTTTCACTATCTTTAACTTTGCATCGTTGCGATCCAACGAAAACTCTTCTTTTTTTTTCATACCAGACCGCCAAATTTTTCTACACCCATTAGCAAACTGAATTTGCTCGAAAAATTGCAACGATCGCGTTAATCATCAAAATTATTAATAAAAAATATATTTTCCGTTGTTTTTCTTTAGAATTGTCAAAATAACGAAAGAAAAATATATTTTTCCTTGTTTTTCTACAATGCAAACCCGAGTTAGAATTTGAGCGGCTATTAGACTTTATCCCTGAGGCCCCAAATGACTAAATTTAGTAGGAAAATAGCAACGATCGCATTAATTGTCGAAATAATGAATAAAAAATAAATTTTTCGTTGAATATTGCGACGCAAACTTCATTCTCACGTATTTTCGCCCTTTTTCCTTTTTTTTTTGTATAATTATAACGTAAAAAAAAGCAACTCACCAATAAAATGACACCTTTGAGAATCACATCGGAATTGAGATCGACTTTGAGCAGATCGTGGCTCAGCTTCGTGAACTTTTCCGGTGTGAGCTTGTTAAGAATACCCCGCACTCTACGGAAGATGAAATCATTTCTGCTCTCTGGGGTGAGCGCATCGCGTCTAACAGTTGAAGGAGGGATCCAGCGTCGCTCAGTGGATAGGGAGCGATTATCGTCCCTGGAAGGCATCGAACTTTTTAATCTCGGTTTGGAAATATTCCCAATTTGTCACGCAGCTTTTTTTCTTTTCTTTTCTTTTCTTTGGGTTTCTTTCTTTTTGACTTTGACTTTTGTGTTTGCAATGCTTTTTTTGTTTTTGGCAGTTTGGCTAGTTTTAAGCGGCTCGTGGCAAGATTTTCTCTACAGCCACTGTTTTACTTTGGGACCCTGACCTTCCTCCCGAGACACGAGAAGCACCCCCCGGTCCTGTGGGGTTGTCCGTTGTTGCGCGTGTGTTGGCCCCCTGAAGTGATAAATTACGGCACGCAGAAGATTCTGTAGGAAGCTGAAACCGATCGAAAACGAAAAATTCCAATTAATTGCGAAAATTTACAGTTTTTTTCGAAAAATTCCTTGTTATTTTTTTCTTTAGCCATTTTTTTTTCGTCACACGCTCGATTCACGACCTTTGGACCTTGCCAGCCAACGTTTTTTTACTCTCTTGTTCTTTTGCACTCGTGCCTATAGTCAATCATCGCTCTGAGTGATCGGAGACTCGTTCCTATCGCCCTGACCCATATAAATCCACGTCCTTCTCTCTCTCTCTCTCTCTCTCTCGCTCTCTCTCTAGTTTTTGTTCATTGTGTGCAAACGTACAAAGTCTTTGACGTCGTACATGTGTATCTGTGTCGGTCTCTCATACGCGAATCTTCGGAGTAGCGATTGGTTAAAATCGAGAGGAGACCTTGCGATTGCAAACGAGCGGCGAGGTCGTTCGAATCATTTCTAACGCTTTGCTGCAGAGGGACCAGTACCTGGGACTGGGCTCGAGTGATAAATTCATGTTAATTGAGCCTCTGTGCAAAGTTTCAAGCGTTGGAACGTCAGGAATGTTTTCCCATGGAATTCCCATGAGAACGGTTTAAAAGAAGATTTTTTTTAGCGAGCCTCCCGGTTCTATGTGCTTTCCTGGCCAAACTATCGGAGCTAGAAAAATTTTGTTCCCGAGGTTTTTGTTCAAAATTTCCCGCTCTACAAAATCAGTCCTATGCACTTTTACCCTATCTCCAACCGTTTTGACAGTATTCGCGCTAAAAGTCAGAATCGACTTTCAAATCTTCGATTCAGATGCATCGATCGTGCTCCTTTTTCCCACCAGCGCGTGCGGTCGGAAAAGTCATCGAAGCATCGAAGCCCCATTTCGAAACGTTACCTACGCGTAAAAACTCTCTCTTTCGGCTAAAAGCGCTTTCATCGTTCCACGCACACACAAGCGAATCTAATTTTCATGCGGTCTCGAATCTCCGTAAATAATAACAACTTTTCATTTCTCAATTTTGCTCTACGAGATGCCTTTCGTCAGGAGAAACTTCATTGTTGTTTTTTAAACGTTCGAAACTCGATGCCACGGATTTTCCACGTGCGCTCGAGCTGAAGAGATTATTTTTCCAACGACTCAGATAAGAATATTTACAAATTCAGCCATTCCCATAATCTCGCTTCCCAATAAAAAATTTTCGCTCAGAATATCGAAAATATTTTTAAAAAAATGGAGAAAAAACGAAAATGAATGATTCCGCGGGCAAAAACCTCCCGTTTCCTCACATTTTCGTCCACCCCGTAACAACCATGGTAAATTGTCGCTCCCAGAGACAAGATTGTCCAAACGAGGCTCGTGAATCAAGTTCGACTTTGATCTTGAAGCACGAAAGAGAATCGAGGTGAAGAAGCTTCTCGCTCTGCCACAAGGTGGTAGAACACACGTATGTGGGGCGCGGCTCATGGTCAGACGGTCAATGACCCCCCCTTCGCGTACAAACCACGAGAGCTGCGCTTCTGCTCTCACAGCCTGACGCTGCTGCTTCTGGTGATTCTCTCATCGTCCCCCTATCGTGTGCTTCGGCCCGGTGGAGGTCGCACCACTTTGCCCGGTGGAGGTCGTTCGACTCGACTCGGAAGAGATCGAAGCCTCTCTATGGATACACGTATGTATAGATGGAAATATACAGGGAGTTCTACTTACAATAATCACTAATTTCGATGAGAATTGTCGGTGAAATGGCGAGTAAAAAAGTTTCCGACTGTTTTTGCAGGTGGCGTCGAAACGGTGGGAGATGGGACAAAAATGCATAAGACCAATTCTGTTGGGCATGAAATTTCCTACAAAAAAGTTCCCGACCGCATTTTTCCATTTCTGATATTTCGGTCTTGAGAGCGGTTTGAAAAATTTTTTTTTTTTAGCTCAACCGCGATGCTCCCGGTTCTATCTGATTTCCTGGTCGAACTATCGGAGCTAGAGAAATATCGTTCCTTACGTTTTTGTTCGAAATTTCCCGCCCTACAAAATCAGTCCTATGCACTTTTGGCTTATCTCCAACCGTTTCGACAGTATCCGCGCTCAAAATCAGACTCCACTCTCAAATGTTCGATTCGCCATAAAATTCCCTGTGCGCGCAACGTTTCCCCTGCATCCGGAGTCTCCGCACGTACGACGCGTTCGTCAAACTATAGTGCACCAACACCGATGGATTCCAACAAGGACTTTAGAGCGTTTCTTCGCCGCCAGGAGCGAAACACAGCCTCGTATCTAGCGGGAACAGCACCCCGAACTAATTTCCCTCTTTTCATCAGCCTCGCGCGGAACGAACCTACGACCAATAGAAAGTTGGGCGACCCTTCGGGCGTGGGCGAACCGGCTGTGCCCACTCGACAACCTCATGAACTATGCAGCAATCCTCTCAACAAATTTCCCATGCGTTTCATCATTTCGGAAGCATCTCACGAACGTCACAATTAATTTTACGATTTTTATCAAAATTAATCATTTTTTCGAAAAATTCCCAAATAAAATAAAAATTAAAAAATTAAAATAAACTAAAATGAAATAAAAATTAAATAAAATAAAAATGAAAATTAAGTAAAAATTAAATAAAAAATACGACCAATAGAATAATACGCACTTTTCGGGCCAGAAAAAAAATTACAATTTTTTTTTCTCCGAATATCAAGGACGTTCGAGTAAAACGTGTTTCTGCTGTTTCGTTAATCTCCCTGGCGCTCGCGCGACCGATAAATGTCCCGAATACCGACAAGATTGATGCAAAACATTCATCGTAATTGCCCAACAATAATATTATGAAAAAAATGACGAGAAACTCGTGAGAATCTCGCTCGACTCGATTTTTCTTTGTCACAACAATTTTTTCACACAAAATTGCGAAAAATAAATATTTGGACCGTAAATATGAACGAAATCGTTGTCCCAAGTTGAATGACCTCTTCCCCGAAGCCTTGAGAATAAAAACGAGCTTCCATATCGAGCCTCGAGCTTTCGAGAGTTGCACAAAGTTGCGAAACGTCTCAAGGACAAACAAAGCGTTTTTTTTTTATCGTAAAAATCAAGAAATCAAGCACGACGTATCTCCGCGAAGAAGAGAGAATCCTCGGACCTGATTTTCGAGGATTTCGTCAGGCAATCGATGCATTCCGGGTCTCAAAGCCTCGAGCATCGAGGGAGAGGGATATGGAAAGAGAAAACGTACGATGTGGGCAAGACAAAGCCGAACAAAGAGATAGCGATGGAATGACGTAAAGCAAGGCGCTCTCGAGAGGCCCCGCGCGGTGAGCCAATGACGACGATTATTCGACACACACTCGCGCACAGAGGAACGATACAGTGAAAAAGAAAAAACGGTAGATCCGCTGGGTCTATGTCCCCTTGACGCTGTTGCCCTGCGAGGCCTACAGCGAAGAAATTTTTATATTCTCTCTCTCTCTTGCTTTCGTTTATAACTTTGATCCTTACGACACGTCGCTGTTGCGCAGCGACGAATACCTTCGCCCGATTTTTTTTCAACCTCTCAAACACGATGCACGTAGCGGACGAATCTCAAGGTCAACGGAAATAGCGGAACACAAAATTCGGTTCCCATGCTACGATTTTTTTCCCACGAACTCTGACACCATAATTATCGGATTAAAAATTTTTATCGCGAGCTGGAAAAAAACAATCGGACTCGAGAGCCGTTCAAGGTCAACAACTGCGTGCAGGGGCACGAGGCAATCCGATTTATATTTGTCCTTAATATTTGCATATCATAATCGCGTCGCCTGCGCGACGATGCTTGCTGATTTAGCTCGTGGAACTAATTTCAAAAATATATATTTACTCTTATAAGAAAATCTGTGCTTTTTGTTAATTCATGAATTAATGTATTCCGAATATTTAATAAATCAATAATTCATTTTAATTATTATTAATTATTATTAACAATAATCAATCATTCATTTTGTTAATTAATAAATTGATGGATTCTGATATGTTAAGGGTTTCCGGATTTTCTCGAAATGGAAAAATCGCAATTAGCTGCGGCCACGCTTCCGGTTGAGGATTGAAATTTATTTGATCGATAGAAACTCATAAAAGTGACGATTATACAGAAATAAGAATTTTTTTGGGACGGAGGAAAAATTATCAAGATTGAAAAGCTTCGAAATTACTGATTTTTTTAAAAAGCTTGATTTTTGTTGGCAATTTTATGGCTACGAGCCGCAATCTTCGGAAAAAATTAGAAAAATAATAACAATTCGGAGAAAACTTTGCACGAGAAACTCACGAAAATCGATGGGACGGAAATAACGATTTTTTTTTTTGCGATAATATAAAAATTCTTATAGTTGAAAATCTCTGAAATTCATAATTTTCAAAAAACTCGAGTTTTACTGGCAGTTTTATGGCTACGAGTCATGAATTTCCAAAAAAAAACATTTGAACGACTCAGAAAATTTCGAAAAATCTAATTAAAAAATTCTTTGAAATTTTTGCACTCGATTTTTCATCTAGAAAATAGCGATAAAAACCCATGAAAGTCGATGCGACAGGAATAACAATTTTTTGGGACCAAATAATAATTCTTATGATTGAAAATTTCCGGAATTGCTAATTTTCAAAAAACTCAAATTTTGCTGGCAATTTTTTTGGCTACGAGCCATGAATTTCAAAAAAAAAAAATTAGAAGAAGTCATAAAATATTTTTAAAAATCCGATAAAAATATTCTTTCAAATTTTTGCACTCGATTTTGTATCACAAAAATATTAAAATTTCCAATCTCTCGCCCCCACCCTTCGAGCCAACAAATCGCTTTCATTCTGACAATGAGAAGAATTTCAAAAATCCAACTAAATAATTTAAAAATAAAAGTTTCCCAAAGTTCGTCCACTCGCAGTCCCCCAGTGGACGAACCATCAGATCGGAAAGTGCAGCAATCTGTCGAAATAAAATTTCATCGAAAATCCTATTTTTCCGTATTTTATTCATCGAAAAACTCGAAATTGTGAAAATTTCGAGTCACACGTGATCGTTCGATCGTTTTTCGAACCCAAACAATAATGGTCGCTTCATTGAGTCGGTTCGCTCGCTCAGCTTTGTTCGCAATCTGGGCTAACCGGTCAGTTATGACGAATGTTTCCATTAATACCTTTTACACGTTGAACAGCGACGACGAGCACGTGGACGAAAAACAGAGAGCGAGGGAGAGAGACGAACTATGTCGACAAACTGAGTGCGGCCTATAGGAAATGAGCTCTTCTATTCATAGGCCAATAATCGTTCGTCAACCCGACAAACGCAACAACCGCCATTGCTTTTGTTAACGAATCGATTGAGTAAAAAATGCAGGGGCCATGAATAAATAAAATGAGGGAAAAAAATCTAACAATAAATCTAATGGGAACGGTCACAGAGCGCCAGAGACAACTTTTCGCGCCGTTTCTGCATGAAAAACGATTTTTCGAATTTTTTGAAAATGCAAAAAAATTATTTTTTGAATTTTTGAAAATTCAAAAAAAATCAATCGAACAGTCACAGAGGGCCAGAGACAATTTTTAGCTTCGTTGCCACATAAAAATTGATTTTTTGAATTTTTGAAAATTCCAAAAAATCGAGAATTCGATAAAAAAATTGATTGAATCGAAAAAATCCAATTCGAACAGTTACACAGCGCTGGAAACAATTTTTTACTTCGTAGCTGCATAAAAATTGATTTTTTGAATTTTTGAAAATTACAAAAAATCCAGAATTCGAGAAAAAAATGGATTGAGTCGAATTTGAACGGTCCCAGAACTTCGGAGACAATTTTTTGCTCCGTTTCCGTATAAAAATTGATTTCTCGAATTTTTCAAAATTAAAAGAAATCGAGGATTCGATTTGTGAAAAAATTCATTGAATCGAAAAAAAACTGTGATTCGAAGGTTCGAAATGACTGAGCGAAAATGTAAACTATGGGTTCGAATTCCCCGTCAAAATATCGTCCGCATGACGTATTTGGTAAAGCAAGTTTTCTGGGCTTTCGTCACAACTGGAACGTGACTGAACAAAGAAAAAAATGTCGTGACAGAGAAGATATTGTGTGGAGCGTGTACAGTCAGCTCGAATCCCACTCAGGTTATCAGTTTAGAATTTTGTTTCTACTGATAAGAAAAAGTAGACGCGGCCTCGTAAATAAAAGATTTCCAACTCGAGGACTCGTCCAAAATGCTCTTTTCCGAAAATTCGCCCCAAAAAAGCAAAAAATGCAGATTTTTTATTTTGAATCGTCGAACTTTTCGATTTGACGAAAATTTCCAAGGAATAAAATCGATTGAAAAAAAACAATAACGAATTAAGAAAAAAATCGCGAAATTTTCGAAAATTCGCCTCAAAAAACAGGAAAAAGCAAAAAACGCAGATTTAATCAAAATTTCCAAGGAATAAAATCTATTTAAAAAAAAAAGCGAATAAGAAAAAAATCGCCGAGTTTCCCGCGAGCGAATAAATTTTCTCGATCGAAATGTAAATACGCAGGGTCATAGAGATAAGAAAAATGTTTAGCACAAGCAAAGCAAGCAATTGGGGATAAAGAAGCGGAGAAACGTCAGAAGCGAACGGCATTGGAACACGCGTTCGCGAGGCGTTGAGAAGGAACCTAGCAGGCATGCGTGAGCGAGTTCTCTGTGCGCCCTTGCTACACATCGACGCTAGCCCGAGTCACGCACACCGAGGAACGCGCGCGCATAAAGCACAAGGCGCTAGTTCTATTCCCGTGCTGTATATACGCGGCTGCAATGGCTGCACTTGTTTACGTGACCGAACTGACGCCTTTGCGCGAATGGGCCACGAGAGAGAAAACAAAAAAGAGAAATTTTCAAATTTGGCGTAAAATGACGAAGCGTTTTCCGAAATATCGGAGAATCGTTGAGTTTCCCGCAGGAAAAAAGCCCGAGGCATGGGCTGTCGAGTCATCGAGGCCGGAAGAAAATTTTTCGATCTCAGGTACACGCACGAAAAAAAGGAAACTCGTAGTTTTCCATTTTCCGAAGGCACGCTTCGCGTCCGGCGTCAGAGATTTTTCGACGCGTCGAAAAATTACTCATCGATAGCATTATTGACGCAAAGCGAAACAAACGAGTCGGGGCTTCTCGAAAAGGGGTCGTCGCGGGCGAACGCAGAATTCTCAACAATACAAGATTACTGAGAATGGGGTCGTGGCCGATAATAAAAGTCAATACGCGCGGGCCCGAGCGAGCCGAGGGCGGGAGGGAGATTTGTCAAAACGAAATTAAAATCCATTTTTTCTCGAAATTACGGAGGAAAACTACGAGAAGAAAAATTGTGGAGCGCGAGAACAAAAACGATTCGTAAAGAAAAAGCAGAGCGATGGAAATTTCACAGGAACGAGACAAATCTTTGTGTCGTGAAAAGGAATCGAGAGATTCTCGGCTTCAAGGACACGAAGAGTTTTTTTTTGCTCCCTAAACGAGGAAAGCCATCGACCAGCGTCGACCTTCCCGATTTACGAACTCCTCCGCGCTTTGACAAAGAACTTTTTCTTTCATCATCCTTCCGAGAAGTTCGAAGACTGAGAAAAAAACAGGACGAAGCTGCTAGGATCCTCGAGGATACAGAGAATTTCGTTGGAGAGTCCTCGAAAGATAATTCGAACGAAAAAAACGTCGCGACTCGAGCAAAACGTCAAACTTGACGAGTGCGTGGGCGAGTCGCAGAGGCTTTTTGTGCTCGGAATTTTGGCCGGAAACGACCGCAAGTTTGATGCATTTCCGGAGTTATTTAGTGGCGAAGATTCTCAAGACGCGAAATAAATGAAAAATTAGAAAGATGGAAGATGCGCTCATAGCCGACATGACGCACGACATGGGCACGACGTCGAGCAAGGCGAAGAGCGAGAGAAAGAGAGAGAGAGACGAAAGATTCCCACACAGAGCCCGACCCGTCGAGAATATTCCGCAGGAACGTTCGACTCAACGATTATCGTTTTTCACGTATTTTTGTTTAAATCCATGCAGTCGAGATTACCAGATCTTTCAAAGGCGCGGCACCACCACTTTTATCATTTAAATTCACTATTTCAATCACTCAAACGACAAGAATCACAGGAGCGTTACTTACGGTCGACGTTGTTGTTTGTGAAGGCTTTCGCAATCTGTCGGTCGTACTCGGGGACTTCCGCAGCGGGGTACGTCTTGTCAAGTCAACGTCCGACGTGCGACTAACCTACGAGTCTCCGCCGCCTCCCTCTGTCCGCGATTCACCAAAAATTAACTCATTAATTTCCTTCTTTATTTTTAGCAATAATCAAACATCCTCAAAACGCTTAGAAATATTTATTCAGACACATTTTTCACCTCTAATTTGACTTTACTAGTGTCGACATTTCCGACGTGAGTTTAGCTGCTTCCGTACGACCAAAGTCAAATTCACGCGTCATTCGATTAAACAAAAACATCGCAAAACCCAAACAAACCCAAACATTTAGATGTTGAAAAAAATTGCATCATTTTTGCGTCTAGATTCGATTAAAAATCATCGGATTACGATATTTTTCCATAATTACTTTTGACTCGTTATTCCTCGAATCGCCGTGGCAGCAGCGAAGAATTTCGCATCCGACAGTATCACGAAATAACCTAAACGAATAATTTCGATGGCTCGTCAATTCCTACGAAGAAATCGACAGGGAATTCGATAAAGATGCAGATTTTTTCCTCGAAATTAAGAATTCAACGAGTTGCGACGTTTTTGGCGATTATTCGTAATGCACTAGGAAAAAAATGAAACAAAGAGCTCCGGGACTATAGCCAGTTGGCCAGGAGCTCGAGACAAAAAGATCAGTCGTCTGTCGCGACGGCGACGGCGCTTTAGACATCGATCAGGCAACTGTCATTTTCCGAATTCGGTGTCTGACAAAATATCAATCTCGAGCTTTCTTCGATGCATAACAACGCTACGATTTATCAGTGAAAATTAAGAATACGTGGGACTTGACCATTCAGGTATTTTCAACATTATCCAAAAATAAATTTTCCCCATTTTCCTCTCGTTGCTTCGCGTTTCTGTCAAATTTATTCTTACACCGTAATTTCCGATAACCAATTTCTTAATTGTTCCTAACAAAAGATTGACAACGCGAATTGATCTTCCGGAAAAAATCAGCAACATTCTGTATTTCTTAACGATCGAAATTTCCTATCGTGACATGTAAAACATTCGCGAGTGTCGCGGTTGCTCGAAAGTAATGAACGTCGGCCAATATCCGATTTTTCGAATTCATTATTCATCCAAATTGTTGCTGTCAATTATTTTTCACGCATTTCAAAAATTTAAACTCTCCTGTCAATCTCTCGATCGAAAATTCCGAAATTCCTTGCAAAAAATCACAATTTCGTCGCGTAAATTCCCGAAAAATATAAAAATTCGTAAAAAATCTACGAAGCAGTATTTTTTCATGTTTTCTTTGCCGCACGAAATTTTTTGCTACAAATTCATTGTTGCGGCGACCAAGGGCGATTGTTCATTCAATAGTGATTCATTCTCGTGTCGTGATGGCAAGATTTCATATTTATTTAAATCCTGAGAGCCGCGTCCGGAATATATTCGAGAAAATTTAATTTTTTCATATTTTTCTATGCAACTTTTGAGACTTTTGAACATAAATTTTCAATTTTGGCTCCTTGGCAAATTCTCGAGTCCAATTTACCAATGGTTCCAACTAAAATGTTAAAAAATTGAAAATTTCATTAAAAATGAGACACGGGAACTTTTTGACAAACGTTTGCGACGATTGGGAGGCTCGTTGTAAATTTCTTGAAAAATCATTTTTCAGCATGGCGCATACTTCTCAACCGACGAGTTATGGGTCGACGGACCAACGAAACGACGTACCTGATGTGGGCTTCAGTCCCACCGAACTGTACATTCTCAGTGAAAATATTACTACAAATATCTATACAATAAATGCCAGCTGGCGGACTCTTCAGCGATCTTACAATAACGTAGGAAAGTACAAAGACATTCAGGGCCTCAGGGATAAAGTGTAAGAGCTGCTCAAATTCAAACTCAAGTTTGCATCATGGAAAAAGAACGAGAAATGGATTTATTATTCATTATTTTGACAATTTTGAAGAAAAACAACGAAAAAAATATTTGTCATTAATTATTTCGATAATTAATGCGATCGATGCGATTTTTCTAGTAAATTTAGTTTTTCAATGGCAAAGAATGTCCCATAATATCGTTGACTAATGCCATGTGAAAATTTAGCACTTAGCTATAAAAAATAATAAGTTTTCGTTGCATTCATACGATGAAAACTTCAAAATCGTCGAATTCTCTCTTTTTCGTCGATATTCTCCAATTTCGAATATTCATTACTACGATTATTGCTAACCCAGGCACGTCACACAATTGAGTACCAACCAAGTGGTGACTCAAACGACTAAGGATATCGCAAGACTGACTGTGCTCATGAGGCGAGGGGACAAACAGCTGAAGCTGCAAATTGAAAAGCTTACAGCTGATTTTGCAGAAGCGCTGCAAAGATATACCGACATACAGAAGGTGAAAAAATCGTTTGTAATAAGTATGACGCATGAAATAATAATCCTCTGTGATAAATTAAAAAAAAACTGAGATTTTGCGGTCTCGACTGTTTTTTGTGAGGAGGATTTCATGAAACTTTTGATTTTATGGAGAAAACTGCGAGTTTTCTTTTTTTTTTTGACACTTTTCAATTTTTAAAGTTTCTCTATTTTTTTCTCGTGGGAGTTGGTCCAGTTAATTTTGATTTTCGAACGAATGATAAGCCTCGAGTCCACCAGTTCGGACTGCGAGAATATTTTGAATGAAAATTATTGTAAGAAAGATTTAATTAAGTCCTGACGATAATTAACGCAAGAAAATGTATCGCAGTCGATCGCTAGCAAAATAAAGAGACACATTATGTCGTCGTCGAATAACTTGGAGAATCACGTGGACGATGCGGATAATTCGGAAAAACAGAGTTTAATACAGACACAATTGGACGAAGAAAGGGCGGCCGAGCAGAGGTCTGAACAAAAAACTTATTTAAAAACGTTAAATTCATTTGGACTACCTTTTCAGACCAAATGGAGAATCACGTACTCGTATTTTCAGGGCTCTTGAGTTTGATCACGGACTGATATTGGAGCGCGAAGACAGGATAAGGCGGACCGAGGGTGAAATTTTGGACGCTAATCAGATAATGAAGGAACTCAGTGTCCTCGTTTATCAACAAGGGGATCTGGTTGGTGAGTCGAAACATTAAAAAGACAAAAATTACTGAAAAATTGAGAACAGGGAGAGAGAAAATTATATTCAAAATTACGATACAGTTCCATGATACTATATCGTTGCTCTGAGAGATTTTAGCAAATACGTGGTCATTCTCCATATGGAATTGGCTGAAAATTTTTAATATTAAGTAAAAAATTGCAAAATTGGGCGAAATATGTCTTTATTAGGCAAAAAATGTTAGAATTGGATGAAAAATGTCAAAATTGGATGAAATATGTCGAAATTGGGCGAAAATGTCAATATAATGCAAAAAATGTCAAAATTAGGTGAAAAATGTCAATAATAGGCAAAAATGTTAAAATTGGTCAAAAAATGTCAAAATTTGATAAAAAATGTCGAAATTGGGCGAAAAAGGTCAAAGCTTCCATTATTTTCAATAGAATATGAATGAAAAATTACTATATATTTAGAGGGGCGACATGGTACCAGGAAACTATCAAGCCATCGTAATTTTTTATATAATTTTCTCTCCGTGAACGAATAAGAAAATTGCATCGAATGATTTCACGAGAATAGTAATTTAGAAAACTCGTTAACTCTTTTTTGCAGATACTATTGAAAACAGTATCGAAAACGTTCATGGAAATGTGGAATCGGGAGCTCAGGAGCTCGTAAAAGCGAGCAATTATCAGGGCCAATATCGGCGGAAAGTGTGCATTTTATTATTGATAGCAGTTGTCATCGTTATCGTACTGATCACTATTCTAGTCACCAAGTTAAGTTAGCGCTTCCAGGCTTTATAAATTCTCTTCCTGTCTCCCTCTCTCTCTCTCTCTCTCTCTCCCTCTTTCTATTCTCTTTCTCCGTTTTGTACGTGGTCTCCGAGGGTTGTCTCAATCTCTGAAGCTTTTCCCTAAATTCGCGAAAATTTCTCAGAGAAGGAGAAAATGAAATTTTCTGATAATTGTTGCTGGGCGCACAAAAATAATTCAGGAATTATCGCTTGCCTGTTACATCGTTTCCTGTTGTGTCATTTCTCGTTTAATTGTTATTGTTGAATATTGAAAGTGGCCAAAGTAGTTTTCTGTTTTTTTATTTTCCTTGCTGTATCTTCGTTTGACGTCAATCTCCCAAACGATCTTGAGGCTGTGATCGTTCTCTACGAGAAAGCTAAGAAAAATTACGTTTAATTATTTTTATCATTTTTGCATGGCTAATCGTCCAGGTGGTCGAGTATCAGTTGCTTGTTAAAGAGGATCACGCGTTTCTAATGGTAAAAGAAAATTTCAACTTTGAGGCTTAAAATTTGGAAATAACGATTAATCAAAATTCGAAAATCGATGAAAATTTGGTTCCTGGTCAATTTTTTTGATATTCACATATTTTGGCTGTAAATTTTTCGATTTGAATAATCGACCTCTATAAAACTGGTGGTCCAATTGGATAAATAAAACTTTGAGGAGGATCACGTGTAATTAATGGTAAACGAAAATTCCAACTTTGAGGCTTAAAATTTGGAAATAACATAGAAAAATATAGCGTGCATCTATTAATCGAATTATTTTTCAATCCACCGACTAGTTCTCAAGAGAACGATACATAAGTCACATTTCTTGAATCCTTATACACAGGCCCTTATGGAAGACACACTCCTTTTGCAACAATTTGTATTTTTTAAAGATTCATCTTTCCAACTCTAACGAACGCAAAACGAACATGAGAAAATATAATGTTCATAGAAATCAACGCTGTTTCTAAAAAGCCTCGTTACCGTTGAAGCTAACCTGAGAATTGAAATTGAAACAAACTTATTTCAGGTTAATGAGTAATCGCGACATAAACAATTGAAGGTTTGACAACGCTGCATGAACCAGCTGTTTGAAAAAAAACGTTTTTTAAAGATTGTTATTACGTTAAACGCCAATTAAGTCCAACAAATAAGTTTCCACATAATTTCAATAATGAAAAAAAGAAATTGTAATAATTTCTTTGACGATGAAAAAAGCAAAAAAGTTGAGTTGCTTTATCGACTCACAAGTAACACGTGATCCTCCTTAATGCGAAAAGTTGTATTTTGATGGTCCCCAATCCGTAAAGCATGTATACCGAAAAAACCCGCTGCCGCATGATGTGAGCAGCTCAGCTGATCGATCGATATTTTTTCTCGTTAGTTCGTCAACATTAACGAACAACCGAGCCCAGAATGTTCGAGTAAAAAGGCAAAAATGACTTCGCTTGATTCCGCAGTAATAACTCCACTGAATCGCAGTTTCGCATGCACATTAATGAATTATCGAATAACCGCATACCGCAAGTCGAAATCTCATCGCAATCGACAAAAATAAGTTTGATGAAAAAATAAAAATCAGAATTCCGAGCTACAATTAAATTTGCGTAACGATTGGGACACCCAAATTGTGCGAGACCCAATTCGATGATAATTGCTAAAGATTAGGCATTCCAGATTCCAAAAGTCCATCGAATATCATTGAAGAACGCGTTTCGTTCTTCATAGACAAAAAAAAACAACAACAACAACAAGAAAATATTAAAAATAACGAAAATACCAATATTGTATATACCGCTAAATGAATATCGTTCCAAATAATTAAGATTGCAACACTGGCACTAGGCAATTGTTAAATTGTACGCGAAATCAAAGTGATAATGTAATTATACTATTATATCAAAACTTACTAATGATTAAGTAAAGAAAATGACGTATAATCGAGGTGTGGAATTTTTATTTATCCAAACCTACGACGAATTATTTCTCGTTCCGGACAACTATATAAACATATAGGTATAAATATATATCTTTTTCCTTCAATTTTTCAAAAAGTTTTAGGATTTTCTAAATTCTAAAAATTTCAGAAAATTCTAAAACATAAAAAAATAGAAATATGCCTTTTTTCATGTTTTAGGATTCTTTTTGTATGTTCATATTTTTATATAAATAGCGCTTAAGGGTACAGCTGGCTCAATATGAAAAGTTTAAATTTTTTTTCAAAATCTCCAAACTTTGATTTTACGAAAATCGCTATAATTTTTTTTCTTTCTTACAAACTGGCACTCCAGCTGACGCTCATTATCTTCGTTTTCGAATCATCTTTGAATCGGTATTGAGCGATTTTTCATTTATTATCATTTTTTAGTTGCTTGTGAAATTTGAAAGTGGAAAATATGACGAAAAATGTGATTTTTTGAACGATTGAGATTGAAAGATCGTGAAAGATTCATCAACATTGATTCAGTGGTTTTTACGTGAAAAGGGCACAAGCACAATTTTGTAGTAGAGGAAAAATATAATCATAAATATATTTCTTTTTTATTATGTTTTATGATTTCCTAAATTCTAATAATTTCAGAAAATTGTAAAACAAAAAAAAAAAAAGAAATATCATTTTTTTAATATGTGTTCTGATTTTTTTTTGTATATTTATGCAAATTCATATTTTTTGATCAAGAGTCCAGGTAACGAAAAATCATCATAGTCGCGCGAGACAATTTAGTGGCAACCCTACCTCCATCCGTTTGTCTGACGATGGTCGAAACGAGTGTGGGCTTGGACGAAGGATATCAGTTTCGAGCAGATGTGGGTGTAATAATAAATTCAAGGCGAGCAATGTATTCATAATCCTTTATATTAACTGTATCTGTCGTCGAATAAATGACTCGATATTTCTCACCAAAAAAACCAGAGTGCAAAAGTGATCCTGAAATTTGGATCGTCTGGCAGGCGATGCGTTTCTCGCAAAAGAATAAATTCGAGGCGATATCGTGCATAAAATAGCACACAAAATTTCGTTCCTTCCTGAAGAATGAAAAATCTCAAAAACTCAAAAACGAATAATTTGCATAATCTTCAGATTTTTTTCGCGAAATAATTGACAATTTTTTGCAGCAAACATTTCGAAAAATTTACAGAAATTCACCAAAAAAATCATTGAAAGAAAAAAGTTTCTCGAACTTTTGCTATTTGAAATTTTCCAACGGAATGTATCGGTAAAGTTTATTTAAATATGCTCGTAATCCTCAGGCAATAGCAGCATACACGTATTACTAAGATTTAACATTATTTATCAACATATTTGTGATCGTGAGTGGCAAGATTCTTCGGATACACGTTTCAGTTCGTGTAGCAAGACAGTAAAGAAAAAAAAATCCTAAAATTTTACGTATATTGAAAACACGATACGTACTTTAACAAAAAAAAAAATAGAAATATAAAAAATAGAATAAAAATTCCATAAACTCCTTGCACGGGCACAACAATATTTTTATGTAAATAGATTTTTAAAAATTATGTTTCAGGTTTTTTTAATTTTGAAAATTCGAGAAATTTCTAAAAAAAAAAATTTCTATTTTTATTTGTCTGGAATGTTTCAGGATTAAATTTTTTTTGAAATTTAAAAAAATTCAAAAACATAAATATCCATTTGTAGGAGTTTCTGTTGTGTCTTGTTTGAGTTTTTCTCAAACGTTTTCGGATTTTCGGCATTCTAAAAATTCTACCGAGTGCTAAAATAAAAAAGGAAGTATTTAAAAAAATTGTTTCAGGTTTTTCTGAAATTTTAAAAATTCTAGAAAATTTCAAAACAAAAATTTTCTATTTTTATCTGTCTCAATTGTTTTCGGATTTTCGGAATTCTGAAAATTCTAAAAAATTCTAAAATAAAAGAAGAAATAAGAATATATGTATTTTTAAAAAATATTTTTTACGATTTTTTTAAGATAAATATATAAAAATATTTTTATATATCTATTTTTTTGTTTTAGGACTTTTCGAATATATTTTAGGATTTTTTTCTATATTTATATATAAACATTGAGCGTCGGACGGAAGACGATTGTTCATTCGGGTTAATAAACATACAAACTGCAATGGCGATAAGCCTACCGAACTATGCTCGATCTATAATAACAATAAACGATAAAAATTTATGCAGATAACGAAAATGCTGCGTTGGAAAACTCTTTCCCTTCATTATTTTCGCTCAATATAATTCTATACGATATTTTTCATCGTAAAAGTATGAAATAACGTCAACAGTCTCTCTCTCTTACGAAAAGGAAAATCACAATATTTTCTGTACTATTTTCTTCGTGTTTTTCATTTTTTTTTTTTTTTCAAAGTCTCAAGTCTTGTGTTTGCTCTGCGGCTGCGGTCTCCGGGCCTTTATCCTCGCCTGCAGCGTCAACAAAAGTCCTGCGAGGACGTCGTGGTTTGGCAACTTCTTCGCAAACAGCAAACGCTTCACCGAATCGTCGTACGTCATCAGCGCCACCATATTTTGCAGCAAAAAGCCCTGGCAATACTCCAACAATTGTGCTGCATTGTAAACCTGGAAAAAAAAAAATTACGTGAAAAAATGAATATTTGAACGTTTGGAAATTCACTCCCACAGGTTGCGCCGCAAAATTTCACCTTCGCGTGAATATACATGGAAACTATGTTGTCCAGGTCGACCATAGCCGAACATTGAGCCTCGCAAAACCGCAAGAGACCGTCGAGCTGGAAAAAATTTGCTGCTGCCATCAATTCCAACACGTCGCTTTGGTTCACTTTCAGAGTTGCGCAGCCTCCGTGGTACAGAAATTCCATTACCATCTGAAAATCCAATACGAAACGATGGCGTGATTGTCAGAACTCATGGTTCGGGAAGAAAAACAAAAAAAGAGAAAAAAAAACGAAGAAAATTTAAAATTGGCGACGCAATTTTATGGCGATCCCAAAACCTCAAAGTTTACGAAGAAAAAATCAAAAACGGAGCGGAAATTTTGAAAATTAGATTTTTTTGAAAAAACGAACAAAAGTGAAAATTGGCGACGCCAGCACCTTAAAGTTCACGAAGCAAAAATAAATGATGAACCGAAAAATCAAAAATTAGATTTTTGTTAAAAAAAAGTGCAACAAAACGTAAAAAGTCAAAATTGGCGACATGAGAATTCAAAGTTAGCGAAGAAAGAAAAAGAAAACGAACCCAAAAATCAAAAAACTTGATTTTTTCGAAAAAAAAAACGAAGAAAAGTTAAAATTGGCGACACAATTTCGTGGATTTCGTTACGATTGACGAATCTGTCGAGCTTGTCATTAACCAGGACCTTCGAAAACTTTATCCGAAGCGATTCAATTCCAAAAAACGACCAAACACATTTTTCCTTTTTTTTTTTTAATTTACAGACACGAAACGTTGCTTACTTGGAAAATATGATATCGAATATCATTGATCTGTACAATCGGTGGATTGCCCTCGCACAATTTGGAGCTCAGCATGTTTCTGAATCGAGGGGACGAAGTGACGAGAACGATTTTGTGGCCATAGAAGACTCTGCCCTCGACCCGAAATTGCACGTCGCTGAGTTCCGGGTTGTTGACGAATTTTGGGTCGATTCTCGAGCCACTTGACAAGGTCGTGTCTCTTATGGGTTTTATGGGTTCCCATCCAAAACAGGTACAAAATATATCTGCCAGGAGAAGCGTCGTGCCTTCTTTCTGCAATTTCATAAGAAAATTCAATTTTTCCACTCCCTCTTTCGAAAGTGAGCAAAAAAAAAATGTGCCACGTGACAAAAAGCTCACCTTGCTGTACCGGAAAATGTTGAACAACAGGGGGAGACACTCCTGGACGAATTGCGTCGAATAATCGTCCGGACAAACTTGTAGAAAATCTTGCAACAGCTGATCGATCACAGAGTCGATTCGCATCTCATGGGCGATCGATAAACTGTGCATCCAACAGTGCAAAGTCCAGCCAACTCTAAGACCCCGCAATTCCATCGTTATGTCTGTCGATCATTGAAATGAAAATCGATCAAAAATCGCGATGAGCAAATAAGAGTCCGGAAATTCGAGTTTCAATGATAAAGAATAAAACAAAAGTTTCGTACGAGCAGAATTTCTGCAGTCATCGTTTTTCGAGAACTCGTAAAAAAATTATCGATATTCAATAATTCACGAGCCTCCATTGCAATTACAATGATTCCAAAAACCAGTTAATCATTTTCGGAACCAAAGAATCTTGAGGGAATGGACCGAATTTCAAAAAATTGACAGTTTTCGAATTTTTCCAATATTGATATTTTTTAATGATACTGAAGTTTGGATCGTTGGAATCTAACGAAAAAAATATTCTTTATTCAGTATTTTGATAATTTTCAAGAAAAACAACGAAAAATACATTTTTATTCATTATATTGACAATTTTGAAGAAAAAAAAAACGGAAAAAATATTTCTTATTAATTGTTTAGACAATTTTGAAGAAAAATAATGAACAAAATATTTCTTATTAATTATTGTGATAATTTTGAAGAAAAACAACGAAAAATATATTTTTTGTTAATTATTTTGATAATTAATGGCACTCGTTCCAATTTTTCTAGTAAAATCACTTTTCCAATGGCAAGGAAGACTGTCCCATCATCTCGTTGACGAATACCGTATGAAATTTTTGCGCTCTGCTATAAAAAAATTTCGTTGCGAGAAATTTTGCTCTCAGGAAACTTTCTGCTGCGAATGTATTCGTAACAAATTCTCAGAGTCGTGTTCCTCGTAGAATTATTGACAAGCAGGAGGAAGAAAACGAGACAATAAGCAACTGACCCAAATGATTGCTCTCCGCACTGTGGTACATCGCCTCCTGCAGCGCTTTGCTCTGAGTCTTGTTGAAAACTGGTTCTTTGCCTTCCTTGCGAGTGCCTCGTCCATCCACTGGCTGATGTTGTTGCTGCTGACTCGTGCCGGCGTTTCCCTCTGCCAATATTTCCTCCAAAGAGAGAACTTCCTTCTCGCCGCGTTTTGCCGAGAAATTCAAAGGATGAGAGAGCAGCTGATGCAGACAGGCTCGCTGCCCGTGGGCGGTAGCGACTGAAATTGCGCTAAGAAAAAAAAAAAAAAAAATTCATATTTACAGTAACGACAGAGCAATTACGATAAATAGTGAAAATTCATTTTCCAAAATCCTGTTCCATCCAACGTTTCGTGTCTTCTCATTCGTTTTCTGACTGTTCCTAAAAATTCTTTTTCGTTTTTTCTCCAGAACTTATGATCAGCCTCGCATTAAGAAAATTATAAAAATTCTTCCTGCAATCTCCTCGATAAGCGAACGACATTTTTTTTCTTCTAAACTACTCAGTGGGCAAAAAAATTACTTGAATTTTTTTTTACAAGATTAAAAAATCTCTCGTAGGCGAATTTACACCGTTCCCTCAGTTCCCTGACACCTGAGAAGTCGCAATGAGTGAAAATTCGATTATGGAAATTCCGAAAAGAGAGAAGAATTCGCAGAAAAAATTGAAGTTGCAGAAATTTGAAATTTTTACCGTCGAGCTTTTGGGTCCAGAGGATCAAGAAATCATAAGATCGAAAAATCAGACGAAAAAGGGAAAAAAAGTATCGAAAATAAAAATCAAGAAAAAAAAGAAACGAAGAAGATAAAAATCAAGAAATTAAAAAAATCAAGAAAAAGAAAGAAATTATGAAAAAAAAATCGTTGCTAATTTACCTGTAACATCCCCGTTGTGCGGAGCCGGAATAGCAGAAAGTATCTTTGATAAGAGTGGAGAGAAAGGGTTGTGCGCCATGAGCGAGTAAGAGAGCGACCATTTCATTGTTTCCCGAGGCTGTGGCAGCCTGCAAAGGAGTAACGGTGCATTTGTCTTCGCTGGGTTTGGCGCCGCCTTCGACATATGCTCCGCGTTCCAGAAGAATTCTAGCGATATTGCAATGACCCAAAAGCGCGGTGTACGTCAAGGCTGTCCAGTGTTGAGTCTCTGCGTTGAATCCGCATTGGGCCTGATTGGCAGAGTTGCACGGCGACGAAGAGCCGTTCGTAAGATTCAGATTTGGACAATTTTTGGCGGGCGGAGTGCCCAGCATCGATGGACTGCTGGGAATTCGGTTTCCGGGACTTCCGCCTGTTGGAGAAGATTTTACCGGACTTCCGGAAGTTTGACTCGTCGGAGGCGCTGGACTTTCCACGTTGACGTCCGCTCCAGCGTCCAGCAATGCTGTCACTCCCATTTCATTGCCATTCATGCAAGACAACATCAAGGCCGTGAAGCCACTGTCGTTGACCGTATTTATCTTCGTCGAGGCTGGAAGCAAGGGAAGAGCTTGCGAGACCAGATCGGGCCTTCCGCTGGTCAGCATTTTGAACGCCATGTCGAGAGTCAGGCGTCGCACGTATTCGGCGTCGTCTGTGCGTCTCGAACAAATGGTCACGTCCTCGAATCTGCGGAAATAATTATTCGCTTCATTTCCTTCGCTTTAGTTTTCCGATTTTTAGCTTTTTGGGTCGAAAAAATGTTTTTTATAGAAAAATTCGTCGAAAGAGATTAATTCGACGATTTGGTAAATTTATAGAATTTATTTTGGTCAACTTATTTGGTGCAGCCTGATTTTTATTTTTCTGGACCGAGAAAACGTTCCGATGAGTTTATTCAGATAAAAAAATTCACCAAATGGAGTGAATTTAAAAATTTGGGAAATTTATCGTCGAAAACGCCAGATCGAGCCCGACAGATTCATCAGAAACGCTGCTCAATCGATCGACTCGTTAGACTCGAGTTTCTCATTACCATATTCCACTTTCTTCGTATCCGCGACGTATCGATTACGTAAAAACCTAAACCGTCGTCGTCTAACGATGTTTCGAGCGCGCGTCAAAACTAACGATGGGTCGTTCGGTCCTTTCGCTTATTTCTCATTTTAAAGACGTTGTATGGCGACGATCAAAATCTAAATGTTTGTTTTCAGTTTTTCTTACATACAAAATGCTTTGCGAGCCCAAGTTCATTAAAAAAAGTTGTTACGAATTGACTAAAGAACACCATACTCTAAATCCAAGATTGTCCGAGGAAATCTGTATTTGTTATATAATAAACAAAAATTCTAAAAAATTTTACGACCGATTTTTTTCGAAAAATTAAATAAAGCTTCTTCGATGTTACACAAAAGTGTATGCAAAGTTTTGAGAGGCTTCACCATTTATAAATCGAAATATTTAATGTTGAAAATTGCAACTTTTAACACACGCTCTTATGAGAAACTACTGAAAATTGTGATTTTTATAAATAAAATATCTCGACTTCCACATGGTGAAACCTTTTGAAATTGCGCGAGCTATTAGATGTCACTATTCTCATTGTGTGGTGCAAATTTGAAGGAATTCTATCGATAGAAAATTTTGCATACAACGTCCTCAAAAACATTTGAAAAAATCTGAAAAAATTCATGGGCCTTTTTCGAATCTTCAAGTAAATGATAAAAATTTGTCCCATCCGAAAAAAAAAAATTTTCATAATAATTTCATGCAAAATGTGGAGACAGACATTTTTCACGACTTGGCCCAAACACGAATGACTCATCGTCACCGTTTGAGGCTTAAATCCAACAGATTATGCTTCGAGAAATATCATTCGAAGAAATCTCTCCAGCCATCGATAAAGTTCGACGTTCGAGAGTGAATTATTGGAATTTAATGAATTTTAAAGGCTTACGCGACAGGTCTGACGGGACAATCGACACCTGGTAATAAAAGTCTCGCCGCTTGACTGATATCGTCATGATCGAGGCTCAGAGCGTGTCGGTGTTCGGCGTGGGCCGTGGCAACTCTCAGCCACTCGACCAACGGTGGCAAAACCACATAAGCGCGTTCGTAAGCGAGTTCTTGGATTCCGGAGCCTCGTTCTCCGTGTTCCAACTGTGAAAGATAAAAAAAAACATCAAGAGACACAATTTTGACTTGTAAAACGCGAAAAAATGAGGATTTTTTAAATCGTTTACTCGTATCGCGATTTTCGTAATTTAGAGAATTTTAATCGAGCCATTTCGTACCTGGGAACATCTCATGTAATAAAATAGAGCGTTCAAGGACTTTGTTGTCAGTGGTACGGGACATCGGCCAGACTGGGCAACCTTGGAGATGAGATCGAGAAGCTCGGGCATCGAACCTACGCAGGTCGTAAGGAGAGACGGTTCGAGAGTCGAGCCCGGAGGTTCGCGACCGCTGCGAGACGACGATGTCGAACTCAGGGAACTCACACTCGCCCACCTTGGCATTGCTAACGCACCTATACGGATATTTCGAAAAAAAACAACAACACTAGAATGATTTTGTATAGATACGAGTGTAAATTTTCTGGTTACAGAGTCCCGGGATGTTTGATTATGTAAAATTTCCCTTGGGGCGAATTTGAAATGGACCAAGTTTCGGATCGATATACTAAATTGTCAATTCTGGCGAAACGGCTGGAGATGGAGCAAAAGTGCAAAGGACCAATCTTGTAGCGAATTAAATTTCCTACAAAAAAGGTCCTTAGGCCGTTTCTTCATTTCCGGTAGTTTGGACGTGTGAGCGCCTCGAAAAGTCGGAAAATTTTATGGTTCACTTAATCGGAAATACTGGCGAAACGGCTAGAGATGGAGCAAAAATGCAGAGGACCAATCTTGTAGAGAATTAAATTTCCTACAAAAAAGCTCCTTGGGCTGTTTCTCCATCTCCGGTAGTTTGGCAGTAAGAGCGCTTCGGAGAGACGGAACATTTTATAATCACAATGGAACTCGGCCCAGAGCTCAAAATTACGATGTAATGATGTTTCGCGAAAATTACGTGTAACCGTAGACGTTACAGGATCGTTGAAAAATTTAACGATAATAAGAAAATAGTGAGAGATAAATTTGAGTAGGACATAAGGCGAGGATCGTAAAGAGAACCGACCTGAAGCGATCCGGCCAGCATTCAAATGCGCGTACGGCTGTAAAAGACCCCACAAATCGCCGCTATTCGCAATTGCGTGTTCGAGCATAGTTGCGGTCAGTGTCGTGTGCTGTTCGGTCGGCACGCACTGCAGCAAAATCTCTTCGAGCAGATTCTCTATCCCAGCAGCGAGATAGACAGCGGCATACTCGTGGATCATACGCCCGAGTTTAACGTCTGACATCCACCGTAAAAATCTACCGACAGGCAATTGGAGTCCCGATCGCGAAGCTTTCGACTGGCGTAGTTGATCGCCGGAGACGGCGAACATGGCAGCAGCGCGAAGACAAGCCTTGCGAGTAAATCAGAGAATTGATATCGTCATTTTTTTCTTCCCTTTTTTTCAGCCACTTTTGCGGTAATTTTTTTTTAACCTTTCGTACAAATTGAAGAATCCATTAAGGAGATCTAAATAAATTATTAAAATTTCTTTTCTTTGCATTACCTTGGTACAAGAGTCCGCGAGAGCAGGACAAAGAACAATTTTGAAAGCGCTGTAAACCTCGTGTTTGCTGCAGAGTCCCAAAGGCTTTGACAATCTCTGAGTCTCTCTGCCAATGCGAACGAGTGCACGTTGCAAAAGGTAGGAGAGCCTCGGTATCGTTTCCATAGAAACTTGATCCATGTGCTCCCTCGTTCTCCCGTTTTGTAAAACTCGTAACACGTCGTGATGGGTCCAAGGTAATTGCTGCAGCTCGACAAGTCGATTGTGCGAATCAACCCATACAAATTCATCGGCGCTCGTAACATTAGTATTTATAGTTTCGAGACTGGAATGTCTCATTAGACGTCGCACCGCAGGCTCCGAGCTCTCGGATCCGCTGAGCGATGAGTACGTCGAGGTCGAGGTGTGCGAACGCATCGTCAATTGTTGAATTGCCAATTTTATGTCTTCTAATCCTGAGCCCGACCACGGCACCTGCAACTACATCGTTTATTAATCGTTAATCTCAATTGCGCACCTCCCTAGACACACATGGGTCTGAGGGATCCAACCATTTTTTTTTGTGTCCTTGGAGTCGTTTAAAAAATCGGGAAAAATCCAGCAAAGTAGTTTTTGATCTATAGAAAGAGAGCCTGCACTGAGTAATGGATAAAAATTCTTTTTTATTATTTTTATTCAATGGTAATCGATACGAAAAACGAGAAATTCTCGCCATTCGCTGAATGGACTAGACACTTCAGACCCATGTGTGTCTACGACGGGTTAAAAGTGCACATTGGGTCAATCTGACCCATGTGTGTCTACGACGGGTTAAAAGTGCATGTTGGGTCAATCTGACCCATGTGTGTCTACGACGGGTTAAAAGTGCATATTGGGTCAATCTGACCCATGTGTGTCTACGACGGGTTAAAAGTGCATATTGGGTCAATCTGACCCATGTGTGTCTACGACGGGTTAAAAGTTCGTATTGGGTCAATCTGACCCATGTGTGTCTACGACGGGTTAAAAGTGCATATTGGGTCAATTTGACCCAAGGTGTTTTTCAAACCGTTGTATTCCGGAAAATATGCATTTTTAGTTTCTTTTTTGTTGAAACGTTTTTTGTGGTAAATTCTCCATATTTCATGGGCCTGAATTTATTTTTTGACGAAAACGAAAATTAAATTCCAAACAATCGGCCACGGAAAGTTGTTGGGGTCGAAATGACCCAGGCGACGATTTTAACCCGAATTTTTCTTATTTTTGGAAAAAGGCACATTAGCAAAAATCGACGAGAATTGAGAAGAAAAAAAAAACCTTGGCAGGCGTGGCGCGGTGTCTGTTGCGATTCTGTCCATTCCTATTTCTTCCATTTCTCTGTGTAACGGAGGCGGAGAGTCTATCGTCTTCAGGAACGGCGTTCAACTGTTGTGGGCTATGGGCTCTGTGATGACGATGCGGCGGGGAGCTTCCGCTCGTATGTCCACCGGTATCGGACATACTCGCGTGTCCCGACGAACGATTCTCGTCAGAGGAGCTATTACCGGTACACTCGATTATAGGCCTCCTCTGAAAATTAATAAGTACCCTCCGTTCAAAAAATAGCAAAACCTCGCAGGCAATCATCATTTTATACTTTATTATCGGTATTCCAAGGTCATGCGAAAGTCAAAAGTCCAAAAGTACAAAAAAACTCATGATTAATATCGTATTACGCTTGTTATTGAAGACTCAAGGTCATCGCAAGGTCATTGTACGATAAAAAATCGAAATTTTCTTAATTTTGAACGTGCCACCCGTTGAAAAATGGAAAGAACCTGCGGAGAATCGTTTTATACTTTTTTTTATCAATATTCCAAGATCATGCGAAGGTCAAAAGTCCAAAAGTACAAAAAAAAAACATGATTAATATCGGATTATGCACGGTATTCAAGGCTCAAGGTCATTGTACCATAAAAAATAGCAATTCCCTCAATTTTGAACGTGCCTTCTGTTGAAAGATTGGGAAAACCTCGCAGACAATAATTTTATACTTTATTATCAATATTCCGAGGTCATGATGGTATTGGAGACTCAAGGTCATCTCAAGGTCATTGTACCATAAAAAAAATGTCAATTTTCTCCATTCGAAACGAGCCTTCCGTAAAAAAATTGCAAAACCTCGTGGGCGATCGTTTTATACTTTATTATCAGTATTCCAAGGTCATACGAGGGTCAAAAGTTCAATAAAAAAAAAAACATGAATAATATTGAATTTCGCGCGAAATTAAAAATTCAAGGTCATCTCAAGGTCATCCTAGCAGAGGAAATAGGAATTTTGTAAATTAAAATCGTCGGCCTTTCGATCGATTATTCGTACCTGAAGAACTCGCAACTCGTGGAGACTCAAATGATGATGCTGCGAGTGATGCGGATGATGAGGCGTCGGTGTTGGTGCCACGCTGTCCGTGTCTCTTTCCGCTACCATGTGAACCATGTTGTGAACTGCCGTCTTCACTCCCGCTTCCGGTTGCTCTTTGCTGTAAGACGAACAGTACTGCTGCTCTCTTCCGGCATTTCCACTCGGCCTGAAAAACATGAAAAACTATCGTCACCATCTTTTTTCCTTCGACCACAATTTTTATCAAGTTTTTCAGACAAAAACAAGGGCGATGGGGTTTTTCAACCGTCGTCAGCTGACGATGTTTCCAGCTGACGATGGGAAAGTGCTGTGATTATTGAGAAAATCCGACGAGATTATCGAGCAGCCTGAATAAATAATCGAGCGTAGCAAAGAAAAAAAAGATCCAGGCATTTATTCTCGTTTTTTTCTTTTTGTTTCATTTTTTTTTTTTTTTTTTTTTTTTTAATTCTCGAACTGACACAATCGTGTCGATTGAAATTATACAGTGCTGCTCCATGGTGAGTAACATTATTTTACATTCCAAGAGCAATTAGATGGAAATGCTGTGTTTTGAGATCCTCGAGATGATTAAGGCGCGCGTATCCAACTTTTCCGAAGCGTGTGGCGGGGCTCGGTGAATGGCAAATAAAAAAATCTGACGTACGAAACGAGGAGCGGCACTTATGAATATATCGAGCGGCGAGAGACACTTTCCGTCCGTTACTCGCTCAAGTGTGAATCGGGACCAGAAATCCTAAATGTATCGATCGATTTGTGCTTTGAGAAAATCGATCGGTTTGGACGCAGAGGCGGGCAGAGCGGAAAAAACCAAAAATCGTAGAGTTTTGATTCTTTTGAATCTCAAAATTCAAAATTTCATGAAAATATTGCAATTTTTGAATTTCTAAAAAGTCAAAATCGTTAGAAATATCGGGCAGAGCGGAGGAAACATGAAATTTTGATTCTATTGAATCTCAAAATTCACAATTTTATGAAAATATTGGAATTTTTGAGTTCCGAGGAAGTCAAAATCGTTGAAAAATCGAGCAGAGCAGGGGGAGAAAACCAAAAATAGTAGAATTTTTATTTTTTGGAATGTCGAAATTCAAAATTTCATGCAAATTAGTGAATTTTTGAGCCTCGAGAAAGTCAAAATCTTTGAAAAAGTCGGGCAGAGCGAAGAAAACTAAAAATAGTAGAATTTTGATTCTTTTGAATCTCAAAATTCAAAATCCTTGAAAAAGTCGTCGAAAAGTAATATTATGAATAATAATAATTATTATAAATAATATTTATCATGATAATAATTATTATAAATAATCATTATTGTAAATAATTATTATTATAAATTATTATTGTCAATATAGTAACAATTCATAATAATTAACTGGTGTAAAAATCGCCAATCCCGACAACTCTTAAATGGAAAATAGATCGAGGACCGTTATCAAGAAAAAAAAGGGGATAAGATCTTGAAAAAAATGGTGTACACGCACGGAACGAACATTCCGCACCGCCAAGAAGATCGCCACGTGTCTCGGCTCAGGTTTGACGAACAATACAATTTATTAGAATTTTTAAATCGATATTTTCTTGTCACTGCGTTCGAATTACCCTCTGAGTCTCCATTGTTGAACGAAGCTCCAATCAGCACGAAAGCCGGTGGTGTCACCGGGCAACGACCAATAGTCAGCGAGCAGCGTATCGTCCTCCTCGATCTTCAAAACATCTTCGCGACTGGGAGTGACCTTGACAATAATTTCTCGTTGATTCTCGTCATTGAAAGTCTGTGTTTCGAATTCGTTGGGCGATAACGAGCGATTGTTAGGCTCGAAGTCGTTTCCATCGTGGACGAGGCTGCAGGGATCTTTCTTCGAAATAATGGAAAGATGGTCGTCAGGGAAGTGATTAGTATCGTCGGAGATACGGTTCAACGACCAACACGATGAATCGAGCGTTTGATCGAGCGAAGTTTCTCCATTGCACGAGGATAACGGTCCAGGGATAAGGACGGAGTTGGTTTTATTGTTAAGGACATTGTCCTCCGGAGGATCACGATTTTCTTGCACCTGCTCGAGGGACCTTTGACTCGTACAAGAGCCAGGAATACCGTAAAAACATTTTTTCTCCTTTGCCATAAATTCCCGATCGTTTCGTCGTGCGGGACTGCGATTGGGAGCGGAGAATTGTTCGCCGAAATAAATGACGACTTTGTTGTTCGCGTCCCTTTCGATTTTCGTCTCTGTCCAATTGTCCCGAGACTCCGTTTCCGTTTCTGGGATTTTTCTCCATTTTTCTGGCGCCACAGAGCCACGAGAAAAATCTTGTCGAGGCCTCGGCGAATCGTCCTCCAACGTCGACGAATTCTCATACTCGTCGAGCCTCGTTGCCTCTTGCCACTCCTTCGTCGGCGTCCGCTTAACCAACGGCATTGCCCTACGAAGAATAAAATTCGATCGATCCATACACTCCTCTTTGTTCTCCTCGACCATTCGGCAATCTCTCAACTCTCGACAAATGTTGCACTTGCAATTTTTATCCTTTTTTCCACTGCAACGAATCAACAATCGTTTTCCCGCCAACATTTCACACTCTCGAGACTCCCGATTTCATTGTAAAGTTTCGCTTGCCACACGCTTCGGTTGACATGGAGAAAATAACTATCACTTCACCGATAAAAATCGCTCGATTATATTTCTCGAGATGAAAAATGACAAAAAATTGAAATTTTTAATTTGGGGAGAAAAATTCAAATAAATTTTTTCCGAATCACTGGCGAGTAAATTTTGTCACTAAAAAACATCGCGGCCACAAGGTCACGGGGGACAATCGATTTTTCAGAAAAATCGAACACTTCACGATTTATCGTCGACCACAATTTCGGAATTTCATTTTTGACGATTTCTTTTCGAATTTTCCCGAAATTTGGATATGACGATGGATTTTTGTTTGTTTGTTTTTTTTACCGAAAATTATCAAGCACTTCACAATTTATCGTCGACCACAATCAAAAATTTCATTTTTTTCGAATTTTTTGTTATTTCCGAAGTTTGGATATCGCGATAGAAAATTTTTCTAGTTTCTCGAGCCGAGAGCGTCGCCGGTGTCTCGGAGTCGTGACGACGTAAACATGTGACTGAACTGGCGTGTCCGTGGGTTTCCTGTACATCAACCCGGTGAAACGTGTGTACTTCCTCCGGGAGAAACGCGGGGGCCTTCGAGCGCACCTTCCACCTTCCCTCTTGCCTGTTTCCCTGCCTCCCCCCCCCCCCATGCCTCTTGGTTCAGAGAAAATCTCGCTTTATCCTCCACTCAGTGAATTTTCCCTACTTGATACTTTTTCCTCCATTGTTTCTTCGCGTTCACCATGTCTCCGCGACGTAATCACTGCGCGAGATATTCGGAAGAAAAATGAGAGAGAAAGTATGTGGGAAGTCGTTCGGATCGAATTACATTTTCGTTTGACCTTAAAAACCAAAAAACGGGAAATAACAATTTCCCAAATTCTTGTATTTAAATCAATTGATAGAATGATTTATTTTTAATTATTTATTAATTAATAATTAATCAATCAATTAATTTAATTTTTGACTAATTTATTTTTTAAGGGTCCCTAAAAATAAATATTTTTAAAAAATGTGGGACTTTTTTTCCCTAGAAGAAATAAATGTAAAACAAAAAAAAATTAGGAAGGAAATTCGACACTAAAAATCATTTTATGAGGTTCCTTCGTGATTTAAACTAAAAAATCCGATGAGGATTCCCCGTGAATCAATTCGTCCAAAAGAGTCGCGCGGTCCGGATTCCCTAAGTCGCGAACAATCCGAAAAACTGGCACTGGACATTATCCAAGAAATAAAATGAGGTACGAAGTGTATTACGAGTATTACGACAAAAGGAGTAGAGAAAAGAGAGAAGGAACGTCTGAAAATTATGAAAAGTATGGGTAGAACATAAGAGTGGACAGTGGAGCGGTTTCGGGAGGGATTTCCGGTGCCCGTCCCACATCCTATGCACGAAGCAGCTACCGGACTGTCTCCCAACCCCTGCCAACCTGCGTGACGGCATTACAGTCCTGCCTCTACAATCGTTAACCGTTGTTCTCTCTTTTATTTCACGTTCTTTCAATTTTTTTTTTTTTTTTATTCCATTCTTCCGTTTGTCATTCATGATTCCGGTACAGAAATGAATTTTATTATCAAAAGTAAAACGCACATCGACAGTTCACACGGTTCGAATTCCCAGCAAACTCAATTCTCATTGAAAAAATCATTACAAAAAACACCAATAATTTGTAATAACAATAATAAATAATATAATAATATAATTTATTTATAATATTATATAATCCATCAACTATAATTTTTGTTATTCTAAATAATAATTATTGTTATGGATAACTATTAAATTATTATTTTAATTAAATTAAATAATTATTATTAATATAAATAATTATAAACAATAATTATTATTATTATAAATAATTGTTATTACTATAATAACAATAATATTTGATAATAATGAATTGGGGTAAAAAACGCCAATTCCGAAAACGTTTGAATGGAAAATAGATCGAGGACCGTTATCAAAAAAAAAAAAAAGGTGATAAGATCGCGAAAAAAATGGCGTACGCACGGAACGAACGTTCCGCAGCACCAAGAAGATCGTTCCTTTCCGGTATCCAAGTCCTTGCGATGCTCTTTTACAAGCTGAATGAAGATTCCTAAGAGAATTTCCCAAGAGCCTCCCTGCCGGATGGATACGACTCGGAGATGCTGCGTTTGCGTGTGCGCGCGTATACACTTCCGCGGAAAAAAAAAAGAAAAAGAAAGACTCCCGGTAAACTGGGTTAGAGCAAGGTTAATATTTTTTTCTGTCGCTCACTCGCGATGCCAGCCTCGAAAAAAATATTCACATACACTTACAAACGCTTTCCTTTCCTCTTGCCATTTCCAAGCAACATAATCGAGACTCACACCTCACTCACTTGCCATTGGCAAGTTTCTACACATTCACATCATAATGTGCACAAAAGTCTGCGCGTATGCGAGATACCAACGAACCTGATCGCGTGTACGAGATTGCTAACGCACTTGCTCCTTTCTATCGCTCACTCCAAGCCTCCCAAACCCTCGTATCCACTCCGCAACTTACAATTTCCTATACACTCTTTTCCTCATCCATCGCGCTTACAGTTATTCTCTATGAGCTACTCGCCAAGTATCGATCGACCAACTACAGCAATTTCCTCGTCCTAATGTCCAACTGCATTTTCATACACGCAGCGTTTACATATGATTATTGTAATTATTTATTCTTACTGAAAAATCGTTCCTACACGTTTCTTGCTTCTGGACTTTTTGTTTCGTGCTTCGCCACTGGGAAGCCCGGAAATTTTGGCACCAGATTCGTCATTCGTGGTGATGCTTTTCGAGAAAAGTTTTGGCGAGGCAAATAAAAATGGAATTCGTCAAAGTTCCGTTTTTCGGAACTACGGAAAAGATCCTGGGGCTGGAAATTCGAAAAAAAGGCAGGAGGATTTTTTTTTTATTGATGCGAACAAATTATCGAACATTTTGATAAAATTTTGAAAAAAAAATCGATTTTTCATCAGAGAAACAAATTATTAGCGAAATTAATTTTTGACCAAACGAATCGGTTTTTCGTGCAAAAAAATTGACTGTTCCATTGAAGGAAAAAAATGATCCTGGATTTTGCAACGAACTATAATTTTGAAAAAATTAATTTTTCGATAACGAAATAAATTCTTGACCAAACAAATCTGTTTCCTATGCGAGAGTAAAAATGTTCGAGAATTTTGCAACGAAAGAATCGATTTTTCATCAAAGAAAAAAATTCTTAACGAAATAAATTCTCGTCCAAGGAAATCAGAGTTTTTCGTGTATTTTCCAAGAAGAAAACGTCCAGTGGCATGAGTCTGAAGTTTGCAACGTTGAGATTCAACAAAAAATATTTTGTAAATGTACTGTTTATTGAATTTTGAAAATTATGGCAATTTCTCGTGTCGATTGAGTTTTTAGGTCGCAAGAGAGGATTGTTTTATTGTCCAAACGAAATATTAAATAATAATTACGAGCTCTCCTGAAAAGAGAACAGCATTTCGTTGCATTCCAACGATGCAAACTTCAACATCATCCGGTGGCTGGTCCATCAGGAATATCTCGACGTAAATCTATATATTTCTTCCCATGTGGGTACCAAGTCCATTTTCTCAACGAATAGACAACTTCATCGGTCCGTAATAGAGTTGCTACGCATTTGTGTTGGCAAAGGTAAATTACGGTGGTCATAACGGCGTAACTATATAATCGTTTCTTTTAATCAATGCCGTAACGAGTGGCGAACTCGGCGCAACTAATAGCAGAATCAATTGCTGCTTGTCTAAGGCTGCGAGGGCAAAGGAAAGTTCAAGGAGTGCGTGAGTGTGTGTGCGAGGGTTTCTCTGTGGATTTTGTTGAGCGACGAGGAGAGTGTCGATTCGTGTGTGATTTTCGTTCGTTTATTAGAGAGTGTGTAGGTAGATTGTCTGTGTTCACGGTGCGAGATTCCGGTGATGAGTTTCGTCAAGGGCAAGTCGTCGTCGAAGAACGTCTCGGCTGTACTTGGCACGAGAAATCCTGCTGCTCGTTAAACTCCCAAATATTTCATTGTCGATTGTGTCGCACGCGCGTGTCTCAACGCCTTAATTTTTTCGCAAGGATTCTCGCATCGCAGGGTTAAGGGGAGGGGAGTCGATTTTTTTTAAGGAGATGGCAATCTAAGAGGAAGGTAGTCAATTTTTTTTAAGGGGGCGGCATTTTAAGGGGATGGGTTCGATTCTTTTTAAGGGCATGGAATATTAAAGGAATGGAGTCGATTTTTTTAAGGGGATGGGATTTTAAAGGGAGGGACGTCGATTTTTTTAAGGAGATGGGATTTTAAGCGTAGGAGAGTCGATTTTTTTAAGGGGGTTAAATTTTAAGGGGATGTAGTCGTTTTTTTTTTAAGGGGGTGGAATTTTAAGGGGAGGAAAGTCGATTTTCTCAATGGGATGAGATTTTAAGGGGAGGTGAGTCGATTTTTTTTATGGATATGGAATTTTAAGGGGATGGAGACGATTTTTCTTAAGGGGATCGGATTTTAAGGGGAGGGGAGTTGATTATTTTTCAACAAAATTTGTTTTCTCAATTCTCAGAGACGTTTCCATGGATTTGACTGGAAACTTAGTCCTTGGGTGGGGGACAAAAAAATCGGCTCCGCCACGTCAATTCGCACGTTTCGAATCGTTGCAGATTTTCTGCGCCTCATAATACTTATAAGCGTGCGAAAAGAGCGAAAGTGATTGAAGAAGCGTCGAGCCGTACAATGCGTGAAATGCAAAGGAAAAAAAAGGCTGCAACAAAAATTCTCGCCTCGGCTACGTGAGGTATGCGCGTGCTAAAGTCTCTCGAGCCAGTGAACTGTCAGACTCGTCTAAGACGATGAATGACGGTAAATTCAAGAATCAACCGAGCGTACACTCGTGTCAAAAATGTAGCAAACTTCATGACAGTAAAAAAAAAAAAAAAAAAAAAAACGATTTTTCAAAATAATTTTCAAAAATATTCAGAGTATTATTTTTTCGTGAAAAAAAAACGGAGAAAAAAATGCATAAACGGTAATTTATTGTTCGTATATTTCAAAAGAACTGAAATGCGAAAAGCACCGAGGAGGAAATCTTTTGTCATGGGTCTGGGAGACCCGGAAGAAAAAAGGTCAAATTTCTGGCCAAGATGAAATTTTATTTGTAAATCTGTGAAAATGGAGAGAAATTTTTTTTCCGGGTCTGTGAGACCCACGACAGAAAAGCTCCGATTTCTCAATTTTCCCATTAATTTGATTCGTGAATCCGTCGAAAGATCATGGAATTTCAAATCCGTTACTGCAGGAAGCGGATTCTTGGCCCCGGGTCTGTGAGACCCACGATGCAAAAATCTCAAATCTCTCATTCTCAAAGCAGCCAATTTCAAAATTCGTCACTGCACAGAAAGAATTTTCTCCCCGGGTCTGTGAGACCCCCTCCGAAAAAGGCCCCGATTTCTCAAAGATCGATTTTCCCAAAAATTCGATTCGTAAAACTCCCGAAAATCTCTCGCCAATCGAGTGAATCGTAAAAAAACGGCAAGTGCGTATGCGGCACGTGCGTCAGCTGAATAGGGGATCTGGCCGCCGCGGATAAGCGAGCGCGCGGGACTAGGTGCAGGTGCAAGTACGTCCCTGACCTACAGAACAAACGAGCCGGAGGAAAAGGTAAAGAAGTAAGAGGAACGGAAGTCGAAGAAAGAGAAGCAAAGCGATGGCATCGCACTCTCCATAAACGCGCAGGCTCCGCACACACAAACACACAAACACAAACACACACACACATGGACAAAGACACAGGAGCAGGAGAAAAGTGTGTACAGAGAAGGCGCGTATAGACCATTAGCCTAAATACGTTTACGGAGTGTAAACTGGTCGTAGGCATGCACAACGAGAACGCAATCGCGACGTATAAACCCAGCAAGCAGGGAAGGGGGGGGGGGGGGATGAGCGAGTATTATTCTGGCAACCTCTACGAGTAGCAGCGACGAAGCGATACAAAAACGAAAACAAAGCAGACAGAAGAAGCGAGACGCACACAGAAGCGAGAAGCACAGCGATACGCTTTTCTCACAATCTCGCTGAGCAAAAGGCTTATTATCCATTATCGCGATCACCTCGTTCCCAGCAGCAACAGATATCGCACATGCTCTTTCCAACCTTTCAACGGGCGAACGTGCTTTCATACACACTTTCGGATAACTAATTAAACTCGTAAACGCACGCGGCAGGACGTAAGGAAAGTTTTGACTTTCGGTGCTGCTGCGGCGCGAGCGTATATACTTTCGTTATAAAAAAGAGAAGCTCGCCTCAGTTTCCTGGGAGTTGTATACACACGGACAATGAAATGTATATTTGTCTCGAGCGTAAATACATTCGGGAATATGTATTCATAGATATTTTTCCTTCCTTTCCTATACCAACCGCTCGACTCTCTTTTTCACACGGAATCCGCTTCGTTATTTCCATATTTACGACAAAACGTATTTTATCTCCTTCATTCATCACACACGGACACACACTCGAGTATCGAAGCGAAGGATGCAAAAAAGTTGGTTTCTGTACAGGAGCTCGTTTCTTTTTGGATGGGACAACAAATTTGTTAACCACATGGGTCTGGGGTGCCCATTCAGCGAATGGCGTGAATTTCTCGTTGCTCGAATCGATTACCATTAAATGAGAATAATAAAAAATAATTTTTATCCATCACTCAGTGCAGGCTCTTTTTCTATAGATCGAAAACTACTTTCCTGAATTTTTTCAGATTTTTTTAACGAGTCCAAGGACAGTTAAAAACGGTAGGGTCCCCCAGACCCATGTGTGTCTAGGCAGGTGCGCTAATTTTTCATCTCATCAATCTCGTATTTTACAGCTTTTTGCAAAAGTTTCTTCGAGCAGTGAAAATTCGAGGAGAAATTAATTTCACATCAAAAACATTATTCTTCGATGTAAAGCGATTCGGTGATGCATTCGGTTAATTTTCTTCCCGCAAGATTGCCAATGAAGCAGCTCGACGGACTCCATCACGAATAGTAAAAGAATCTACTCAATCCTAATAGCAAAATCGTTTTTTTCGAACTTTTGTTCTTGGTCGTTTGCTCACTCGAACTTTTTACTTGTTGGAATCTTATTCAAACATTTTTTTTAAACAAGTAAAAAAAAAAACAAATAAATAAACAAATGAATAAATAGATAAATAAATAAAGAAATAGGTAAATAACAAAATGGATAAATAAGTATTTAAATAAACAAGTGAATAAATAAACAAATAAATAAATGAATGGATAAATAGACGAAGAGATCAAAAACGTATCACACGTTTCCTATTACCATCATCCATGTTTACAAGGCTCTGAACACACAATTTCTATTTTATACACAATTGTTTTCGTCGAGCTCGTGTACATAAAAAAAAAATAAACACTCTTGTGTGTCTCTGACAGGGCGACAATGAAATTCATGGAATGCCCGAGAAGGTGAAATCTCTCCGAGAACTTGGCATAATCATTGAGCTCCATACCCACACACACCTAGCGAGAGAGAGAGAGAGAGAGAGAGAGAGAGAGAGAAATTGACGTTTGCACGTCCATACAAAAATGTGTGGACACGAGCGGAAATTAGTGTTTGTATATCTGTAGATCGAATGAGGTTTTAATATAGGCCATCCCACGTTAGATCAACTACCTGTTATTCAACCGTTATTTCAATAAATTCAAGCTGCTTGTTGAAAAGTTAAAAGCGAGTCTAATAACGGGCCTTTTAGAGTCTTAAATCGCTCGGGAGTGTAGTAGGTGTAAAAAGAGGCGTACTCGGTTTGTCCGCGATCGTGATCGAGCTCAAATGCTCGTTTAATCATTATTCATCCTCGGACAATACTCCACCATTTCGTCACGTCCATGGAAATAAAAAAAACGTTTATCACGCTTCGTCATCCCTTGTCAACACTCACTCAAGTCTCTCGGAATTGATGAATATCTTGCTTAGTCAATTATGGAAAGGATTGTAATGAAAATTAGTTCCATAGCCATGTTAGTTCCGAGCCATGAGTTCCTTGAGCTGAGAACTTCGTGTTTCTCAATTTTGTTGAATTTACTGGTCGGAAAGTATGTGAATTTGAGGTTTTTCGAATTTTTATAGTTTTTCGCATTTTTTGACGTGTCAACAAAAATCTTTACACTCATTTCATTGTTGCTCGAATGGGAAACTTAAATTTCATACTTTTTGGATGAACAATTTTATTTTTTACTCGACTCTCCTGAACATTGCGATGCTGACGATTTTTTCTCCGTCTCAATAGACTTCGATTAATTTTATAGAATTTTTTCGGAATTTTTCGTTCGGTAGTTTTTGTTTGAAAAAATAAAAGAATTTTTCAAATTTCTCAATCGAATAATTTCGTTATTTTTTATTTTTCAACGACGAACTTCGGTAAAAATTGATTTTTGGATATTGAAAAAAATTCGTATAAAGTAGAAAAGAATTTTTTCGAATGATTTCTCGACAGAATTGAAATTGGAACGTTCGGAAACGAAATGCATGTTTTATGCAGATATTAGTCGTGAGAGTAAAACGAGCGATGGTACTCGGAGATTTGGCTGCTGAACATCTCCATGCGAGTATATATATTTGTGTACAGATCGTGAACGTGTTTTCGTACCGATTGCAGCTCGAATGCATATCGTTTGTCCGGATCGAAGCATCTCGAGAAGAGCACACGATCGTTCGTGTGTGGAGAGCCTCGTGGCATGCCACGCCATAAAACAGATT